>OY796871.1:2400000-3020889 GCA_963680765.1 Agrochola lychnidis | reverse complement strand
CAGACATCCTATCCTAATTTATCATAACTAATATTTATTTGAAAATGACATGTGTATGTATTATAATTTTATTTTATTTTAATGTTTGAGGATTTTTTTATTGTGTGTGTGATTTTTATATTAATTTTATATTTTAATTTAATGTATGTAACGTTTTTTATGTACTTCGTCTGAAATAAATGAAATTAATCCTTAATATTATAAATGCGAAAGTAAGTTGGCAGGGGTACAGAAAAGGACATTTCGACGATAAACTACTAATACCTTCAAACTACCTTTTTTTCAATTTTTAGTTTTAAATAGGTAGTTAGGAGGTATTGGTAGTTCATGGTCGATATCCAGAAAAAAGTACTGTTCGCGAGGACAGAAAAATTATTGAAAAATCAACATTAACGCGAGCGAAGCCGCGGGCAAAAGCTAGTACAGTTATATTTTAGCATAAACAATAGCTCAACATCTTGCGTACATAATAGTACATTATTGCAAAGGCCGGGAAATAGCCAATTGCAGGTCGAGTATGAGTTTGAAGGCCGAGCCGTAGGCGAGAACTTCACTAATACGAGACAGGCAATTGCCATTTCCGCCGAGGCATATATAGTGCTTTTCTCAAAAGAATGCAGGGAAATAAAACTAGTTAAATTTCCATAATTTTTCAAATTAATGCCGTTTTTAACATGAACTGTACATTTCAGCATGGAATAAATTGCCCATAATGTCGATGGCTTTTTAGTTTAAGTAATCTCATTCAAATACACCAAAAATACACAGATTGTAGAAAATGTTCACTTTATTCTCGTTTCTCCAAATCATAAAATTTTCATATACTTTCATGTATTTTTCTTTTGACTTCGCTGGAAGCAGGTTTTCCATTGCTAATTTGGCTTCTGATCTTAAATCTGGTGGAGTACAATCAATCTCCATTTCCCTCTCTGAACCGTTAGAACTCATTTTAATTATCTATTATGTATGTAAATAACAAATCAAGACGATTTTTCAGCTTTGCCGCCAATTTTCTATTTATCATCTGTGCCGAAAGTCAAACGCATCTAAGGCTATACAGCCACGTGAACGCAATTTGTACTAAGCAAAGAGAACTTTGGTATGCCAAGAATGATAAAAGAGATCCAATCAAAGAGTATTTAATAACCCCAGCACGCCATTTCGTACAACATTGCTGGAGCGTTGTAATGTTCCAAATTCAAAAAACGCGCCTGCAATGGATTTGATTTTCTTTGACCGTAAATTCGATACTTCGCGTGTTCTTTGTTCGAAAATAATGACAATATTCCATGCATGTTTGAGAAAAAATATTTATAATTTTTTATATTATTTATAATTTATATAACGTACAAACTCTTCCGTCAATCATTAATTTATCTACCAAAACCGAAAGAAATTCATCATAATCACCGTTCATTCTTTTCAACCCATAAAAGAGATAGACCTATCCAAAATAGATTATCCTTATTGATGCAGAAATTTTCTCGAAATATCCATGAAAAATCTAAATATAAAAAGAGCCTGTCACAACCCTTCCACTGACGCTGTTCAAACGAAAAAAAAAAGATAATTATACAACACGAACTGCAAACGACAACTGCGTTCTACTCAAGTGGTGTGAGCGAGATGGACATAGAAAATTTCAGAGGAATGAGTGAAAAAGAAGACTGGCTAATGAGCGCCAGTATAAACCGTTGACAATGCTGGAGGGTTTGAAGGTGTGTGGAAGTTTACTTTTGAAATATTAAGGAAACGGAAGCTATTTATAAAATATAGAATACGTGAGTTATTTGGTTCGTATTCTAAGAAAACGTAGACAAACTCACAATTCAAATATGCCTACAGCATTTATTGATTTGTCACTGCCTGTGTGAATTTCAAACATGAACTTGTATAAATTGAGTTCCTACATTTTTCTAAGGAACATATCTTACAAATATGTTACTATATTTAATCAATGGTTAAGGCTGTGTTTTCTGTCACTCAGTTAACACTACATTTACTGCGTGTCAATGCCCTTTAATATGACAGCCAAATCTAACCCCTCTTAACCGCCGTTGACATTTTACACCTCTATAATTATCCGAGTATATATCCGCCATTTGCACCTGTAAAGCCGTGCACGTGTGAGCGCAAATTTGTTTATCCGCCGCATTGCCTTCCATTAGAGACTTCGGCGGATTTATTGCATTGTGTTTTGCAACGCGTACAAGAATTGGCAGTGACGTTTTTATGCAGGGATGGACTGGATAGGGAGAATGTTTCTGAAAAATATCAAAATGTAACGGGTTCTGTTGGCTAAAAAAACTTTTGTAGTTTAACTCATCATCGGTTATGACGCCTCATTGAGGTGGATAACAATTAAAATTCTATTGTGTCTCGTTAATGACAGTTGAAAGGTTAAAAATGATTGTGAATTGCATCATTACTCTAAGAAAAATGTATAAATTCTCAGTTTTATGTTGATTACGAAAATAATTTTTGTATGCATATCTATCGCATATATATAGCATTGGTAATAAATATTTTAAAACTTAATCCAACATTCCACCGCGGGGATACACGCCACAGCAGCCCCCAACACAGATAACACTTTTAAAGCATTATTTGTTAGGGATATTGTGTTTTTGTCAAGAGCTAAAACGCGGTTACAGATTGTGCAATCCACGAAGACGCGCACCACTCCGCGATTACTGTACTGTAAGCTGTACTTTAGTACGGAGCAGAGTGGGGTGCGTCTTCATGGATTGCACTTTCTATACTGTCAGACTGCATAGAAAAGAAAGAGATTCGCGATAACACAACGCATATCATTTATTGCTAAATATGAAGCAATTATCTATTTACTCAAACAAGAGTTAGGTAATAAAAAATAACCAAGTTCCGTATTAAAATAAGACGTTCTTGTTATTAATTAAATACCAAAGTTTATTACAAAAAAAAAATCCGCTAACACAAACTATACAGATTTGGCGATATTTTTTATTAAGGCAAGCCTACTCAGAAAATTTGCCTCTTGTTAGCCTTAAGCTACTATTTTTTACTTCAAAATAAGAACTTTACGATATGATTGTGTATATAAGTTTTTAGGTAGGCACAACGCCCGATCTAGATTAAGCCGCGGTTTCGTCATTTTAGCCTTCGCATCCTCAATCCAACTCTGTTCGAAACTCCGTTTGTGTTACTATGCTTTTATAGGTATATTAAAACTGACAGTATCGTAGTGGGGCGACTGCGTTTTTTCTACGTATTCCTGGCAAAGTGAACGGTTATAGGTCAATGACCGATCTGTGTGAAGGACGCAGATTTAAATACCATGTATGTTATTATTACTGATAAAATATGTGAAGCCACTTGATTGGCGTAAACTGTACGTGCAGAATGAAAGTTACATTATTATACAAGGTGTATTTTTTTGGGACTGGACTGTTTTGTTTGGAATTCCATTTTCAGACTGAAACGTAATTTTTGAAGTAAATACTTCTTTAGGCGCGATGGGCGTAAACCATTGGGCGATTTCGCGACACCATGACGACACCTCATTTTTGTAAACGCGATTGTGCTCTTTATTCATATTAAGTTACGGATCAATGTTCTATGCAAGTATTTTTACATTAAAGGTTTGGTAAACGCAATTGTGCTCTTTATTTATATTAAATTATGGATCAATTTTCTATGCTAGTATTTTCACTTTAAAGGTATCGGAAGTATTATTTTTTGTAAACGCGGTTGTGCTCTTTATTTAGATAAGGTTACGGACCAATGTTCTATACGAGTATTTTTCTTTCAACAAGGCGATCTTGTTCAAGATTTCACTTCTATCGGCACTCCCGGAGTGCCACCACTATTTTTTTGTACCAGCAGCTAACTGAAGAAACATGTCGTCACAGAGGTAAAGGCGTTCAAGGTAAAGGTTTGTTGAGACGTGTTTTTGAAAAAAAAAATTGCGGAAGGTGGGTGTACTAAGTACAGTATACCTCTACCTTACCCTTCAGTGATAAAGGAGGCAATTTGATAGATTTTGTTGTGCGTGATATATAATAAAAGGGCTTGAATAAAGATATAAAGAATACTCGTACTGGATATACTATTTGTTTAATATTGTTCCACAATTACTTAGTTAATTGTTACAGGGATATATGTCGTAGCAGGGCTGTGGTATGTGAGCGACTGGCGAGCCGCATTTTATTTTTTATTTTTTTAACTAGGGCATCTCGCAGTTGACCTATGAGGACATGGCTGCTTAACCGGACTTTTCTGGTCTTAAGCTTCTACACTTAAAGCCTCCAGCCAGGGGCATAAACTATTCTAAATTAAAACTAGGCGAACGCTCGCTAAGGGCGTCGTTGAGGGGAGGACAGCAAGAAGGCACAGGCTGGGGCAAACTTAGATTTTCATCTTGATTATTATTCGGGGTATTTAAAGCTACGTGCTCAGCTGCAACAACTGCTGGCACCTCGTTTTTGAGCAAGGGTCGGGGGGGGGACTGGCGAGCCGCACGCTAGCGCTCCGTTAAAATATCAAAAATGCAATTCAGCATATCGCATCGCCAGGGTCGCTACATCACGTCACGTCGTTTTACAAGATTTCAAAAAAAAAAACAGAAGCTGGTGGAAGGAAGGTGAATAAGGTACAGGTACACCTCCACTTAAGGGCGCTTGTACACGGTAAGAAAATACGCCGAAAAATCTTGTCTGCGCAAGACACGACGCGGCGAACATTGTTGCGGAGCGGTGGGGGGCGGAGTAGTAGGGTTCAGCCAGCCAGGTAGTTTTTGTTGTGCGTTTGGTGTGGTAAATTATCATTCTTTTTTGCTATTAAAAAGTATTATCATTCTTTTTTGCTTTGTAGTTAACATTTTTATAAATAAACGAAAATGATTATCAGACTTGTTATTACTTGCGCGCCCTACGCCCGACTGCCGACTGCACGAAAAAAATCGTGTCGTGTACACGTTCCGATTGCTCTTGTCTGCGGAAGACACGAAAAGTTTTCGTGTGTAGAACAGACAAAATTCTTGTCGTGTACACGAAGAATTTGTCTTGTCTGCCGCAGACACGGTAAATTTTCTTACCGTGTACAAGCGCCCTAAGCCTTCAGGGATTATAGAGGTGATTATATGTTATTTCTGGAAAAATAAATCAAAAGAGATATTTTACCTTTATATTAAAGGTAACTTATAATCGGCACCAACACTATCTTGAGTTTATTCGCAGATAGATGGGTCTCCAATGCTGCGACATTGGATGAAACTCCACACTAAATAAAACTTGTATGTCTACTAACACTAGTTTATAAGACCGTTGTTACCTATGGGCGTAGCCTAAAATAAATGATATAATAATAATAATAACCTCAGGACATGTTGCCCCCTTGTCGCTTCGACATTTTGTGCTAGCGACCATTTTTGGGGGCCCATTATTCCTCAGGACATGTTGCCCCCTTGTCGCTTCAACACTTTGTGCTAGCGACCATTTTTGGGGGCCCATTATTGAATGTACAAGTCACCCCCTGCCATTTTCCTGTGTATGTTTTATAATATATTGGTCAAGCAGAGGCCATAGTCTTTCCATAGATCAAGGTAACCAATCCATTATAGCCACCCAAATCCATAGCCCAATATGTTTTGTTTCCATGTTCTACAATAATTCTACACCAACCGGGGGTTGTCGGTGCCGGTGCACTTGTATAGTGCATACAGGGATAATCGTCGGTTGGTGCCTCAATACTGAAAAATGTCTAAGGGGCCTCTGCGAGTTGGCTTCGGCCCCTCGTACGCCTTCCAAAGGTCCGGGACCCCAGGGTCCCGAGATATGTCAAAGACATTTAAAAATAATAAACAATAATATCGAAATAACCTGAGTACTGAGCAGATTTCATTCGAATCTCTTCAACAATCCTATAGTCATAAGACTCATAAAGACTGAATTTTCTCCCTAGGGATGTAAATATGGAGTTAGAGGAATCAATATCCCATGCTAGGTATTTCCCACTAATTCACACCTAGGCAGTCCCATTGTGTGCAGAGATAGATGACAGTATTAATTACTGTTGACATAATTCATCCTTGTGTACATAGGTACACAGTAAGCAATCAGAAACTAATAGGTACAGGACACACTGACCCGGTTCACTCAATTGATTCCTGAGCGGCATGTGAATACGGCCTAGGCCGTGCGCACTGCGAGCTCGCAGATTTTTGCAATGCGATGAGAATTTGCAGTTTTGTATGGGAGTCCTTTGACATAGGAAAAAACCGCCCGTACTCGCACACGAAGGGTTCCATACCAACGTACAATATTGAATAAATTAAAAAAAAAAAACTTTATAGCAAAAAAACACATTTCTCGTATCCCTTTAATTATCCCTTTAATTTTTAGCTTTTATTTTTTAATTTTTAGCTTTTATTTTTAGTATTTTTTGCGGCAATAGAAATACACAATCTGTCAAAATTTCAACTGTCCACCTATTACGGTTCATGAGATACAGTCCGCTGACAGACAGACGGACAGCGGCGGCTTAGTAATAGGGTTCCATTTGGCACCCTTCGAATGCGACAATCTAAAAATACGATTTTCTCGAAAATATAAAGCAATGGATTAGCAGTTTCCTTCAAAATCATTCAG
The DNA here is from genome assembly GCA_963680765.1 of Agrochola lychnidis. Classification (NCBI taxonomy): domain Eukaryota; kingdom Metazoa; phylum Arthropoda; class Insecta; order Lepidoptera; family Noctuidae; genus Agrochola; species Agrochola lychnidis. The sequence goes on along the minus strand of OY796871.1, from coordinate 3,014,263 downwards.
ATTGAAAGTGTGTCACGCAATTAGGGTGCGGGTGTCCCACGACACCTCTCTACTTTTTTTTTACTTTTGCTCTCTTGGTATCAAAAGTTGTTTATAATCATGAGTAAGTTCAACTCTCGCGAAGAATACTAATCAGTTAAAAGTCATCCCGAATATTTTTGTTGGCGACAAGAAATTTTACATCTGCCATAAATTATCTGTTGTTAGACCATAAAATTATGGCGACGGTGTAGTATCATTATTTAATAACATACAACATTTTTTAACATTTAATCAAAAAGTAAGTTTTATTTTAAAAAAATTGTAGGAAACGCTTGAGATGGTGATAATGATTACAATAAAATATTTCAGGTTAGGGATATTTAACGTAGATAGAAGATAAGCAATAAAGTGAAAACGGCCAAAATGTTAGTTATTAGACATTGATACTTCACCGTCGATGGATAACATACAGAGCTGGGCAAAATACATGCTTTGCTTTAATTAAAATATAAATTACAAAATAGTACAAAGTACTTTTAAGTCGCGTATTTGAAATATAAAATACAAAATACAGTATTTTAACTATTTTTATTTAAAATACAAAATACAAATTACAAAATACAGTCAGGTGTTAGGTTATGTAAATAAAATAGAACTAAAACAGCCCAGTGTTACCGACTTTAAAGATTGACATATTTAGCGGTCGCCATTTTGCTAACGAAAGCCATCGAAGGCAATTTTTTGCAGAACGCACCCATTAATAAGATCGCTAAATGTCATCATCAGCCTATATAAATGTTCCCACTGCTGGGACACAGGCCTCCTCTCTGTGAAAGGGAGTGGGCCGTAATCCACCACGCGGGCCCAGTGCGGGTTGGTAGATGTCACATGTCTCGAATTTTCGGTTCTAGGACATGCCGGTTTCCTCACGATGTTTTTCCTTCACCGTTTTGAGAGCAGTGGTGATGAAATAATTTACACAAAATAAAGCGCCTGTCAGGGTTCGAACCTACGACCTACAACTCGTAAGTCGCGGCCGTTACTACTGGGCCACCACTGCTCTAATTACAAATAATTCAAATACTGCCCAACCTTGATAACATAACATAACATTACGCCTTGTTTCCCCGAAGGGTTAGGCAGAGGTAGAGGTGGCCTATTATAGTACACTCATATTTCGCCAGTTATGTTTAAGTCCCATGTAATTGGGATAATTAAGTACCTAATAGCATTCATAACAGTTACCTACCTGTAATTTTATAAAGGGCCGATTAATTTGATATTAAATGGCGATAAACAGATCCCTTAGCTTAATGGTTTTACTCGTAATTAATACCCATTATCTACAGTATAAAGTACGACTTAACGACCTCGGCAATAATATCCTTTTTTTTTGGCTTTCAAAAGACCTTACCCTTATTTCCCTTAACATAAAGAAATCGCAGCACAGCGGACAGAGTTCCGGCGGGATCTCATGGCGTCATGGAGAGTGCGATTGTCGCAACCCCGCGCTGAGCACACCACAATTACGGCGATAAGACCCCTCTTTGAGGAGTGGCTTGAAAGACGCCACGGCGTCCTCACCTTCCGCCTGACGCAGGTCCTCACCGGACACGGCTGCTTCGGGAGGTTCCTGTTCAGGATAAGGCGGGAGTAAACACCCGGGTGTCACCATTGTGTGGATCGGCCTGAGGACACGGTGGAGCATACGGTGGAGGTCTGCCCGGCTTGGGCAGAGCAACGCCGTGTCCTCGTAGAGGCGATCGGCGGCGGTGATCTCTCGCGTCCGGCCCTGGTTCAGGCCATGGTACGGAGCGAGAGGAAATGGCAGGCCGTCACCTCCTTCTGCGAAGCGGTAATGCTCGCGAAGGAGGAGGCGGAACGCGTGAGGGAGAGGCAAAGTTCGCGCCCTCACGCCCCTAACCGCCGCAGGAGGAGACGCCCGGGGCGGGAATCGCGAGCTGATTTCCGGCCACCGTAGGCGCGGGCTTGCGGACGGTGAGCAATGGGTAGCTCGCCGTCCGATAAGGACCAAGCCCGGGTCGACGGCGCGTTGTGTTCCACGCGCGCCTCAAAGAGATTTCAGCAGAATTGCCGGGGTCCACTAGGGCCGATGCCTGCCGGAGGTTCGAAGAAAACCGATAGGGACATCGTGGCCCCGGCAACAGGGCAACCGAAGGCACACGGGTGGGTTTTAGTCAGTAAGAGTCTGACACGCCCTCCCGCTCCGCCCAGAGCGGGAGAAGTTATTTGATAATTTCCCACCCCAAAAAAAAAAGACGATAATTAAACAGAAATAAACTAACCCACAACTAACCAACTAATCAATCTGTTAAGCACGAGACTTCACTTTTGAAGCTATTTTACACATAACAAAACTCAGTCACACAAAGTGTTCTGTTCTTTTTGAATGCCATCTTGCAGGTCAACCTCAAAGTTGTCAGCTGCTTAACCGGACTTTCCTGTGGCTGCCTCAATAAATGAAAGCCTCCATCCAGGGCGTAAAACTTAGAAACTAAGCGACTACACGCTAAGGGCACCCGCTGTGGGATACGGACCTCAGCTTAAAGCGTCGCTGGTGGAAGACAGCTAGAAACAGGCTGGATCGGATTAACACAGTGTTTGACAGGACCAAACCATTTGCCGAGCGACAACGACAGCGCGATCTAGCGGTTCACAGCAGCGCCATCTAGTGACCTTATTGTTAAACTAACTATAATATTACGCCTGTTATTTCGAAGGGTTAGGCAGAGGTGTACTTATATACCCATATTTTTCCAGTTTGATCATGTTTAGACATCGTTACCCATCCCATCCGCGGAGTCTTGCTAGCTATTTTAATTTGACTCCGTATTATGTGCCTTTTAGTCTGTACTAAATAAACGTCTTTTATTTATTTCTTTGTATCATTAAACGCAATAGTTTCAAAGTGAGCAATATTATTTTTAGATAGTTTACCTCGTGTTTGACTCACACCAGAGCCAGGGATATCAATTGAGCGGTAAATTATTCTAAACACGATCGAATAGATATATGTTTTCCCATAAATAAGACAAGTTACATAAATATTATACGTGGAGGCTGTTTTCTATTACCATTCCAGATTGTATTTAAGTTAACCTAATATATCATTAGTCACATATTATTTAGTGTGTTACTGGGGCCGAAAGTTGCTACCCACTGAATATTTGAAAGGGTTAAGGATTCCGCAGACGGGCGCGACGCGACTTGATTCTGGTAGAACAATATCCATGAAGTTTTCATGGAAACTGTTCTAATAAAGTCGCGTTGCGCCTATCTGCAGGAGCTTTTAGGCAGAGGTGTGTCCTTTAATACACCCACATTTCGCCAGTTATGTTTAAGTGCCATGTAATAGGGGCCGAGCCTATTGCCATCAACCGGGCACAAATCCAGACTCCGAGCGGCTACTATGCAGTGTGATTCTTTAAGTATACTTAATGTGTGAATTTTTGTTGTGTATAGTATAATGTCATCTATTAATTAATTGTTAAGTAGGTACCAAATTTGAATTTATTTCATGTAATTTACTAATCGCATGCATTATTCAAGTAATTAATTAAATTCTTATAATAATTTCTGATTATGTAAAATTTGCACGCCGAAATTAAAGGCATAATAAGAGATCAATATATTTTCATAAGAACTTTCTGTACCTTATTTATGCAAATAAATGAATTTTGATTTTTCTTTTATTTTTTTGTGCACATATCAAAATCATCTAGCTTGATTTTATGGTCGGAAAATATATTTTAAAAATCTAAATCTTTGTTTATACTTTTTTATGGTTCATAATGGTCTTTGAGAAATTTAACGATTATTGTAAAAATGTATGAAAAAAAACTGACCCAGGACCTGATGCTCAGCAGTAGCATACATACATACATTATATTTGGCAGGTAACTATGTCGATCGATAAATAATTAATGAGCCCGTAATTTGCTTACTGTTAAACATGAAATATCACTCTTCAGATGGATCGATAGAGATCGAGAGAGTTTAATTTAAGACTACTTATGTGAAAATACTGTATATCGCAAATAATAATATTTGTACGTAGTTATACTCTATAACTACGTACAAATATTATTATTTGCGATATACAGTATTAGAGTATAACTACGTACAAATATTATTATTTGCGATATACAGTATTTTCACATAAGTAGTCTTAAATTAAATTTATATTAAAGTAATGTTGATGTTTTGTCAAGTTGTAAGAACCGTTTAATTTAAGACTACTTATGTGAAAATACTGTATTATTTACTACACAATACTTTACTAATAAATACTTTTTACTAATAAATACTTTATTATTATTTGCGATCAACATTACTTTAATATAAATATAAGTTAAATATTATTGTAATAACAATGATAGTCTAGTGGTATGACGTCAGACTGCCAAGTCATAGGTCTCGAGTTCAAACCCAAGGCACGCACCTCTGACTTTTCGGATTCATGTGCGTATTGTATAATTATCAGTTGCTTCAAAAACGGTGAAGGAAAACATCGTGAGGAAACCGGCATGCCTGAGAGAATTTCTCGGCGGCATGTGAAGTCAAGTCAGAGGCCCATGGGCGGCTTTAAAACTCTGACACCAGGTTAGTCACTAACCACACAAAAAGAAGAAGATATTGTTTTTATATACATAAATGGGGCGATCCATTAGGTTAAGCTGTCGGGGTTGGTCCGTGGATGGGTGACCATCTTTACATACCGAGACTCCTCCGTGCCTCGGTTGATCCCGGCTGTCATTCGTGGATCTTTAACAGTCGTTACAGGTCGTCAGAAGCCCGAAAGTCTGACCACCAGTCTTACCAAGGAGTTATCAAGCCCCAGTTACTGGGTTGTGAAGGTCAGATAAGCAGTCGCTCCATGTAAAATACTGGTAGTCAGCTGCATCCGGTTAGACTGGAAGCCGACCCCAACATAGTTGAGAAAAGGTTAGGCATCTTGATATAGTGAAAACCGCATCTAAATCCGTTGCGGAGTTTAAAAGAACAACACAGACATACATAAAAAGTGACTTAAATTCCAAAATGTACAGAAGAGACTACCAACTACAGCCGTGAGTAAGCCTTTTTGCTAAATAATATGAAATCATCTTAAAATTAAATTGTATACTTAACAAAAAAGAAAAAAAAAACTATCAAAAATAAAAGTTAAATCATCATGACACAAATCTATGTCCAAAATAAAACTAAACACAAAACATTCAAAACTTGTGTACGTCAGTGTACACTCTGATTGTAAACGTGACATGAACGCACCGCACGTACGGTCGTAACGAAAAGCGTTCCGTTTGAAATCACTAGTTTGTTTGATTGATTTGAAAGCGGTCAGTTTTGAAACGTCCGTTTTATTTATTTGTTTGGAGCTAGTTTGGATAAAAAGTATCGTAATATACATAACATGTTTGCACATCAATCTGGGAATTGGATTTTGAAAAATATTTGTTCTATTTTTAGAACTTACACTAAAAAAAGTTGTTATGTTTATTCCGATCTAGACCGGCTTTTTAGTATACAGGGTGGCAGGGACATCGACGCGAAAACTGTCACCATGGATTCAGTATATGATTCTGAAACCCGCAGCGTCGAAAAAAAAAATCTGCTGTTCCATACATTTTGACCGTGTAAGTAGGTATTGCACTTTTCTATGGAACAGCAGATTTTATTAAAAATAATTGACGAAAATTTTCAACGCAGGGGGTTCAGAATCATGTACTGAATCCATGGTGACAGTTTTCGCGTCGATGTCCCTGCCACCTGTATACAATAATTTAAGACCCTAAAATACGGTTTTTTACAGACGAGCGGTGGCCGCCATATAGCGTCCTCAATTTACTAGCGAATGACGTCACTGAAACGAAATTTGTGAAAGTAAGTTGTGTGTTTTCCTAGAGAGGCTTTTATTGACACCTTAAAGTCCAGTCCTGCTGACATTATCGTCATTGCGGCCGTATTGTGGCGGCTACCGCTCCTATAGGAAACCCTAATTATTTAAAAGAACTAAAACAAACAAGTCAACTTTGTTATGCGTGTGTGCGTGACCCCTACGTCTTACACTCGCGTCACGTCATTGTGCTTTTCTAGTATGCGTGCATTTAGCGGCTAACAGTTGGACGCTATTTTTTCGACGAGTTCACTGCTGGACTATCTATCTTTAAGGAAATCATAGCTTCAAAAATTTGTGTTTAAACAATTTGTCATAAAAATATTCTAAACAAAATACCTCAAACACAGCACCCTTTTATTCAACCCTGTCGGTTACCAGACTTCAAAGCTGTCATCGAAAGAAACCAATTAAACATTACAGTGACAGATATTATTAAATACTCTTCGCTGTTTGAAAAAAAAAACGAATGAAAAAAAAATTGTTCTTTGTAAACCACGGACCTGTGAAATAATAAAGTGTTGTATGATTGAGACGAATAGTACGTTTAAATGGACAATATTTCACAACACTTTTCACTACGATTGGCACCTTTAAAAAATACTAAACGACAAACTTGAAAAGGACAGCCTTGAATTGTGTATGACTTCACATTTTTCCGTCAACGAATTCAATACAACATTTTCTATGAGCAACAAAGAATTTCGCGGACGCTAAACGTCCGCGAAATTCTTTGTTGTGATTTGTTCTATTTTAAATTTAGTGAATTTTTCATGAAATCATGACATTTGAGAACAAATCAAATTTAGAGAGAAGTATTAATGATTCTAATAATTATAATCCAGTAAATATGTATGTGTTATGGTCGCGAATCATATTGTGATCAAAATACAACCTGACACTGACCAGCAAATTGCAAAAAACGTAAGAAAATTTTAATTTCGCGGGCTTCATTTGCGGATCCACCTTAAATGAGATTGCACTGCTATATAGTACTTACTTTTTTTTGGGTGGGAAATTATCAAATAACTTCTCCCGCTCTGGGTTGAGCGGGCGGGCGTGTCAGACTCTTACTGACTAAAACCCACCCGTGTTCCTTCGTTTGCCCTGTTGCCGGGGGCCACGATTTCCCTATCGGTTTTCTTCGAACCCCCGGCAGGCATTGGCCCTAGCGGACCCCGTCAATTCTGCTGACATCTCTTTGAGGCGCGCGTGAAACACAACGCGCCGTCGACCCGGGCTTGGTCCTTATCGGACGGCGAGCTACCCATTGCTCACCGTCCGCAAGCCCGCGCCTACGGTGGATCCACCTTAAATGGGATTGCACTGCTATATAGTACTTACTAATTCCATGCATTGCACAATAATAGAGTCCTACGGCATAACTAAACGGGGTCGTGGTCATGGTTGAACACGATGAAGATGGCGGAAAACCGTATGTAAATTCTTCAAGAGAATAAAGAAGCAAGTATCACAAAGTAGAGGTTTTCCCCAGGGTGACCCAACTTGGCAAATTATATTTTTTATATTTTTTTTCTTAATTTTTGTTTTTATTATTAATTTTGTTGATTCTATAGATTAACAATCACAAATAATTGTTTACTATAAAATTGGTACTATCCATTTAATTATAACACAGAGGCGTGACTTCGCATCACATATTTTTTAATTTACGAAGAGCATGTATTTTACAAATTTTCTGAATGTATAATGTATAGTGTAATCTGTGGTTTAATTACTTAAATAAATTGTATACATTGTATTCGAGGTAGCCAGTATATCTTGAACTTATACAGAGGCACTTGTTTCTTAGGCCAATATGTCAATTAAACGTCAAAATCTTTAGTTACGTACTCCACCGGGGGGTCAGGATAGACTGGTACCCTCCGCTATAGAAAGTGACTTTAGTAAAACTGTGGTTAAGCCTACTTAAAACTATTGGCCACATGTATTTAAGTTGTAACTCTTATAATACCAGTTTTCCTGTCGGGAAAATGTTCGTTTTGTGTCCTTTGAAAAGGACTGCTGATGTTTTTGTCCAAAGAATGAAAGCGAATCTATACAATGTCGCCTATAGGTATGTGCCCGCTCGCATTTTTGTGAATATTCATGATTTTTTTTCTAGAAACAACTTTAAAACGGGGATCTGTTGTTTTTTTTTCGAAATCCTCCTATGATTTTATGAACTTACACTTGTGTTTTTTTTTTTTTTCAAAAAACTGTTTTTCTTTTTAGAAAAAAATGTTTTCACCTCCGTTTTCTTTTTGCATAGTCGACTAATTTTAATAAAAATTTTAGTTACTTCGATAAAATAACTCATAAGAAATAATTATATTAGCCAGCAGCAAGCAAGCAAGAGAGCAGTGGTGGCCCAGTGGTAACAGCCGCGACTTACCTACGAGTTGTAGGTCGTAGGTTCAAACCCAGACAGGCGCTGTACTTTGTGTAAATTATTTCATCACCACTGCTCTCAAAACGGTGAAGGAAATCATCGTGAGGAAGCCGGCATGTCCTAGAACCGAAAATTCGAAGACATGTGACATCTACCAACCCGCACTGGGCCCGCGTGGTAGATTACGGCCCACTCCCTTTCACAAAGAGGAGGCCTGTGTCCCAGCAGTGGGAACATTATAGGATGATGATGATGATGAAATCAAGCCAATAACATCGGAGATATGGCAAACGCTATTCAAAAGATGTAAAAAAAATGAAAAATATTAAAGATAGACCCACTTTTAAAGTTATTTTCGATAATTTTTTGTGAATATTCAGAAAAATATGGGCATGCCGATGGGCGACATTGTATATTGCATAGAATCAAGTTCTTCTAACTAAACAGACAGCTGTGCTGCTGGGGAGTTTGTTGCGCTCCTTCTTCCCAGCTAAAGCACTAGGAAGTGGTGGGGGGTCTGGGGACTGTCTTATGTAATTTTGATGTTCAAAATGTAATGATTCTCAGCTTATTTTGAATAAATGACTTTTGATTTTGGTACTCAGATAGTTATGAAGAGTAGGTACCAGGCAAACATATAGGTAAGCACGTAAATACCTATCCTAGATAGTGCGATTTTTTTACTGAAAAAACAAATAAACAATAAAAATTAATAGCACACATACTATCACGCGGACTATACCTATTTTATTTTGATAATGTATTCCACACATTTATTTTTTATTAAGCTATTGCATAGCTTTTATCGCGGGCTTTGAGCGCGGCGACCGAATCAAGAAATTCCGTAACGTAACGAAAATAAAACCTAACACGGGGGGTGTTAGGTCCGCCTACCATGTAATGACGGTTCCCATGACAACATGAAGTTGTCATGGGAACGTAATTTTTGTTTTATGTCATCACGTCATCATCCCAAGTGTAGCGTTGACAAATAGGAAGTATGGAGGTTACTAATGCTATGAAATAGCTTTACCGCGGCAGTCCCCGAGTGCCACACGTTTTTATTTTTATTTTATTCAGTATTTATTGTATCTATCTATCCATGACATCACTGCGGGCCCTATCAGAATACCAGTGCTGCGACATTTATTTTTTAAATATCGCAGCGCTGAGATGAGATGAGGACTTTCTGCTTTTATTTTAATTTTACTTTATTTTTTACACTATTTTTATTAATGTTTTATTGTGTGTTTAAGTTTAATTTGTGATTTCCTGTGCGAGTCTCAATAAGTAGGTGCTTTTTCTTTCTTTCTTTCATAGATATGAATAAAGTCTCCAAACTACTCTCAAAACGGTGAAGGAAAACATCGTGAGGAAACCGGCATGTCCTAGAACCAAAAATTCGAAGACATGTGACATCTACCAACTCGCACTGGGCCCGCGTGGTGGATTACAGCTCACTCCCTCTCACAGAGAGGAGGCCTGTGTCCCAGTAGTGGGAACATTATAGGATGATTATGCATATACTATGCTCCAAACTAAACTAATTAATATTTTATGCGAAACAAGTATTTCCAATTTAAAAATCGTTGGAATTTACATTAGTTATGTTCGTGCTAGGCGTCACAAAGCTATGAGTAGTTGTAAAAATGTCCTTTTATTATGATAGAACAAAAACAGCTTCAGAAGAATTCGAAATTCCAAAATCCGGTGAAAGTCCACCAATAAAAGTAGTCGTCAATCTTTCATTGTAGCGCACTATGGGTAGTCCTTCAGGTGTCTGTAAAGTGAACGAGGCTTCAGCGAGGAATAAATGAGTTTCAGATAATAAAGCCATATTGCCAATCTTGGCAAGTCCCTCACTATTTCATCCTGATTTATCAGGATAGTGATTGAAATTTCTTGTTCCGGTAGCCTATCAAGTTAGCATTACGAAATAGCATGTATTCAATCGTACCCCAAATAATTCCCGCTGTATTAAAATACCTAAATATGACATTTTTTGTGCGCCTCAAATAATACTCATTTTGTTGTCCTAAAATACAAAACTGCCAATTAACTGCGACCAACTTGGATGTAGCGCTCGCCGGGCGCTGCCGCGGCACCGCTCGCTTCGCTCGCTCGACTCGCACTCGGGTGATCACAGTTCTAACCTAACCTAACCCATATGGCCGGAATGCCCTAGCTTAGTTACTGCGACCAACTTTGAGAAAAGACCAGAAAGTTATTAAGAGGTACATTTATTTTAAAAAATTGTACATTAAAATTATAAGTAAATATTTCCCTTAGGCAATTACGACTGTTGAAAGTCAATATTGCTGTTGTGTATAAGATTTCGAAAAGAGAGAATCTACTTGAGCTTTATAAATGACAAATGCCTCTTTAGTCACATGATCTCTTAAATTAGAAGTCAGGGATATTCACTTCAACGATCAGGGTACAATAATTACATCAAAATAATTTTTAGGATATGTTTTTTTTTTTTGAATAAATGGATCACCTTATTCTGAACCAACTGGCATTAAAAATGAACGATTTCTTAACTTTATAAACTTAATTAAACTCTTAGAGCGTTTATACATGGCGTTGGTTTGTTAGCCATGTGTAAAGACCCTTATCTTCATCATCTTCTATCCACAATTCTTAGGGGTGCTACACACAAGTTCGGGTCGGCATGATTCGGCACACCCGGGAATATTTATTTATTTAGCAACAACGGTTGTGTTAAAACCAAATACAGTAACTAAAATTATACCTAACACACATTAAAATGTACAAAATAAAAACAAGAAAACTTAAATAAAATAAAAGCAGGTAACAACACATTCACAAATTCCTCTCACAGTACTCCTGACATATCAATAAAAACTTCGTCCATCCATCCGCAAACAGGTCGGTTGTAGGATTAGAATCCAAGAGATCATTAAGCGCAGCCAGAGTGCGAGGAATTGGCGACTTAGCACGTGCAACAGTACGACATGGAGGCACGGCAAACAGCCTGTGCCTTCTGCCCCGGCAGTAATTGTCTGGGACAAAGAAGCGCGCCAGCACATCAAGCAGGTCAGGAGCGTCAATAGCGCCACGCAGCGTCTTACAGGCTATATTCGATGTAGCCACACACATGACACAACACGCCTTACAACCCATTCATCACTATTATCAAAACTGTATTTTCTCCATCAGCAATAAAATATTATAACAACTGACAATCGCATAGTTGATCGAATCGGTTCCGGATAGATTTAGAAGTAGTTGAAACGGAAGTATGCCACTAATTGAATAGCTTGCTCTGTGAGAATGTAATATTGATGAACGTAACTAACAATATTATAAATGAGAAAGTGAGTTTATTTGTTAAGCTTTTACGCTGAATCGGCTTAACAGATTGTGATGAAATTTGGCACATTGGTAGACCACGACCTGAGTTAGGATATAAAATATTTTTTACCTTAATATTCTTAGGAAATTGAGACTTATGCTGGTGAAACCGCGGGGCACAGCTAGATAAAGATTATAAATGCGAAATTAACTGTTTCTCTGTATCACGCCTTAACGGCTGCATGGATTTCGATGAAATTTGGCACACAGCTAGACCATGATCTGGTTTAGGAGATAGAACTATTTGTTCCGGTACTACGTTCGCCATGCGGGTGAACCCGCGGGCAAAAGTTAGTCCACGATGAAACACGCTTGCCTTTACAATACCGTATCAACTAGCGATCAGAATACATTTAAACTTAATAAAAACAGTGCATAACGTTCAAAGTTCATAGAAAATGAGTATTATTGCAGCATGAGATGGTACTTGGTTTACCTAAAAAGTTTGGTAGGGATAAATTTATTGTGTCTAAAGCCGGGTCTCCTGCGCGTGTTTATTCGAAACATTACACAAAAAACGCGCGTGTTTATTCGAAACATTACACAAAAAACCTTACACAAAATCATTTGTTTTCATACACAAGCTGTCTCCTGCGTATTATAATATTTTTAGATGAAACGCGCGCAGCGGTTGAAAATGAAACAAACCCTTCCCCCCTTCACCCGCGCGGGGAATGTTTTCCATTTAGCTCGGAAAACAAAAACATCGTGTTTGCACACACATATGTGTATGGCCTCTTTGTTTCGATATTTTTGTGTAATGTTTCGAAAAAACAGGCGCAGGAGACACGGCTTTAGGCCACGTCGTAGATCGTTTTGTGCGTGTGTTACATTTTCTTCAGAAAACTGGAAAACGTCCTCTATCGTCGTGACCACGCGTTCAGGTACCCCAAACATAAAATGACACATGCACACGACGATGTCACATTTTGTGACGATCGCTTATAAACAGGACGCAGCCTCATACCTAGACAAATTTTCATCGTTGTGGTTAAGGAAAACAGTTGCTGACGGAAACTGGTTACTGATACTCTGGGAAATGTATTGGGTTACATTTTCGTAACATATTACCAATAATGTAATAATGGAAAATAAGACGCTGGGGAAATTTTGGTATATGTGACAATGTGATAATAATAGGATCAATTTTATTATGTTTAATGTTTCTTTATCTTAACTAATATATCGTTGGCGTAGGTGGAGAACTAATAAATAACAAAAAAGAACTGGTTTGGAGAAAATTGCGGTTTATTTATGCGATTTGTTACGAAAATGGTGAAAAGTCAATTTGACCAAAATCGCAGTTATTTAGTTCTCCACTTACGCCGACGATATATTTAAATGCGAAAGTGAGTTTGTCTGTTACGCTTTTACGCTAAAACGGCTGAACAGATTGTAGACCATGACCTGGATTAGTATATAGGATACTTTTTATCCCGATATTCCCACGGGATCGAGACTTATGCGGGTGAAACCGCGGGGCGCACCTAATCCTTAATATTATAAATGCGAAAGTAAGTTTGTTTGTTACGCCTTCACGCTAAAACGGCTGAACGGATTTGGATGAAATTTGGCACATATATAGATGATGCCCTGGAAAAGAACATAGGATACTTTTTTTTTCCCACGGGATCGAGACTTATGCAGGTGAAACCGCGGGGCGCACCTAGTATTAAATAAATGCGACAGTGAGTTTGTTTGTTTGCTTGTTATACTTTAACGTCTTAACGGCCGAACAGATTTCGATGAAAATTAGCACTCAGGTAGACCATGGCCTGGGTTAGGACATAGAATCTATCCCAGTAGTTCTTTCCCATGGGAAAGAAGAGAAAGATAGATAAAAACATTTATAAAGATTTGAAACTAACAAAAATCCTAAATATCCTCAAACAATACGTGTCTGTGGATCCTAAGACGGGCTATATGATACATAATATTCATAATTGTATTGGTATACGAAAATTTATGTTTGTGAAAAGTATACGCTGAAAGTGTTCACTTGAAAAATGCAATTTGCAAACAATGTGGAAGAATTTGATACGCTCAAGTCAATATAATTTTACATGGAAGACGTTACATATCGAGAAATTAAATTGTATTTTCTTTACTTGGTTAAGGTGAGAACTCTGTTGTGAATAGACAAAAGCGTCAATTTGTTTTTGAAGTTAAAACTTCTTTAGGCGCGTTGGGCATTTTTGAGAAGGGACTTAACCATTGATTTCGCGACACTTTAACGACACCAGCTTTTGACCATTAAAAAGACATCAATGCGTTGATTACCGCGGTGCCGATTTTTTTTTTCATGTTTTCACTTCTGTCGACACTCCCGGAGTGCCACCGTTTCTTTTTTCCTCTCGTTTGGAATTGGACAGGTAAGGCTGCTAGCAATCACGACAAGACTTAAAAGATCAATGAAATGTATGGCTGTTATTAGGCTTCGTCTAAACGGCTAGAGTTCTGCCGTGCTGGTAAACGGGATTTTATCTTATAGAGCAGAGAACTCTGTATACTTATCCTAACCTAACATTACAAAAAGCTGCCATATTAAATACATACTTGCTGCATAGTAAGATTTTTTTTACCTTCAATTACCTTCTCAGAAAACAACTAGAATCTCACCAAAAACTAAACAAAAATATAAATTAACAAAAAATTTAAAAAAACTTCACAGAAAACCTTGAAATCCCTTTCTCCTTTTCTATACTCTTCTGACATTTTCTATGACTACTTAACATAATCAGCCTATAATTTTCCCACTGCAGGGACACAGGCCTCCTCTCGGAGAGTGGGCCGTAATCCATCACGCGGGCCCATTGCGGTTTGGTACATGTCACATATCTTCGAGTTTTAGGTTGTAAAACACGCTGGTTTCTTCACGATGTTTTCCTTCACCGTTTTGAGAGCAGTGGTGACGAAACTATTAACACAAAGTAAAGCGCCTGTTTAGGTTCGTACACTACAGTATTTCTCTTTTCTTATGTCTCTCGGGAATCATCGCATTTCCGAATACAAACGAATGCTAATTTCCATATCCATCAATTATTAGATTTATGTTGTATAATAATTTGAATTCAGAACTAAGTACTTTATTGTTGTTTTGTTTTGATTTTCGTGTGAACTATTTAGCGTTGTAAAACTATTTTCCTATCTGTCGTGCCTGCGACTTTAGCAGCTTTCCTACCATTTTTTTTATAAACATTAAGAAGAGTATTAACAACTCTATATACTTCCAAGTCGATTGAGTGCGTCCAGTCTGCACCAAGTGCAAAGGGCAGCTGATAGAAATCCGACGACTGACGAAACACGAGGTTTGCCGAAGGACATTTTTGTACTGTACCTACTTTTTTACTTATAATTCAATTTTACATTTTATTAATTATGACATTATCAATTACCATTTACAATAATATTTACTTAGTCTTAATCTGCCATTATACTTTATCTCTTGAACTGACATAGGTATAGCTTTGACTTTATTAACTAATTATAATTTTTTCCATGAAAGTCCTAATGCATGCATCTTATTTGTTGTTGCTGTATTTTTTATTTAATTAGTATTGTGGAGAACAAAATTAAATATTTGCACACCATAAGTAATGGTAGAATGTAAAGGGGCCATTATAGTTTTAAGATCATACATTGTAAACCTACATTCTCGTAAATAAATAAATTTGAATTTGAATTTAAAACTAATAACAACTTGAAAATCTCACTAATTATGTTCCCGTAGTCCAAGATTCCAAAACGCACAAATATGTGTATATTTGGTGCACTGTTTGACAGATAACTGTTTCCACTCACAGAACCACTAAGCTTTGAATAAAGCTTTGTTTTTGAATACACGCCACTGCATAGTACGTCATTACAAGTATAGTCGGGGATAGAAGTGTTCGCAAAAAGTATTAACCAAACATCATCATCATCATCAGCCTATAGCGCTCCCACTGCTGGGACACAGGCGTCCTCTCTGTGAGAGGGAGTGGGCCGTAATCCACCACGCGGGCCCAGTGCGGGTTGGTAGATGTCACATGTCTTCGAATTTTTGTTTCTAGGACATGCCGGTTTCCTCACGATGTTTTCCTTCACCGTTTTGAGAGCAGTGGTGATGAAATAATTTACACAAAGTAAAGCGCCTGTCTGGGTTCGAACCTACGACATATAACTCGTAAGTCGCGGCCACTGGGCCACCACTGCTCTCCAAACATCATTACAGCAAAAATATCATGAATTAGATGTCTTTTGCTGATGAATGGAAATAAGTTTGATCCGTATATTTTTCTACTGGTTATTTAACCTTTAAGATTTAAATTATTAATTAACCTAATTAACTAATAATTTAAATCTTAAAGGTTAATTACTAATTACTACTGCCTCATTGGTGTACTGATTACAAGTTCTTCTGCTGAACATGAGGTACTGGTTTCGATTTGGGAATCGAAATTCCTGTTGTAAAACCCAATACAACAGGTATCCAACGGTTCAGTTCAGTCCGGTTTTCCACCAGGAATTTCCAAGTAAGCCTGAGACTGGATTTGTGCCCGGTTGATGGCAATAGGCTCGCCCCCTATTACATGGGACTTAAAACATTACTGGCGAAATGTGGCTGTATAGGTACACCTTTGCCCAACCCTTCGGGTATTGCATGAATGTTATGTTAATTATGAATTAAAGTATTTTTAGAAGCATTAAAAGCTTCGCTATCGTGACTCAGTAAAGTACTTATAACGCTGTCACCCAGTGCAAAATGACAGGAATACATTATGAAGCATACGGGAACATTTGTGACTTTGATAAATGCAATATGTCGTGCATTAAGATACGCTATTTCCAATTTAAGTTAGATAATATAAATCGTTCTAAAAATGAATCTACTACTAATCTTCCTAAATCTTACTTAAAGAATCAGATAACTCAAGTAGAACTAGTTTGGCCATGTCGGCAGGTTGGAAAACAGTCGATGGAGCAAAAATGCAACTGAATGGATTCCAAGAGACCAAAGCAGAAGTAGATTTAGAATTTACCTAAAATACCCTAAAATATGAATAATATGATGTAAGTCAAGGAAAAAAAGTACCTAAAATATGAATAATATGATGTGAGTCAAGGAAAAAAAGAGTCTCGCAGGAAGGTCTGTCTGTACTAATATGTGCTCTTTTGGAAGCTAAGTTACCTACTTGTCGACCGGAACCAATTCTGTTTCTTGTTATATTTTCTAATAAAAAAAGTGCTGAAGTAACAGTTAATTTTATTTCGCGTTATTGGAACATTATCTATATTGGTTATTCAATAGGTTAGGATCAATATCCTGAACCTTTAAATTTAACAAAGCACCAATAAAACAAAAATGATGTTTAAACAACGTCTAAGTATTTTCAAACCCTCTTTTAAAAACACAAAATTGAACACTAAATGGCTTTCTGGTTTTATTTTAATTTTACTTTACTCTTTTTATTGTTTTTTTTATTTTTATTAATGTTTTAATGAGTGTGTTTTAGTTTAATTTGTGATTTCCTTTGCTGTGTCTCAATAAATACTTTTTCTTTCTTTCTTTCTTTAAATAAATAAAATTATTTATATATTATATAATAAATAAATTTATTATTATTATTGAATCGTAGCAGGTGGCGGCGTTATTTAGTTTCTGCCTACATGGTTGGTATAAATTATTCCTATTACCAACTGAACACATTTGTCAGCGATCGTCCCTCTAATCCGCCATGTTGATTTTAGATAGCGCTACATTACTCTATCAATCATATCGGATTAGCTCACCGATACATTTGATACACTAAAATTACTTGCTCACTGGTATGACATGGGTTTCCTACGGGATATTATTACGTCACGAAGCCAGTAAATGTCAAGTTTTGCGTATTGTGGACAGGGCCGTCTAAACCTTATTGGGCGCCAAGGGTGCGAAAATCAGCCTGCGGCCCCCTTGCTAATGAAAAGAAAAGCAAAATTTTTGTGTTTTTTTAAAGTTAACTTACTGCACAATTAAATTTTTCCGACTTTTCAGTTGACAAACTTTTTAATGACATTGTGTCGTCTGTTTTGAAATCTACATTCGATTTCAATACAAATCGATCAACTCGATCGGCTTGCGCCCCCTAAGAACTTGCGCCCGGGTGCTACGCGCCCCTTGCACCCGGGTAAAGATGACCCTGATTGTGGATTTAATTTATCGATTTAAAAATACCATTCACCTATCGCTAAATGAGGGATGTCATTATCTGCTTAATCTTTTCGCAACTATGTTAAGGTCGGCTTTCAGTCTAACCGGAAGCAGCTGAACATCAATATTTTAAAGCATTGGTAGCCTAGTGTTGTGAACGTCGGACTGCCAAGTCATAGGTCTCGAGTTCGAACCCAAGGCGCGCACCTCTGACTTTTCGGATTCATGTGCGTATTGTATAATTATCACTTGCTTCAAAAACGGTGAAGGAAAACATCGTGAGGAAACGGCATGCCTGAGAGATATTTCTCGACGGCATGTGAAGCTAAGTCAGAGGCCCATGGGCGGCTTTAAAACTCTGACACCAGGTTAGTCACTAACCACACGAAAACAAGAAGAAGAATATTTTGAAGAAAGAAGAATGAAAAAGTATTAATTGGGTCTCGCAAAGGAAAATAACAAACTATACACGGAGCATTTTACACGGAGTGACCCAGGAACTGATTATCTTGATACCCCTTGGTAGGACAGACTTCAGACTTTCAGGCTTCTAACTAACCGTCACGATTCGACTGTCAAAGATCTACGAATGAGAGGACCAACGTCAACGTCTTAAAGTGCTTTCTGCTCCATGAATTTCCGAGATCCTTCTTACCGTATCTGACGCATGTAGCAAGAAAGCTACTTTAAATTATCTACTTAATTAAGAAAAATCATGATGTTTTAAGTAAGTACCTATAAGAGTATTCTTTAAGATGTTTTTTGTGGGATTCATCATAATCAGTTTACAATGTTCCCACTGCTGGGACACATACCTCCACTCTGTGAGAGGGAGTGGGCAGTAATCTACCACCCGGGCCCAGTGCGGGTTGGTAGATGTCACATGTCTTCGAATTTTCGGTTCTAGGACATGCCGGTTTCCTCACGATGTTTTTCTTCACCGTTTTGAGAGCAGTGGTGATGAAATTAAATACACAAAGTAAAGCATCAGCCTGGGTTCGAACCCACTACCTACAACGCTTAAGTCGGGGCCGTTACCACTGGGCCACCACTGCTCTCCACTTGTGGGATTTGTTCACGTGAAAAAGGAGATTTAAAGAAATTAAATTTGTGTAAATATACTCAAAACTGGGTAATACTATACCCCTTGGTAAAGACTGGTTGTTATTGGGGTATCGTATAACTTAGTTACTGGGTTGTAGAGGTCAGATAGGCAGTCGCTCCATGTAAAATACTGGTATTCAGCTGCATCTGGTTAGACTGGAAGTCGATGCCATCATAGTTGGGAAAAGGTTAGGCAGATTGATATTCAAAACTCTTAAATACGCAGTAGGTAACATACAAAAATAGAGTATTGCACGTGTTGTTGTAATTTGGTGGGTACAAACCGACCTTGAAGGTCACCTGACCCCATATACCAAACTCGCGGGACATCATACAACACCTAATGGACAGATAAGCACATAATCTATGTTAACATCATTAGATAATTTTAATGCATAGGTACTTAATTGCCAGGCTGTATTGCCACTTATCAAAACCACTCATAA
Organism: Agrochola lychnidis; assembly: GCA_963680765.1. Classification (NCBI taxonomy): domain Eukaryota; kingdom Metazoa; phylum Arthropoda; class Insecta; order Lepidoptera; family Noctuidae; genus Agrochola; species Agrochola lychnidis. Next base: position 2,994,869 of record OY796871.1, on the reverse strand, counting down.
TCGACAGTTCTGGTCAAAAAAGTCGACCGAGTCAGACCATACAACCTTTGCAGTCTGACGTTAAGTGGAGTCAACAATCTGATAGGAAGATAGGACTTAATAATAATGGACGGGCTTACCCCAATCGTGTTGGCATTTGGGAAGATTAATTTATCTTTACTGTAATCTGAGGTTGTAGTATTTTTTCCACGTTGGTGACAGCAGAGGAGAGTTCTAACGGACATGAAAACAAAACAAAACTAGCTATCTTGTAGGTATTTGACATTATCGGCTTTACATGTGCTTAGTGTATTTAGATCAGAGGTCAGATAGGCAGTCGCTCCATGTAAAATACAGGGTGTCAGGGACATCGACGCGAAAACTGTTACCATGGATCAATACATGATTCTGAAGCCCGCAGCGTTGAAATTTTTCGTCGGTTATTAAAAAAAAAATCAGCTGTTTCATAGAAAACTTTTTACAAAAAAAAAAAACAACCGAAAGTTATTTTTCACTTTGTAGTGTTTTTTTTGGAGGTCGGTTGTTTTTTTTTGTAAAAAGTTTTTATTTTTCACTTTTTAGTTGTCAAGTGGTACCTACCCCAAACACATTCGAATACCACTACCTGCTACCAGTGACAGAAACTTATCATATCGTCTACATACTAAGTGTGAAAAAAATACGTATTTTGTAGCTAACTCAAAAACAATCTATAAAAAGTTAATAAAATTTATATGGGACCAATTCAAGAGCACACCCTTTCAAACAAAAAAAGAATTTTCAAAATCGGTCCACAATTGACGGAGAAATCGGTGGACATACATAAAAAAAAAAACAAACATACCCGACGAACATATAACCTCCTCCTTTTTGGACGTCGGTTAAAAAGTGCAATTATCTACGCGGTCAAAATGTATGAAACAGCTCATTTTTTTTTAATAACCGACGAAAAATTTCAACGCAGGGGGATTCAGAATCATGTACTGAATCCATGGTATCAGTTTTCGCGTCGATGTCCCTGCCTCCCCGTACAGTCGAACCTGGATAAGTGAGAGTTCAACGGACTGAGATCTCTTTTTCGTTTATGGAGGTTTCTAACTAACTCGAGTTTCTACCTTATAGAGGTACACGAGTGGCCTTTCTCACTTCTAGAGGTTGAGGATGGTTGGGAAAGGTTGAGAGGAACAAAAACAACGTTCGTTAAACGAAATTTAAGAATGCGGCGACTCATGAATTGTCCATACAAACGTAATACATAAATCATTTGCAATTTGAGCATTTTTCCACTATATTATGTTGATATTCGGATTGAGACAGTATTTATCTACTGTGATTGCATTTCGTACATTTTTACAGCGTAAATGACATGTTTTCATATTGTTTTTTTTTTTTGTATTATAAACAACAATATTTGTAATATTGTTTCCACAGAAGCATAGTTTATGTTATCAAGTTACAAATTATCGAAAAAAAAAGGAAATATATTAAGTTTTCATTCATAATTTTTTGTGTTACGGAACACATCCAAATTTATCATAAATTTTCGAAAGCTAGTAGTACTGTAGTACTATCGCGTCAAGCAATAATTGTCAATGTGTGCGGGGTAGTATTGCTCACTGTAGGTGTATATCGCTCCGACAGGCACTCACACTAGCACAACGTGCTTTGAATTGAATTTTGCAAACATCTCGATTTGTAGTTACGAGCCGTGTAGCCGGCCTTTAAAGAATGAGTCATAAATAGCAGATGTTAAATTACGCTCGACTGTATGTCGCTTATAGAGATACAGGCAAGTGGAAGTCTTAGTTATAGGGGTCCACGATTGAAAAACAACTTTCTCTTGTCGAGGTATCTGTTTCTCATTTATTGAGGTTTAAGAGGGTACAAAGACAGGACCTGGCAAACTACTCTCATTTATAGAGTTATCTCGCTTACGCAGTTCTTACTTACTCAGGTTAGACTGGAAGCCGACCCCAACATAGTTGAGAAAAGGCTAGGCAGATTGATTGATGTGATTAGCGTATTGGATTGGCACAAAATACAGAAATCGTTTGACTTCCTTATACAGGGTGTATCAGAAAGGTATGGTCAAATTGAATCGTGTGGTACAAACTATCAGACTGAACAACTTTTTCTTTGGGACCAACATCGGAATCGAGAAAAAATTATCATCTGTCCCATACAAAATTTCAATAGCTAAATGTTGGGGGACGGATAGATATACCGTGTATATGTCACCGTATAATTATGAACTTATGAGTTTTTATAAAATAAAACGTGTGGCACTCGGGGACTGCCGCGGTAAAGCTATTGCATAGCATTTGTAACCTCCATACTTGCTATTTGTCAACGCTACACTTGGGATGATGACGTGATGACATAAAACAAAAATTACGTTCCCATGACAACATCACGTTGTCATGGGAACCGTCATTACATGGTAAGCGGAGTGGGGGGTGTTAGGTTTTATTTTCGTTACGGTACGGAATTTCTTGATTCGGTCGCCGTGCTCAAAGCCCGCGATAAAAGCTATGCAATAGCTTAAAAATCTTCAATTGTATCAAATAAAAACGTACAAATTTCTTTTATGAGTTACCTACCTACTTACCTAGCTAATAATGCGTGATATTGATGAATTACCTATTTCTGTGTCAGCGATCAATGCTTGCTAAGTTAACAGACACTAAAAGTCGCACGTAATCGTCAAATTGTAACCAACATAACTTAAAATTGCCGTCGTTTTGCAACCACCCAACCTGGGTAATATCAATAAAAGTCTATGTCATTGATTGACCCATAAAACACAACCTTTTCCCCATAACCTTACCGTTTCATCAATAAACTGGCAACACTAAGACGTACTTAACTACCCGCCCCGGTAAACAGCGGTTAAAGTAAAAGGGACAGTTAAAATACCAGTAAAACGCTGTCAACAAGACAATAAAGTTAACTGTAGCATAGTTAAATTTATGCAGTCCATTTTACTTAGTGGAGATAGTAGTTAAGTTAACTGCCGGATTAAGTGAAGGTGCATGCTGCATTAGCCGTTTAGTAGCTTAGAATGCTTAGAAGACTGTGTTTCGTTGAGATGAAAAGGATAACTTTACTCCCGGGTGTAGTAAAAGACGATGGATAACAAGGCTCTCGTGTTAAAACATAGTATTGTTCTTTTTTTGGAACGAAGTTATTTAACGTGTTTTGTAAACTTTCAGAAATCATATAAAGTGTTAATACTTGCGACTATCTTCTTCTAATTCAAAAAGAAAGAAAGAGAGAGAGTGAGAACGCCGGCAGAAAAAACAAAAGAAAAGAGTAAAGTGTCGTGGGATAAAATTGTACACATCAGCCCGAGTGCTAAGAGAAAGTGTGAATTTGGTCAAAATGAAAACCCAAGATGGCGGCCGCGAAAATTATGTTTTTGTTTTAAATCATACGTAAGAAAGAACTTTGTTCCTGACGGATCCCCCGACCGCACACGTATTTTTGTAGTAAAAAAGTTTTTATTTTTCTCTTTTTAGTTGTGGTACCTACTCCACACAAATTCGAATACCACTATCTGCTACGTAAATAACAGTGAGAGAAAGTTATAACATCGTCCACATAGACTAAGTGGAAAAAATACGTATTATTAAAGCTAACTCAAAAACTGCGCAAGCAAAATTAACAAAAAAATTATGGAACCACCGCGCAAGCTTTTTCTACCAAATGACAAAAAAAAATATTGGTCCACGATTGGCAGTGAAATCAAGAAAAATATATTTTAAAAAAGATCCCGACGAACTGAGAACCTCCTTTTTTTTTTTGAAGTCAGCAAAAAAGATTTTGTTTAAAAACAAAATACTGTTATGTCCAACCTGTATTTCAAACCTAGTGATTTAAGGAATTTTCCCTCTTGTCTATTTATTGTAGTAGCAGAAAGCTAAGATGTGTAGTCGGTGGCAAAGACAGCATCGCATCATAAAAACAGTGGCACTCCGGGAGTGCTGACAGAAGTGAAAAATTGAACAAAATCGGCACCGTGGTAATCAACGCGTTGATGTCTTTTACTCCACGGTGTCGGTAACAAGTCGCAAAACCAATAGTTTAGTCCCATCTCAAAAATGCCCAGCGCGCCTAAAGAAGTTTTCACTTCAAAAATCTTCTGGCAACTTTGTATGTTTATATTTGATGTCTTTTTTTAGGGTTTCGTACCTCAAAAGGAAAAACGGAACCCTTATAGGATCACTTCGTTATTCGTCCGTCAGTCTGTCAAGACCCATTTTCTCAGGGACGCGTGGATACCTCAAGTTGAAATTAATATCAAATACGTAAATCTATGTCCCCTTGGCGCTCTACAAAAATCAAGCTTCTAAGTCAACGCAATAAAAAAATACGGCCAATTAAGAGCGGCCAACCCGTCATACTTTTCATACAAACGCTCGTACGTCATTATGGCGTCGTAAACCATCTTTCTTTGAAATTTTTAAACTAATAGGTGTCTTGTGCACTATTTCTAGGTTTAACCAAAAAATTAAAATTTCGAGAAATAAATTCAGTACAAGCCTCCGAAAATCTGCATTTTTTCACAATTTTTACCTGAACTTTGGCCGTTCATAATGTACTCATAAATTGTAAAAGTAAAGAAAACATCTGCATAGAAACCTTGCACATGTAATGGAGATTCTAAATGACAAACATTTATTTTACAAACTAGTAAAGCTTACTCAAAAAAACGTATTTCCTGAAACAAGTTTCCGCACACTATTTTTCGTACTATGTTATCGCGTTCTCACTTGCTTGTTAGCAGTTTTCACTTGCGCTAGATGAAACAACATGCTTTTCGATCATGCTTGCGTTGACGATAGATGGATCGGGAAGGGCCCCCTTAAGCGACATATTTTGATACTCGCAAATAAATCAAAACCTACAGGGTACTTCCCGTTGACCTAGAAGGAAGTAAGGTCTCACAGCGTAAGTAAAGGAAAAGTCCGAAAATTGATCATTTGTAGTTTTATCACTTTTTTTTGCGATTACAATCTTACATTTACAGTTGGAGAATTAACCGTGACGTATATCGATGTATGGGCGAACATGTTTCTCAACTACTAAGTTAAGTTTGTTCTTGGGATAAATTCATCCCAACTACGAAACCCTTCATTGTGCGTGTTCCGATACGCACTTGGCCGGTTTTTTTTTTATCTGCGTTTTGTCTGTGCAGAATAAACAATTTTTTTTTTTTCTTAAATTTTTATCGCGGTTATAATAACAACTACAACTGTACCTACGGTAAGTTCTCATTCACTTTTAAATATTTAAAATGATTTCTTTCAGGCATTTTTAATTATTGCTTCAAATCTTTTTTTTTTTTTTTCATCATCATCAACCTATAAATGTTCCCACTGCTGGGACACAGGCCTCCTCTCTGTGAGAGGGAGTGGGCCGTAATCCACCACGCGGGCCCAGTGCGGGTTGGTAGATGTCACATGTCTTCGAATTTTCGGTTCTAGGACATGCCGGTTTCCTCACGATGTTTTCCTTCACCGTTTTGAGAGCAGTGATGATGAAATAATTTACACAAAGTAAAGCGCCTGTCTGGGTTCGAACCTACGACCTACAACTCGTAAGTCGCGGCCGTTACCACTGGGCCACCACTGCTCTCACAGAAATTCATACGTGTACCAAACTAAATTGTTTTTTTTTAAATATACCTAATTGGCGAAATGTGGGTGTACCTACTATAGGGACACCTCTGCCATCCCCTTCGGGGAAACAAGGCGTGATATAACATCACGTTAATTTTAAAATTCATAAAAATTATTGAAACTGAAAATTCTTCTAAAATATCAATTTAATCTTTAAAGTAGGTACCGTTCAGCTCAACCTTTTTAATACAAAAAAAATATTTTCCTCTGATGTTCCTTGTACTGCACTTAATATCTTCATTCGGTATTCTGTGATATGATTACCTAGCATGTCACTTTGCTGCAGGAACATAAAGTTAAGATGGGTCGTAGAAATTTAATCTGACATGCAATATACAATGCAAAGACTTATCTACTTTAAAAGTTAATGGATGATGCAAGTCATGTTCAGTGAGGTTTTAAAGGTAAAAACATACTTGACTGGTTTAATCTGCTGCTACAAAGGATGTTGATCAGTTTGCTTGATACCCTAAAGGCATGGGCAGAGAGATATAGTTACAGACTGTCAAGATTTCCAAATATTAATTATATGATTTTAAACACTAAATATAAAATTAAAAGTATGAGATTTGCCTCAAATGATTTTTGTATCAGTGTAATCATGAAGTTTAAAAGTATCTCATTTGACAGTTACCGTAAAAGTATCATAACATAACATCACGCCTTGTTTCCCCGAAGGGTTGGGCAGAGGTGTCCCTGTAGCAGGTACACCCACATTTCCCCAGTTATGTTCAAGTCCCATGTAATAGGGGGCGAGCCTATTGCCATCAACCGGGCACAAATCCAGACTCCGAGCTGATACTGAGAAATTTCAGATAGAAAAACCCAATAACACTTTGCCCGACCCGAGAATCGAACCCAGGACCTCATGCTCAGCAGTAGCGCTTGCGACCACTAGACCAACGAGGCAGTACTGGTTTTTTAACGGAACAGAATTGGAAACATGGCGTTTGGAGCGTCGTTTAGCTTCTAAGTCAGTTCGGTTTGAGCCTCGAAACCTAAAGGTGTCTTCAAGAAGTCTAAAGTCTATAACGTTATTATATTAAGTATCTGATTAAATAATTTGTTAAATAATGCTAAAAGTGTACCAAGTTTGTATGTGTGCAAGACTATAAATACAGAAATATTAGTCATGAAATTGTGTATAATTACAAGACAGTCCCAAAAAGATTTATAGGTACACGGACCAGGTACCATTTTCAAAGTCATTTGTTCCATAACATTGTATCCACGTATAGCAACCAAACGTAATATACAATTTATTTTACAAAAACGAAGTACCTAATTACCTTTATACCCAATTACCAAAACAAAATAATCTATACAAGTCTCACAAATATGTATATGAAGTAAACAAACCTAATATTTTACTCAATTCAAAAGTTCAACTTCGAGTCGAAGTGTTCGAAATAAGAATTTAGTTGAATATGCGATGTCATAAACTAGAAGGATATACACCTTTTTGGGGCTGACATACCACAAAATTTCGCCAGTTATGCTGTCCCATAGAATAGAATAGTTCTTTATTTTCACAAAAAGTAGGTACAAGTTACAGATGTTAAGTTTAAAATGATCCTTATACTGGTGCCGATTCCCTTGTTCACAAACTAAACTAAATTTAAGTTCAGTACATCTTTTTCTTTCTATTTAATTAAGAAAAGGACAGAGGATAAATTTTAGTTTAGTCCTGTCAAATTAATCAGCGTCTGTCACTCTCCATACAAGTTTAGACGTGATTAAAAACTTGCCGACTAAAATTACGTCAATTTACGTCAAGCGCTGATTAATTTGACAGGACTAAACTAAAATTTATCTTCTGTCCTTTTCTTAATGAAATAGAAAGAAAAAGATGCACTGAACTTAAATTTAGTTTAGTTTGTGAACAAGGGAATCGGCACCAGTGACTACCTAAACTAAGGCCTGCAAACAGTTTAAGCTATAATGATAAATTATTGTAAAATCTTATTTATTCGGTCAGCAAAAGATCCATTATATTAGTAATATCTTAAAGCTAGTGTTAGTAGAATATTATTATTATTGAGAAATGAGATTGAGACATTTTGCACAGAAGATGACTAAGTAAGGTACAAATTTCTCACTTGGCCATCCATCATAAATACTCCCTCAATATAATATTAACCCATTCAATCAAATCAATACAAAATATCATGTCAAAATGAAATTCAGTAAATAATTTGTAATAAGCAATACAATACATAATGACAAGTTTAATAAAAGGGGATTATAAATTCGTCAAGTTCGAGGTCAATACAGTTAAAATAAAATGATTTAGTACAAGTCAGGAGTACAGAGATGTCATAATTATCAATTTAAATTCTTATCGGTAAAAAATTCAGTAATAACATTTATTCATTAATAACATCACGCCTTGTTTCCCCGAAGGGTTGGGCAGAGGTGTCTCTGTAGCAGGTACACCCACATTTCGGGGGGTTATGTTTTAAGTCCCACGTAATAAGGGGCGAGCTTATTGCCATCAACCGGGCACAAATTCAGACACCGAGCTGCTACTGAGAAATTTCTGATAGAAAAACTCAATAACATTTTGCCCGACCCGTGAATCGAACCCAGGACCTCATGCTCAGCAGTAGCGCTTGCGACCACTAGACCAACGAGGCAATCATTCATTAATAGATCTGACAATTTATTTTTGAAAAGTTGAAATGTCTAATTTTTTATAATACAATGTGTCCGGACATGGACTAGCAATATTCTAAATACTTAAATCTAAACTATTTAAAAGTACAATTACACTATAAGCTTGAGCCCAATACACTTCTCTGCTATGTGGCAGCCATTTTGCTTTTTTTGTTGAAATATTCTCTGTGCGAGTACAAAAAAAATCATATCTCTCAAAGTTTTAGTTATACTGAGATAAAAATAGGCTTATTCGAAAGACAATAATATTGTCTACCGTATGCATTATAAAAAAATGTATTCACAATTCCAAAACTTTAGAAAAAAAATTTGAAAGTTGAATAATAAAACAAAAAATAATGCAATTCAACCAGCAATTATTAATTCTCACAAAAACGGGCAAGTGTAGTGGACCCAAGCTTAGAGTGTAATTGTACTTTAAAATAGTTTATATTTAAGTATTTAGAATATCGCTAGTCCATGTCCGAACACATTGTATATGACATAAATAATAATAATAGGCTAACTTGTGGTTGCCTCTTGTCATTAACCAGGCATAAATCCAGAATTCAACTCTTGATGAACGAGCCAGACTCACAACATATTAGTTAACACGTTCCACGTCTTATCAAACTCAGAATGAGGTGTAAAGCGCGGGTTATTAAGCGTGGGTTATACTGTATGTGTTTCAAAGTACACCTTGCAACTTTGCAAGAAAGCTACCTACACAATATAAGAAAGAGTTGCTTTTTAGGGTTCCGTAGTAAACAAGGAACCCTTATAGTTTCGTCATGTCCGTCTGTCTGTCTGTCTGTCTGTCCGCGGTCTAGCTCCGAGACCCTTAGTACTAGAAAGTTGTAATTTGGCATAGATATACATATTAATTACGCCGACAAAGTGGTAAAACAAAATTATGAAAAACATTTTTTTTAGGGTACCTCTCATACACGTAAAGTGGTAATGTTTATTTTTTTATTTTTTTACCCCATGGTGAGGGGTATCATTGGAAAGGTCCTTCAAAAATATTGGGAGTTTGTGAAAACCATTTTTGGATTTAGGGATTCGTTTGCGAAATATTAAGCTTTAAAGTGCTAATTTTTGTTAGAGTCAAGTGTGTCCCCCCCTGCCGGCTAAATGGTTGGTTTTGGGTGTGTGAAAAAAATCACAACAGTAGCTGATATAACGAAATTAAAAGGAAAACTATCACAGCTAAGTAAGCTTTACAGGTTAACGAGTAATAATCGACCCACTTAACTTTGCAGTTGCAAAAACATATTTTCCCATACATTCCATATGGGAGAACATATTTTTCAACTACAAAGTTAAGTTTGTTCTTGGGATAAATTCATCCCAACTACGGAACCCTTCATTGTGCGTGGTCCGACACGCACTTGGCCGGTTTTCGAGATCTTTATTAGACAAAAATCTTTTTATGTGTGGTATTCTACTCCACAAAAATACAAATAGTCGCAGGAAGTTATCATAACATCCACATAAGTAGACTAAGTAGGAAAAAATACGTATTATTGAAGCTAATTCAAAAACTACACAAGCAAAGTTAGTACAATTCTGCCCAAGCTTCTTCTACCAAATGAAAATATAATTTTCAAAATCGGTCCATAATTTACGAAAATATCGATGAAAATACATAAAAAACTTTAAATTAAATTTATTTTTCACATTGTAGTTTGGAAGTCGGTTGTATTTTTTGTAAAAAGTTTTTTTTTCACTTTTAGTGGGTTGGTTTGTAATTTATCTAAGTTACAATAGCCTAATATCAACTGTTCATCAAAAATTCCCCAATCGCTATAGATGTGCCTATAATATTTGAAGAGCTCCCTCGATTTCTCGAAGATGCCATCATCAGATCGTGACAATGGGACCAACTTGAAAGTATACTCTTTCAAACAAAAAAAGAATTTTTCAAATCGGTTCAGCCGTCTTCGAGTAATCGGGGAACATACATAAAAAAATAAAAATATTCCGACGAACTGAGAACATCCTCCTTTTTTTGAAGTCAGTTAATAATAAAAATTACATATACAGACGAACATAGCTCCTCCTTTTTTGAAGTCAGTTAAAAACTAGCTTCTAACTGTGACTTGGTCTGCGTAAAATTCAACTACCTATACCATAAAACATATCCTATGGCACTTGGCAGTAGTGAGTTTTCTATCAATGAAAGAATCTTTGTAATCGGATCAGTCTTACTTCCAGAGATTATAATTATATTTATTACAAACAAAACAACAAACAATTTTACAGTGTACATTGCTTACCAATAGGTCCTACATCCTACCTAATAATTAATCGATTCTATCGTCAAAACAATTATGTTATGTTTTGTGTTGCATAATATAAGTTATTTTGCATACTATTGTATAGAATCATTTTTCTAACTTGAACAGACAGCTGTGCTGCTGGGGAGTTTGTTGCGACACTTCTTCTTCCCAGCTAAAGGCACTAGGAAGTGGTGAAGGGTGGGCGTTTTGGGGGACTGTCTTATGTAATTTTGACGTTCGAAAAGTGCTGATTCTCAGCTTAGTTTGAATAAATTTAATGACTTTTGAATTTTGAATTTTGAAAACCTAAGCATAATTTTAATAATTAATAAACAAAAAAACAACTACTTAAAAATATACAAACCGATACAGCCAAGTATGAACCACTCTTTAAGTTCCCCAGTTCAATCAAGTGCCTGTTTATACTTGTTACTCAGTTCAGCGGTTTTTAAATGTTAACAGGTGCAACTAAGCAACTGAGTTATTGAGCAAATGTAAACTCGCTAACAAGTCGACTACTTGACTTATAGTTTATCAAAGAAAATGTTCAGATTGGAAAAAGCGTTTCTAGCGAGCGTTTTCTATTAGTTGCTTGTTTGATAATCACTTAGATTTTTGTATATATTTGTATAGTTACTTTTTATTTTATTTAATACCTAGTATAAATAATTTGTTGTATGATAACCAGTGATCGGAGTAGGTAGATTGATTTGGGGTCAATGAACTGCCACGTATATATTAGTATGGATATTGTTTTTTTTATTCCGGGATTTTGTTTTTTTTTTATTTCAAATGTTGTATGTGTAGAATAAAGAATACATCAATATGAATAAGAAATGTTTAACCCTTTTGCTGTCTTTTTAATAGTATACAGGTGATCGAACTCCAAGAAAAGGATAGGTATACTATAAAAACAATATAATAATATAATATATTTTATCTACTCTCATAGCGTAATATTCGAATTATGAACTTCAAAACGAGTTTATATTGACATACTTTATAAACAGAATACTGAAATTTAAAAATAGAAGCATATTATAACACTTTTTCTCTAACAAAATAGGTAATACTATAAAACAATTTTTTTCCATTGCGATACAGCGCTAATCCAAGAAGTTAATATCACCAAAGAGTTTCCATCAACTTTTGGTGGGGGACAGCAGCACCCGCTGTAGCGCATGTGCGGTGATGTGCTGGTGCAGACGACATTCATTTGTTTTGTAGTACTTACTGAATTTCGTGGGATTTTTAAATTTATTCTTGATCTTTAACTTTGATCTTTTATTTAGTATTTGTTTCAATTCCAATGTTTGAGAGTAGATAAAGTAGTGTATGAAACTGCACATAACTAGGTATTCAAACATTCGTGTGATACTATTAAAAACCTCGCCCACGGCTCGGTTTTTAAACACACACTCATGTTTTAATACCCCTTATTATGCAACAGTTTCATAAACTACTATTAAATGTTTATCTATCGCATTCTATAAATTTCGAATGTAGTAGTTTAAAATCCTAACTTTAACAATATTTGATTCAATCCCGTAAGTACCTACCTACCAAAATGAAATCCCGGAAAAAAGGCTTTTCCATGTTATGATTTCTATGACTATTCATGATGCGAGTACGTAAAATCAATCTACCTACTCCGATCACTGATGATAAGTTACTACATAACATCACACCTGAATTGGGCAGAAGTGTACCTATCAGTACACCCACATTTCGCCAGTTATGTTTAAGTCCCACGTAATAGGGGGCGAGCCTATTGCCATCAATCGAACACAAATTGAGACTTCGGGCTACTAATGAGAAATTTCAGATGGAAAAACCCAATAACACTTTGCCTAACCGAGCGCTTGTGACCACTAGACCAATGAGGCTCTAAAATATTAATTAAAAAACAAATATATAATAATGAAATATAAGTATTACTATTTAAATCACAGACTTTAATACGAATCTAATTATTAGTACTAATTAAAATAAAAAACATTTCTTTCTCGATAATTAGGTTTTGGTTTCATTATACTTTGCTTTATCAAAGAGAAGGACCAGTACCCTAATTACGTGGGTAACTTATTTTCGTAAACGATTAAATAACTAGCTTTTCCCTGCAGCTTCACTCGCGTTGAAGTCGTAAATTATCCCATGAAAACGCACTACCGGGACAAATGGGCTTTGTTCGAGTTCGCAACAAGCCCATCGTCATCCTGAGGATGCCTCGTTGAGAGGTGAAACAAGTGTCGATTTATTTCAGGAGTTTTTTATGGCTCTTTAGAAATAGCTAAGCGGAACAGGTTACTAAATATATCCACGTCTATTGTACTTTTAATGGAATTAAAAAAAATTGTAACAAAACGGTGTAACTTTTAAACTAAATCATCTATCGCGATGAAACAAACTCCATTATGATTGAAAGTAATTAGGCGTCTACATAAAATGAAAATTGTGAAAAAAACTACCCTCAATTGAAAATAAACATGTTTTTTTTTTAGCAAAAATCTGTATTTTTTTCATAATGTTTTACAATAATTGTAAAATTTATGTATTAAAAAAAAACTGTCGATAAAATTAAGCATAGATTCCCTCATTTCGATATGCACACATTATAAAGACTCACACTGTATACTGTCACATTGTGTTCAGTGTATTATAATTACGAACTTAAATTTAATTTTCTTGAAAAAAAAATAACTTTCGTGATTGACCTCATCATCAGCCTATAATGGTTCCCACTGCTGGGACACAGGCCTCCTCTCTGTGAGAGGGAGTGGGCCGTAATCCACCACGCGGGCCCAGTGCGGGTTGGTAGATGTCACATGTCTTCGAATTTTCGGTTCTAGGACATGCCGGTTTCCTCACGATGTTTTCCTTCACCGTTTTGAGAGCAGTGGTGATGAAATAACGTTACCACTGGGCCACCACGGCTCACCGATTGACCTAATGATCTGTAATCACCAAGATACAGTGAGCAAGCTTAGTAATTAATGTTTTGTCCTTCGCTGTATAAGAGGCCTTTCCCAATTACCCTTCAAAGGGTCAGTTATTATGACGACGTGATTGGTCAATTATTGGTTATTATGTCGATGGATTGACACTGAGCGAAGGTGGCTGTTTTTCTCACTGATAAGCATCTGTTTTCTGTGTCACCCAGTAACTGGGTTGTGGAGGTCAGATAGGCAGACGCTCCATGTATAATACTGGTATTCAGCTGCATCCGGTTAGACTGGAAGCTGACCCTAACATAGCGTTCCTTAAATACAAAAGTCACACAAAAAAAATTTCAAAAATGACTTTTTTGCATAAAATGCATCTTAAACGATGAAACTTTAATGTTTCGCAAAAACAGCCGTCGTTTTATGATCAAAAACACCCGTTAGTTTTGTTTTTTACCGTTTCTGTATCGAAGTCAAAGTCTATATACAAAACTAACTTATTTACATTTTTTCCAGAGTCCATTCGAGGTATGGTTAAGATTGCTGTATTGAAAAATATGCTATTTAATTACGAATCTTGTGATATAAAAAAAGTCTACGTAATACACATAGTTTATACAAAAATCATAAAATAATCCAAATTATTTTTGCAAATGCCGCTCCTGTATAATTTGCTTATTTTGACTTGTGGTGCTTTTGTATTTAAGGAGCGATAGTTAGGAAAAGGCTGGGAAGTTTGGTTGAAGTACCTATTTGTTTTATACCGTCAATCACGCGTCTAATAGTAACAATTTGAATTTGCCAGCGTTTTAATTTACCTGTACCAGCTTCTTTGTTCACGTGGAAATCAACTAAGTATACCACCGGCCAACCAAGTATACCGGCTCGCTACGTGTCTCCGCTTGGGTGCACCTTGTATTGCTCCGCATTGGTGTCATTGCGGTGAAGTTGTCGACAGTCTCGGGCGCCATGGCCTGTCCTGCTGCAGGAGCGCAGGTCGCATAGCACGACACGCCAGCATCAACGACATTATTCGTCGAGCCTTTGTCACCGCCGGCGTACCAGCGGTATTAGAACCAAACGGCTTGGTACGTGACGATGGGAAGAGACCAGACGGGATGACGTTGTTGCCTTGGAAGATGGGTAGGCCTCTGGTGTGGGATGCGACCTGTGTCGACACCCTTGCGCCATCTCATGTTCCTAGCACGGCGGCCTGTGCTGGCGCCGCTGCTGCGGCTGCTGAGACCCTCAAGCGGCGCAAATACTGTAACCTTATTGGTAACTACAGTTTTGAGCCGTTTGGGGTCGAAACGCTCGGATCATGGGGCCCGAGTGCGCGTCTCCTTTTTAAGGATATTTCTCGTCGACTGGTCGACACTTCACGTGACCAGAGGGCTGGCTCGTTCTTTGGCCAAAGAATTAGCATTGCCATTCAACGTGGCAATGCTGCCAGTCTTCTGGGCACGTTTCCGGATGACAGCGATGCGGACGAATACTTCGACGCCTAAGTGTCGTTTTGTTTTTATTATTTTTATTTATACAGATAGTTAGTTAGTCTTTTAATTTAGTACCTAATGTAAATAGTTAACTATGTTAAAACTGTAAAATAAATAATTTGGAGTATACCATATATAAAACATAATATCCTATGGCACTCAGTAATAGAATAAGGTTCTATCATTTAAAGAATTTTTGGAATTAAATCAGTACTTGTATAATTATCACTTGCTTCAAAAACGGTGAAGGAAAACATCGTGAGGAAACCGGCACGCCTGAGAGATATTTCTCGACGGCATGTGAAGCCAATCAGAGGCCCATGAGCGGCATAATAACTCTGACACCAGTACCTTAATTGCGTAACTTATTTTCGTAAACAATTTTGCCTAATTTGTTTCGTTTTGACAGTTCAACAACATGCATTGCGTTATTTACGTTGTTGAGTAGATTTTTTTTCCAACTTATGAAGCAATGAATAGATCTGTTTTAAATCGAAACAGATTGTGTTGTATTACGCAATTAGGGTACCGGTTAGTCACTAACACGAAAATGAAGAAGAAGAAATACTTCCAGAGATTATCGCGTATAAACAAATAATTTTACCTCCTGGCATGACAAACATGTAATTCATTTATTCAAACTAGGCTGAGAATCAGCACTTTTCGAAGTAATAACAACCGCACGGGTCGATTCAACCGGTTAAGCTACGTTTGCCGGAGTTGGTCTGTGGATGGGTGACCATCTTTACATACCGAGACTCCTCCGCGCCTCGGAAAGCACGTTAAGCCGTTGGTCCCGGCTGTCATTCGTGGATCTTTGACAGTCGTTACGGGTCGTCAGAAGCCCGAGAATCTGACAACCAGTCTTATCAAGGGGTATCGTATTACCCAGTTACTGCTTTGTGGAGGTCAGATAGGCAGTCGCTCCGTGTAAAATACTGGTATTCAGCTGCATCCGGTTAGACTGGAAACTGACCCCAATATAGTTGGGAAAAGGCTAGGCAGATTAATTGCATGATAAACATGCTAACTTATTTTAGGTGCCTAAATGTTTAATTACCCAGCCTAAAACGTAATATTTTGTCAAAATTTTCCCAAAAGGTAGTCATTCAGCTTCATTCATACCCATACCATTCATCAACCCGTTACATTTCAATTGAACAAGATCGTATCTAAACTCTTTCATATTTCAGGTCTGTACTACATTTTTGAATTTGTATGCGACGCCATTTTTCAGTGTCGCGTTGTAACAGGTAGGTTAACGATGTGATTTAGGAGTCTGAACGATTATTGAAACTGAAATTCATTTTTCAAGTAATTTCAGTTAGAATTCTTACGTAAAATAGAGTTAGATAGATAGTAATTATTCTAAAAAAAGGAAGAAGTTAAGTCGATACTTAAAATTCTTTTGCAAAATCAGTAAATAAAAAGTGGTCAAAATTTTGAATTAAAATTAAACGTCAATGATCAATTAAAAAAGAAAGGACAACCAACCACCAGTACCAATAACTATTGCAAAAAATATTATTATTTATTTTAAATATTAAGTATTATTAGTACAGACATATTCCATTCAAAAGTCTACCAATTTAAATACTTGGGGAACATACTTACCGACGACCTTAAAGATAATGAAGACATCGAAAGGGAACGTAGGGCACTGGCGGTCTGAGGGAACATGTTGGCCCGTAGATTCTTTCGTTGTGCGGACCAAGTCAAAATCACCCTGTTCAAGGCGTTTTGTCAAAGTCTGTATGCGGGGGGTCTATGGGTCAGCTACACCAAAAGATCGCTAGATGTCTTAAGTATCCAATACAATAATGTTTTTAGGATGCTGTTGAAACTGCCCCGTTTCTGTAACGCATCGGAGATGTTTGCTCAGCACCGAACTGACGGCTTCCATGCAGTGATTCGCCAAAAAGTCGCATCACTGATGCGTAGAATGCGGGTCAGTGACAATAGCATCCTGAAAACAGTGGTGGAGAGCCCTTACTCCCCTTTTCTGAGGCACTATGTGGGGAGGATGGTCAGGTAGTATATTCCTTGCTTTATCGTTCTCTACACATCCTGCCGTAGTCACCAGCTAAACTTATTTTTTTTTTTGTGTACTTCTAACATTAGTGGTAAGGTATTTTACTAACTTATTGGACCATATTGTTGTCCGAACTAAATAAATAAATAAATTGCATTAAATGAAAAAATAAAATTCACGCATGCAAATTAAATTTTGAATCTATACCATAATATTTTAACAGTATCAAAGTCAAAACTGCACATTGAATATTTTTGGAAACAAGCCGTTGCTGCGGGTTGTGGGAACCAGTCTGATGCCGAAAATATAGCTTTTAGAATCTTTGCCCGTTTATCTGGATGTATGTTCCGGATTAGCCTAAAAACGGATGAACGGATTTGGATGAAATTTGGCACACAGATAGTTTATAACCTGATTTATGACATAGGGTACTTTTAATCCCGGGAGTACGATCCCGTTGGATATTTTCCGACAGCCAAGCGGGCGAAGCTGCGAGCATAAGCTAGTTATGAATACATTTATTTGCACTAAACTTGACGCTTCATAAAAAAAGGCACACAAACACAATAATACAATTTAATTTAAGAGTCTGCATTTACAAAATAAACTTAAGTAAAGTTGCAAGATCAGTAAATTGCACTGGTTACCAATTACCCACGCCTACGATATCAGAAGCTGCGTGGGTCGTAAACCATTCGAAATAGCATACTTATATTCCCTCTTAAGGTATACGAACTAACAGCTCGTTTGCAAGGAAATATCAGCAAAGATCCAGTTAAACCAAATCTAATAACCGGTTATAACCGCCGCAAACTGGACGCTACCCGTTATTGGCGGCAAATGTAGCAGAAATGCATTCATATTCTATATGTATGTTTGTAATAAAATTTGAATTGCGGTTCGATAGTAAAATTGTTATTGCTACTAATATTTCGGCGATATGTTTGCTTGGATTTATTCGCGTGTTAATGTGACGGTTTAAGAGTTCTCAATCGCACACATGTGCTCTTATTTAATCTTGTGCAGGTAGGTAAATATTTATGTTTTTATATGCCACTATATCAGTTTAAATTGAAGTATTTTAGGATGGGATGAATTTTAAGCAAATATTTTTTTTTTGATCTTTTCACGGTAATTCAAATCTAATGAAAAATACGTCTGCTCATTCACTTCTGTCAATATAATACGCTAGTTGACAATTTTTGAAAACCCAACTATTAATGTTCCTTGTCATTTATTTACCTCAAAATTTTAATTTAATTTTGATTGTCGAAACGGGGCATTCTGTCATGGCGGCGCGAATGACTTAAATTTTTTAATTCTGTCAAATCTGCGAGCTATTTTCATTGTTAAATACTCGCTCACAAACTTTATTCATTACTTCTGTATAGTTTTGTTTAACTTCTTTATATTATTCCGTAGGCTAAATAAACTAGTCTAATATTAACGAACAACGTTTTTTAAATATTTAAAAAATAACATTTAAACAGACTGAGTTCAACGACACGTGAATATATATAGCTCTGACCTATTTCACCGGAAATATCTTTGAAAAAAAAAACGTAATCCTACCAAAACATATTTTGAACCGCCCATCACATGGGTGTCAAAATCCTCAATTAAAAACAGCCTAAGGCGATCAAGAGCCCTTGAATTTTTCCGCCATTTACGCTTTTCCCTTTCAACCCAAATAAATAAACGTCCGAAGTAACAGACAAAGATGTCTGCGCCCTTTTCAGATTTTGTATGAAGGTTTAGATTTGATTAAATGAACGTGTGAGTTTAATACAATTAGTGACATCCCTAAATCTCTGTGACATCCCTGTCCGTATTTAATAATGTAGCTTGACCTTTATTTAATGTGTTGGGAATTAAAAGTAGGTTTTATTTGGATGGGATTTTTTGGGAAAGAAAAAATTTAGTGAATAAAGGCCGTTTTACGTGGATGTGACACATATTTTCCCCCAACTTTTTTATTTTTGTTTCGTGTTCTTTCTTTGCCGCAAATAAACATATTTTCTTTCTTTAAGAAAAATATTCGTTAAACGTCGACTATACTACTCAGACAAATGCTTGATAGGTAGAATGGTTTTTAATAACTATTTCTATATTGTTCTGCCTAGCCTTTTCCCAACTTTATTGGGGTCGGCTTCCAGTCTAACCGGATGCAGCTGAATACCAGTATTTTACATGGAGCGACTGCCTATCTGACCTCCACAACCCAGTAACTGGGTAATACGATACCCCTTGGTAAGACTGGTTGTCAGACTTTCGGGCTTCTGACGACCCGTAACGACTGTCAAAGATCCACGAATGACAGCCGGGACCAACGGCTTAACGTGCTTTCCGAGACACGGAGGAGTCTCGATATGTAGAAATGGTCACCCATCCACGGACCAACCCCGGCAAGCGTAGCTTTACCTGACAGATCGACCCGAGCGGCTGTTAGTACTTAGCCACGAGCTCCTCTAACAACTATTAACAACTATTTCTATATTAATGTCTGTAATTTTTATGGTGTACTGTACATAATAAAGAATATTCTATCTATCTTCTATCTACGATTGGAAAATGAATTGGTGATCACATTAGCTATTAATAGACATTAGGACACTATCTACAGACCAAACTCTTGACGAAATCTCTCAGTCATAGCCCCTTGAGCCAAGAAGCCACTCCTTTCATAAAACGAGTGGCTTCTTGGCTCAACGGTTCAGACGCGGAGTAGCGAGCAAGACGTCCAGTGTTAATTTCCAAACACACTCTTTTATATTTATAATGCTAGAAATGCTTAAAAATACTCGGTACCATTACTACGTTATTTTCCGATTTTATTGCATAATGATTTTGTGGCTAAGTAACAACAGCTGCACGGGTCGATCGATCAGGTTAAGCTACGCTTGCCGCGGCTGGTCTGTGGATGGGTGACCATCTTTACATACCAAGTCCCCTTCGTGCCTCGGAAAGCACGTTAAGCCGTTGGTCTCGGCTGTCATTTGTAGATCTTTGACAGTCGTTACGGGTAGTTAGAAGCCCAACAAAAAGTCTGACAACTAGTCTTACCAAGGGGTATCGTGTTACCTAGTAACTAGGTTGTGGAGGTCAGATAGGCAGTCCCACCATCCATGTAAAATACTGGTATTCAGCTGCATCCGGTTAGACTGGAAGCCGACCCCAACATAGTTGGGAAAAGGCTAGGCAGATGATGATTGCATAATAATTTTGCATAATATTGTATAGAATAATTTTTTTTTATACCTTGAACAGACAGCTGTGCTGCTGGGGAGCTTGTTGCGCCACTTCTTCTTCCCAACTAAAGGCACTAGGAAGTGGTGAAGGGTGGGCGTTTTTGGGGGACTGTCTTATGTAATTTTGACGTTCGAAAAGTGCTGATTCTCAGCCTAGTTTGAATAAATGACTTTTGAATTTATTCTACCCATCCCCGAATAACACCAGGATGAACGCCCCGTAACCATATCGCACGAATTACATTACATATTTACATCGTAATGTCACCTTAATAAACAAAGTACTTTTGAGTAACGTAATTAAGTAGGAGTTGCCAACTTTTTACATTAGATTATGTGATGATTAAATTATGGTATGGTGGGTTGTTTTGTAGTGTTTGTTGGTGGTTCATAATAGTGTAATGAGGTCATATACAACATATAAAAAGAACCCTATCCAATCCGTGAGGCAAACGACATCGCGGCAGGCCCAGACGGAGATGACGGGATGAGCTGGACTCCTTTAAGATGTTAAACCTACCACCTAAGTTGTTAAACCTACCACCTAAGTTCACATGTGGAAGCAATAAATATATTGAGTATTGAAGATTGGTCCTTGGAAGCTTTGGACAGAGAGAGGTGGAAAGAGGGCCTACCCTCTTTCCACCTCTCTCTGTCCAGAGCTTCCTTTGCCCAGCAGTGGGATAATAATGACTAAGAAAATAAAAATCCGTGTGGGTGTTGTTAATATCGTACTGAGAGTCTATCTATGTGGAAATTTATGGGAAAAAAAAACACCGCTTTTTTTTCAATGGGTGATTTTACCGGGTTATTACATCGGGCGCGGGCGGCCGTCGTTTGGCACCCCTACAAGTCATAACTTATGACCCCTGTTGAAAATTTGCTCATTTTTCATGTATTTTGGTACGAAAATTTTTAATTTTTATTAGCAATAACTTTTATATAATATTTTTTATTACTTTTTGGTAATTTTTTTGCAGTACGTATGTGCCCCTTTCGAATCGAACAGGGTTTTTTTTTACATATTGTATAATTATCTTCATCATCATTTCAGCCGAAAAACGTCCACTGCTGGACATAGGCCTCCCCCAAGCATTGATATTTCCAAAATAAACTTCTTTATTAGAACGCATTATTTGATTAGGTAGAGCTACTAGTAGCATTTAATCTTTGCCAGTTATCGCAGTAGCTAAGCCAACAGCTACACTATGCACAGAGCGGGTTCCATTCCCAGAGGAGGTATTTGTAAGGTCTGAAGGGGTCTTAGTAGTGGGTACTACAGAGACACACCACACACATATAGGAGAAATTCCTAGAGAAACAATTTTTAAATAAAAAATTAAAAAGAAACAATTTAATTTCACTTCACTCCGGAGTTTGGATTTGTGCCCGGTTGATGGCAATAGGCTCGCCCCCTACTTATTACATAACTGACAAAATGGGGATGTACTATAAGTGGGGATTATAGTAGTGATGTTACGTTATTAAAAAAAACAATTAAATAACACTAACTTGCAACACTGTAGCCTACATAGCTTATAATCTATTTTAAATAAAAATATGGCGCTCGTGTCTGATATGATATCCCAATCAAGTTTTTAATAACTTGTAAATTGAAAGTAAGGCTCTGTTTATTTTGCACACCGTCGATTCATAAAAGCCTGTAATAAGATAACCTTATACACCAAACACAGCGGGAATCCTTATCATAATTTTTAAAGGAGCCGTGGGCCAGCTGTTATGTACTATAGAGGTTGTCTGCCAAAATTTCCCACCAAAAAAAAAACAAAAAAAAACCTGCCAAAGGGAACCTTACATCATACAGGCTGGCAAAATAGTATACTATGCAATTAGTGAATAAAGGACGGATTTAAAGCGAGGGCCATAGATGAATTACAAGCAAGTGAAGGATTCTAACGATTGAATCACGACCGTAGGAAGTGATTCATGATGATTGAATCACGAGCATAGCGAGTGATTCGAGTGTTAGAATCCTGAGCGACGCGAGTGATTCATGGCCCTCGATATAAATCCGTTTTATTCAAGAGTTGCATACTATACTTTATACCATGACTACGAGAAAAAAGAAAGATTTAAATGATAATAGACATTTAATGCAGAAAAAAAGAAGATTAAATTAATCAAAATGCACATTAATATTGTAACAATTACTAAAATTATATCGAGTATTTTTTCGCAAGGAGGTTGTATAGCATTGAGACGGAGGTCGAATATATTGGTGTGTTCTAAATTCAAACACCAAAATAGTGATTAAAAGTAAGCTTTTTAGAGGGGGAATGGTATAAAAATAATTCTGGCTGGATTTAACCACTCAAGCGAATTTAGAATCAGTTTAAAAATAGAACGAGATGATTATGATGTTGTGATCAAAAGCAGAATTGTTTTAGTCGCACGAAAGTAAACACGTATTGTTATAAATCCATATTAAACAAACAAATATTATAAATGCGAAAGTGAGTTTGTTTGTTTGTTACGGTTTCACGCTAAAACGGCTGACCGAATTGGGATGAAATTTGGCACATGGGTACACCATGACCTAAAAAAGGACATAGAATACATTTTATCCCGATATTCTTACGGGATCGAGACTTATTCGGGTGAAATTGTGGGGCACAGCTAGTAATATATACAATGTGTCGGTAAACCAAAATCCTTTAATAGGTACTGATTACACGAAGCTAATTAAAGGATTACTCAAACTAAGCCGGTTTTATGTAAGTATTCCAGTCAGAGCACTGATTTGAACAGCACTTGTCCGAACCGCACCTGAGCATATCCACTAGCCGCAGTGAAACAAAAATTTTATAAGTGCGGTTTGGTGGAACAGTTCATTGAAAGAAAGAAACTTTGCGTTTATTGGCATTACAACAGAAAAATACACCTTAAAACTATAAAAACAGAAAACAATGATTATAATGCCAAAAGGGCCTCAGCTCAGCATATTGTCAGATGGCAACACAAAGTCTACCACCTGACGCTGATTTTCAGCTGCAACCCACGAGTGTCATACGCTAGAATAATAATAAACATAAATAGGGAAGTGTCAGTCCGTTTTAATAAATAAATTAAAGGTAATATAAGATAGTATAATACAAAAAAGATCATACTAAATCAAATAAATGTTGTGACATAGGTACAGTCAGCAAGTCTCTTGCTGGTGAACTGAAGACTCTATGACATTGACAGCTTCGTGACAGGCATGTTTCTCGATTAGAAGAGGACGCACGCTAGTGAATGAGAGAGACAGGTATAGAACCATGGACAATTTGGTAAGTTTTTAACCATATATAGGTAACCAATATAAGGCGAATATACATCAGCTTTCTTACATGTGTGTGTGTGCATTGTGTTGTAATTAATGAGAAACTGAAATAAATATAAAATAAATATAAAATATTACCTACATTAAAATAATAAATGTATCATCTATAAATTGAAAGTACATTCAACGCAAAATCGTGTGATTGCGTTTTTCTAAAATTACGAACTATTGAATGAATAGCCGGTGAACTTTTCCTTTCGAAGAATTACAGTTCACACGTAAGACTAGGAACAAATCTGAGAGGAAAAGACCGAAAAATATAGCGTGCCTAATCCCGCTCCATCGTAAAAGTTACAGTGATGCGAAAATGCCATGACTATGCGAAAAAATGAACGTCTGTGACGGAAAATGCGCGAAATCTTACCACGTTCGTCCACTCAGCACCATTGCGTAACACACTTTATATTTCACAAACCAAAGGATTTTGAAGGAAATTCTATCATAATCTATTTATTGCTACATATGTTTGAAATATTCGTCTGCTCGACAGCGTAAATGATGCAATGAATTGTCAAAATGAATGGGATTGTGTTTGTGTTACGTAATTACCCGCATAGGTCTCGAGTTCGAACCCAAGGCACGCACCCCTGACTTTTCGGATTCATGTGCGTATTGTATAATTATCACTTGCTTCAAAAACGGTGAAGGAAAACATCATGAGGAAACCGGCATGCCTGAGAGATATTTCTTGATGGCATATGAAGTCAAGTCAGAGGCCCATGAGCGGTTTTAAAACTCTGACACTAGGTTACTCAATAACCACACGAAAAGAAGAAGATCTAGCCCGTTGGTTTAAGCATAAGCTTAATCAGCCTTTAATAATCCCACTGCTGGGACACAGGCCTCCTCTCTTCGAGATGGAGAGAGCTGTAAACTGTAATCTACCACGCGGACCCTGTGCGGGTTGGTAGCTGTCACATGCCTTCGAATTTTTGTTTATTGGACGTACCTGTTTTCCTCACGATGTTTTCCTTCACCGTTTTGAGAGCAGTGGTGATGAAATTATTTACACAAAGTGAAGCGTCTGCCTGGGTTCGAAACTTTTTCTTTTGGCTGGGAAATTATCAAATAACTTCTCCCGCTCTGAGCGGAGCGGGAGGCCGTGTCAGACTCTTACTGAATAAAACCCACCCATGTTCCTTCAGTTGCCTGTATGTTGCCGAGGACCACGGTATTTGGACTTTCCCGCAACCCCGGCAGGCATCGGCCCTAGTGGACCCCGTCAGTTCTGCTGACATATCTTTGAGGCGCGCGTGGAACACAACGCGCCGTCGACCCGGTCCTGCTCCTAATCGGACGGCGAGCTACCAATTGCTCACCGTCCGCAAGCCCGCGCCTGCGGTGGCCGGGAATCGGCCTGCGATTCCCGACGCCCAGGGAGTCTCCTGCGGGGATTCGAACCACTGGGCCACCACTACCCCACTGGTTTATCTCCATCTATTTGTTACAAGTGTGACATATTTGCACGTGTCTCATAAATATATGCTAATAAAATCCATAAGTTAAACTTTACAAATAAAATATTGAGGCAAACTCCGGTTTGTAAACAATAAACAAATTATCCCAGTAATGTTAAAACTTCTTGTTCTTTTTTTAATCATGTTTACTTTAACCGGTCGAAGCGCGGTTAGTTCGGGAACTGCCTGAAGTTTGTGAGCAGCTAATTTGAATGATTTATGTGAATATTTATTATAATCATGATACTTTGCTTTTGTTTTCGATCGAGTAAAGACAAAAAGAATAGTTCGTGAAGAATTTTAACACAAGCACGGGCTAGAAAACCTCATAATGGCACAGAGGCGAAGTGATTGCACGCTGCGCTGTGTGCCGTAGGTACGTTTGCGTGTCGAAGGACGCTTAATGATCTCCGGGTTAGAAATTGGGGCTGTGTCGTCGCCCGAACAGTCAGGCCCAAAGTGGAGGCACGCAGTGTTGCATGCGCACCTTTATGGGAGGACGTGCAGTCGTGAGATCGGCCGCACTTGGTGATGGGGCCCGCTAGGCATGGCGGGTTGATACCAGTCGGGGGTTCGGCGAATGAACAAGTATCTCCCGGGCCCCCGACACATGGTAGTAGTAGGAACTGTGGAGTTTTAGTCTGTAAGAGTCAGGGACACCCTTCGTTCTCCCAAGACGGAGGGTATCCATTCCCCACAGAAAAAAAAAATGTTTCGATTTACGTAAGTAAATAAAAAACAAACATAATTATTTGTTTGACATACTGATAATTAAATGGTCTGTGTTTGTGATCTCTGTGTGTTGCAAAAGCACTTTCGACAGAGAATAAACTGGCGTTTTCTTTACCAAAAATATATCCTAATTCAATTAACCCAACCTCGTCAACCTACCGTAATTATACCTTAATTAGAGCCCAACATAATTTCTTAAGCACACAGATACACACGTTAAACTTATAACGCACCTTTGTATCTGTCGGGGGTTAAAAATACTCAACTTTAGCTAAACTCAACTAAGAAATAATTACCACAAAACTGCCCAAGTATCTCTAGGACCAACCTCAACGATTGTATCACCATTTTTAATAAGGGGGTAAGTAGAAATTGTAGTTATTAACGCGGTAATCTAGCCGTGGGCCGAGTCGTAATTCAATCGGCCAGAAGATTGCAGCCAGGGGAGATTGCGTTGAAACGCTTATAAACTGAGCCTAAAAAACCGGTTAAGAGCGAGTCGGACTCACGCACCGAGGGTTCATTTAATTTAACACTACGGTGTAGAATATTGCAGTTTTAAGTCAGCGGCATCTCTTGACCGATAGTGGAACTAACGTAATTTTTGTTGATGATGTCTGAAAAAGTGTGATATTTAGAGACGTCGTTTTATTTTTCCTGTAATCTTTACATAAACTTCTATCTCATAGAATAGTTTCATATTTTTCTCTATGCAAACTTCGGAGATATGGGGGGAACGGTATTTTTTTAACTTTTTTCATCAAAAGTCGAAAACTATGCGGCCTAAAAAAATGTTTGAGAATGTACAAATAGCGCTCTTTCATAAATGATACCCCACTTTTAATTTTTAAGGACCCCGTTCAGTCCCTGTTGCAAAAAATATGTGTATTTTTATTTCTTTCTTATTTGCAAAATAATTGGGCAAACGTCATCTAAAACTGTTCGAAATTTCAAGTTAATAGCATTAGTAGTTCTTGAGATATCCAGCTGTGACAGACAGACGGACCGACAGACTGAGTCGCACCATGAGGGTTCCTTTTTAACATTTTGGTACGGAACCCTAAAAAGGATGTAACGAGCCAGCGCCTTATTTGCAAAATAATTGGGCAAACGTCATCTAAAACTATTCGAAATTTCAAGTTAATAGCATTATTAGTTCTTGAGATATCCAGCTTTGACAGACAGACGGACAGACAGACTGAGTCGCACCATGAGGGTTCCTTTTTAACATTTTGGTACGGAACCCTAAAAAGGATGTAACGAGCCAGCGCCTTATTTGCAAAATAATTGGGCAAACGTCATCTAAAACTATTCGAAATTTCAAGTTAATAGCATTATTAGTTCTTGAGATATCCAGCTTTGACAGACAGACGGACAGACAGACTGAGTCGCACCATGAGGGTTCCTTTTTAACATTTTGGTACTGAACCCTAAAAAGCATGTAACGAGCCAGCACGAGGATATTATGTGGTTACCGCGGCCTATGAACGTCCGGTAGTGCTATTCTGAGTGAGCGAGAGAGTGAGCTTGAAGTCTGCTACCTAGGCGACCGAACTCTGCTCTGGTGAAAATAGAGAATGCTCATTCAATAGTATAGGATAGTTCAAACTAATTCTCAATTCTTTATTGCATTCTATAATGTTGGTAAAACAGTTGGTAGGCTTAAAATTATAGAAACAATTATAGACCCTGTTGGGCACAGCACAGTAGGAGAGAGGAGGAAGAGCGCTATTTGAAGAGTGTTTATATTATTTAAGTATGTTTTCTGGTAATACTACTTCTTAAATATTTTCGCTTTATTTCTATACGTTATAAATATGTAATACGTCTGCTTGAGTAAGTAGGTCTTTGTTATGTTATACCGACATATGTAGTTTTAGTTAGTTATTCCTGTTGTTCAGTAGGTATTTGTTTAAATTACATATGATATTTAGTTATTATACTGAATTTATTTGCACGATTATTTATTTATTAATGACTAGAAATTATTGTTAATTGAAAATAAGTTATTGCATTGTATTCACTATATTTATTATGAATTGATATTTAGATAATGATTGTTTTATTTGTTTAATTATGTATTTTATGTGTCTATTTTGTTATATGTACATTTTTAGTTAAATATGTCATTCTTGTAAATTATAATTTATCGTCTAAATATTCTTTTATACTATAATAGCTTTTGCCCAATAGAAATAATTTTAATTTATTAATAAAACTGTTATCTTTTTTTTTAATGGGTTCTGGTAACTTGTTGTTTATTTTTATAGACATGACAAAAGTACTAGAGGAATGCATTTTTTTAATGGGTTCTGGTAACTTGTTGTTTATTTTTATAGACATGACAAAAGTACTAGAGGAATGCATTTTTTTAATGGGTTCTGGTAACTTGTTGTTTATTTTTATAGACATGACAAAAGTACTAGAGGAATGCATTTTTTGTCGTGAAGTTGGTATGTTTAGTCTGTCAATTCCATGCTGCTATGATAGTACATACTTACTTATTCCGTTCTATGTCATTAATCTTGTTCTAAATTTTGGACAACCGAGCTCCATCGAGTGAAAATACGGAGAAAACGAATTTTCCCAAATATTAGACCTAGCTAGATCGATTTTTCGCCCCAGTAAACCTTAATATTGCAACTTTCATCGAAATCGTTAGAGCCGTTTTCGAGAACGTGATTACAAGAATTGATTATATACGGGGTGGCAGGGACATCGACGCGAAAACTGAAACCATGGATTCAGTACATGATTCTGAACCCCCCCTTTTTTTGGGTGGGAAATTGTCAAATTACTTCTCCTGCTCTGGGTGGAGCGGGAGGGCGTATCAGACTCTTACTGACTAAAACCCACCCGTGTTCCTTCGGTTGCCCTGTTGCCGGTGGCCACGATTTCCCTTTCGGCCCATATTCACAGCCCCGGCAGGCATTGGCCCTAGCGGACCCCGTCAGTTCTGCTGACATCTCTTCGAGGCGCGCGTGGAACACAACGCGCTGTCGACCCGGGCTTGGTCCTTATCGGACGGCGAGCTACCCATTGTTCACCGTCTGCAAGCCCGCGCCTACGGTGGCCGGAAATCGGCTCGCTATTCCCGCTCCGGGCGTCTCCTCCTGCGGCGGTTAGGGGTGTAAGGGCGCGAAACCCCCCTGCATTTAAATTTTTCGTCGGTTATAAAAAAAAAAACAGCTGTTTCATAGAAAAGTGCAATACCTACGCGGTCAAAATGTATGGAACAGCTGATTCAGTTTTCGCGTCGATGTCCCTGACAACCTGTATACAAATATTGCTCGTTTAATACTATAGGTTATGTAATGTTAGTATGAATTCTTAGATAAAATTTAATCTACATCTAAAAACCAATTCAAACACGAAGCTCAATCAGAACGTCTCCTTACAAGAAAACTTGCGAACGTCTTGAGAGCAGTTTTAAGTAAATATTTGAAGACCAGCACAGATAGAGGAGAAATGTTATTGTTAGGAACTGTCTTAGAATGGAAGAAACGGAGATGTTACTGTCCTTTTATTGGGTTTAGTGACAAATATTTGCGAGCTTCGGTTGGCACAGTAAATAGTCTAGTACAGCGGTTCCCAAAATTTACTGAACCGGAACCCACTTAAAGAAACTTCAAAATCCGGACTCACCTCTTGGCTTTCATGGAGAAAAAAGGGGCATAGCCAATTTCAGGGTTATTGGTTCGTTGGCTCGTTGTACTACAGACGTCAAAGTAACCCTTTTTAAGGCGTTCTGGCAATCCTTTTACACGAGTGACCTGTGGGTGTCATACACGCGTCGAACCTACAACGTCCTGCGTGTTCAATTTAATAATGCTTTTAGGATGCTGTCGGGGCTGCCATGGCGTTGTAGCGCTTCAGGAATGTTCGCGGAGGTTCGCACAGATGGTTTCCATGCCATCATGCGAAAGAAAGCGGCCTCCTTACTACAGCGCCTGCATGGTAATGACAACAGCATTCTAAAAATGATCGCTGCCAGACCGAACTGTCCCTTTCTGGGACACTGGGTGGAGACAATCATAGGTCTGCATTAATAAATAATATTATAAAAAATAAGTGGAGTGGTGCGGTTGAGAATAAACCAATAAATAAGGGGTTAGTGAGAATAATTAGTATGGATGAAGTGAGAACAGCAGTAAATGGGATGAAGAATGGCAAAGCAATAGGTCCGGACGGAATACCAGTTGAAGTGTGGAAGTTATTACGGGTAGATGGATGGACGTGGTTAGCTTTATTCTTCAATAAGTTGTTGTTAGAAGAAGCCATACCTGACGAATGGTGTAACAGTTTACTGGTGCCTATTTTTTAAAACAAAGGTGATGTGCTGGAGTGCAACAACTATAGAGGAATAAAGCTAATGTCACATAGTATGAAGGCGTGGGAGAAAGTTATTGAAAGGCGGCTGAGAGAAGAGAGTGAAATTTCACAAAACCAATTCGGTTTTATGCCTGGTCGGGGAACAACGGATGCCATCTTCGCTATCCGCCAGCTGTGCGAGAAATACAGAGGTGCGCATAAAAACTTGCACATGGTATTCGTTGACCTCGAAAAGGCATATGACCGAGTGCCTCGCGAAGTTTTGTGGTGGGCCCTTAAGGAGAAATGTATGCCAGGGAAGTACGTGCAGTTGATCCGAGCGATGTACAGTCGATGCAGTACCCAAGTCCGGTCTACAGTGGGCACTACTGGCAGCTTCAATGTGACTGTCGGCTTGCACCAAGGGTCGGCACTCAGCCCTTACCTCTTCCTGGTGATAATGGACGCTCTTACGTCGGATATCCAGGAAGAGGCTCCCTGGTGTATGCTGTTTGCCGATGACATTGTGCTGGTTGCCGAGAGCGGCTTAGAGGTCCAGAGTAGATTGGAGGTGTGGTGGGAAAGACTGGAGACCGTCGGCCTGAGAGTTAGTCGGACCAAAACAGAGCATTTGTTTTGTGATTTTGGCGGTCCTTCCAGTCCTGTGCCCATATCTCTCGCCAGAACGCCCTTACCAATCTGCTCCGATTTTCGGTACCTCGGGTCGCTTGTCCAGGGGGATGGCGGAGTAGACCGAGAGGTAACGGGCCGGATCAACTCAGAATGGATGAAATGGCGACAGGTCACTGGAACAACTTGCGACCCACGGATGCCCCTTAAGTTAAAGGGCAAAATCTACAAGTCCGTGATAAGGCCTGTCGTATTGTATGGATCGGAATGCTGGGCCGTGAAAAAGACGGATGAAAAAAGATTGCATGTAGCGGAGATGAGAATGTTGAGATGGATGTGTGGAGTGACAAAAATGGATAAAGTAAGAAATGAGTATATAAGGGGAAGTTTAAAAGTGGCGCCAGTGACTGAAAAGTTGAAAGGAAATCGTTTGGCCTGGTATGGGCATGTGATGAGTAGAGAAGAAACGCATGTGACTAAAAGAGTAATGAATATAAATGTTGATGGATGGAGCGGGAGAGGAAGACCAAAGAAAAGATGGATGGATTGTGTGAGGAATGATATGAAAGAGAAGAGAGTGAATGATACCGTGACGTTTGACAGGGGAGAGTGGAAAAAGAAAACGTGTTGCGCCGACCCCAAGTAACATGGGACAAGGGCAGGAAGATGATGATTATAAAAAATAACAATAATAACCTATTTATTTAAGCACCATTTTAAAAAAAATTATGAACCTTAGACTGAAATAAAGTTTGATTAATTTTTTTTTTATAGGTCAGCAATCCGTTAAGGGGATGTAGGAGAGGTCATTTGCAACCAAATTACCCCTGATGACCCCTATGCCAATGTCAACCATTTTCGAGTAATTTGACATTTTATATTTTAAAATGTATGAAATAAAAATATAAAATGTACCCAATAACCCTGCTATTATACATTACCATTTTCAAGTTATTTGACATTTTATTTAACCATTTGTAGTAAAAAAATTGACAACTGAGGAATTTTTGGACGCAATTTTTTTGTTAAAATTAGTTAAAATATTTTTTAATTATTAATAGATTTTTAGTTAATTTAGTATGAGAAGTTTATAGTTGTTTTAATAACTTTGCTATTCAAAAGGTAATAAAAACTTTTTTATATAAATAACATCATCCAAAATGCAGTAATGTATGCAGGCAAGTGTCTGGAAACCGTCTGGTTATAACTGAATATATTTCGTTGAAAATTTAAATAATAAGGAGGACCTATGTCAACGAGAGTGACATGTATCTAAAAGTCTTATTTCGTATATTTAATGATTTGGAAGGCTATTGTCCGAGGATTCTACTATATTTTATTCCTTTTGAAATTAAAAAGAAGAATTGAAAGCTTGCCCTGAGGTTACACGTTTGAAAATATGCGAGCAATGGCCATTTTCTTTTGAAATATGTAAAACGTTGATTTAAGTTTAGAATCATGACTGAAAAGGCAAAAATAGGGATGATGACTAAAAAATTTAAATTTGTCAAGTAAATTATTAAAAAATGTTGGACACGATTTATTTTTATTTTTTACGTATTCAAAAGATTACGGCAATACATTGAGTTAAAATGTGCCATGACGTCACGAGTATGTAGATTTTATACTTACTTGTGACGTAGCGACCTCCACTCCCCAACTTTAATGCGTTTTATCTAAGTCATTTTTTACTAATATGATAAAGCAAAAAATACGTGTCTAATATTTTTGTATTATCTGACTGACAGACTAAATAGAATTTCTTTTTTTTACCCAGGCATCATCCCTATTCTCGCGAAAATTGATAACTTTTATAATATTTAAATCTGATTCTTGGGTAAATTACCAGTGGACAAAATGTGTATGAGTGAATTTTTCGACGCCATTTTAGTTTGTCAATCAATCTGCCTAGCCTTTTCCCAACTATGTGGGGGTCGGCTTCCAGTCTAACCGGATGCAGCTGAATATCAATATTTTACATGGAGAGACTGCCTATCTGACCTCCACAACCCAGTAACTGGGTAATACGATACCCCTTGGTAAGACTGGTGGTCAGACTTTCGGGCTTCTGCCGACCCGTAACGACTGTCAAAGAGCCACGAATGACAGCCGGGACCAACGACTTAATGTGCTTTCCGAGGCACGGAGGAGTCTCGGTATGTAAAGATGGTCACTCATCCACTGACCAACCCCGGCAAGCATTGCTAAAGCTGATGGATTGACCCGTGCGGCTGTTATTACTTAGCCACGAGCTCCTCTCCTCAGTTCTCTTCTCTCCAATAGTTAAAGTAAGTTATTATATTAATATTTTTACTAATTAGGTGTAGTGGTCGCAAGCGCTACTGCTGAGCATGAGGTCCTGTAATCGATACCCAGTTCGGATAAAGTGTTATTGGGTTTTTCTATCTGGAATTTCTCAGTAGCAGCTTGGAGTCTTGATTTGTCTCCGGGTAATAGCAATATGCTCGCCCCCTATTACATGGGACTTAAACATAACTGGCGAAATGTGGGTGTACTATAGGTACAACTCTGCCTTACCCTTCGGAGATTAAGGCTGGTTCTAAATATAACCCTTACCAATTTGAAAAGCTATAATAGTTTAGTGAAACTCGTTACAGGATGTACTGAAATGGCAATAGAACCTCGAACGATATAAAACATCGTAATTCTAAACCTGCGCCCTTATGAAATCAAATAAGATGAACCACCGCGAGGTTTTAGAGATAGCGGATAGGAGAGAAGCGATTGAAATAGGTATTATTTTGTTAAAAGTCTTTTAAACCAATCTTGTATTGAGTGTTCTTTTAATAGACCATAATGTTTCTTGTTGTATTTATAAAAAAGGCCGGGCGGGGACGCCCTAGGAGGACATATACTGACCTTATTGGTGATGTTCTTCAGAAAGGCCAGGTGCGTAGTACTCGCAACCGGCGTGCGTGTATGACCAGATGTATGAACGTAAACGAGGCAAAAGGACTATGTAAGGATCGTAGCAGGTGGCGTTCTGTAGTTTCTGCCTACCCCCATGGGAAGAAGGCGTGAGTTTATGTATGTGTATGTGTATTTATAAACAACTAGCTGCGCCTCGATGTTTCACCCGCTTAAGTCTCGATCCTGTGAGAATATCGGGATAAAAAGTATCCTATATGTTAATCCAGGCTATAAACTATCTGTGTACCAAATTTTATCCAAATCGGTTAAATAGTTTTTGCGTGAAGAACTTTCGCTTTTATAATATTAGTGTGATCAATCTGCCTAGCCTTTTCCCAACAATGTTGGGATCCAGACTAACCGCATGCAGCTGAATACCAGTATTTTATATGGAGCGACTGCCTGTTTGACCTCCACAACCTAGTAACTGGGTAATACGATACCCCTTGGTAAGACCTTCGGGCTTCTGACGACCCGTAACGACTGTTAAAATCCACGAATGACAGTCAGGACCAACGGCTTAACGTGCTTTCCGAGGTACGGATGAGTCTCGGTATGTAAAGATGGTCACCCATCCACGGACCAATCCTGGCAAGCTTAGCTTAACCTGATGGATCGACCCGTGCAGCTGTTATTACTTAGCTATGAGCTCCTGTATTTATAAACAGTTTTGTCAAATGAATGAAATCAAGTCAAGACGATAGTTAGAATATCACTATTTGATCATTATTATATTATACTTGTCGGAGACGGGTATGTGACTCTTTCGTTATTATCAGCGATATTTTAACTACTGTGGACGTAGTGTGGGTAGTGTTGGTTAATGCACAATAGAAAAACAGTTAGCAGTTCAGATCACATTATAATTTACTATCAAATTAACACAATGATCACAAATTACAAATAACTGAGCACAAAGAATCGAGAACAATTCCGCGACGTCTTGACTCCGATGCGATCCGAGGCTGAATCTTCTCCTCGCCGTGGCCTTAAAACATCACGACTCTGTAGAAACGCGATTTTTAGTGTAGGTAGATCACTTGAAGTCGCCAGTGGCGCGCTTGCGACTCGTTTCGTCTCCGTACTAATGACCGGATCCGACATACTCATATTCATTTGCGTTCTATAATATCAACAATATCTTACAACGGCTTAAATCTAAGGTACAGTAACAGAATTACAGAGATTTCCCTTGTCCGTACATAGACGATTTGAGAAGAAACAAAAGAATATGTTTTTTTATGAATAACAATATATACAAAAAAACCGGCCAAGTGCATGTCGGACCACGCACAATGTAGGGTTCCGTAGTTGGGATGAATTTATCCCAAGAACAAACTTAACTTTTTTGTTGAAAAACATTTTATTTCATACGGAATGTATGGGAGAACATGTTTTTGCAACCGCAAATCTAAGTTGGTCGATTATTACTCGTTAACTTGTAAAGCCTACTCAGCTGTGATACTTTTTCTTTTAAATTCGTTATACTTATATAACGAATTTAAAAGAAAAACTATCACAGCTGAGAAAAAAAAAACAACAGTAAAAATTCACAGCAGTAGCTTACTACTGCTGTGAATTTTTTCACATATCTAAAACCAACCATTTAGCTGGCAGGGCGGACACACTTGACTCTAACAAAAATTTGCACTTTAAAGCTTAATATTTCGCAAACGGATCTCTGAATTCAAAAATAGTTTTAACAAACTCACAATGTTTTTGAAAGACCTTTCCAACGATACCCCACAACAAAGGATAGAAAAAAAAAACCCACTTTACGTGTAGGGCAACCCCAAAAAATTTTTTTTCTTAGTTTTATTTTACCACTTTGTCGGCATGATTAATATATTATACCCATACCAAATTACAACTTTCTAGTAAGTACTAACAGTTTCGGAGCACACAGACAGACAGACATGGACATGGTGAAAATATAAGGGTTCCTTGTTGACTACGGAACCCTAAAAAGGAGGAAGTTTACTTCTTGTTGGCTCATTTTTCCAAGTTAATTTCGATTCTATGCCACCTCAGCCTTACAGCGATAAAACAAAACATGTGATGTAACGAGACCCTGGTTTACAGCGGTTTACAGCGGTTTACAGGCGGTAGGAAGTTTATTGCGTTTCACCTCACTCTCGCCGCAACTCGACAAAATATTTATTGGCATTAATACAGGGTTGATAGCTGTTAGACGTGCTCGGAGACTTTCTGAGTAAATAGGAAGTAAAGTTATTAATTTATATTTTCCCCGTCGCCTCTTGTGGTATAAAATTAAATTTTACATGATAGTGTTAGCTTGTTTATTTGTATTTAACGTCGGTGTTGTTAACAGAATATTTTTTATTCTGTAAATAGGATATCGGAATCGTTTTTTACACGTAATGTTTAAAAAACACTCTGGGAATGCCGACACAAGTGAAAACTTGAACGAGATCGCCTTGGTAGAAAAAAAATTCTTGTATAGATTGTATATAGGTTACTTTGGTCCTTTACCTTATCTGAATAAAGAGCAAAACCGGCTTTAAAAAAACATTCTTCCGAAAACTTTAAAGTACAAATGCTTGCATAGAACATTGATCCGTAACGTTATATAAATAAAGAGCACAGTCGCGTTTCCAAAAATGAAGTGTCGTCATGGTGTCGCGAAATCAATGGTTTAGTCCCATTTTAAAAATGCCCAACGTACCTAAAGAAGTTTTCACTTCAAAAAACAGTGTCACTCCGGGAGTGCCGAAAGAAGTGAAAACTTGAAAAAAAAATCGACACCGCGGTAATCAACGCGTTAATGTCTTCTTAACAGTCAAAAGCTGGTGTCGTAACAGTGTCGCGAAAACAATTGTTTTGTCCCATCTCAAAAATGCCCAACACGCCTAAAGAAGTTTTCACTTTAAAAATCTATGACGGTTGACATTTCCTATCTCCTTACAAAGGCAGTTTATCATCAATAATTTTGCAATTTAAACTCACAAACGCGTGTCTACACATACGCGGTTCTTGAGAACTTCCTATAGGGAACTACAGTGTTATTAAGAATCCAAAAAGTTCACTTGGCGTGTTAAGATGTCCTGTGATAATTCATTTTAATAATTAAATCATAAACTATGCCCTAGGGTCGAAACGCTCGGATGATGGGGCCCGAGATACTCGTCGACACTTCACGTGACCAGACTGGCTCGTTCTTTGGCCAAAGAATTAGCATTGCCATTCAACGTGGCAATGCTGCCAGTCTTCTGGGCACGTTTCCGGATGACAGCGATGCGGACGAATACTTTGACGTCTAATTGTCGTTTTGTTTTTATTTTTATTTATTTATACAGATAATTAGTCTTTTAATTTAGTACCTAGTGTAAATAGCTGTGTTAAAAACTGTAAAGTTTTATTAGTAGAAAATTTAAATTATATGGTTATAAAACAAAAAATATAAAAAACTTTTATTAATTCCTTACAACTACATCAATGAAGTTTTTACACTTAGAGTATAAGACACTATTATAAGTATGTTAGTAGTGAAATAAAAATCTTTATATACGTATTTGTTAGTATTGTGGGTTAGTATCTCCAATGTTTGTTTCCTCTATGTAAGGACCGCCTGAGGCGGTCAAAGCCTCCTCCAAATATTTCCATTCGTCCCATAGTCTGGCTGTTCTTGCCCAAAATTTGCCAGATATTCTTTCAATACTTTCCACCCACCTTTTGAAAGGTCTGCCTCTCTTTCTTTTCTTGTTTCTAGGGAGCCAGTTTGTCACGACCTGGTCCCATCTTTGTGGCTCCAGCCTCTGAATGTGGCCTGCCCATCTCCATTTTAGTTTAAGTATAGTTATAAAAAGGATACCTAATATAAAAAATAAAACTATGCCCTTACTAATATTCCAAAAAAGATTTGGACCAACCCTAAATAACAGTGGTCGCATAAAATGTCTACCGATACTACCCCTGGCTGCTTCGTTCAATTACCTGAGATATACCGCTAATATACCTTGTCAGTTGTTCAATTGCCGGGAATTTATGATGCCATCTCAAAATGGTGGAAGCCATGACAGTTACAAGTTGTTAAAAGAGGGGAGTTGAAATTGGGAAGAGTAAAATTTTGATTAAGTGTCGTTTGATTTGGTAGTACCTACCTATAAGAATAAAGGGTACATTTTCGTAGTGAGGTGAGGATGTCGGATAAAACGCAGTTCTCGAATATAAACAAATTTTTGTAAAAATACACTAGTGACCCACTCCTTTTTCACATGGTCTTTGCGACATGATAAAACATCGAGATTTCTTAGGTAAACGTAACTTTAGTATTATACATATCGGATCCGGTCATTAGTAGATACGGACACGAAACGAATCGCAAGCGCGCCACTGGCGACGTCAAGAGTGATCTATCTACACCAAAAAAGGCGCGCTTCTACAGAGTCGTGATGTTTTAAGGCCACGGCGAGGAGGACATTCAGCCTCTGGTCGCATGGGAGTCAAGACGTCGCGGAACTGTTCTCGATTCGTGGTGCTCAGTTATTGTGTTAGTTGTAATTTGTAATCATTTTTTTAATTGGTGATTTTAATAAACGCCGTCGCACCCAGCGTGTTTATAATTTAGCTAGTGTGATTAATTTGATAGTAAATTATAACGTGATCTGAACTGCAAACTGTTTAACTATTGCGCATTAACCAACACTACGCCCACAGTAGTTAAAATATGCCTGAAAATAACGAGAGTCACATACCCGTCTCCGACATACACATAAACATTCCGGAATAAATTCTCTCGATGGTGAAAACCTCATCAAAATCTGTTGCGTGGTTTAGAAGAACAACGCGGTCATACAAACAAACGCGAAAAGCAATTATTTTTTTCTTAGTCATTATTGTCCCACTGCTGGGCAAAGGCCTCCCTACCCTCTTTCCACCTCTCTCTGTCTAGAGCTTCCAAGGACCAATCTTTCTTAAAGGAGTCCAGATCATCCCGCCATCTCCGTCTGAGCCTGTCGCGATGACGAAAAGCGACTTTGTTTTATAATATTTAGAGATAGATTATCTCACTCCTTTTTCCCATGTGGGGCCATAAACTACAGAACGCCACTTGACACGATCCTTACGTACTCCTTTTGTTTCGGTTACGTTCACACATCTAGTCAAACACGTATGCCAAGTTAGGGTAATTTTTTTTTCTTTTGTTTCTCTATGTAATTTCAAATTTTCTATTTAATGTTCACTCGGTATCACCAGCTACCAAAATCTGTCATTGTTAAGGAGAAGCGTCAGGGTAGCCCGCGAAATTCAAATTTTCTTACGTTTTTTGCATTTTGCAGGTCAGTGTCAGGTTTTATGTTGATTAAAATATGATTCGCGGTCGTAACAAATATGGCTTTACTCAATTATAATCATTACAATCAGCAATACATAAGTTAGCAAAGGTGTCAAATGTCATGATTTCATGAAATCATGACATTTAACACTTTTATCTTCTTCTTAATCACTATTGCTGATTATAATGATTATAATTGAGTAAAGCCATATTTGTTACGACCGCGAATCATATATTAATCAACATAAAACCTGACACTGACATGCAAAATGCAAAAAACGTAACAAAATTTGAATTTCGCGAGCTACCCTGACGCTTCCCCCTTAATCAATTACCTATAAAAGTCTAAGTAACCTACAACCACAGATCTTCGAAACAAACTTAAGTACTATCAAAGTGGAGTAACATTAACTCACCTGAATACACCCAAAGTCTAAACTTTAACTTAACTTCGACTTTACTACAACTCACTAACTACCTTTATTACCTAGTATAAATCTTAAGTTTTTGCCCTTAAAACTTTTAAGGCACGTATCAAGAAGAAACCCTTTGAATAAACTTGAGTTAAAACATTTGATAGGTAAAGTGTAGATCTTCAAAGTTTGTGAGATGTGATAGATGTAGTTTGCGTAGTTACTGGTCAGTTTGGAGTTTGGCCAAATTTTCGTTTTTGTTTGGGACGCAACAAGTGAGGATTAGATAGTGAGATTTACTTGTGAAACGAATTGAAGGGTTGTTTTACGGGTATTTTTTATCCACGTCGGGGATGCTCTTGCTCTGATGGTAAGTGATGATCAGGCTGTAAGTGGAAGTGAGCTTCACCCAGAATCCTCAACCAGAGAGGAACTGGCTATCTCACCTCTAAAGCTGGGATGATATGATTAGCCTCTAACTAAAAAGCTACGGTTTCCTACAAGAGCGGTTGTCAGACTTTTGGGCTTCTTACTACCCGTAACGACTGTCAAAGATCCACGAATGACAGCCGGGACCAACGGCTTAACGTGCTTTCCGAGGTACGGAGGAGTCTCGGTATGTAAAGATGGTCACCCATCTGGACCAATCGCGGCAAGCGTAGCTTAATCTGGTGGATCGACCCGTGCGGCTGTTATTACTTAGCCACAAGCTCCTTGTTTCACCCTCTTAACCAACGTGAATAATTTATCATCTGCATGCTAGCCAAGCTTTTAGTCAAATGCAGTTTGACGTGTTACCGAGGACACCGGGATGCCGTTGGACTAATTATTAGTTAAACTGTGAGAGTAAACCGTTTACGCTGATTAATCAATAATTACCTCGTTGGTCTAGTGGTCGCCAGCGCTACTGCTGAGCATGAGGTCCTGGGTTCGATTCCCGGGTCGGGCAAAGTGTTATTAGGTTTTTGTATCTGGAATTTCTCAGTAGCAAACCGGAGTCAATTTTTTTATCAAAAGTCATTTATTCAAACTAGGCTGAGAATCAACACTTTTCGAACGTCAAAATTACATGAGACAGTCCCCCAAAACGTCCACCCTTCACCACTTCCTAGTGCCTTTAGCTGGGAAAAAGAAGTGGCGCAACAAACTCCCCAGCAGCACAGCTGTCTGTTCAAGTTAGAAAAAATATGATTCTATACAATAGTATGCAAAATAATTAGATTACGCAACACAAAACATAATTTAAATCATAAAATTACTGGCCATATGTCAGCTAGCACACGCCAATATACCAACCAAAAACATCGAGATATCGAGAACTATACAAGCAGAAATAAAAATTAAAACTAAACGTAAACAGAACTAAATATTTAAATAAAAGCCTCCAGGCATAAAGGGCGTCTAGATTTGTGCCCGGCTGATGGCAATAGGCTCGCCCCCTATTACATGGGACTTAAACATAACTGGCGAAATGTGGGTGTCCCTGCTACAGGGACACCTCTGCCCAACCCTGCTTCTTGGGGAAACAAGGCGTGATGTCATGTGTTGTGTTAATAATCACGTACAATTAGGACTTTGTTCTGAGGAACTCGTAGGTAAGTAATAACAGCCGCACGAGTCGATCTATCAGGTTAAGCTACGCTTGCCGGGTTGGATGGGTGATCATCTTTATTTACCGAGACTTATCCGTACCTCAGTGCCGTTTAATTCAGGCAAAACCCATATTACATCAAATAAAATTTCACTATACTGCAACAGAATAAATCACAATAGAATAAAATGTCAATGCAATTAAAATAGGTACAAATTATAAAGGTCACAGAATTCAAATTAAAATAAAATGTCAAATACAATTAAAATAATGAGTAATACAAATTATAGGCGCACAGAATCGAAATTAAAATGATATGTCAAATTATAAGGGTCACAGAATTATTAACATTAAATTAAAAATAGTAATTTCATCAAACAAGTAATTAAAAATATAGGTCAGTGTCAATCAAAATAAGTGCCCTGGCAATACATGTCTATTACAGCATTATCGTATGTAGGGGCAGTCAAATCGCTCAGCGATCATTTTCAAAACAGTATTGGAGCTGGCCCGCACCCTGCGCACTAAGGACACGCACCGCTTGCGCATGGTGGCGTGAAAACGAACCCTATATTCTCTTCCAAATTAATCTTTGTCTACGTGTGAAAACTACATGAAAATCCGTTCAGTGGTTCCGGAGATGTGCGCGAACAAACAGACAAACAGACACCGGATTCTACTGTTTTATTATATACTAGCTGCGCCCCACGGTTTCACCCGCATAAGTCTCGATCCCGTGGGAAAAAAAAAGTATCCTATGTTCTTTTCCAGAGCATCATCTATATATGTGCCAAATTTCATCCAAATCCGTTCAGCCGTTTTAGCGTGAAGGCGTAACAAACAAACTTGCTTTCGCATTTATAATATTAAGGATTATAAGGATAGCTAAATAACAGACATGTATCATGTAAACGAAACAAACGGAGTATGTAAGGAGCGTAGCAGGTGATGTTCTATAGTTTCTGCCTACCCCCATGGGAAGAAGGCGTGAGTATATGTATGTATGTAAAAGTAGGTTGGAATAACATTAAAATGAACGACGAAATAATGAGATGACCTTTAAAATAACAACATTGTATTCTATTTCAAATGATGTTATTTTTATCATCAAATTTCATTTGTATAGAATATCCACATAAGTCAAGATGACCTCAAACTGATATTCTAGTTGACTGAAGTCATGTGGGAATCAGAAACGCACAATTCCAACAAAGATTAGGTATAAATAAAGTGGGAAGTTGTGCTTTGTTAAATATAACAGGAGGGTTTTTTTCGCTATTTCTATAAGTTGTTTTCATAACAAAATGTATTCCCATTCATGTGTAATGTCACCCCTGGAATAACGCTAATGAGTTCAAGATCATTCCGTAGGTACCTATACCTGTATTCATACTTCATTATTAACGTACCTACAGAGTGGCAGGGACATCGACTCTTACTGACTAAAACCCGCCCGTGTTCCTTCAGTTGCCATGTTGCCAGGGGGCCACGATTTCCCTTTCGGCCCGTATTCGCAGCCCCGACAGGCATTGGCCCTAACGGACCCCGTCAATTCTGCTGACATCTCTTTGAGGCGCCGCGTGGAACACAACGCGCCGTCGACCCTGGCTTGGTCCTTATCGGACGGCGAGCTACCCACTGCTCACCGTCCGCAAGCCCGCGCCTACGGTGGCCGGAAATCTGCCTGTGATTCCCGACGCCCAGGGCGTCTCCTCCTGCGGCGGTTAGGGGCGTGAGAGCGCGAAATTTGCCTCTCCCTCACGCGTTCCGCCTCCTCCTTCGCGAGCATTAGTGCTTCGCAAAAGGAGGTGACGGCCTCCCATTTCCTCTCGCTCCGTACCATGGCCCGAATCAGGGCCGGACGCGAGAGATCACCGCCGCCGATCGCCTCCATGAATTCTGAACCCCCCTGCGTTGAAACATTTCGTCAGTTATTAAAATAAAAACAGTTGTTCCATTCATTTTGAACGTGTCAGTATTGCACTTTTCTACGAAACAGCAGATTTTTATTTTTAGATAACCGACGAAAAATTTTAATGCAGCGGGTTTCAGAATCATGTACTGATTCCATGGTAACAGTTTTCGCGTCGATGTCCCTGCCACCCTGTATAAATTTTATCTTATAGCTTTATTTGATCGACCTTGATTTCCGCCAATTAGCTCCCAAAACCCCAACACATTTCCATTAATTTCTTTCATCTTTACAAAAAAAAATATGATTTTTTATCAGAAACCTCCACGGTATTCACTTCCTACACATTTGTGTATAAATCCTGGATGATTGATATCGTGAGAATGATTGAAAACACAACTGATTGACAGTTGAATCGTGACGAACCTCTGTTAATACTGATTTATGTATTTGCATCGAAATATAATCAAGAACGGCTCGATTTAAATGAGAATTTCAATGTAGGGAAAAAGTATGTATTTTTTTCTGTATTTTGTTGAGATGATAAGCTCTAACAACTGCGGGTAATTGCATAACACAGCGTTTCCCAAACTATGGGTCGCAAACGAATATTGGGTGGGCCTTGAAAAACTCATTTTCAGCTATGAGCTATTAAAACTAAATACCGAAATAAAATAGACGCATCAAACTCACT
Source organism: Agrochola lychnidis (assembly GCA_963680765.1). NCBI lineage: Eukaryota > Metazoa > Arthropoda > Insecta > Lepidoptera > Noctuidae > Agrochola > Agrochola lychnidis. Next base: position 2,951,244 of record OY796871.1, on the reverse strand, counting down.
GCGATTAAAAGTAACTAAAATACAAGTTGATGCTAAAGCTATAATGAAAAAACAAATATGTAGCGGTTACACCGCCATCTACCAACCCGCACTGGGCCCGCGTGGTGGATTACGGCCCACTCCCTCTCACAGAGAGGAGGCCTGTGTCCCAGCAGTGGGAACATTTATAGGCTGATGATGATGATGACACCGCCATCACATACGAACTACGCATCAAAAAGACATGATGTCACACAAATCATGCATCGCACAATTAGAGTTTACCACGCGATCGACATATTTACAAGATTCCGACTTCAACCGTCGGGCAGTTGTCCGCCGGACACAACACCCGTCCGGTCGGAGGATCCTCCCTTTTCTATGGTGGATGAGTGAACTTTACACCCTGTTCCTCATACCGCTAAAAATACATCACTATCATTGAAATAGCTCTTCTTGTATTTAGTAACTAAATGTTTTTTTTTCTCATTTGAACAGTCCATTCACATAGTTTGTTATGACCCTTTTTTGTCCATGACAGCCAAAAGGTGAGTCCGAATTTTGAAGATTTTGTAATTGGGTCGCGGTCCAGGCAACTTTGGGAACCGTTGTTGCATAATACACAGTAGCAAAAGCAGTTTTGGCAGGTCAACAACATTCATTGCGTTATTTACGTTGCTGAGCAGACAAATTTTTCGAACATATGTAGCAATGGATTAGCAATATCCTTCATTCAAATTGTGATTGCCAGTTACGCAATTATGGTGCATATGTGAGAGTTAGTCATCTTCCTTATCAGATAGGAAACATAGCTTTGAAAGCAACGACTTTGTCAAATAAATAAATTACCAAATGTTTTCATATTTATTGCATTTTTTAAGGAGCAACAGTCGCCCAGTGATATCGGCCGCGACTTACGAGTTGTAAATTTGGTTCGAACCCAGACAGCCGCTTTACTTTGTGTAAATTATTTCATCACTACTGCTCTCAAAACAGTGGAGGAAAACATCGTGAGGAAACCGGCATGCCTTAGAGATATTTCTCGACGGCATGTGTAGCCAAGTCAGAGGCCCATGGGCGGCTTTAAAACTCTGACACCAGGTTAGTCACTAACCACACAAAAAAAAGTAGATGTCAATAGTTATTTATGCGACTGTTTTATAATACCTAATTATAACAGTTGCATACAATACTTTATCTACACCCATGATATGAATCCTCTATAAAATTTTCTGAAACCATTGGGTGTTTGTAATTCAAGATCAAGAATAAAGAAATTCCCACGAAATTCAGTACAACTGCACGTATGCACATCGCCTGCAGCAGCACATCACACACACATGCAGCGGGTGCTGTTGTCCCCCGCTTGAACATTGAAACGAGTTGCGTAATGAAATTTAGTACAACATTGTAACACTCATTGGGATGAGGTAATGGTTACTATGACACTGGCTGTTAATAATGTTGCCAATAAGCTAACCAGAAACTTTTATAGAGGTTTAATAGCATGGGTGTAGATAAAAGATTAAATAGTGTACTAAATTCCTCTTTTTCCTACTAAGGATAAGTCTGGGGTGAATGAACACATACGTATTTTAAAAAATAATCTGATTTTTTTTCATGTTCTCTAAACGTTGCCTAATCATTCTTCAATTAGCCAACGCAATCAGTGCCATCCTTATGTTCTGCACTGCTATCTAAACAGTGTAATGTTGAATTAGTGAGTCTTTATCTAACGAATGTTCAGGAATTCAACGAACCGTTACTTTCGACGTACGAGTCCTAACTGGTAGTATGTCGGATTAACGTTAGCTTGTGTATTGACAGATGGTTTGAAGGCTTCGAAAACCGAGTATTTTGGTCGAAAATATTTGTATGTTGAAATACATAGTAGTCACTTTTCCTTTGTTGGTACTACAGGAATCGTTTTGAACTGTAATGGAGCTTATATTTTTTTTTAAATTGATTTTGAGTGTTAGGGGTTTAAGGGGGTTGAAATTTTCATTATTTTTGTGATTGGTCACACCATAGTCGAGATATTTAATAAGCAAAAGAAAAAAAAACGGTACTGTTTTTGCACTTGAAGTCAAGGTGTTGGTGTGAATTTAAAGTTATACAACCAATTTTATTCCACACGTTTTTAATCGCGATTAGAAATATTCAGATTTAGTTATAAAATCTAAATTTTAGGTGAAAAACTTCAAATTCAGAATAGTAAAATTGCCATTTTCACAAAATTAATATCTCAGTGCCATCTTGGTGCTTTCAAACTAAAATATGGTTAAAAAAGTCACTTTAGTCTATTTCAGAATGGAAATTGTCGTTAAACAGGAATAAACTAAATTTTGGTGATTTTTAGTCTAGTTTAGAGGCATTTGTGACAAGAGAATCGGCCATATTGCCTACTATCCTACAAGCCACTTATATCTATGTGTTTGTCTCATATTTCGACGAATAACTTTTTACATCGCCTCTTTATCAAGTCTTTTTGATTTTTGATCTTAATCATACGACGATTTCACTTTTCTTTTTTTTTTTTTCTGTGGGTCATCTCACGGCTGGTTCCGAAAACCGTGGCTGTTCAACCGGTGAATCCTGTGGTTGCCTTAAGCTACTACACTCAAAGCCTCCAGCCAAGGCACACATAAACTAAGCTAAAGCTTAGGATGAACGCTCGCTAAGGGCACCCCCTGTGGGGTACGAGCCTCGGCTTAGGGCGTTATCCGGAGGGAGGACATCAAAAGATGGGACGGGCTGGTCGATTTCACTGAAATGTAGCCACTATTTAATGATCTAAGCCAAGTTTGAAGTTTCAGTTTAGCAATACAAATTTAGCCTTTACTTCCTAGAAATTATGTAGATACTTACCTATCTTTGTCATTAGAAGCGCATCCCTATTAGCATTTACCTATTTACGAACTAGACGTGAGCTAATTACATTACTATGAGGTAGGATAAGCTCAATACTTAGTAGTACTAACTTCATGTGGAGCGGAAAGTTTGTGAATAAATTATGCTTAGCGATGCTATACTCGATGATTTTTTTTACCGTCTCCAAATTTTTGCAGGATGTTCTATCCATGAATGTAAACAACTTTCACTATGGGAGCAAATCTGAAATCACGAAAAAAAAATCAGCTGTTTATACAAAAGTTCAATACCTACTTGACCAAAATGTATGAAACAGCTGATTTTTTTCGTGATCTCAGTGTTGCTCCCATAGTGAAAGTTGTTTATATTCATGGGTAGAACACCCTGTAAAAATTTGGAGACGGTAAAAAAAATCATCCGGTATAGATAGAAGTACCTGTACCCTAAATACCTGTACCCTTTGTGAATGTGAGAACGTTGTAGGCTGTAGACTTGTGGACCATTTTCTATTATACTAAGTACCTGGTACTTGTTGATAGGCCTACACTGTCCTCCCACACCTATTAACACTGTAATTTGGAAACATTGTAGAAACCATTTATTTTGAAAAGAGTAACCGTGGAGTTTCTTGCCGGCTCTTCTCCATAGGAAGCGATCAATTGGATCCGTGCTAGCTTCTGACGCTTCATAAGTGCCCTAGTAGGTTTATGCGATTTTTTTATTTTTTTAAGACTGGTTGTCAGACTTTCGGGCTTCTGACGACCCGTAACTACTGTCAAAGATTCACGAATGACAGCCGGGACCAACGGCTTAACGTGCTTTCCGAGGCACAGAGGAGTCTCGATATGTAAAGATGGTCACCCATCCACGGACCAACCCCGGCAAGCGTAGCTACAAGGTCCTCAAAAACAAAACTCAATATTACAAATAATGAAATAAGGACAGCGGTAAACAACCTTTTAAGCTGCAATGTAAATTTTGTGTAACTTAAGTTGGCAAGGGACAACACTAATGTTGAATTATATCTTTCTACAGTGCTTAAAATTATTATCATTTAAATACATAAATAAAATCTTACTATATCTACTATTTTGAAACGTAACTGTTTCTTTGTATTTTTCTACTAAAAACAATTGTTTTCTTATTGCAATGTAGATTAATTATAAAATCTTATTTACAGCGTTGAGTTAAATCATTTAAAATTAGAATGTAAAATTTGTTAGTACGAAATTGATTAAATTAACGACTATACAAGCAAAAAGTCAGGTGACTAAATCGTACCCGCTGAGGTAATAAATTCAAAAGTTTCTTCAACGAAGTGCTTAGCTCAATTCGTTCATTAAATAGTTCTGATCATTAATTCCTTTTAAGGATGGACGACTCCGAATAGATTTATGGTTACCTATGTACCAACCAGGTTTGGAATCCCGAACGGAAAAAAGTTATGGGGTAAGATGTTTCAAAGAACACAGTTATTTTATAAACAATCCCTACCAAAATAACTACATTAAAGATAACTATCGAGCAAGAAAAATAACCAAGAAAATAGGTATGTACATTTACATAATTAGATTGAAAAAAAACTTGATTATAAGAAAATCTCTTCATAATAGGTTAACGTCAAGAGCAACAACGTAATGGTAAAAAAAAACCCAAGCACAGTAAACGTAAGGGAGGGGTTATCGCCACCAGTCTCAATGAAAATAATCTATCCATATGTTCAGTTTTTGTGCACACCATTTTAATCACTATGTATAACATTCTGAAGTAAAGATCGGTAATAAAACATTAGTTTTGTATTGGCAGTGAATAGATTAATTATTATTTCAATTAAACCAGATCATCAATCAACGTATTACTACATTACACAATGAATAAGTAATGCACAGAAAACCATTTTTCAAATCTCTGACCTTTTTTTTTCAATTAAAGTAGTTTCTGCCACGAACATAAAAACAAATCAATTTCGTAACCGAAAATTTCTCAATTACACCGAATAAAGAACTAACAGAATTCTTAGATAATAATATTTGTACAGGACCACGGTTTAAATTAGCGTCCTAAATAAAGATTCAGATTGTTAGGAAAATGTTGAGCTCCTCTGATTCGGAGGAACATTACAATGGGACAATCTGAGACGCAAACATTGAGACGTAGAGTGTTGACTGAGCTCTAAAAGGCACAATGTTTTGTACCCCTGAACTGAAACCGTTTTACTTGAGCCAATATACGAGTTGGAGAATCGTGCGTTATACCTGAATGGCATTGATGTACATTTTATATTATTAAGCATTGCTTATTCATAGCAATGTATCGTGATATCCCGTTAATATCCGCGCATGGTTATTGAGAATAATTATTCATTTGGAGGAATTTACGTTCGAGTGACACAAAATCGAAATTTTTACTTAAAAAAAAAAACAACCGACCTCCAAAAAAAACACTACAAAGTGAAAAATAACTTTAATTTCGAAAGTCGGTGTCTTGTGTTTTGTATTTTCGTTTTTTGCCACCGACTTCCGAAATTAAAGTTATTTTTAAAAATTTAGTGAAAAATAACTTTAATTTCGGAAGTCGGTGTCTTGTGTTTTGTATTTTCGTTTTTTGCCACCGACTTCCGAAATTAAAGTTATTTTTCACTTTGTAGTGTTTTTTTTGGAGGTCGGTTGTTTTTTTTTGTAAAAAGTTTTTTGTTTTTCACTTTTTAGTTGTGGTACCTACCCCACACACATTCGAATACCACTACCTGCTACCAGTGACAGAAACTTATCATATCATCTACATAGCAAGTGGGAAAAAAATACGTATTTTGTAGCTAACTCAAAAACTATCAAAGTTAATAAAATTTATATGGGACCAATTCGAGAGCACACACAAAAAAATAATTTTCAATATCGGTCCACAATTGACGGAGAAATCGGTGGACATACATAAAAAAAAAACAAACGTACGCGACGAACATATAACCTCCTCCTTTTTGGAAGTCGGTTAATAAAATTATAGAATATTTTTTTATTTAGAAAATCACATTGCTACGATAAAGCCATCAACATATTTATTTTCCAGAAATGAATCTTAAGCCTTCTTAACACAACATACATATTATTAAAGACTGCAAAACTACAATACCTAGAAGCATCAAGTTTAGAAAAGATTTTAATGAAGAAACCACGCAACTTTATTAAAATACTTTATAAAGAAATCTAGAACCATTTAAATTATTTTGACAACAATACAGAGTTTACAACAATTTTCATTAAACGGGGTACTTTGGTCACTCGGGCGCAATTATTCTGTTTACAACTCTATTGTTGGCGGTGTTAAGTTGAGCATTTGATTGCGTGATTAACCCTGTAATGAAGCTTGACATTTAAGTAAAAAGGTTGAATGATTAATAACTTATGTAATTTGCAATGTTTCCTTCAGAAACCCTAAGACGAACGCTCTACGTAAACGTTACATAAATTCGTATTGTATTTTTTGTAAAAAAGTTTTTTTTTTGTTTGTTATTATAATCATTAAAGTGATATCTTCATGATATTTCTGTAATGTTTCAGATATTCATTTGTTAGGTAAACATCGCCGGTTATTTGCAAACACCACGCGTTTCATTATCATCAGCCTATAATGTTCCCACTGCTGGGGCACAGGCCTCCTCTCTTTGAGAGAGAGTGGGCCGTAACCCACCACGCGGGCCCAGTGCGGGTTGGTAGATGTCACATGTCTTCGAATTTTCGGTTCTAGGACATGCCGGTTTCCTCACGATGTTTTCCTTCACCGTTTTGAGAGCAGTGGTGATGATATAATTTACACAAAGTAAAGCGCCTGTCTGGGTTCGAACCTACGACCTACAACTCGTAAGTCGCGGCCATTACCACTGGGCCACCACTGCTCACGCGCAAAACAGCAATTATTATAGATTTTAATTGTGTTGTAGTATTTACAATATCAGTTCCAAATGAATTGCATGGCTCAATATGTTAGACCACAAATGAAAATAAAATTCTATTTATGACCAATGTACATTCAGCTCATAATCTAACCCTATTCCCTCGCGGTCCTTCAGGCCCCCAATCAACTGAATTTTATCACACCTTCTAAATAAGAAACTGGCAGCACACACTTTTAAACCTAAAAGCTTACAGACTAATCCACTGACCAATGGTCCATTTTGTGCACAAATCGGTTTATATCGCAGAGGTTGGGGGCTTGGGGTATCTATTAGTCTCCAGTCCCCCGGGACATGGCGGTCCCCATGTTACCTGTCGGATATTATTATTTTTTTACTTACTTTTCATCGACATTTTAGGGTTGTGTGCCGAAATGTTGGCAACGCAGAGTTAAGGTGTCTGATTTTGTAAATGTTGCTTGAGTGTATTAAAACTATTACTCTTTTTTAAGCGGGATTTAAGTTTGTGTTCGAGATTTTTGTAATTTAATAATTATTTACGGCTATTGCAATGGAAACAATTTTTACAAACATTAATGTCGATAAAGATGTACATAACTAACGAAAAACATTTTACTCGACTGTCTAGAAAAGGAGTGTTATGCATTTTGCATTTTATTCGTTACGAATGTTTGGAGATGTTTTATTAATAATGCCAAAATTAATTTATTCTTTGTGACGAATTAATGAGAAATCTAACTCAAAAATCTTAATTAATTTCTAAAGAAAACGAGAATCAATTAAATATAGCATAGTCCAAACAATAACCCAACACTTAAGTAAAAAGAAAACCCCACCCCCCCACCCTAATATAACTTAAATGAAACCATAATTAGGTAATTGCCTAGGTAAAGAAAAAGAAATTCTATCTAGTCCGTCTTTCAGATAATAAAAAAATATTAGACACGTATTTTTTGCTTTATCATATTAATCAAAAATAACTTAGAAAACACGCATTAAAGTTGGGGAGTGGGGGCTCGCGACGTTACAACGTCGTATTAAATCTAGCAAGGCGTGACGTCATGCCACATTTTAACTCAATGTATCGCCGTAATCTTTTGATTACGTCAAAAAAGAAAAAATACGTGTTCAATATTTTTTAATAATCTACAAGACGGACAAAAAATATTTTTTTGGACACCGGCCTATTAGATCCCTCGTTGCACTAGAGCAGAAACAGTTATATAAAATTCAAATTCGAAATTTGAATCTGTCTGTTACAATAAGCCGACGTTCGCACGGATGTAATAAAATCATGGCGAGATTTTATCGCGCACAGGATTTTCAACTCTCAGTGTTGAGCCGAGCGTTGAAAATCCAACGCGCTGGGACGCACTCTCTTCCCAGCGCGTTGAAAAAACACACTGTTGGATTTTCAACTCTCGGCGTTAAGCAGAGCGTTGAAAATCAAGTGTACGAAAAAAAATCGCCGCGATTTTATTACGTCCGTGCGAAAGTCGGCTAACTGGGTTGCGGTGCGACCCATCGCGGTTATAACGTGCGCTTGGGTTTACACACTCGTATCAGCTGATGTCACATTTGTTGGAACGCGGAAGCCTGGTAACGTTCAAAACAGGTTTTTAAAGTGATTCTTTTATTACATCGTCTCAAACTTTTTCGTCTGTGTGTTGCATGTTGCGTGACGGTCGGCCACGGAGTAGGGATAAAGTGAAAGGCGCTCGTCAGAGCAGCCAAGGCCAATATGGCGGCGCCTATAAATAGTTCGCTTAAAAGTTTCACTTTTACCGTGGTTTCATAAAACCACACAATCCTTTTTTTTTGTTTGTTTCGAAAGATATAACATGCGTCCGTCTCATTTATTTGTCAGTTTCTTTTTGTTTTGTTGTTTTACAATTTTATTTTATTTCACACAATCAGAATCAGAAATCTTTATTTGTGAACATAGGTCAAGTTACACATAGTGTGAATGTATTGGAACATTCGTTATTATTATTACACTAATTTATTTTATATATTACTAGCTGCGCCCCGCGGCTTCACCCGCATAAGTCTCGATCCCGTGGGAAAAAAAAAGTATCCTATGTTCTTTTCCAGGGCATCATCTATATATGTGCCAAATTTCATCCAAATCCGTTCAGCCGTTTTAGCGTGAAGGCGTAACAAACAAACTTACTTTCGCATTTATAATATTAAGGATATATACGTATACCTACACACACACATTATACTTAGTATAAAACTGATTTACATCCGTCACCTCACATTTTAGGTTCATTTGAAAACCAGCGTCAGGCACTAGTTGTCTGGCATTTTTGCTGAACTGGGCCGATTTGGCGCAGCCGCGAGGCACACTAACTTTCATGTTAAATTATTATTTTACACACTGTTTTTTGTTTCCTTTTTTATTTCTATATTTCACTTGTGTTATAATTATGATGTGTGCCTTTTTGTCTGTGCTAAATAAATGTATTTTCTTTCTTTTATGTCCCATATTTAAAGCCTTACCATAAGAGGACAAAATTAGAAGTATACGTAAAACCAGACCGTTCGAGGGTTTATCTTTAAAATTAGAGCTATTTAGGTAATACGATGATCCTGTTTCTTTACGTCATAGGTTGGGTCGAATACTTTTTGAAGTGAAAACTTCTTTAGGCGCGTTGGTCATTTTTGAGATGGGACTAAACCATTGATTTCGCGACACTGTAACGCAATTTACCGACACCGTGGAGTAAAAGACATCAACGCGTTGATTAACGCGGTGCCGATTTTTTTTCAAGTTTTCACTTCTGTCGGCACTCCCGGAGTGCCACTGTTTTTTTTTTTTTTGATTCCCGTCATTTGGAGAGAACTTCGGGGCTGTTCTATATTATTACTTTATTTATTTTGATGATTTTAGTTTGTTTAGTTTGATCTCACGCTATCATAATATAAGAAGTGTTTTATTTTGATTGAGTTTAGTTTAATTTTAGTTTACATTTACCTGTAATCACCACTATATACTATAATTTACCTTGAAAATGTCGCAATTCCGACCCCCTTTAGAAGTATGAGGAACAGGGTGTAAAGTTCACTCATCCTCTACAGAAAAGGGAGGATCCTCCGACCAGACGGGTGTCGTTTCTGGCGGGCAACTGCCCAACGATAGATGTCGGGTAAGTTATTACGGTGTTCGCACGGTAAACTCTAATTGCGCGATGCATGATTTGCGTGACGTCGTGCAGCCGACAGAAGTGAAAACTTAAAACTGGTATTAACGCCATCTATTTTCTATAGCCCAGCACTACGCGAATCCATGAGTTTACCACCTACCAAAAAATCACTTAACGCGCCTAAAAAAGTATTCACTTCAAGAGAAGTTAAAAAAATATGTCGAACTCTTACCTCCTTACTAAAACCATACGGTGCATACATATTTTTTACTTTATCATTTTAATAAAAAATGACTTTGGGGAGTGGGGGTTGGTACGTCACAAGTAAGTATAAAATCTACATACTCGTGACATCATGGTAAATTTTAACTCAATGTATCGCCGTAATCTTTTGATAACGTAAAAAAAGAAAAAATACGTGTCAGATATTTTTTAATAATATCCTGAAGGACAAAAAAAATGTTTAGTCATCATCCATATTCTTGAAAGATATTCAATTTTTAACAGTTTATTTTTTCTATGTAGTTTACAGTTCTACTAAAACAGCTAATACATAACTTACTATGTCATAACTAGAGATCGGATATTCGGATACATATTTACCTAAAGTTAATATTTGGCTAAGAAATTATGGAAGTGGCTTCTTAATAAATAAAAAAATTAACATAAATCCCGGAATTCCATAACATCCGGGAACAACTAATCAGATACATGGTATGAAAATGACTTATCAGCTCTCTTATGAAAGTTGCTTTTGCGGTGTTAACATAAAAAAATTATATTCCCACTAAACATTTTTTACGAAACTCAAGACACCGAGTTGTTTGTCGCTATGTGCTATGCCAATTTGGCAACCTACTTTACAACATTAGCTAGCATTTTTATAGATAAAACGTAAAAAAATATATCAATTCCAGAGTTGCGAGATTTTTGCAATCGATACAAAAGTGCATTCCATATTAGCCAACACCTGAACGTTAGTATTTATTAAATATAATACATTCGATTCTATAATCACAACTCTTAAAGTCGATCCGGGAATCCCGGGATTTTTTCGATACAAAAGTGCATTCTATAATAGCCAACACCTCAACTTTAGGTAAATATGCATCCGAATATCCGATTTCTACTCATAACAGACTCAAATCTATCGAATATTATTTCAGGAAAATCCAATTTCACCTTTACCAACGTCAGAACCGAACCTACATCCTCACATTTAAATGCCGCGAAACACCATAGCAACAGTTTTATTCTTGCCAACGTCATTTTAATTAATAAGTATATTTAAAAGCGGCGTCGGTCATTGTCTGCCCGAAAATAAAGTCGAATATAATTTTAGCCTGATATCATCGACGTGATGCAAAGGGTACATTCCTTATGGATCACTAGATTTGTGGTCTAATATCTTTCTATACTTACTTGTGCAAGAATCAGCTACCATAAAAATCTGTTGGTCTGGATATTGGGATTGGGAAGGCCACAATTTATAAAACTTTTTACAAAAAAAAAACAACCGACCTCCAAAAAAAACAGTACAAAGTGAAAAATAACTTTAATTTCGGAAGTCGGTGTCTTGGGTTTTGTATTTTCGTTTTTTGCCACCGACTTCCGAAATTAAAGTTATTTTTCACTTTGTAGTGTTTTTTTTGGAGGTCGGTTGTTTTTTTTTTTTGTAAAAAGTTTTTATTTTTCACTATTTAGTTGTGGTACCTAGCCCACACACATTCGAATACCACTACCTGCTACCAGTGACAGAAACTTATCATATCATCTACATACTAAGTGAGAAAAAAATTACGTATTTTGTAGCTAACTCAAAAACTATCCAAGCAAAGTTAATAAAAATTATATGGGACCAATTCGAGAGCACACATTTTCAAACAAAAAAAGAATTTTCAAAATCGGTCCACAATTGACGGAGAAATCGGTGGACATACATAAAAAAAATTAAAAAAAACAAATATACGCGACGAACATATAACCTCCTCCTTTTGGAAGTCGGTTAAAAATGCGGATACGACAATAGGAACGATAATCAATTTAACTTGGTATTGTGGCGCCATCTACATCGCCACTTGCGAAAACTACACATAAAAATCCTGCATCGCGCAATTAAAATTTACTGCGCGAACGACATAATTACTACTATCCGACATCAAACGTTGGGCAGTTGCCCGCCAGACACGACACCCGTCTGGTCGGAGGATCCTCCCTTTTCTATAGAGGATGAGTGAACTTTACACCCTGTTCCTCATTTCATAGTTTAGTCACTATAGCCTTTTATTGTGAGCCAAGCTTATTAGAAGGCTAAAAGTCAACCCAGGGCAATGGACCTCTCCATTCTCTATGCTTGGAGTTTCCCTTCGTGATCGAATCAGAAATGAAGAGATCCAGGAGAACCAAGGTAACCGACATAGCCCGAAGAATTGCCAAACTTATGTGGCAGTGGGCAGGGCACATTGCTTTTAGAACAGATGGCCTATCGGACCGAAAGGTTCTGGAGTGGCGACCGCGTACCGGAATACGTAGCGTTCCTAAAGGGTGCACCAATGACCTTGTGAGGTCGCGAGAATCCGCTGGATGCGGGAAGCACAGAACCGGTCGAAGTAGCGGTGCTTCCGCACACAACCGATTGCACTATTGACTCGAATGTACACCTTGAACAAGCTTAGTTTTAGGGATTAACAGAAGAAACCTACCTACTTAAAAAAAAAAAACCGTGGTAAGAAGTATCTATGATATTTCCCATTACAAATTTTTTTTGGTAAAGTTAACAAAAAAACATACCTATCAAACAGAAAGACTAGGTATCTTTTTACCCAACTGCGGCGAAGCCAAAAAAGGAAGGTTATATATTTACAACTACCAGACCACCAAAACATTAAAACACGGTAAACTATTAATTGGCAATCGGCACTAAACTGTATGAGGTTTCGCAGGCGCGAACGATTTCCTTGGCATTGCTATCTAATGGCAACGCTTCCTCTATTTCTTGACTATTAATAGGTAATCTTTGACATGTAGGTGGCAATGCCACTCGAGAGAGAAGGTCAAATTAAAAAAAAACTCTTTTACAAAAAATACGACCGACTTCCAAACTATAAAGTGAAAAATAACTTTAATTTCGGAAGTCGGTGTCTTTGGATCAGCATTTTAGTTTTTTGACACCAACTACCACCACTACTACCACCACCACCATACCATTATTCTCGAAAAAGCAGTTTAGGCTAAAGCAAGTAGGTAGACTAGGTAGAAATCTCATAAAGTTATATCTTAGGCCAAGATCTCACGGAGCGATTTTCACCCGCGCCCGCCAAAAAAATTGTGTGTCGACTTTTACTAGCAGTTACAAGGAATAACTTAGGCCACGCGAAGCCGCGGGCAGCATCTAATTGTAGATAATATCGCCCTATATTTATACTAATATTATACATGTTTGTTTTTTCGTTTGTTTGTTTTTTTGTTCATTTGTAAGTAACCGACATAGCCCAAAGAATTGCCAAACTTAAGTGGCAATGGGCAGGGCACATTGCTCGCAGAACAGATGGCCGAAGGGGCCGAAAGGTTCTGGAGTGGCGACCACGTACCGGAAGACGTAGCGTTGAAAGGCCTCCCACAAGATGGACCGATGACCTTGTGAAGGCCGTAGGAATCCGCTGGATGCGGAAAGCACAGAACCGGTCGAAGTGGAGGTGCTTGGGGGAGGCCTATGTTCAGCAGTGGACGTCTTTCGGCTGAAATGATGATGATAGCTTGATGTGTAGCCGTGTGTACATGGAAATGTAGATATTACGACGACGCGGTTTATGCCCGCGGCTTGCGCGATTGTTTGCGGGTCCCGCTGCACCCGGCACCGCGGCGGGCGCTGCTGAAAACCGCTCCGTGAGTTCTTAGCCATAAAGTAATAGAAACTTTTCTACAGTATTCTCAGTGGTGGTAATCTGGACTGGATTTAAAAAAATAGTCCGTCGGCTTTTACTGGCGGATAGCTAATGTTATAATGAATAATTTAGACCACTTATATTTTAGAAAAAGAATTAGGGACAACACGGGCGTAGCCGCGGGCAACATCTAATTGTAGATAATATCACCCTATAAAACTATACAGGATGGGTAAAAAATCGAGAATCAAACGAAACAGGTCGATAGATAGGGTTATTTGCAGTAAAAAATATCGCTGTGGCAGAGCCCTAACTTGATCTCAAAAGTTATGACAATTTGAGTGTTTTTTTAAGAAAATACCAAAAGTTTTAAAACAATTAATGGTGTTTAGTTGCTTCTAGGAAATGTATCATCACTACAAAAGTGCTTTTAGGACAGTGGGTACCATGATTTATGAGTATTGGCTCTTTTTAAAATGTCGAAAAATTATTTGTAAAATATTAATATTTTTTATTGCAAATAACCCCAACTATCGCCCTGTTTCGTTTGACCCAAGATTTTTTACCCAGCCTGTATAAGTTAGTAAAATATTTATAGAATATCCTAGAAACAAACAAATGTAATGCAATGTAATGCTCATTACAGTCTCGTGCAGACTGGCGCAACACTATCAAAACAATTTCTAAGAAAACTTTACGGTAGAACAATTACCCGTGTCGCGTCGCGCTAGTCTATAGGAGGCTTATTCATCTGCCTAGCCTTTTCCCAACTATGTTGGGGTCGGCTTCCAGTCTAACCGGATGCAGCTGAATACCAGTATTTTACATGGAGCGACTGCCTATCTGACCTCCACAACCTAGTGACTAGGTAACACGATACCCCTTGGTAAGACTGGTTGTCAGACTTTTTGGGCTTCTAACTACCCGTAACGACTGTCAAAGATCTACAAATGACAGCCGGGACCAACGGCTTAACGTGCTTTCCGAGGCACGGAGGGGACTTGGTATGTAAAGATGGTCATCCATCCACGGACCAACCGCGGCAAGCGTAGCTTAACCTGATCGATCGACCCGTGCAGCTGTTATTACTTAGCTTATTGCTGCCAAGTAAATAAAAAAGGATTGTGTGGTTTTATGAAACCACGGTAAAAGTGAAACTTCTATAGGCGCCGCCATATTGGTCTTGGCTGCTCTGACGAGCGCCTTTCACTTTATCCCTACTCCGCGGCCGACCGTCGCGCGACATGCAACACACAGACGAAAAAGTTTGAGACAATGTAATAAAAGTTTCACTTTAAAAAAAGGATTGTGTGGTTTTATGAAACCACGGTAAAAGTGAAACTTCTATAGGCGCCGCCATATTGGCCTTGGCTGCTCTGACGAGTGCCTTTCACTTTATCCCTACTCCGCGGCCGACCGTCACGCGACATGCAACACACAAACGAAAAAGTTTGAGATGATCTAATAAAAGTTTCACTTTAATAAAAGTTTAATAAAAAACATCAAAACCCCCGACGCGACGCAAACAAAAACCTCTGAAAAGTAAAAAAATAATATGTATTGGCTCTTCATGCTTAACATAAGTTGTATGTAAGTCATATTTTGATTTGATCTAAGCGTCGTCGCGTCTGGGGACTATTAATGAAAATATCGTTTCTACAATAGCATATATTCAATATTGCTATAAGCCTCGTCTGTTTGGCGTTTTGCCGAACATTCAATAAAAGAAAATATTAAAATAACTGAACCGTTGTCTGATGTCTAAAATTATAAAACTAAAGTAGTAAAATAAAATAATAAGCATTTAATTCAAGACTGTCGTGTTTAGCTGTTCCCGTTGGATCGTGACGACATTTTTACTATTCACGGCAGTCGCATTTATAATATAAATACCTACACGGCTACGATAGATAGTCGCAATAACGACACATGATTGCCGTCACGATAAGTCGTGACGTTTTTTTATCGTTTTACGACTGTCGTACTAGCCGTTCTCATTGACTTGAAAATCTGTCGTCACTGCAAAAAGTCGTGGATGACAGTTAATCGTGTGACGACACTTTTCTTAGGACGCTATATGTGAACACGTATGTGACACGACACCTGTCTGGTCGAAGGATACTCCCTTTTTAGTGTTCCGTAGTTAACAAGGAACCCTTATAGTTTCGTCATGTCCGTTTGTCTGTCTGTCTGCCCGTCTGTCTGTCTGTCTGTCTGTCTGTCTGTCCACGGCTTAGCTCAGAGACACTTAGTACTAGAAAGCTGTAATTTGGCATGGGTATACATATTAATCACGTCAACAAAGTGGTAAAATAAAATCATGAAAAATTTTTTTTTTTTCAGGTACCGCCCCTAGACGTAAAGAGAGGATTATTTTTTTTTCTCTCAATAATCCCATAGTGTGGGGTGTGGTTAGAAAGGTTGTTCAAAAATATTGTGAGTTTGCGAAAACCATTTTTGGATTTAGGCATCCGTTTTCGAAATATTAAGCTTTAAAGTGCTAATTTTTGTTAGAGTCAATTGTCCCCCCCCCCTGCAAGTTTAATGGTTAGTTTTGAGTATGTGAAAAAATTCACGGCAGTAGCATATATAACGAAATTAAAAGGAAAACTATCACAGCTAAGTAGGCTTTACAAGTTAACGAACAATAATCGACCAATTTATATTTGCGGTTGCAAAAACATGTTCTTCCATACAGAATGTATCAAAGTTAAATTTGTTCTTGGGATAAATTCATCCCAACTACGGAACCCTTAATTGTGCGTGGTCCGACACGCACTTGGCCGGTTTTTTTTATAGAGGATGAGTGAACTTTACACGCTGTTCCTCATATTACATATTTCCTCTTATTAATTATAAAATTTTAGGAAAATCGTCAGCTTTTATTTATTTATTTATTTGGGACAAAAAACAGTTACATGATACAAATTACAGAGAAATAAACTAAGATTTAACAAACATGTAACCCACACCATTGTCCACGTTTTAACAAAAGGTTAAAAGAAGTGCTGAAGACAAATTGCTGTTTGTAAATATGTGAGCACCATGTATCTATCACATAATTAAATTATCTGCTTCATTTTTAATTCTTTTTACCTTTTTTGCTATAGTAATTTTATTCTAAGTGCATCATCTTCACATATAACTATTTAACTAATGTAACTACGTACTTACTTATACAAACTATTGTAAAATATTATTACATAAGCAAAGGTTTTAGGTATATTATAGTGAAGGTGACGCAATTTGAAAGTCATATTACGCAATAGACGTTTGTAGACCCCTCAATGTCTGCAAAACTTGACATAAGTTCAAAGATTTTCATGGAAAATATCGTTTGTCAATGACAAATATTATTCCGCCAATTGTTAGTTTATTACGTGGGTTAAGTATCATGCATTGAATAAGAATAAAAGTCTGGATGTAAAAATAAACGACCTATATCCGAATTATAACATAATTTAAAAAATAAACACAAAGGTAACGTCTGCTGATTCACAATAGGAATCTCTAGACAGTCGTAATTTTTAAGAAATTCCGATTGTCTGGAGATTGTTCTTATATATGAATTGCTTTAGTAAAATAACAATAAAACATACTTTTCTAAACAAAGATTTATCATGACCTTTTTTTAACGGATCAAGGTTACATCACCTTGACAAAACAAAATGGAGTTTTAGAGTCTTTTGTTAATCCAAAATCAAATCATAAATATTTATTAGCCAGAATATGGTACAATAGATATTACAGTAGTTTTGGTTTCAGCATATCCTGCCATGATATAGCTTTCAAATACATTTCATATCAGTGATAGTCATTATGATAATTACAAATTAACAAAGGTTTTATTTTTTAATAAGTACTTGGAAATTAAGGCAACTTGAGTAGGTAAGCGGCTATGAATATGACCCAAAAACAACATTTGAAGGCTTACTCGTTTAAATGCCTGAGGACAGAAACTGTACAGTATTTCTATTTTCTTAATGTCCCTCGGGAATCATCGCATTTCCGAATACAAACGAATGCTAATTTCCATATCCATCAATTATTAGATTTATCGTGTACAATAATTTGAATTCAGAACTAAGTACTTTATTGTTGTTTTGTTTTGATTTCCGTGTGAACTACATAGAGCTGCAAAACTATATTCCTATCTGTCGTGCCTGCGACTTTAGCAGCTATCCTACCATTTAAAAAATAAATAACATTAAGTTAAAAGAGTTTTAATAACTCTATATACTTCCAAGTCGATTGACAGCGTCCGGTTTGCACCAAATGCAAAGGGCAACTGATAGAAATCCGACAACTGACGAAACACGAAGTTTGCCGAGGGACATTCAGAAAAGAAAAATACAGTACCTACCTATTTGTCGTTAGTCCTAATGGGCTACCTAATACTTGCTAGGCTATCGGTCTTGACCTCGCCAAATACGAATTCTCCCGTGTTTTCTCAGTCAAGGCCACACTTTTGAGATGGAATGTTCTATAGTAAATGACCCAACCTAGCCTAACTCACAAGGGATCTAATTCACAATCAGCGAAATGAGTGTGTACAACATTGTTCTCTTCCTTGGGAATTAACAGTATCATATGGTACATATGTAGCCCATTGTTAATTGTACTATGGTAGAATTGCCACTAAATGTTGAACAAAGAGCAAGTTGGACAACCAACTCGAATTATTTCTACACGTATTTAGGTAGTCGTTGCAGGAAAAGTTGAGAAGCGAAAATTAAGTTATTCATTTGGATAACTATATTGCAGGCGTTCTGCTTTAGATACTCATGAATAACACAAATTATTCATTTGCTGATAGACGATCGTTTGTGATATTTAGGCTCGAAATATAGAACTCAGAAGCTTCACATTAATTGGTAAAAAGTACTGGAATATTTCAATTATTTCTGAATTCAACCCATTTTTAGGGTTCCGTACCTCAAAAGGAAAAACGGAACCTTTTTAGGATCACTCGTGTGTCTGTCTGTCCGTCCGTCACAGCTAATTTGCTCCGAATCTACTGAACCAATTTAGTTTGGTACACGTATGAATTTCTGTGAGAGCAGTGGTGGCCCAGTGGTAATGGCCGCGACTTACGAGTTGTAGGTCGTAGGTTCGAACTTCGAACCCAGACAGGCGCTTTACTTTGTGTAAATTATTTCATCACCACTGCTCTCAAAACGGTGAAGGAAAACATCGTGAGGAAACCGGCATGTCCTAGAACCGAAAAATTCGAAAACATGTGACAGCTACCAACCCGCACTGGGCCCGCGTGGTGGATTACGGCCCACTCCCTCTCACAGAGAGGAGGCCTGTGTCCCAGCAGTGGGAACATTTATAGGCTGATGATGATGATGATGAATTTCTGTGACCCAAACACGGACGTGTAACGTAAATAAATGAATTTTGAATATGGGGGTCAGTTTTTGGGGGCAAAATTAAAAAAAAGAAATAAATAGGTTTGTTGCCCTTAACTCCGAAACGACTGAACCTAAAATTTTGCTCTCAAAACGGTGAAGGAAAACATCTTGAAGAAACCGGCATGTCCTAGAACCAAAAAAAATCGAAGACAACTCGCACTGATGAGCTCGCGTGGTGGATTATGGCCTACTCTCTCTCAAAGAGGAAGCCTGTGTCCCAGCAGTGGGAACATAATAGGCTGATTATGCTTAAATTCAAGCAAGCCACTTAAGTACTGGAATATTTTAAACGGGAGATTTCTCAATTCAACCCAGTTTTCTACTGCTGGATACGAGTATATACGTTTGGGTGCTCAGATAATAATTAAAAATATTAATTGGAGACGGAACTCACTATGATTTTATCCCAGACATTTTCGCAATGAAAATCTCGGAAGTAACCTACCTGTTAGCTTCACAAAAAAAAAATTACGGAAAAAATAATTACACATGAAAGCTGAAACGTTGTTAACCATATATAGAAATTGGATTTTAATTGATACTGACCCCACAAGTAATTAATACCCTACGTAATTATGGAAAAACCGTTTGGTTTGTAACATTATTTGCACGGAATAAAATGTATCGTATTTTATCATAATTTGGTGTTGCGGGAAAAAACAGGTACCTATCGAAATAGAATTCCCAGATTTATTTAGCTTTTGCTGAAGTGAAAACTTCTTTAGGCGCGTTGGGCATTTTTGAGATGGGAAAAAACAATTGAACTCGCAACACCGTTGCCGATACCTCATTATTCTAAACGCGATTGTGCTCTTTATTTATATTAAGTTACGGATCAATGTTCTATGCAAGTATTTTTACTTTAAAGGTTATGAAAGTATTTTTTTTTTTATAAACGCGATTGTGCTCTTTATTTAGATAACGTTACGGACCAATGTTCTATTCAAATATTTTTCTTCCACCAAGGCGATCTTGTTTAAGTTTTCTCTACTGTCGGTACTCCCGGAGTGCCACTGTTTTATTTCAACACTTTCTACCACAAAATTAGAAGTAAGATATCGGGTCGTTCTAAAGTTAAGCTACACTTGCCGAAGTTAGTTCGTGGATGGGGGACCATCCATTAGGTACATACGGAGAGGCACTGAGGGGATGCCTCGGAAAGCACGATAAGGCGTTGTTCCCAGCTGTCATTGATAGACCTTTGACAGTCGTTGCGATTAGTCAGAAGCCCGACAACCAGTCTTACCAAGGGGCATCGTGTCACCAATAGTAAGTAGGTTGTGGAGGTCAGATAGGCAGTTGTTCCATGTAAAACACTGGTATTCAGCTGCGATAGGTTAGACTAACGGCTGACCTCAATACAGTTGAGAAAAGGCTAGGCCTCGGATCTATATTTTTTTGAGGTGCGGCTAATACTGCCGTCTGCCGCCCCCCGCCAATATTTTATGGGGATGCGCTAAGTTAGCCCCCGCGAAAATAAAATTAACTCAAAAAGAATACTTTGGCAGCGACATATTAATCAAATTGTATGGATCGATAATGCGCCAATTCAACAGGGGCGCCAAACCTGTTGTAAAAAAGAAAAAAAAAAACGTGTGACACTCGGGGACTGCCGCGGTAAAGCTATTGCATGGCATTTGTAACCTCCATACTTCCTATTTGTCAACGCTACACTTAGGATGATGACGGATGATGACATAAAACAAAAATTACGTTCCTATGACAACATCACGTTGTCATGGGAACGTAGTTCCCAAATTTTTGTTTTATGTCATCATCCGTCATTACATGGTAGGCGGAGTGGGGGTGTTAGGTTTTTTTCGTTACGGAATTTCTTGATTCGGTCGCCGCGCTCAAAGCCTGCGATAAAAGCTATGCAATAGTTTAATAGAAAGATTATAGGAATGTGCTGTGCGTCTCATTTATTGCAAAGTTGCGGTGTGCTGGGTGGTGCACTTGTCTGCTACGCTTGAATTTGTCGCCCCTTGAAGTTGACACCCGAGGCACAGGACCCGGCTTGCCCCCCCTAGATCTGGGGCTGCTAGGCAGCTGATGATACCTATACTACTTCTTTAATATCGATAAATGGCAACGAGCCGTGTCCCAAATATTCATCAGAAAATAATTAAAATTATTTTTAAAAAGAAATCGCCTCTGAAAACGAACTCCTTTTTATTTTTAAAGCTTTTATTACAAAAAGTAAAGTTGTTTCAAAGGCTGAATTAAAAAATACTTAATATTCACTACCACTTTGATACTTTATCTTTTTACTTTCGCCGCAAACTGCTCTGTTAATTGGTTAAAAGAACGATGTTATAAGTATTTAGTTATCTTTCTTTGGTCTACTAAATAAGCTCATCTTTTTAAACCTTTTTAAATGTAAGTACAGTTGGGGATATTAATTGTTTATCAAATTGTCGTACTATGTACAGACGCCAGCACATCAAGCTACCCGAAACTGTCAAAGTTTCCCGATCAACTTTAAACCTTATACTTTAGCGATAAAGTTGAAGAAAGAAATTTGACAGATTGTAGTAGCTTGTGGTGCTGGCGTCTGTACATCAATTTGCCGTATTATAGCCATTACTTATTTACAACTGTCAAAGAAGGAAAATTTAAATTTAAACATACGAACAATTTAAGTTGCTAGTCAATTTGACACACAATTAATTTCTCAGACTACAATATTCATTATGAATATGAAGGTACTTTTCAGGGTTCCGTACCCTAAGGGTTCCAAGCGAAACCATATTACTAAGACTCCGCCGTCCGTCTGTCTGTCAGCGAGTTGTATCTCATAAACCGTAAAAGGTAGACAGTAAGATGTTTACAGATTGTGTATTTCTATTGCCACTATAACAACTAATAATAATAAAATAAAGTTAGTAATTAATGAAGCCTTTAATCTTTTACTATATTTAATTTAATAATATATATATTTATTTTATTTCAGACCAAATTACACGATCCATAAGTTGTTAGTAAAGGTCTTAACCTAATGTTAGGAAAAACCACACTATATACAAAATTGAAACGACTGACACCTACGTGTGCACTGTGCAGTCGTATCCAGTGAGCCAGCATGGGGCTGTCCCACTTATCACACAATAAACTTTTAAGAAACGTATTTTTTACGATGGTACGGAACCCTTCGTATGCGAGTCCGACTCGCACTTGGCCGGTATTTTCAGATATTAAAGTAATAAATGATTTGAATCAATTATCTAACGTTAAAAATAATGTCTTACGAATCATCAATTAAAATCTATTCCGGTATTTAATTGGTGTTCGTCCATGTGCCATCAAGTACCAATAAGTACCAATGTCGGCGTCGGTAGGGCAGCGTATAAATTATGTAGCTATCTGATTGTGAGTGGCCAACTTTGACAGTGTCTGTGACCCAATCGTTTCGTTAACTTGGACTTGAATGGTTTATTACATTTGATTTTATGAATTTATGGCAGGTTTATGCAGAAGTAGTATAACTTTATAACCCTCAGTGGTTATCGAAGAAATTATTTTAACAAGGACTTATAAAATCTTAAAGTTTTTACGGAAATAGTTTTGCAGTCAACAGTAACAATTCTGTACCTTCAGTGAAAAGTGATGTAACTGGAAAATCATGATTTTGAGAAAATTAATGTTAAAGTTTAAAAAAAATCTGACTCTTTGTCTACTTCACTAAAATGAATACTGATTACTGACATTGGTAAATAATATCTTAGAGCACGATTTAGTGTAAGAAGAAACAGATTAATTTGTATAGTTTTTTATAATTTAAAAAGAAAAACAGTTGTATCACCTAACACAACATATATTAAAGTCGTTTTATGTGTAAATTAATTTAAAATGACTTGAACCATTTCACACATTATTATTGGTTGGTTTTGGATGATTATGTGTACTTAAATATATCAGTTTGCACTAATTCACATAGATCGCGTAATAAGAGTCACATACATTTGTATTAATATACACTAAGGTACTTGAAATATTTGTTCAGTTCACATTGATATTATTAAAAATGTATTTTATTACACATTAATAAATGTAAAAAATGCTTAGTTAGAGCACTTTACACCAAAATAAGCTTGCTCAATTTTAATCATAGAGGGGTACCAATTAGACCAAAAAATTGCATTTTTTTACTGTTAAACTTAGTGTAAGAATATTAAAACTGATATAAGTCAAGATATATCACTTTTCACTTAAGGTACAGAATTATTTTTATCATGGCAACTGATGCAAAAGCTGCTTTCATAGATCGATATATTTTAGATCGAGGTCAAGAGTAGGCCATTTGGCAATAAAAAAATAAAAATAAATCAATAATATTAACTGAATAAATTGAAAATATATTGATCGTTCAAGAGGCTGCTTTAGGTAAAAACCGGTCAAGTGCGTTTCAGACAACGCACAATGAAGGGTTCCGTAGTTGGGGCGAATATATCCCAAATACAAACTTAACATTGTAGTTGAAAAGCATGTTTTCCCATACATTCCAACTGCAAATGTAAGTTTGTACGCACAATATTGAGAGATTTACCAAGGTATTTTAAGACCATAGAATTATTAGGTTTTCCTGTAATCTATGAGTAAAGAATCATTCTCTGTATTTTTTTCAAAATTTTAGGCTCAGTAGTTTCGGAGACAAGGTAAATTTTCATCATTTTCATAAATATCTTTAAATATGTTTATTTTAAAATTGTAAATTAAATATGTTTGAGATCCTCGCAACAAGATCTTTCATATGTCCTTTTGATATGTCGCACGGTATAGTTTGCAAAACTTTTTTTTTAATTTTCTTATTTACCCACCAAAAGTGACCCCCATATTCAAAATTCATTTATTTATGTTCCTCGTCCGTGTTTGGGTCACAAAAATTCAAATGTGTACCAAATGTCAACTTAATCGGTCCATTAGATTCGGAGCAAATTGGCTGTGACAGACGGACAGACAGACAGACACACGAGTGATCCTATGAGGGGTACCTTTTTTTTTTTTTGTGGTACGGAACCCTAAAACACGAGCGTGTTTATCACATCATCAAATTCAAATTCATTTATTCGTGTGATTTTTGGGACATTTTTACATGAGATCTTAATAATTCGAATTCGCTCCTCAAAAATCTACCTTAAAGGTGTATACACTTTCACATAATAATTAGTTATTTATAATAAAGAATAATCAAAATATTAAAATAAAATAATTACAACGAAACACAAAATAACATAAGACAGAAAAACAAGCAAAATATTAACATTAGGTATGCATATAAATAATGAATGGAAATAAAGATAATAATACAATGTCAAAATTAAATGAATATCAATGTCAAATAACTTACAATTTATCATTAAGGAATTCGTTAATAGTATAATAACATTTTTCCAATAATAAATGTCTTAATTTGTTTTAAATTGAATAATATTTAAGTCCTTAATTCCATATGGCAATTTATTAAATATTTTTGGGGCCATGCAAAGTATGCTTTTTGCATCATTGTGCTTTCTGGGCAAAATTAGAATCTGTTAAACGCATAGGTGATAGAAAAACATCAGTGTTGTCTAACATACACGTATATTCTCATCATGTCAGAATCACTAGGAGTATGTAAAACTGCTCATAAAGTTCTTCAGAACAAACACAATCCTGAGTTTTAATTTAATATTTAATTGGGGTGAAACCCTCGGGCCGTGGGGTCCGAGTGCTCATGGCCTCTTTAGTGAAGTCTCAATACGGCTATTTGACACTTCCGAAGACCCAAGGGCTGGTTTTTACCTTGACCAGAGGCTAAACATTGCCATACAAGGCAATGCGGCCAGTGTCTTGGATACATTACCAGTCGACAGCGATACGGATGAATTTTTCGATGCTATATTTTAGTTTGTGAATAGTTTTAGTTAAGTTATCTTTATTGCAATCCATAATGTACACATACAGGTGGTAGGCAAAAATAAATTGAAACAATTATGGACCCTGTCGGGCACAGCAAAATTTTAAATAAGTAGGAGAGCTTATTACTAAATGTTTAAATTATGTCCTATCCTTCTATTATTATTTTATTTTTCAAACTCAAATTAAACCATTTACAGGCACTTTTGAATTGTCAAGGAATCGGTAAGTCCATCATTCATGTTGAAATTATACATGTGAGAACAATGTAGAAAGACGTGCACATAAGAAGCGTCCGTAATAAAAAAAAAACAACCGACCTCCAAAAAAAACACTACAAAGTGAAATTAAAGTTATTTTTCACTTTGTAGTGTTTTTTTTTTGGAGGTCGGTTGTTATTTTTTTTCGTAAAAAGTTTTTATTTTTCACTTTTTAGTTGTGGTACCTACCCCAAACACATTCGAATACCACTACCTGCTACCAGTGACAGAAACTTATCATCTACATACTAAGTGGGAAAAAAATACGTATTTTGTAGCTAACTCAAAAACTATCCAAGCAAAGTTAATAAAATTTATATGGGACCAATTCGAGAGCACACCCTTTCAAACTAAAAAAGAATTTTTAAAATCGGTCCACAATTGACGGAGAAATCGGTGGACATACATAAAAAAAAAAAACAAACATACGCGACGAACATATAACCTCCTCCTTTTTGGAAGTCGGTTAAAAAAAAGAACAATTCAAAAAATTAAAAATAAGCTCTGGCAGCTAAGAGATGACCAGTCCCTACTGACGGCGCCCGTTCACGAACATGACGCATGGATTAGCACCATTCAGCTCAACCATTTTTGCAGCAGTATATTTATTTATGTTATTACTCATTTATTTATTCTCTGAATATAATATGTATAGGTCAATCTATTTATTTATTTTTGTATTAAATTATGTATTAAATAAATTATTATTGATTAATTATTTAATTATTAGTTTGAAAATTTTGTATTGGTATTATTGCAGTTAATATAGTTATTAATGCTAATTCTGCTGACGCAAAATCATATCATGTGTTTTAACTAGGTTATAAAGTGCAAGAAACTATTTTACGCAAACTAAATAAGAAATGACGTATTTTGAGACTTTTTTGTTTTGTAATTTTTATCATTAAGGTAAATAGTATTTAAGTAAACTAGGTATAAAATAATGAATTAAGTAATTACATTTTGTCGTTATTTCAAGACTTTTAATATTAAATATTGTTATGAATTTTATTGTCCTACAAGTACCATAAAGTGTGAACTCATGCCGCCTGTGATACAGGTTTATCCTAGTACAGGCATCTAACATTATAATACCTTTGTAAATTATTTCTAAGATTTTTTGTTAATATTTTACCAATTTTTAATACTGAATAGATATTATTATTATTTATTATTATTATATTTAAATTAATACTTATAATCTTCATTTATTTTAAACTCACTTATTGCTTTGCTTATCTGGTAATCAGTTATATCTTTTTGTCAATTTATCCGTTAGATATTCGTCTATTGTGTACTAACTTTTCCTAATTAGGAATTATTTAAATTTATTTAAATATACATTGGTCTTGTTTTCTTGTTTTATGATTTTCGGTTAGGTTCCGGAAGTTACTATCTATATAATTTTGTTATTTTTATCAAGTTAGTTGTAACTAAAAATATATCTTTGAAAATGTACAATTTCATATCATGTACATTTTTCAAATCAATAAATCATATTTAATCCAAAGATTTATTATTCTACATCACACTTTAATTCCCAAATCGTGAACTTCAAAAACTTATCTAACACGAGCATCATTTTCCTACAATGTAATCGTGAACTCCTGAGTAACAATATTACAATTGTAATGGAGTTCCTGAACTTCATTCTACGTGGACCAACGTGACATCATTGCAAGTTTGGTGGGTGGTTGAATAGGTGCTGCTACCTGAGGATACATAATAATCTGGTTTTAATCTATCGGCTGAGATAGGGAGTAAGCCCAATACCCTATAAATAAATAAAATAATAAATAAATAAATCGTTTATTTATAAAAAGGGGCACATTTACAATAAGTAACTTAATAATTAAAATAGAGCACAGTTGCTTATTTGCCTGAACTAGGTTGAACCTGTGCTTCAGGCTAGGAAATGCAAAAATACTTAATGTAATAAATTAACTATGAGTACAAAGTACAAACTAAATTAAAAATTAGGTAAATAAAAGTAAAATAGCATGTTAGCGGTTATATAACATAGTTTTAAGACCTTTGTAACTAACAATTTATGGACATATCAATTAGTCTGAATTTAATTTAATTTAATTTAATATATTTGCAGACAACAAGTAGATCTTCTGTCTGTGCATAATATATGGTTAGTAAATATTCAAGTATAATCTTTTTACAGCTAAAGTAATTTAATTTATAAATACTAAGTTTTCTATTTAATCTTTTGTACAGAAATGGGCCCAAAAATGTAAAAAATCTTTCTATAAAGACATGTTTTGAGGTTGCATTGGATGTGCATACTATATCATTCCGTCTCTATGTAATTACGTAACTCATTTTCGTAAACAATTATGACTAATTTGTTTCATTTTGACAGTTTAACAACATTCATTGCGTTATTTACGTTGTTGAGCAGTTTTTTTTTCCAACTTATGAAGCAATGGCTTAGCAATCTGTTTCAAATCGAAGCAATTGTGTATTACGCACAATTGTTTCCCGCGGCGATTTTTTTTCGCGCACTTGATTTTCAACCTACACATTAGCGCCGAGAGTTGAAAATCCAACTTTGTCTTTTTTCGACGCGTTGGGATGCTTTCTGTTGAATTCTCAACGCTCCCGATAAAATCCCGCCGCGATATTTTTACGTTTGTGCGAATGATCGGTCGATCTTTAAAGGAAAGTTGCGATATGAATGTTTAGAAAATATGAAAGAAGTGAATGCTGAGATGTTGACTGATAAAGATGTATGGAAGAAACACACCTATTGTGTCAACTGTCAACCCTATTAATGGATGATGATAATGGTAAATGGATGTTGATATTGGTAAATGTATGATGATAATGGTAAATGGATGATGATAATGGTAAATGAATGATGATAATGGTAAATGGATGATGATAATGGTAAATGTTTATAATATAATGGCTGTCTGCTGTGGCATTGCATAAACATTCTTTTTTAATCATTGCCTCTCATCAGTATAATTTCTGTAGACCTATAATTGTGAATGTGAGAACGTTTATAAACCTTGTAGACTCATTTATGCTTTGATTGTTGTTTTAATTTGTTAGGTACCTAGTACTTGTTGACAAGCCTACACTATCCTCCCATACATACTAACAGTGTAATTTATTTTATAAAAGCTAATTATTTTTAATGGAGCCGAGCCGTCCACCGCCAGCTAAACTAACTTAGTTTAAGGTTAGTTTAGTTCAGAACGCCGGTTTTTCATACATGTGCGTCCACCTATGAAAAACTAGCTAGTTAAACTAAACTAACTTAATTTAGCTGACGGTGGACGGCTCGCTAAACCGTGGAGTTTCTTGCCGGCTCTTCTCCATAGGAAACGACCAATTGAAGCCGTGCACCTAGCTTCTGACGTTTCATAAGTGCCTTCAGTGTCGGTTATCACACTAATTATTGTGTTTGCGGGTGAGCAGGTAATAGAAGGTATACGTTGCTACTCACAGTTTTATTTTTGAATACACGCAACACAGAACATTCACAGTAAACAGGCACAAGAGTTCGACAACTATTTAGAATGCTATTACTCAATAAAGGACTATTTCGACGACAATTCTATAATTACTGCCTTAGAACACCCTACCTGACCTGTTTTAATGACCTTGAATTTTGTTCCACATTATCATTAACTTAATTATGACATGAAACTTAACCATTTGACATCTATTTGGAAATTGATTGTAATTTTTTTTTTCTTTTGATATGCTATGCCTATTTATACTTTTTATAACTGACGTGAAAGTTGACATAATTTCACCAATTTGTTATTTTAAAACTTAAACAATTATATTTGTACGCCTCTGGGCAAAACATGGAGGATCTACCTATTTATAACACCTCACACTATGTGTAACTTGACCTATGTTCACAAATAAAGATTTCTGATTCTGATTCTGATTCTGACTACTACGTGTACCCTGAAAAAGAAGGTTGATATTATAAGGGAGCGAAGAAAAATCACAGCAGCACCATTAGTGGTAGTAGTGACTCCGCAAAATCACGTTGGGGTCACCAATTTGGTGGTATGAAGAACAGGGTGTAAAGTTCACTCATCCATCATAAAAAAGGGAGGATCCTCCGACCAGACGGGCAGTTGCCCGCCAGACACAACACCCGTCTGGTCGGAGGATCCTCCCTTTTCTAGGTTCATCTAGGTTTATATGAAATACAATATTTTGAATTTGAATAGGATATATAAGCATTTGTTATATGGAATCAAACCCCACAACCTTTTGCGCAGAAGCCAATAAACCAATCACTGCGCCATCACTTAATTAATGCAAAATAGATCGAGAAAACCATAAAATACCACGTAACTATTCTACTTCTATCCATAAAATTCGGGAAAAAGTTGTGACCTCCTAAAATATCTGTTTTCAGGAGTATTCGTTGAAAGGATTTGTAAGAAACTTATCGCTGAGGTCGAAAGGTTGCAAGGGCTTTAGAGATCGATGTCAGAGATATACCTAATGCATTCTAGCTGATTGAACTTACAGTAGCGTGAAGTTACAACCTTTTTAGGGTTCCGTAGTAAACAAGGAACCCTTATAGGTATATGTCCGTATGTCTGTCGTCTAGCTCCAAGACTGTTAGTACTAGAAAGTTGTAATTTGGCATGGGTATACATATTAATCATGCCGACAAAATGGTAAAACAAAATTATGAAAAATATTTTTTTTTAGGGTTCCGCGTAAAGTGGGTGATGTTTTTTTTTTCTATCCTTTGGTGTTGGATATCGTTGGAAAGGTCTTTCAAAAACATAGTGAGTTTGTAAAAACCATTTTTGGATTTAGGGATCCGTTTGCGAAATATTAAGCTTTAAATTGCTAATTTTTGTTAGAGTCAAGTGTCCCCCCTCCTGCAAGCTTTATGGTTTGTTCTAGGTATGTGAAAAAATTCACAGCAGTAGCATATACCTATAACGAAATTAAAAGCAAAACTATCACACTTGGATGGGCTTTACAAGTTAACGAGTAATAATCGACCAACTTACATTTGCGGTTGCAAAAACATGTTCTCCCATACAGTATATATGGGAGAACATGTTTTTCAACTACAAAGTTAAGTTTGTTCTTGGGATAAATTCATCCCAACTACGGAACCCTACATTGTGCGTGGTCCGACACGCACTTGGCCGGTTTTTTTTTAGTTTTAGAAAATCGATGTGTGTAGGAAAAAATAACAACATAACATCACGCCGCTAATCTCCGAAGGGTAAGGTTCTTCAAGTATATTATCTTACTTCATAGTGGTGGTACATAATTAATACACACGGCTACACATCAAGCTATAAAAATCCAGTATAAGCTGACCTCGCATTGTACGGTAATCCTATACAATGCGAGATCAGCATAAACTGGAAATGTGCCTGGGCCACCGAGCTCCGTTCGGGTGAAAATAAAGGCAACGAATTTGCCCAGATATGAGACCTAGCTAGATTGATTTTTACTTATTTATTTATTAAAACATTATGCACAAGTAAAAAATACAGATTTTTCGCCCCCGTAAACCCCGTAAACATTGCAACTTTCATCGAAATCGTTAGACCCGTTTTCGAGAACCAGATTATAAATAATGTAAATATACAGGGCGGCAGGGACATCGACGCGAAAACTGTAACCATGGATTCAATATATGATTCTAAACGCCTGCGTTGAAATTTTTCGTCGGTATGTTTTTTTTTTTATCAGCTGTTTTATAGAAAATTGCAATACCTACGCGGTCAAAATGTACAGAACAGCTGATTAAAAAAAAAATCGACGAACAATTTTAACGCAGGGGGGTTCAGAATCATGTACTGAGTCCATGGTAACAGTTTTCGCGTCGATGTCCCTGCCACCCTGTATAGTATATGTATATATATACAGGGTTATTAGTTATACGTCGGCAATCCGTTAAGGGGATGAAGGAGAGGTCATTTGCATCCATATTACCCCTGATCACCCCTATGCCAATGTCAACCATTTTCGAGTAATTTGACTTTTTTTTTTAATGTTTGAAGTAAAAATATGAAATCACAAGGTCACCGAACCCCAAGATACAAGCCCTGCTTAGTTTGGGGGTCAACAGTCAAACCAAAACATTGTGATGTACAAAAGTAATTGTGTGAAATGTCCCTATAGTTCGACTTTGCCAGTTATGTTTAAGTCCCAATTAAAAAGGGTCGACCTTTTGAAAAAGAAAATAAGTACAAAATTTGATGTTGTAAGAGCTGAGCATGAGGTCCTGGGATCGATCCCCCTATTGGGCTATTATTACTGAGTTTCCCCAACACGAATTTCTCAATAACAGTATTTTTTTTTTTGAGGGGGAAATTATCAAATAACTTGTCAGACTCTTACTGACTAAAACCCACCCGTGTTCCTTCAATTGCCTATATTGCCAGGGGCCACGGTAATCCTCTCGGACAAAACCGCAACCCCGACTCTCAGTAGTAGCCTGAAGTCTGGATTTTGAACGATAGATAATATCCTCGCTCCTCGCCTATTACTTGCGCAGCCAAGTAATTTGACAGTACAGTACGTCAGTCCAGCGCCGACTTCTGGGACTCGTGTAGTAGTAGAACACTAGTTTCAACTCAGTCCAGAGCTGACTTCGCGCCCTCAAGTCAGTCCAGTTGACTAACCTACCCGTCTATTTTCGGGTCCAGTAGCTTCCCCCGCCTGCCTTACTACCGATCTTATCTACATGAACCCTCTGACTGAGTTCGAAATTCCTATTCACTGAGTTCAGTCACTGCCAACGTATAAACCAGTCATTAAACATGTCTGGTGAAATGTGGGTGTACAATGCACTACTGCCTACCCTTTTTGAAGAACACTGGCGTGATGATACGACTGGCAGTTGGTCCAATTGATTATAAGCGCCTCTGTCTCTTACTGTAGCAATTAGCCTGCAAACTTAGACCGCTTGCCTTCAAAATGTTTAACTTTGATTGTATACTAAAATGAAAAGGTACCTAGTAGCCAAGAGATTAGTTTCTGAGTGACAATTAGAGGTAAGATAGCCAGTTCCTCTGTGGTTGAGGATTCTGGGTTAAGTTCGCTTCCACCTTCGGCCTGATCATCACTTTCTATCAGGTGAGATGCAGGGCAAGAGGTTCCCAGATTTGTAAAAAAAGTTGTTTTGGGTTCGAATATTTCTTAGATAATGCAACACAGGAATAAATCCTGTAATAAAAAAAAAGTGGTGGCACTCCAGGAGTGCCGACAGAAGTGAACACTTGAACAAGATCGCCTTGGTGGAAGAAAAATACTTGTATAGAACATTGGTCCGTAACCTTATCTAAATAAAGAGCACAATCGCGTTCACAAAAAAAAAATACTTCCGAAACCTTTAAAGTAAAAATACTTGCATAGAACCGATCCGTAACGTAACATAAATAACGAGCACAATCGCGTTTACAAAACCTTTGAAGTGAAAATACGTGCATAGAATATTAAGCCGTAACGTAATATAAATAAAAAGCACAATCGCGTTTACAAAAATGAGGTGTCGTCATGGTGTCAAATCAATGGTTTAGTCCCATCTCAAAAATGCCCAACGCGTCGTAAAAAGTTTTTGGTTGAAAAGGCTAAGCAGATAGATCGATTAAAAATTCTGCTAAACTTCACGCAATATTTTTCGACCAGATAGGAAGAAAAAATGTCTATACACTTGCAAAACCTGGCAAAGTTTTATGTAGTACCTACACCCACATTTTGCCAGTTTTTCAGGTTCCATACCGGAAGGGTGCCAAACGGAACCCTATCACTAATCTTCCGTTGTTCGTCTGTCTGTCAGCGGGCATTGTATGCCACGTAATAGGTAGACAGTTGAAATTTTCACAGATTGTCAATCAATCAATCTTTTTTCGTGAACACAGGTATTACAATAAAGGTCTTATGTATACATTTTAGTCGAGCTCTATGTCCTACCAATGAAATTGGTGTACAAATATATTAGTTTTTAGCAATAAGCCTGAATTTACACAGTGCAAAGTCACGTTCGAGTCAATTAAATGTATTATTAATAAATAATTAATTAATCAATTATAATTTATTTTTACATGCATGTCAATGGTAAATTATATTAAAGGGCTAGTAATATCAAATTTCATCATAATTGTAAATAATGTCAATTAAATGTTTTATTAATAAATAATGAATCAATTATAATTTATTTTTACATGCATATTAATGGTGTATTTCTATTGCCGCTATAATAAAAAATAATAACGTCCGGTTAAAATGTCTAATTATTATCAGTTGAGTACCGCGACAAGGTAATTACCTATTAATTGATAAATTAAAGACGACCAACAAAATGTATTTACAAGGTAGATGTGAAAGGAAAGGCCGGTCGGGGACGCCCTAGGAGGACTTATACTGACCTTATTGGTAATGTTCTTCAGAAAGGCCAGGTGCGTAGTACTCGCAACCAGTGTTCGTGTATGACCAGATGTATGAACGTAAACAAGGCAAAAGGAGTACGTAAGGATCGTAGCAGGTGGCGTTCTGTAGTTTCCGTTTTATGTATGTATGTATGCAATAACATAAGAGCAAGCCATTGAACGGGCCCGAATCCGGACCCCGTGCTGCGAAGGAAAAGTTTTTAATAAAAACTCAATATTTTGTCCTACCTGGTCATCGAACACAAATCTTCAGCAGTCCTGCTTGCGGCCACTAGACCAATGAGACTGTACTTACTTAAACAAAATTGTAAATTGTCTTTGGTATCTGGCCTTGACTTAAGCAATAGACAAAATTTGTCGAACTTTTTATTAGTTTTCGAATATTGAGGCTTTTGGTTTTTGGTGAATGTGTATTTTATGTAATTTGTTTTTCGTGATGTGCGTTTATTTTGTGCAGAACAAACAATTATTTTTTTTCTTTTCTTTTCTTTTACTCTTCTAAATTAATCTTGACCTAACCTTACCTAGAAAAGCCTAATTGAAGCAACACAAAATCTTACAACAAACAAAATAATTGCCATCGACTTTAACCCTCTGCTGCGCGTATTTAATCTTAATTAAACGTGATCGTGATCACAATGTAAATCTTATAATTAGATCCAATTTAAAATAGAATAGCGATTTAGCATAGTCCATTTTATGCATAGTCGACCTCGTAATAGCTTTATTTATTTATTAAAACTTTATGCACAAGTAAAAGAAATCTGTATAGTATTTTTATCTTACGAAGTGACGCGTGCTTTACTTGTGGTAAGCAATTTTATAAACATGCTGTGAATGTGTGCGTGAAAACGAGTAGCGTCAGCACATAACACACACACGCACACACACAAATACTTCCCACTTCACCCGAGTCTCGGACAGTATCGAGATCTTCTGCACTTACACACATTCACAGCGTGTTTGTACACTTGATAAACACAAGTAAAGCGCGAGTCATTTCGTGAGATAAAAATATTTGTACAAAGGCGTACTTAATACTTGAGGCCTTTTCTACCAGTCAACCTGAGGGTGATGCAGAGACAAAACATGGCAGTCACACCATAAGGAATAGATAACTCTAAAAAGAATAAATACTAAAACATCATTATGCACTTTATGACTTTTGACAACAATTTCCACTAAATTGAAACTTTATTACGGTTGAAACTCTCTAACTGTCACATAGTCAAATAGACCTTGTAATTTATGACGTGCAATTGACGTTTAACCAGTAATGATGATCAGAGACACAAAACTGAACTACGATTTGCGTGTTAGCCTCAAATTCAATACGACTGTATTTGCCCTTTTCATCATCATTAAATATCGTTAAAATCCACTCTAAGTATAATAATCCACTAATCGCCTTAATAAAGACCTGTTTTGATATAAGCAATATCGTTGTCACACTCGGTAGCGATACTGGTCCACAGTGTCCAACCAGAAGGCGGACCAGTATTGGTATTACCGAGAGCAACAGCGATATCGCTTTAATAAAGACCTAATCTGAATAGACCTTTAACTAAGTATCTATTATAATGTTATAAATGCGAAAGTAACTATGTCTGTTTGTCCCGTCTTTTTATCCCAGTAAGTACATTCCCGTGGGATAATTTTCGACTGTCGCGGGAAAGAGCTAATCTATACTAATAATAAAGCTGAAATGTTTTTTTTTAAAGTGTTTGTTTTAATGCACTAATCTGGAATCTTTTTGCATTTGATAATCCATTTCTTAGGCCTCGGTCTCGAAATCAGCGGGCAGCGGGGCGACAGCGGTGGCGGCGCGACAACGCATAGTTTTATATGAAACCGTTCGCTTCCCGCGCCGCTGCTTTGTGAGGCCAGTTCCATTTAAATTATGCATTAAAACGCGCCACTCTCACGCCGCCGCCACCGCCGCCCCGCTGCCCGCTGACTTAGGCCTCGGTCTCGAAGTCAACGGACAGCGGGGCGGAGGCGGCTACGGCGCGGCAACGCACAGTTTTATATGGATCCGCTCGCTCCCCGCGCTGCCTTCGAGGCCAATTCCATATAAATCAATGCATTTGAACGCGCCGCTGCCGCCGCCGCCGCCCCGCTACCCGCCGACTTCGAGTCCGCGGCCTTAAGGCTGGCTACTTAATATCACGCTAGGCAAAAAAAAAAACAAAAAGAACGCTAAGCTAATACGAAGTTTTAGCGGTATGAGGAACAGGCTGTAAAGTTCATTCATCCACCATAGAAAAGGGAGGATCCTCCGACTAGACGGGTGTAGGTGTCTGGCGGGCAACTGCCCAATGGTTGAAGTTGGGATCTTGTATTGTCGATCGCGCGGTAAATTCTAATTGCGTGGTGCAGGATTTGTGTGACGTCAGGTCTTTGATGCGTAGTTTGTATGTGGCAAAGTAGATGACGCGACAATGTAATAGCGCTGGGAGTTGATGAAATCCAACGAGTGGGTCGGGAGATAAGAAATTTCACGCGGACGTAGTCGCGAGCAGAAGTTAGAATATAATTGCCATAATAATCACATGAAGCAGACCCCCGACCCTTGCTCGAAAACGAGGTGCCAGCAGTTGTTGCAGCCGAGCACGTAGCTTTAAATACCCCGCATAATAATCAAGATGAAAATCTAAGTTTGATCCAGCTTGTCTCTTCTTGCTGTCCTCCCCCCAGAAAAGTCCTAAGCCAAGTTTTGTACCCCATAGGGGGTGCCCTTAGGCAGCGCTCGCCTAATTTTAATTCAGAATAGGTTTTGCCCCTGGCTGGAGGCTTAAGTGTAGAAGCTTAAGGCACCCACAGAAAAGTCAGGTTAAGCAGCCAAGACCTTAGTGGTCAAAACTGCGAGATGCTAATAAAAAAAAAACATGTTACAAATAGTTTGGTTTGGTTTGGTTTGGTAGTTTGGTGCTCATCATCTAGGCATCATCACTGCATCCCACATGGAAAAGGATGTGTTTAATCCTACGAGAAACCGTAGTGGTTATTGTTACTTATTTATCAGCATTATGCATGCACATTTAATTATCATCTGCATTTATTTGAATAAAACCGCATTTCATTGTAATTCCGTATATTTTATGCAAACTCGCGCGCTTATTATATTCATATAAAGTCGCTTCTTTGATTGGTATATTATAAATATGTATGTATATCTGAAGCCCGGCTTGTATTTACACAACCTCGTTATTGGGTCAGTATGTAAAAGAATATTTTTGTTATGAAAATACTGAGGTTCCACACTAATTGGGGAAATATATTTATAATACCCCAGTATTTAAAATAAGGCTCTGCTTAAATGATTAATTCATTAACTGGAAAATAACGGAATCTAATATTTCTCCTGCTTCATTAGTCTAGTGGTCGCAAGCACAACTGCTAAGCCTGAGATTAGACTCCCAATACCCTAATTGCGTAACGCACGATCAATCACAATTCGTTTCGATTTTAAACAGATTGCTAATCAAAAAGGTTGGAAAAAAAATCTGCTCAACAACGTAAATAATGCAATGAATGTTGTTGAACTGTCAAAATGAAACAAATTAGTCATTATTGATTATGAAAATAAGTTACGCAATTAGGGTACTGGTCGGGAAAAGTGTTATAGGTTTATCCATCAGGAATTTCTCAGTAACAGCCCGGAGTCTAGAAATGTGCCCCGTTGATGGCAAAAGGTTCGCCCCTATTACATGGGACATAAATTATAACTGGCATAATATGGGTATACTACAGGTAGGGACATCTCTGCCTAACCCGCCAGAAATTACAGGTTGTTAAGTTGCTAAGAAAATTAATGAAATGTTAACTATCAGTACCTATCCAAAACAATGAGTCAATCAGCAAAGGCTCGAATAGAAACATCTATGAAGCGTGTAAATTGACGTAAATTAAATCTCGTCAAACAAATTAATACACTGACGCGTAACTATTTTTAGCCGTTTCTTATTAACTTGGTTATAAAGGCGAAAATAGACTGTCTTATCACACCGATAAACTGTAAATTACAAACAAAAATACATCACTTATTAATTATTGGCATCCCTAATCTGCAGCAAGCCAGATCGAACTGGTTCCAACTTGACCGCGGTCACTTAGAACGGACCGCTTCAAGAATTTGCGTTCGAACTCCGAATGTGGCATTTCAACAGGGTTGAAATCTCATGAATATTTTGAATAACGACAGCAGATTGGGGTTATATCGTTTATTCCCTAGTTTATACGACGTTTTTATTTATTTTTATTTGTGTCTCGTTGTTTGATTTTCTAAGTATTGTTGAAAGGTTTGTCGTTGTCTTGAATGGCGCTGGTTTTAGGATTGTCTAGGAATGAATAGCGAAGTCGTATTGAAACGGGAAGTTATTGATGGCTTGAGGGCCATTGAATAACGTGTGAGGGCAAACTGTTTGTTGAAAAATAAACGGTGCAGTTGTAGGTAGGTTTTAATCACGACGAGAGCATTTTACAAATGATTCTTTAATAGAATAACTTATGGGGTTGGAAAACAGTATTATAAATGGCTTCTGTCAGGAATGGCGGTGTTGTATAAACAATCGTTAAAAAGTGTATTAGATACACGAAATAAATTAATGTAAACCTCATTACATAAACCTCAAGATATTAACACTCCTTGCGCTATACATCTACGCGGCCTCAATTTTGAACCGACTTCAAAAAAAGGAGGAGGTTCTCAATTCGTCGGGATATTTTTTTTTTATGTATGTTCCCCGATTACTCAAAGACGGCTGGACCGATTTGAAAAATTATTTTTTTGTTTGAAAGGGTATACTTTCAAGTTGGTCCCATTGTCATTTGGTCACAATCTGATGATGGGATCTTAGAGAAATCGAGGGAACTCTTCAAATATAACAGGCACATCTGTAGCGATTTGGCTATTTTTGATGGGCATTTGACGAAAACGGAAGTCGGTGTCAAAAAACTAAAATACTGATCTGATCCAAAGACACCGACTTCCAAAATTAAAGTTATTTTTCACTTTGTAGTTTGGAAGTCGGTTGTGTTTTTTGTAAAAAAGTTTTTTTAGTTAAATCAAACATCAGTAGCTATCGACTCGTTAACAAGCAGTAGACTTAAAAATACATTACGCAATAAAACATCCCACACTGCAGTATATAAGAGAATAGTATTTTTTGTATGGGCATATTAATACATAATTAGTTACCTACATTAAGAACCTACACTCAAACACAGATAATGAAAAAAAAATTTTTTTTTCTCCGTCATGTAGATTATTAAAAAATATTGGACACGTATTATTTCTTTTTTTACGTTATCAATGAGTTAAAATGTGCCATGACGTCACGAGTATGTAGATTTTATACTTACTTGTGACGTAGTAACCCCCACTCCCCAATTTTAATGCGTTTTATCTAAGTCATTTTGTTATTAATATGATAAAGCAAAAAATACGTGTCTAATATTTTTTTTATTATCTGACTGACGGACTAAATAGAATTTCTTTTTTTTTTAACCCAGGCATCATCCCTTTTGGTATTTTTAAAAGGAAGCTAAAAGACTTCCTGATTAAAAAGGCATATTACTCTGTAAAAGAATTCCTTGAAGAAAAATGATTATTTATTCAAATGATTGTGATATAAATTATATGAATAGTATGATATAATATAAAATGTATGAATAATAATAATTTATAATTAATATAATGTAAACTGTGTAATTGGAATTTTGAGTATGTATATTTAAAAAAAATATAATAACCATTTAAATTGCAATGCCTTAACAGGCAACTAAGTTCTAAGAACGTACCTATTGTTAACATCTTCAAAATTCTGTACACTTAGTTCGCAATAAAGAATTTGAAGTTATGTGATCTCTGAACACAGAAGACAATCTGTTTGATCCTGAAGAGAACCTTGTAATTTTTTTGTACCTATCGAAAAAGAACCCATTTTAGGTACACGTTACTCATTTATTTCTGGTAAAACAACTAAAAAAAACAAACGTAACTGAAGTTTTGTGTCAAACAGTGTCTTTTTCTAGTTTTGGAAAAAAAACATAAGTATAACACGATACTCATTTATAGATAAGGCTTTGTAAATTGTACAAACAAGAAAAAATACTCGTTAGCACTCGTAGAACATTATAGGTAGGTATCACTGACAAAACGATTCTCTTTTATTTTTCACAACAAAGTAGGTTGCTTTTTTATTATAATCGATTGTTAGGAAAACCGTAATTACTGAAAAAACATTTTTTCTTATTATTTTGACCATGTACACGAAAAAGCTAGTTACTGAAAAATATAGAAAAAGAAAAGAAAGAAAGAAAAAATTGTTTAGAATACAAAAAAAAACTTTTTACAAAAAAAACAACCGACCTCCAAAAAAAAACATTAAAAAGTGAAAAATAACTTAAAACTTAACTTAACTTAAAAGTTTTTATTTTTCACTTTTTAGTTGTGGTACCTACCCCACACACATTCGAATACCACTACCTGCTACCAGTGACAGAAACTTATCAGATCATCTACATACTAAGTGGGAAAAAAATACGTATTTTGTAGCTAACTCAAAAACTATCAAAGCAAAGTTAATAAAATTTATATGGGACCAATTCGAGAGCACACCCTTTCAAACAAAAAAAGAATTTTCAAAATCGGTCCACAATTGACGGAGAAATCGGTGGACATACATAAAAAAAAAAAAACAAACATACGCAACGAACATATAACCTCCTTTTTTTTGGAAGTCGGTTAATGAGAAAAAGTTGGGGGAAGCATGCGTCACATCCACGCAAATCAGTTATCGCTCAACATTACGACTCTATGCAAGACAAAGCCCCAGCGCTTGTTTTTAGCGACAGCCGGCGCCGACGTAATGACGTCAACCGGTGCAGCAAACAAATATTAAAACGCTGTACCAGTACGTACTTAAAGAAAAATAATTAATTAAAATGTGATGCAATATACTCATCATCAGCCTATAATGTTCCCACTGCTGGGACACAAGCCTCCTCTCTGTGAGAGAGAGTGGGCCGTAATCCACCACGCGGGCCCAGTGCGGGTTGGTAGATGTCACATGTCTTCGAATTGTCGGTTCTAAGACATGCCGGTTTCCTCACGATGTTTTCCTTCACCGTTTTGAGAGTAGTAGTGATGAAATAATTTACACAAAGTAAAGCGCCTGTCTGGGTACGAACCTACGACGTACAACTCGTAAGTCGCGGCCGTTACCACTGGGCCACCACTGCTCTCAATGCAATATACTAAATAGATATAAAAAGATAAAAAAGAAATAGACATACTTTATTCTATGTTACGAGAATATCATCCTCAAAAAACGTATATAGACGTTCCTATTTTTATTGCGTTACCTGCTCCAGAGTATAAAATACGGGAAATAATTTGCAGCAGCCGCTTTTGTGTCCACCTCATAATGGACCAGTTGCATTATGCATGAGTATTCGAAATTCTTTTCGTGTACATTATAATGTATACGAAAGTGTACAATATATTATTATGGTAAGGACATTCGTCAAGTATAGCAAATAATTTGTGTTTACATATCTCGGGACCTTGGGGTCCCGGTCCTTTGGAAGGCGTAAGAGGGGCCGAAGACAACTCGCAGAGGCCCCTTAGTCAATTTTAAAAAAGAGGCACCAACTGACGATTATCCCTGTATGCACTATGCAAGTGCACCCAAGGACAATCCCCGGTTGGTGCAGAACATGGAAACAAAACATATTGGGCTATGGGTTTGGATGGCTATAATGGATTGGTTACCTAGAACTATGGCCCCTGCCTGATGTAATGGTATACACGGATAAATGGCAGGGGGTGATTTGCACACTCAATAATGGGCCCCCGAAAACGATCGCTAGCACATAGTGACGTAGCGACAAAGGGGCGACACCTCCTGAGGTGTTTAAGGAGTGGAAAGGTATTCCACGGCTATCAGGACAATCCTGGAAGTAAGGTCAAGATCCCTACCAGGATCTTACTGGAATACTTCCTTCCTCCGAGAACGTTTCCTCTTGCGAATCTCCACTCAATTGCCAATAAAGGCAAGAATGAGGTAGCAACTCTGTTCTTTGTCAGTGTTCACTCCAGCTGGTCAATAAAGGCAAGCAAGAGATGAGGAACAAGACTTCTCCCGGAAGATACAGTCCGTGGGGTCGCTACTGCCCAACAGCTCACCACATGCTGCCCTGCGGGGTTCTGTATCTCTCTTAGTTTGGCTCCTCATCCCAGACCTGTTCCGGCAAAGTAAACTCTACCGGCACAGACCTAGAGTTCGGAGTGCGGTGGAACTACAGAACGCCACCTGCTACGATCCTTACATACTCCTTTGCCTTCGTTTACGTTCATACACCAGTTGCGAGTACTATTTATTTACGTATAGTCCACACTAATAGTATAAAGAGAAAAGATTTGTATTTTTTTTGCAATGTATAAACTTAAAAAGTACTGGACCAATTTTTAAAATTCTTTCACCAGTAGAATGCTATATTATCACTTAGTAATATAGGCTATAATTTACAAAGATATTACGCGGACGAAGCCACTGCGGAAGCTACTCTGTTATAAATATTGAGTTGGCACACTATAATTATTTTCATTTTAAGAGTTGCGTACATTGGTTCGTACCCCATAGGAGGAAAATGGGACCCTACTGACTAAGCCTACGCCATCTGTCTGCCTGTCCGTCTGTCACAGGGCTGAATCTTTTTAACTATAATAGTAAACAAAATGTTTTTTTTAAGTGAAAACTTCTTTAGGCGCGTTGGGAATTTTTGAGATGGGACTAACTAAACCATTCATTTCGCGACACTGTGATGACACTTCATTTTTGTAAACGCGATTGTGCTCTATATTCATATTTCGTTACGGATCAATGTTCTATGCAAATATTTTTACTTGTAAAGGTTTTGTAAACGCGATTGTGTTCTTTATTTAGATAAGGTTATGGACCAATATTCTATACTAGTATTTTTCTTCCACCAAGGCGATCTTGTTCTAGTTTTTACTTCTGTTGGCACTTCCGGGGTACCACCACTTTTTTTTTCTACTTGTGTCTATAGAAACTATCATGGCAAATAAAAAGGTAAACTATGCCAGTTTTGTGGTGCGGAACCGTTAAAACACCAGTCCAACTCGCTCTTATCTGATAAAACCGCCGTTTTTAAGTTAAAAACTTCGAAAACGAAGATAGTTTTGTTTTAATTAAGAAAGAGCAAATTAATTAGTGTTCTGACAAATATTGAAGTCTGTATTTTTAATCTTTTCTGAATTATGAAAGAAACATAAAATCAACAGACACCACTTTGCGGATTAAAGTTTTTATTTTATTTTGAGAAAAGACGTTCTCTCTCCTACAAAGATAGGGATGATAACTAAAAATTGTTTTTATCTGTCAGGTAGATTATTAAAAAATATTGGACACGATTTTTTTCTTTTTAAACATAATCAAATCGGCGATACATTGAGTTAAAATGTGGCATAACGTCACGCCTTGCTAGATTTTATACTGAGTTGTGACGTAGCGAGCCCCCACTCCCCAACTTTAACACGTTTTATCTTAGTATTTTTTTCATTGTATGAAAAAGCAAAAAATACGTGTCTAATATTTTTTTGACTATGTTTTAAAACAGGAGGAGCTCGTGGCTAAGTAATAACAGCCGCACGGGTCGATCGATCAGGTTAAGCTACGCTTGCCGGGGTTGGTCCGTGGATGGGTGACCATCTTTACATACCGAGACCCCTCCGTGCCTCGGAAAGCACGTTAAGGCGTTGGTCTCGGCTGTCATTTGTAGATCTTTGACAGTCGTTACGGGTAGTTAGAAGCCCAAAAGTCTGACAACCAGTCTTACCAAGGGGTATCGTGTTACCTAGTAACTAGGTTGTGGAGTTCAGATAGGCAGTCGCTCCATGTAAAATAC
Source organism: Agrochola lychnidis (assembly GCA_963680765.1). Lineage (NCBI taxonomy): Eukaryota > Metazoa > Arthropoda > Insecta > Lepidoptera > Noctuidae > Agrochola > Agrochola lychnidis. Next base: position 2,907,535 of record OY796871.1, on the reverse strand, counting down.
TGGTATTCAGCTGCATCCGGTTAGACTGGAAGCCGACCCCAACATAATTGGGAAAAGGCTAGGCAGATGATGATGACGGGTCGTCAGAAGCCCGAGAGTCTGACAACCAGTCTTACCAAGGGGTATCGTATTACCCAGTTACTGGGTTGTGGAGGTCAGATAGGCAGTCGCTCCATGTAAAATACTGGTATTCAGCTGCATCCGGTTAGACTGGAAGCCGACCCTAATACAGTTGGGAAAAGGCTAGGCAGATTGATTGATGTTTTAAAACAATTTTTGTAAATAAAATGGTCACTGAGAAGCGATCAGAAACATTTCAAGTTCTCAGTTTCAATAATCAATATAGGAAATACAAGCTGACGTCACGCGGTTTCACTCGCGTAGTTCCCATTCCCGTGGAAGTACGGGGATATAATATAGCCTATGTTACTCGCTGATAATGTAGCTATCCATTGTTGAAAGAATTTTTCAAATCGGTCCAGTAGTTTTTAAGTTTATTCGTTACATACAAAAATTTAAAAATACAAATCGTTCCTCTTTATAATATTAGTATAGAAATATGGATTGGTAGGGTTTTGTGGAGTCAAGTAAATGCTTGCCTTCAAGGGTGAAGAATTGTCGATACTTTAGTCATCAATGAATCATTATCATTAACAGTATTTTACATGAAGCGACTGCCTATCTGACCTCCACAACCCAGTTACTGGGTAATACGATACCCCTTTGGTAAGACTGGTTGTCAAACTTTCAGGACGACCTGTAACGACTGTCAAAGATCCACGAATGACAGCCGGGACCAACCAACGGCTTAAGATGCTTTTCGAGGCACAGAGGGGTCATGGTATGTGAAGATGGCCACCCATCTACGGACCAACCGTGGCAAGCGTAGCTTAACCTAATCGATCGATCCGTGCAGTTTTTGTTACTTAGCCACACGCCTCTCGTCAATCAATAAATCAAATAATCATTATTGTCTTTTTTTTTGTACCAATTGTTTACTTTATTTTTATAATTCGACCGTAGCAATTAACATTGTCGGATCTACATTTTTGCGATTTTTAAGCTATTGCATAGCTTTTATCGCGGGCTTTGAGCGCGGCGACCGAATCAAGAAATTTCGTAACGAAAATAAAACCTAACACCCCCCACTCCGCCTACCATATAATGACGGTTCCCATGACAACGTGATGTTGTCATGGGAAACGTGATGTTGTCATGGGAAACGTGATGTTGTCATGGGAAACATGATGTTGTCATGGGAAACGTGATGTTGTCATGGGAACGTAATTTTTGTTTTATGTCATCACGTCATCATCCCAAGTGTAGCGTTGACAAATAGGAAGTATGAAGGTTGCAAATGCTATTCAATAGCTTTACCGCGGCAGTCCCCGAGTGCCACACGTTTTTTTTATTACTTCAAATCTTTGCGGGAACATTTTTATAATTTATTCTAAGACCTTTAATGCAATAAATTTAAAAATCGCAAAAATGTAGATCCAACAATGTTAATTGCTACAGTCGAATTACCATATTATCCATTACAACATATTTGCAAAAGATGACCACTGATGACTTAATTATTACTAGTTGTATTCTAACACTTCTAAAGACTTTGAAAAAAAATATCAACAATACCATACTGTTACTCAGTGACATAACAGTTGTTATAATAATCTACTAGTGATGGTCATTTGTTTTGGTTGAGATAAATTCTGGGTCTTCGGCAGATCGTGAGTACATCGAACAAGTACAATGTACAATGGCATGTTGAAATCTCGTTAACAATTGGATACTTTACACGTCTTGCACCTGCATAAATAAAATCGGTGTATATTTATAATAATTATGTTCCCACTGCTTGGGAACCCAAGGCACGCACCTCTGACTTTTCGGATTCATGTGCGTATTGTATAATTATCACTTGCTTCAACAACGGTGAAGGAAAACATCGTGAGGAAACCGGCATGCCTGAGAGATGTCGAATCAGCACGCGTAGCATGACCACCGTAGAAACGAGTTTAGTCGACGGAAGAATAGACAAAATGACAGATTGTGATTGTTTATCTGTCATTTTGTCTACTCTTCCGTCGACAAAACTCGTTTCTACGGTGGTCATGCTACGCGTGCAGGTAAATGCTTGCTTTCAAGAGTGTGACTTTAGTCGATCAATGAATCATCATCTACCTAGCCTTTTCCCAACTATGTTGGGGTCGGCTTCCAGTCTAACAGTATGCAGCTGAATATCAGTATTTTACATGGAGCAACTGTCTATCTGCCCTCCACAACCCAGTAACTGGGTCATACGATACCCCTTGGTAAGACTGGTGGTCAGATTTTCGGGTATCTGGTAAGGACTGTCAAAGAGCCACGAATGGCAGCCGGGATCAACGGCTTAACGTGCTTTCCGAGACACGGAGGAGTCTCGGTATGTAAAGATCAACAGACCAACCCCGGCAAGCATAGCTTAACCTGATGGATCGACCCGTGCGGCTGTTATTACTTAGCCACGAGCTCCTCCTATTTATCATTAAGATAAGATAAGATATTTTTTAAGCTATTGCATAGCTTTTATCGCGTGCTTTGAGCGCGGCGACCGAATCAAGAAATTCCATAACGTAACGAAAATAAAACCTAACACCCCCCACTTCGCCTACCATGTAATGACGGTTCCCATGACAACGTGATGTTGTCATGGGAACGTAATTTTTGTTTTATGTCATCACGTCATCACGTCATCATCCCAAGTGTGGCGTTGACAAATAGGAAGTACAGAGGTTACAAATGCTATGCAATAGCTTTACCGCGGCAGTCCCCGAGTGCCACACGTCTTTTTTTTTTTGACCATAAAGGATAAAAAAGATACTGCCCAAAACATTGAGAAAATAAATCAGAGAAGGATTGTTGAACGACCAACGCCAGATTTCCCCGAAATTACACCTACAGAATTTAAAGGGTCACGCTATTATTCAAGATACCGTCTAGGCATTCGAGTATCAACTAAGATTCAAATGACGCAATATTGCTCATGTAATTAAAACTTTGTAAGTTCTCGGCCATTGTCTATGTTACAAATAATCCTGGGTATTATAATTGCTGTTTAAAGTTGTGGGTCTAATAGTGGTGGATGTTTATATTTCTGCACATTTTATTATGTTGGTTTGAAACCTTAACTTAGCGTACATAATCAGCAATCAGCAGTACAGAATCAAGTTTTTCTAACTGAACAGACAGCTGTGCTGCTGGGGAGTTTGTTGCGCCACTTCTTCTTCCCAGCTAAAGTACTAGGAAGTGGTGAAGGGTTGCGTTTTTGGGGACTGTCTTATGTAATTTTTGACGTTCGAAAAGTGCTGATTCTTAGCCCAGTTTGAATAAATGACTTTTGAATTTGAGCTAATGTGCCCACTGCTGGGCTCATACCTCCTCTCTCTGAGAGGAAATGGGTCATAATCCACCGCGATCCCAATATGTGGATTCGTGGATGCTAGTTTTCGATTTTTTGGACTTTTTTGAACTTGGGCAGGCCCGTTACCAGTTTACGAGTTTGACAGTCGTTACGGGTCGTCAGAAGCCCTAAAGTCTGACAACCAGTCTTACCAAGGGGTATTTATTATAAAATTAAGTAAAAACATATTTGAGATCCTCACAACAAGCTTCATCATTTGATAACGTCATACGAAACAGATTTCAAAACTTTTTTTTTCCAGTTTGCCCCCAAAAACTGACCCCCATTTTCAAAATTCATTTATTTACGTTACACGTCCGTAGTTGGGTCACAAAAACTCATATGTGTACCAAATTTCAACAAAATTGTGCCAGATTCGAAGAAAATTGGCTGTGCCAGCCAGCCAGACAGACACACGAGTGATCCTATAAGGGTTCCGTTTTTTTTTTCCTTTTGAAGTATACGGAACCCTAAAAAATAAAAATAAATGTCATTGGGACACTCAAAATGAAGACTAACTGCCTCTCAAATCCTGTATTTTAAGACAATTTTACTCCGTGGGGAAATTCGAAAGACTGAACTTTCTAATTTTCAATAAGACTTTTTGGCAAAAACTGGGACCCACAGCAGCTGCATAATTTACGTTGGCACCAAATTCTAACAACTCAGAGTTATTACATACCTCGTACACGAATACCAACAAATTTTTGGAAACCCAAAAATAATCACTAGAAATGCCTCCGTGACATGGTCAGTCCGGCTCTCAGTAATCTTGCCCCATCTAGATGGACCGTCAAACGCACGTCGATGGTCGGTAGCTCACTAATCTGACAGCTAAATTGTGGGTCGTACGGGACACTGGCAACGTATGGAACATAGTGTTATAAGAAAAGTTTACTGTGAAATCTGTCTGTCTGTGGGTTGTACGTTGATGGATGGACGTTATTGGTTTTATGAGTTTTATTTAATACCCAAACTGGACTGATATAGGTTAGCGTTCCACACATTATACTTTAAGACATCGTGTATCAGTAATGTGTAATGATATTTAATCTTCTCGTCCCACATACCGCAGTGTCTCAAGATGAAAGTCTTTGACCAGTGCGTGTTGCCAGTGATGACCTATGGTACCGAAACGTGGTCGCTCACAATGGGCCTTGTCAGAAGGCTAAAGTCACCCAAAGGGCAATGGAGAGGGCTATGCTTGGAGTTTCAATACTCAATTCTTTATTGCATTCTTTAAGTATTACATAGATGGTATAACAAAGTAAAAGATCAATATGGACCCAGCAAAATTAGGAGAGAGGAAGAGGGCTAAGTAGCAATTCAATATTATTATAAATTATTAGATGTGTGTGTTTCCCTACGTGATCGAATCAGAAATGAAGAGATCCGCAGGAGAACCAAGGTAACCGACATAGCCCGAAGAATTGCCAAACTTAAGTGGCAATGGCCTGGCCGGGGGGGCATTGCTCGCAAAACAGATGGCCGATGGGGCTGTAAGGTTCTGGAGCGGCGACCGCGTACCGGGAGACGTAGCGTTGGAAGGCCTCCCACAAGGTGGACCGATGACCTTGAGACGGCTGCAGAAATCTGCTGGATCCGGGAAGCACAGAACTGGTCAAAGTGGCGGTGCTTGGGGGAGGCTTTTGTCCAGCAGTGGACGTCTTTCGTCTGAACTGATTTAAGGGTAAGGAGAGACCATCAAACTTAAATACACTCTCCGTGAGACACATGTTCAGTTTGATGGTATTGTACAACACTCTTAAATATCACTACACATTTCTGATACATGCTGTAGCGGTAACACCGCCACATACGAACTACGCATCATAGACATGACGTCACACAAATCCTGCATCGCGCAGTTAGAATTTACCGAGCGATCGACATACATACAAGATTTCAACTTCAAACCGATGGGCAGTTGCCCGCCAGACACAACACCCGTGTGGTCGGAGGATCCTCCCTTTTCTATGGTGGATGAGTGAACTTTACACCCTGTTCCTCATTCCACTAAAACGCTACCGAATTTGATTGGATCTTTTTTTAAAATAACTATGTCCTAAATTTCAAAAATTACTACGTTCTGATGGCCAGCCAAAAAGATAGATCCAAAGCTGAATTGTGGCTAGTACGGGAGATGAGTGACGTACAGTTCAGTGTTATAGGAAAAGTTTACTGTTGTGGAAACTGTCTATCTGTGGGTTGTACGTTGGTGGGTGGACATGGTGGGTTTTGGAGTTTTATTGAATTGAAAAATGTGCAACGTGCAGTAAATAAAAAAAATATAAAATGTATATTTTTTACTGTCGTGTATCAAGGCCCATAGGGTGTTAGTATTACATCTTACTTAAAAACTATATTAGCAAAGCAAATCTCTAGAAATAAATACCAAATCATTAAGAAAAATGTATATTTCGATACCCTAGTTCACACTTGTACTAATTACATTTACACCAATTTTACAGGAGAGCAATTCTTATGTTCGCATATAAATATCGTAGCAGTGGTTAAAAAACATTTAAAATTGAGTTTTTAAATTGTAGAATAGCTTTTTAGGTTTTTTTGCGTGTACCTACTACAGATATACCTCTGCCCAAACCTTTTCGGGAAACAAGGCGTGATGTTATGTTATGTTAAGTACTCAATTTCTTTCGAGTTCAATAATACGCGCATCCGAAGTACTTAATATCGTTGTGACACTTTTTTTTTAATAGAAGGAGAAGGCTTTACTAAACTCTGGTAAGATAAAACGACGCAGAATTTCATTTAGTATTAGGAATAAAAAAGTAAAAAATTAATTAGTACGAGTGTGAACTAGGGTATCGATTTATACTATGAAAGTTATCAAAAAAAGACATACCTAGAAACACCTGTAGTTAAATAGGCCTTTTCACCCATCGCATAATTATAATAATATTTTAATTCCCGAACAAAAATGTATCAGTCCTAATGATGAGTCCAATAGCTAAAGAGGTCGTCATGTGTATAATCAGTAAACTAATATTTTTAATTGATTTGATTTTATCCTTAAACTAGCTTCCGCGATATCTTTATAAATTATTATAATTATAAATTGGTGATAATACAGTCTGATTCTTTATAATGTACACATATCGAAAAAATAATAAAAAAATCTATTTTCTTTTTAAGTACGTTTGGGCGTCTTATTGAGAAATGTTACGATAATTGTAAAAATTGATAAAAAAAAAAATGCTTAAAAAACATGTTTATTTTCATTCAAACATGTAATTTTTATGGCTTGTGGCTAAGTAATAACAACTGCACGGGTTGATCGATCAGGTTATGCTACGCTTGCCGCGGTTGGTCCGTGGATGGTTGACCATCTTTACATACCAAGTCCCCTCCGTGCCTCGGAAAGCACGTTAAGCCGTTGGTCCCGGCTGTCATTTGTAGATCTTTGACAGTCGTTACGGGTAGTTAGAAGCCCAAAAAGTCTGACAACCAGTCTTACCAAGGGGTATCGTGTTACCTAGTCACTAGGTTGTGGAGGTCAGATAGGCAGTCGCTCCATGTAAAATACTGGTATTCAGCTGCATCCGGTTAGATTGGAAGCCGACCCCAACATAGTTGGGAAAAGGCTAGGCAGATGATGATGATGTAATTTTTATAACACAATTTACATTTTATGAGGACGACTTTTACTTCCAATCATTGTGGAGTTTAATTCATCGCAATAGATCATTTAGTTTAACAAGTAACACCGTTTTGTTTAAAAATTCCATACAAAATATTTAGATTTTTTATAAATGTTTTTTCCGTCGGTAAAATTAAGCATAGATTCCCTCATTTCGGTACGTGCATATTATAAAGACTCACACTGTATATAGCATTCTACTACTGAAAGATTTTTTAAATCGGTTCAGTAGTTATGGGATTATTAATTACAAAAAAAATACAAATCTTTTCTTTTTATAATATTAATGTAGATTATAACAAAGTAATTTGCACCTTATTCCCCTTTTTTGCTCACTTAACAGTTGAGAATTTCTGTACCTAGCTGTAATCAAACCAGTGATATCTGTCCGCGACGATTTCTTTTACAAAGCGGGGGCAAAGTGCTACTTATCCTAACTTAAAGGATAAAAGGGTGCTACGTGCTTCAAAAACAGCAATTTTAAGAAGATTTCGCATTAAATGACCTCTTGAGAGAAGTTTGCGGTAATCACATTAAATTATAAATATTATTTTTAGGTTTTCTGTGATCTTGTTCCGTATTATAATCGCAGGAGTTTTTATGAAGATTTTGCATAGGTATCGTTTAAATATACAAAGATGTAGGCAAAATTTTTATTTATTACTTAGGTACCTAAATGCTTCCAGCCATATGATAACTGTGTTACGGTAAATTTAAGAAAATATTACTCTTACTCCCTTATTAGGCTATTGCATAGCTTTTATCGCGGGCTTTGAGCGCGGCGACCGAATCAAGAAATTCCGTAACGTAACGAAAATAAAACCTAATACCCCCCACTCCGCCTACCATGTAATGACGGTTCCCATGACAACATGATGTTGTCATGGGAAACGTGATGTTGTCATGGGGACGTAATTTTTGTTGTATGTCATCACGTCATCATCCCAAGTGTAGCGTTCACAAATAGGAAATATGGAGGTTACAAACGCTATGCAATAGCTTTACCGCGGCAGTCCCCGAGTGCCACACGTTTTTTTTTCTCCATACGGATGGCTTTTTGGTGGAATTTACATCTTTCCAGAACACTTTCAATGCATTTCTTAGAGATCTCTAAAATCTTTTCCTCAAACGAGAAAAATTCCTTCCTCCTACAAGAAAAATATCTTCCTCCTGCCTGCCTGCATACTTAGCTTTTTCCCAACTATGATAGGGTCGGTTTTCAGTCTAACCGTATGCAGCTGAATACCAGTATTTTACATGAAGCGACTGCCTATCTGACCTCCACAACCCAGTAACAATAATAATATCTATTTATAGTAATATCTTCCTCCTACGAGAAAAATATCTTCCTCCTACGAGAAAAAGCTTTTCCTCCTACGAGAAAATATGAAAAAAAAAATATTCACCTTTCCCATACAAATTGTACAAGCTATTGGCAAGAGGAAAGGTTTTTATAAAGTAAATACAATATTTGTTATAACGATTTTATTAACCACTAAAAGGTTTTTAACGGTGTTTTTATTTATTTTATTTTATCTGCTAGAGAGGCGCCGTGACTGCCATTATGTTTTATTATTGTTTAACCACCACTTCGACTCCCGGGGAAGTTCTTTTTGCCATCAACCTCTGCTGTGGGGATCGTACATTATTCATTATCATTATATCAACCGAGAAAGGTCCACTGCTGGACAAGCCATGAATCGCATATAAAAACTGAACCAAAATAAATTAAAACGTACCTTTTTTGACTATAGGTTGTTTCGTAAATCCGTCACACATTAAAATTTTCAAGCCATTTTAAAAGAGCATATACAACTTTCTTTTGGACCGTGCCATTGATAAGACCGTGCACATAGCTAAATAACAAAATACAGTCTGATACCCCAAGAAAAGTATGCGCATCGGGAATGAATCCTCTATTTTCGGAAATACGAACGCGTGATGATAAGATGCAGTATAATTTATAGAACTGTTACAACCATGGAAGTACAATATTTATATTTTCTTAATGTCTCTCGGGAATCATCGCATTTCTGAATACAAACGAATGCTAATTTCCATGTCCATTAATTATTAGATTTATCGTGTATAATAACTTGAATTCAGAACAAAGTACTTTATTGCTGTTTTATTTTGATTTTCGTGTGAACTATATAGAGCTGTAAAACTATTTTCCTATCTGTCGTGCTTTCGAATTTTGCAGCTTCCCTACCATTTTTAAAATAAGTAAATATGTTCTTAATGTCCCTCGGCAAACCTCGTGTTTCGACAGTCGTCGGATTTCTATCAATTGCCCTTTGCACTTGGTGCAGACCAGACGCTCTCAATCGGCTTGAAAGTATATAGAGTTGTTAATACTCTTTTAACTTAATGTAATTTATTTAAAAAATTGTAGCAAAGCTGCTAAAGTCGCAGGCACGATATATAGGAAAATAGTTTTACAACTCTATATAGTTCACACGGAAATCAAAACAAAACAACAATAAAGTACTTAGTTCTGAATTCAAATTATTATACAAGATGAATCTAATAATTGATGGACATGGAAATTAGCATTCGTTTGTATTCGGAAATGCGATGATTCCCGAAGGACGTTAAGAAAATAGAAATACTGAACATCAACGTGATGATCAAAGATGCTGACAGCATCGGTTTCTACCTATTTGTATGCTGTAACATGTCAATAAGCTCCATTAATGCCATCGTCGTCTTAGCTATTCTCAAGTGCATTGCGGTTACCTTGGAAGCTAACCAAGCATTACAATCTGTTTGCGATGTGCTGCAGAAGCAAACGTTCTCTAATAGGGCAAGCAAACCAGGAGGTAACATTATTTGCTTACTATCTATACTCTATACTTCTATACTAATATATAAAGCTGAAGAGTTTGTTTGTTTGTTTGCTTGAACGCGCTAATCTCAGAAACTACAGATCCGATTTGAAAAATTCTTTCAGTGTTAGATAGCCCATTTATCGAGGAAGGCTATAGGCTATATATCATCACGCTAAGATCAATAGGAGCGGAGCACCAATGAAGAATGTTTCAAAATCGGGATTAATTTTTTTCCTTTTGAGAGCTTCCGCTGCGTGCGCTGCGTAAACAGTTAAAGTTTCGCAAAAATCATGTATGACAGAATTGTTTCCCTTTAAAAGTTCTAAAAAAAAGTCCGCGACAGCATATGTCTATCTTTTAAGGTTGGCTCACTCTAACCTTTTTTATGCTAACCATATTTGTTCAAAAGTAATGCGTTATTTACGAAGGTGTTTTTATAAACATGACATTACTCCTTATCCAAATAAATACGTTATTCATCACAAGTATTTAATTTAAAACAAAATTGCCGTTAACATCATTCGATTTCAATAAATATCTTAGGAGATATCGCAGTTTTAAAATAACATCGCAGCAAAATAATGATCAAGTATTGCGCGCGATTTCCAGTGAAGGTATCGTTTGGGGTAACAATTAATAAGGCCCAGGGCCCCTGGGCCTACGTGCTTAAATGTTTGCCCCTGGGCCAGGGGCAAACATTTAAGCACGTAGGAATAGATTTACGCCTAGAGTGTTTTTCGCACGGGAAACTATATGTTGCCCTATCGAGATCTGGTTCTTTTTTTCGTGCTCTTGATTTTCAACGCTCTGTTTAGCGCCGAGAGTTGAAAATCCAATAGTGTGTTTTTTCAACGAGCTGGGACGAGAGTGCGTTCCAGCGCGTTGGATTCTCAACGCTCGGCTTAACACCGAGAGTTGAAAATACAGTGCGCGATAAAATCCCGCTGCGATTTTATTACGTCCGTGCGAACGTCGGCTTACTGATTAAAGCGTGATGTAGGTACCTAAAATAGCTAACATAGGTACGCATTATTAAAAAAAAAACACCTTTATTTAAACGAAGTCGCGGATTAAAGATAGCGTTAGCCCAAAGTAGCTACTCCACGCGGACGAAGTCGCGGGCAGAAGCTAGTATTGTATATGTAGATAGATGCACCGTAGTAATATTTGTCGATTTTTGGAACGAAGTTTTTTAACGGGGCTTGTAAACTTTTAGAACGCTAAAAAGCGTCAATACTTGCGACTGTCTTCTTCTAATTCAAAGAGGAAAAAGAGAGAGAGAGAACGTCGGCAGAAAAAAATAAAAGAAAAGAGTAAAGTAATTACAGTGTCGTGGGATAAAATTGACAATTGTACACATCGGCCCGAGTACACTGCATGCCAGAGAGAGAGAGAAAGTGTGAATTAGGTCAAAATGAAAATCTAAGATGGCGGCTCTGAAAATTTACAAATTTTTCGTCATGGGTGTCGTTTTCATAGTTTTCGAGGGTGCTAAAGCCGATATGAGGTCTAAATGTAAATCCAAGATGGCGGCTGTTAAAAAATTGTTTTTTTTTAATCATACGTGAGAAAGAACTTCGTTCCTGACGGGAGTCCGACCACTCACGTTTTTTTTATTATTTGGAAACAAAAAACTATCGTCACTTAAATGTGTGTGATAACTAGCCATCTTTTAAAATAACTGTTTCCAATAAAATGGCGATTTGCGAAGGAAAACATCGTGAGTAAGACACGTGACATCTACCAACCCGCACTGGGCCAGCGTGGTAGATTACGGCCCACTCTCTCTCCGAGAGCAGGCCTGTGTCCCAGCAGTGAGAACATTATAGGCTGATTATGCTATGAGGTTTTGTTGTAAGAAGTTAAAATGCTGTAATAAGTACCTACTGAAAACATTCGAATAAAAATGTAATTTAATTACGCCCATGCGTACCTACAATCCTTAATATTATAAATGCGAAAGTAAGTTTGTTTGTTACGCCCTCACGCTAAAACGGCTGAACGGATTTGGATGAAATTTGGCACATATATAGATGATGCCCTGGAAAAGAACGTAGGATACTTTTTTTTTTCCCACGAGATCGAGACTTATGCGGGTGAAGCCGCGGGGCGCAGCTAGTTAATTATAAAGCATCACAAAAAAGTATTTCCGATTGCAAAGTTATAGAATCCAAGTTATCTTTAAAACTTTGCGTAAAAAAACCGGCCGGCGCATATCGGACCACTCACAATGAAGAGTTCCCTAGTTGGGATGAAGTCATCCCAAAAACAAACTTAACTTTGTAGTTGAAAAACATTTTCACCCATACGGAATGTATGGGAAAACATGTTTTTGCAACTGCAAATATAAGTTGGTCGATTATTACTCGTTAACTTGTATTTCGTTATATAAACTACTGCTGTAATTTTCTCACACATCCAAAACCAACCATTTAGCTGGCAGAGGTGGGGGACACTTGACTCTAACAAAAATTTGCACTTAAAAGCTTAATATTTCGCAAACTGTTTCCTGAATCCAAAAATGGTTTTCACGTACTCATCAAAAATGGTTTCAATATGGTTTTGAAGGACCTTTCCAATGATAACCCATACCATGAGACAGAAAAAAAAAACATCACTACTTACGTGTAGGAGAGGTACACTAAATTTTTTTTTTCTTAATTTTGTGTTACCGCTTTGTCGCCGTAATTAATATGTATACCCATGCCAAATTACAGTTTTCTAGTACTAAGAGTCTCGGAGCTAGATCGCGGACGGACAGACAGACGGACGGACATGACGAAACTATAAGAATTCCTTGTTTACAATACCCACTTTTAAAAGAGTATATGTCATGTGATATCTGCACTTTACGCTTTGAGCCACCTCCGGGATGTAACCCTTCACTTACAAACCCTGATAAAACAGATATCATGTAAAACCCTAACGTTACATCAAGCAGGGATAACGAAATGAGAAGATTCCAAATCGTTGGCAAGTTTTTGGCGTCTACTTTAACATTGTGATACTTTGTGCCATTTCTGCCAATTTGTAGGTAAAATTGCTTCCAGTAACCGTTGGCGCGATTGGGGATAAAAATTAATTGTCTGGATTAGACGGACCACTAACTGTTTGCTTCAAATTTCTTTTACATTTTACACTGTAAAAGTTTTAACTATGAATGTTTTACACAAAAAAAATACCGATCCCCAAAAAAAATCACTACAAAGTGAAAAATAAGTTTAATTTCGGAAGACGGTGTCTTTGGTTTTGAATTTTCGTTTTTTGATACCAACTTCCGAAATTAAAGTTATTTTTCACTTTTTAGTTTTTTTAAGCTATTGCATAGCTTTTATCGCGGACTTTGAGCGTGGCGACCAAATCAAGAAATTCCGTAACGAAAAAAATCTAACACCCCCCCACTCCGCCTACCATGTAATGTCAATGTTGTCATGGGAACGTAATTTTTGTTTTATGTCATCACGTCATCATCTCAAGTGTAGCGTTGACAAATAGGAAGTATGGAGGTTACAAATGCTATGCAATAGCTTTACCGCGGCAGTCCCCGAGTGTCACACGTTTTTTTTTTATTTTTGTAATTCGCTTGCCTATTGCCACCAACTGAACCAGACTCCGAGCTGCTATTGTGAAATACGTAGGCATAATTAAACAAAACAAACAAAAAAAGTTTTCTTTGTTCTTAAAATAACTTTGTTTCACTGTAGAGTATATCCAAAATAGCCGCTTTTACAGTCACATAAATGTCACATGCACGACGGTCATCCTGGCGAACAAACATTCACTGTGACATTTCTGGGAAAGCAGTGTTCATAATTGGCTCAGCCAATCAGCAACGAGCATCAGACTCGACAGATGACGTCACGGATAATTTGATATGGGTCACCCCACAGGGGGTTTTCACACATTGAATTTATTGTGAGTGTGGACATTCGAAATTTTTAATTATTCTTACACTAGGTATGATTGGATGGGATTTTATTAAATATTGATGTATTCAATTTATGGGAGTGATTTCGTGAAAAGGGACGGAAGTGTGTAACAGGAAGCCGGGGAAGCGCGCGCTATTTGATTTGACCAAAGAGCGCGCGCGGTGCTAGAGTTGGCCGGCAGATCTCATCACGGCTGCTCCATTTCAAAACCTAGTAAGGAGTTAAAACGAAATTTTACAGGAGAGCGCAAAACGTCAATAGGAACGCCTTTGAAAAGTCCAGGTTTTGAAATGTTTAAAGTAACTTACTAGGTTTTAAAGTGGTCACGGGGCAGTGAATGAGGCACTTACTAGGTTTCGATGTTTAAATATATCTGCTTATAAGTGAGTTTTCAACGCTTGTGTTTTTGTATTTGGACGACTTTTGTAAAAAGTGTCCCTTACTAGGTTTTAAAATGGGTCAGCCGATCAGGCTACACATCAAGCTATACATATCCAGTTTACGCTGATCTCGCATTGGTTAGGATTTCCGTACAATGCGAGGTCAGCTTATACTGGAAATGTATAGCTTGATGAGTAGCCGTGTGTACCAAGCCATTTTCCGAGAGGTTGGTACTGTCAGCTAAGATGTCATATGCGACTACTGTAAGGCACCATACCCCCCCATGACTTCCAACAATTTCGTCCCGGGGCGAATGTGGACTATTGTTTGTTGGCTTTGCCCAGCTCGTCCCACTCACCTTATGCGTGGTCTGCGGCAACACCTTCTGGCATTTGTTCACAACTGTTTTTTAAATATTCCGAGTGACCTTTATCAATATCAAAAATAACCTTTACGGTAAACTATGTGATTAAATTACTTTCAATTATAAAATGTTTTTAACCACTACAAAACAACCACTTATATAATTATTGAAAGTTAAAAACCTATTGTTGATTTTAATAGAGTGAAAAAAATTGATATAATTGTTTTGTTTCTTCTTCTATCTTGTCGATGGCCGCATTCAATTTTATTTGTCCAGTATTTGGATGTTTATTAAGCATAATTATATTATTACAAAATAATAGTAACTGCCTCGTTGGTCTAGTGGTCGCAAGCGCTACTGTTGACCGTGAGGTCCTGAGTTCGATTTTCGGGTCGGGAAAAGTGTTATTGGGTTTTTCCATCTAGAATTTCTCAGTAGCAGCCCGGAGTCTGGATTCGTGCCCGGTTGACGGCAATATGCTCGCCCCCTATTACATGGGACTTAAACATAACTGGCGAAATGTGGGTGTACCTCTGCCCAACTCTTCTGGAAATACGGGCGTGATGATATGTAATACAAATAGTTTCACGAAATTTTTAATTATAAAAGTTTATCAACCTGTATGTCGATCGTTCGAATTTCGAAACTGACGAAGCTGCGTAGCAGCGTACGTAGCACCGTAGCAAACTTCGTAGAGGGCTCTACGACATTCTCGCAGAACCAATCAGTGTGTTGTATTAAATTGAATTTTAAATACAATATGTAAATTTAACTGATGTAAGCAAGTGTTTAGTTAAACGAAGTTCAGCGAAACTGAGATGAACGCAATGAACCAAGGAAAACCTATTAAAACATGATTTAACAACATCTCCTACCCATCTACCGTTAAAATTTAAGTTACTTTTATGTGGGTACTTCGTTCTGAGATTTCTTGTCGCATTTTTATTTTTAATTTAAAATGATCATTTACTTCCATATTATAGAACCTTCATACACTTCTTGACTTCTCTATAAAGGCCTTTTTTATTAATGATAAACTAGAGTTGTACTAATGATACCTAATTAACGGTTTAAGAAAGTTAATCGTTTACTAATGAGCACTCTAACAGTTTTTAGGGTTCCGTACCCGAATGGTGCCAAACGGAACCTTATTACTATTTTTAGGGTTCCGTACTGAAGGGTGCCAAACTGATCCCTATTAATAGGTAAGCCTCCGCTGTCATCTGTCCGTCTGTCTGTCACGGACTGTATCTCATGAACCGAAATTGGTAGCAGTTGAAATTTTCACAGATTGTGTATTTCTATTGCCGCTTCAACAACAAATAATAAAAATTAAATTAAATTAAACCCCGGTCTCCATACAAGAAACGTGTTTTTCTTGACTAAAGTATAAAAACGGTCGTTTAAACTAATATTATAAAGATAAAAGATTAGATGTTTTTTTATGTTTGTTTGTAATAAATTAACTCAAAAAGTACTGGACCGATTTAAAAAACATTTCACTAGTAGAATGCCATATTGTCACTGAGTAACATAGGCTATAATTTATAAAGATATCACGCGGGCGAAGCCGCTAGCGGAAGCTAGTGTTAAATATAGTACGGTGGTACGGAACCTTTCGTGTTCCAGCCCCACTCGCACTTGGCCAATTTTTTTTATCAAAGAGTATTTCTTTACTCTCTGATTTTTTTTTAACTAACAGCTAATGGAGGTTTTATAATGTTGGCAACATTTTTCCCTTAAATCAGAAAAAAATAAAAACATAATTATTATTCTAATGACATCGTTGAAGGAAAAACAGTGTGAGGAAACTTGGACTTGACTAATATGAACAAAGCTGAAGAAATTTTTGTTTTTTTATTTGAACGTGATAATCTCTAAAACTCACAGACTGATTTCAAAGAAAAAAACTTTCAATAGCCCTATTCTTGAGGAAGGTTATAGGCTAACGCTTCGACTTTTAGGAGACGAGCGAGGCGGGTGAAACCGCGGGGCACAGTTAGTAAAGAGAAAGAAAGAAAGAAAAAAACGTTTATTAGCGGTAAACATGACGCAAAAAAGAGCTTAAAACACAAAAAAACCGGCCAAGTGCGTATCGGACTACGCACAATGAAGGGTTCCGTAGTTGGGATGACTTTATCCCAAATACAAACTTAACATTGTAGTTAAAATACATGTTCTCCCATACATTCCAACTGCAAATTTAAGTTTGTACGCACAATATTGAGAGATTTACCATGTTATTTTAAGACCATAGACTTCTTATAGATTTCCCTGTTATCTATGAGTAAATTTTAGGTCCAGTAGTTTCGAAGATAAGGGGGGAACAGTCAATTTTCATTGAATTTCTTAAATATCTTTAAAAGTATTTATTTTAAAATTATGTAAAAAATATTTTTAAGATTCTCGCAACAAGCCCTTTTATTTGATATGTCACACGGTACTGTTATCAAAACTTTTTTTTTTGTTTTTTTGTCCCCCAAAGGTGACCCCTATATACAAAATTCATTTATTTACGTTACACGTTTGTGTTTGGGTCACAGAAATACATATGTCTACCAAATTTTAACTTAATTGGTCCATTAGATTCGGAGCAAATTGGCTGTGACAGACAGACAGACACACGAGTGATCAAAAGTTAATGTTAATTTATGTAGTTTTAGCAAAAACATTATACGATTTGATACGTCTTGCTATGGAAGAGCGGACTCTCCTAATACAGGCACTATCTGCCTAAAAGGAGGATCCAAACAAAAAATGTGTTTATACCTGTACTTGTTTTTACCAATAAACAATTTTTATTTTATTTTTATTTATTTTTATAAGGGTTCCGTTTTTAGGGTTCCGTAGTAAACAAGGAACCCTTATAGTTTCGTCATGTCCGTCTGTCTGTCTGTCTGTCTGTCTGTCCGCGGTCTAGCTACGAGACCCTTAGTACTAGAAAACTGTAATTTGGCATAGGTACATATTTTAATTACGCCGACAAAGTGGTAAAATAAAATTATGAAAAACATTTTTTTTTAGGGTACCTCTCATACACGTAAAGTGGTGATGTTATTTTTTTTATTTTTTTAACCCATAGTAAGGGGGGGGACCCCCTGCCGGCTAAATGGTTGGTTTTGGGTGTGTGAAAAAAATCACAACAGTAGTTTATATAACGAAATTAAAAGGAAAACTATCACAGCTAAGTAGGCTCTACAAGTTAACGACAAACGAGTAATAATCGACCAACTTAACTTTGCAGTTGCAAAAACATGTTTTCCCATACATTCCATATAAGAGAACATATTTTTCAACTACAAAGTTAAGTTTATTTTTGGGATTAATTCATCCCAACTACGGAACCCTTCATTGTGCGTGGTCCGACACGCACTTGACCGGTTTTTCTTTTTGAGGTACGGAACCCTAAAAGTGAGAAAAGGTTGGGGGAAGCATGCGTCACATCCGCGCAAATCAGCTATCGCTCAGCATTATGCATTAGTAGTTATTATTCTATCCTATACTATTAAACGAGCAATATTTGTATAAATATACATTTGTATATCACGTTCTCGAAAACAGCTCTAACGATTTCGAAGAAAGTTGCAATATAAGGGTTTACGGGGGCGAAAAATCGATCTAGCTAGGTCTCATATCTGGGAGAGTTCGTTTTCTCTATTTTCACCCGAGCAGAGCTCGGTCGCCCAGGTACTAAGTCTGAAATCGCCAACCCTTCTTGAGCAAGCGTGGTGATCAATGCTCATGTCTTCTTTGTATGAGAAGAGACGTTTGCCCAGCAGTGGGACAATAATAGGCTGGTACTATTATTATTATATTATTGTAATGGCTGGAATTTGAACCTACTACCTTTCCCTCGACAGCCAAACGGTTTCCTCGTTGCCATAAAACTCTCCTGAATCCTACCTAACCTAAACGGATTATGTAAAACGGATTTAACTTTCGGTAGCTTTTAATGAATATTTTAACAGGTCAATTGATCGTAAACACGGAACTGATCTTATCTAAACTACATAATATTTTACTTTTTTATTTATTTTTTTATAAATAAAGAGAAAAGATTAGATTTTTTTGTTTGTTTGTTTATTACGCTTTCACGCAAAAACAGCTAAACAGATTTGGATGAAATTTGGCACATTGATAGACCATGACTTGGGTTAGGACATAGAATAATTTTTATCTCAATATTCTCACGGGATCAAGACTTATGCGGGTGAAACCGCGGGACATAGCTAGTAAGTACATTTAACGGGTGCAAACATAAATAATCCGCTTGTTCTTCCCGTCATTGTGATTTAAAAAAATACTGGAGCATACCCGGAAAACTTCTGGTTATAGAAATATTAAAGATCAAAGTTCTAACGTTTTATAACGTTTTTTTACGAAAAAAATATTTAAATGTTATAACTTAACTCCCACGTAATTTTAACACTCCCGCGATCCCTGTACCGATGCATGCAAGCATATGCACAATGTGATACGTGTGTTACATCACGCACTACCATAAACACCGAATTTTCTCATCAAAAATAACAGTCGTTTCCCATCAATTATTTTTGAACAAAGTTACGACGA
This sequence comes from Agrochola lychnidis, assembly GCA_963680765.1. Lineage (NCBI taxonomy): Eukaryota > Metazoa > Arthropoda > Insecta > Lepidoptera > Noctuidae > Agrochola > Agrochola lychnidis. Next base: position 2,888,355 of record OY796871.1, on the reverse strand, counting down.
CTTTGTGATGGGTCTTGTTACACCCTGTATGTATAGTTGTTTAAAGAGACTAAAACTCTAGTTTTAATGATATTTTTCATGTAAGTACATAATGGTTTATGCTAGCTGATTTTTTGTGAACATTCTATAAGTTACTGCATACTCAAAGACAAGTTAAGTCTCTAAAAGTATTTCCCAATTTTATAAAACTATATCTCGTTCTTAATTTGGGTATAAAAGACATTATTTTAATTCAGTTACTGATATTAACAAAATAAATCATTCGACGCATGTAGATTTTTAGGACGTTACTTTAAAAATAAATCCGCCATTAAAGCGTTCTATTTTTGAAACTGCTTTCTTTAAATAGGCGAATCGATTTTTAAAACGCTTGTTACTTTCATCGTTGCAAATGTTAATGAAAATTAATCAAACGAGTATCACAGGAACTTTTCATGTCACGTAATTAATCATTATTAGAGACATGATCAAAGCATTATATTTACGGACATAAACACGATAATGAAGACAGAGTTAAAAAATCATACTAAAATATATAACGTATCTCTAAATAATTTTCCGATATAAATTAGATATCATATATAAGTAGAAATAATTAATGAGTTATTAATAGTATCTTTATTTAAAACCATGTTTCGATTATTTTAAAACCACAAGAGCTCTAATTATCAATGCTGAATAATCACGATCCTCCTAAAAATAAATACGACTGTCAACGCTGCTCGATCAAAATATTGGCAAATAAAACGAAAAATAAAACGCATCCATTTAAAAAAGTTAGGAAATTCGTGCGTGATTTTGTGATTTAATAAATATTTTTATTTTATCTAGATAGGTAAGCTAATAAAGAAATACTGTACAAGTTATTCCATTTAGTATTAAATTCTTAGGTTTTAATTTCCGATTCACGAAAAATAATTACGTTTCGACGGAAAATTCGAAAAATAAATCAAAACACATTAAAAAAAATCCCCAATAATTTGAAAAAAGAATAAATTCACATCACCTACCTTAAATCGCAGTAGAAGGAACACGTACAGCAACTGTCGCTAGACACTCATAACTTCGGAACGCAACTTTAGCACGACGCTGTAACGCGCGGGAATAGCCCTGTCAACTGATGGAAAGCGCGCGAAAACTCCGCTACTTACGCACACAACCAACCAATCAGAGCCGCCGTACGCCTCCGCGAAACCACACTGACCAATCACGTTAAAGGGGAAACACTTAAAAACTTTAATAGGTTTTTCATGTTGACACTTTTGAAATGCTTTCAAATTATTGGAAAAATTATCATTATCGGTAGATAATTGCATGAATAGCTTTCCGCGTAATGCTTTTACGTTAAATATTGGATTTGACTATGTCCTGATAAGGTGATGAAAGGACCGACTATTTATTAGGCTTTTTGGGGGAAAATCACAAACGCTTACTCACGTCGCATTTCTTGTTACATAACTATGTGTCATAGCTAATTTCATTGTCAATCACTATTAAGTACGTAGGTAGGTACAGTCGGCGTCATCAATAAATGAATATATTCCATTGAACGGTATTATCCTAACTATAATACAGAGATTGTTTGTTAAGCTTTCACGATAAAACTGCTGAACGGATTTGAATGAAATTTGGCACACTGGTAGACCATGACCTAGAGAATAGATAGTCTCTGTAGTAAAAGAATATACCCGTATTTAGGTTTTATTTAACAAAATTTAACATAATGGTTACAATGACACGATCAATCCTGACAATTTAGTTTCTTCTTAACATGTGACGTTCAATATTGACCGAGGAGTTTATAATATATTACTACATTCTCCTGGGCTTAGTTATTGTGTCACGTAGTCATTTAGATGAGCAGGTGGGCGTCGTACTCTTTCAGAACGACGCAGAGTCTCTGGCGTGATGTTTTGTGGCTGGATCATTTCATTCTGGGAATGTCGTTGGCCATCTGTGTTGCGATCATCGCCATCGACTGCATCGATGAATTCGTCGTCCTCATTGGAATCGGATCCATCCGTTTCTAGAGATTCCCCAGCAGGAGCTAGGTGTCGATTAGACACGACAATTTCTCTACCACTGCTCAAACGCACACGAGAATGTTGAGGGTTACTTTCCAGAGTCTCTACTTCTTCGACCAGTGGATCATATTTGCTGGTTCGATTATGGTTTCGCATTAATACTTTCCCTGGGACATTTAGCCATGTAGGCATCGACTGACCACTGGAGGATCTCCTGGCATGAGAAAACATCCGCTCATGGGGCGTACTATTTGTAGCCGTGCAAAGAAGTGATCTTATAGAATGCAGAGCCTGAGTTAAAACTGACTCCCATTTGGTTACAGGCAGATCACGGCTTCTCAGAGCCAATTGTACTGTTCGCCAAATAATTCCGTTGTATCTCTCCGTTTGTCCATTACCCTGAGGATTGTATGGTGTAGTGTAGCTCGTAGCAATGCCCTTCTGGTGAAGAAAGTCTTTCATCTCTTTTGAAAGAAAACAAGTACCACGATCTGAGTGTACATAAGTTGGCATTCCAAATATAGAGAATAAATCGGTCAGTTTATTAATTACCGTGTTTGTAGTCAAGTCTGGGCAGGGATATGCAAATGGGAATCTAGAATATTCGTCCACAATTGTAAGAATATATCGATTCTTCCCAGTCCCATCTGAGGGAAGTGGACCCTTAAAATCTATCGATATTCTTTCGAATGGGGCCATTGCTTTTATTAGTTTTCCCATGTTTTGTTGAAAACGAGGTTTTACTTCTGCACATATAGAACAATTCGCAGTAATACGTTTTATCTCTTCAGTGGAGTAAGCTAAATTTTTGCTACGAACCCAATGAAGCATTCTTGTTACTCCAGGATGACACAAGGTTTTATGCAGTTCTTTGAGTGCATTTTCTGAACTGTGTACAGAGGCTACTAATGGTGCATTGGCTCTTGATAAAGCATCAGCTGCTATATTTTCCTTCCCTGGGCGATAAACTATGTCAAAATTGTATTCAGAAAGTTCTAATCGCCAACGTTGTATTTTGTCATTTTTAATTCTCGACGAATGTTGCTGATTGAACATGAATGCGACTGATTTTTGGTCAGTTATCAGTTTAAACTCTCGTCCGATGAGGAATTGTCTCCATTTCCGAAGACATTCGACTATAGCCGCGGCCTCCTTCTCTATGGCTGGGTGATTCCTCTCGCTACTGTGAAGGCTTCTTGAGAAAAACGCAACAGGTCTGCCTTCTTGTGACAGAGTTCCCGCGATAGCATAGTCTGAAGCGTCTGTTTCAACAACAAATTGTATGTTGTCATCAATCGCGTTTACTGCTGAATTGGCTATCTCTTGCTTTAGAGCGTTAAAAGCGTTTGCTGCCTCGGAATCGAGGGGGAATGTGCCTTGCGAAACGAGGGACTGAATTTTATGAGAGAATCTTGGCACATATTTAGAATAGTGGCCAAATAATCCCAATGCTCGCCTGAGCGATGCCGAGTCAGAAGGCAGAGGCAGCTCTAATAGTGGACGTAGACGATCTGGGTCGGGTTTAATTACTCCGTTGTTTATAGTATATCCTAGAATACTTATCTCTTTCAATGAAAACTCACTCTTTTCAAGATTCAGTGTAAGGTTATACCGTTTCACAATATCAAGAAAACGTTGCAGTTTTTGATCGTGGTCAGCTTGGGTTGTTCCACAGACTGTTATGTCGTCCAAATATGCGTATACTCCTATAAGTTTCTCTTTCGCAATTATATTATTGATAGTTCTTTGAAAAACCGCTACTCCGTTGGTAACCCCGAAAGGTATTCTTCGAAATTGGTATAAATTACCTTCTGCTTCAAATGCTGTATAAAGTTTTTCTGTTTCAAGAATTGGAATCTGATGGTACGCACTTTTTAAGTCAATTTTGCTGTAGACACTATGTTTGGCCACCTTAGAAACTATTTGTTCAATACTTGGTAAAGGGTAAGCGTCTAGTTGCGTGTATCTATTTACAGTCTGAGAGTAGTCTATACACATCCTTTTTTTATGATTTTCATTTGTAGTTACAAGCACTTGTGCTCTCCATGGTGACGAGCTAGGTTCTATAATCCCTTCAGCTAGTAATTTCCTTATTTCAGTACGAATAAACTGCATGTCACTATCTGAGTATCGTCGTGACTTAACAGCTATAGGCTTGCAGTCTGGTAAGAGATTCGGGAATAAGCAGATTGGATCGATATTGGCTTGAGATAGTGCACATAATTTCAGGGGAGCTCCAGATCCGCCGAAATGCATTTCTAATGTATTATATCTCTTAAGAATATCATGACCAATTATGACGTCCGTACATAAGTTCTCCATTATTAATAGGTTCGCTTGAAAACTATGACCTTGCAGATCAATATTGACGGAGCACAGTGCATCTACCTTTGTGTTTAAATTTGAAGCTGCCATGCTGACATTTTGATAGCATGAGCTCTTTTGTATATTATGTTGACAAACCAGTCGGCTGTCTATAAAACTAGCAGTACTCCCTGTGTCAATCAATGCTCTGGCTATAAATAATTCGTTTATTTTTATCGGTATCATAGCTTTATCAAGATCAGTTGTAGCGGCCACGATACATGATAACAATTTCTGCGACTCTCCATTTTCCATAGGTTTGATCGGTTCGTCTATGGCATCAGTAAAAGCACTTCGTTGTGGTGGCGCAGTCACTACACTTTTGCACACTTTTGCAAAATGCCCCCTTTTTCCACATTTGAGGCAGGTTGTACCAGCAGCCGGACAGTTTTGCCGTGTATGTCTCTTGTTTCCACAGAAATAGCATAGTTCTTGGATGTGTGTTCTCTGATTGTTAATGGGGATCGCATTGACAAAGGTACTAGTATTAGGTTGCTGGTAATCATCACTGTGTATTCGCGCCATCTCTAGAGCACGGGCCTGCTTGAATGCGTCGTCTAATGTGAGGGTGCTATTTTCCAACAGTCTTTGACGGACTATGGACGATAAAAGTCCGGATATGAAAGCGTCTCTAATAAAATCACTTTCATTTTGTTCAGCGGTCACTTGTTTAAAATTGCATTCTTTTGAGAGCAGTTTCAAGGCTTGTAGATACTGGTCGATGGACTCACCTGGTTGTTGCGCTCGTTTTGCTAATCTGTGCCTGGAATATATTTCGTTAGGTGGCTTCAGAAATAATGCATCAAGTCTCTTTATAGCAATATCGTAATCAGTGCAATCCTGTATGCGCACAAAAGTCGTAGGGGACAGATGATTAGTTAGTAATCGAAATTTAGTTTCGTTTGCAATAGTTTTCTCATTGGTACTTATAGCTGTCAGAAAATTTTCAAATGTGCTTTTCCAATGTGTCCACTGAGGGGACAAATCTTGGCTTGAGGACGGGTCTCCGTCGAAACGTTCTGGTCGTAGATATTTTTCCATTTTGTTAAATAAATTGTAGTAAAAGAATATACCCGTATTTAGGTTTTATTTAACAAAATTTAACATAATGGTTACAATGACACGATCAATCCTGACAATTTAGTTTCTTCTTAACATGTGACGTTCAATATTGACCGAGGAGTTTATAATATATTACTACAGTCTCAAAGAAATCAATTTTCTAATTATTTATTTTAACAGAATTTGGATTACTAATTTTAATTAAACTGTGTTGTATTTAGCCATATTCTAAATACAACACAGTAATTTTAGTCTTAATGACTAATATTACTGTGTTGTATTTAGAATCTGGCATGTTTTTTTTTAGACAAATTCTTTAATAAAATTACATTTAATTACAACATAAATTTGATTTAAAAATAACACACACAATAAAATAATCCTCAAACATTCAAATCAAATACAATTAAAATACATACACATGTCATTTAAATCAAATAAATTTAAATACACACAAATGTCATTCAAAACAAATAAAACATTTAAAAAAAAAATTGTTCAAGCATATTTTATTTAATATACAGTGTTTACTTTGTGCTGCTTGGATTATCTTAATCTGACACAGTCTACTGGTCTGCGTCTTCCAAAAATAAATGTACCTACTACGGCCTACCTGAAGCCACTACGGGACTTAAATATGTATGACGTAGTGAGATTAGGGGCCTACAAAATATACGTCACCTTAATAACTCCCTTGAAAATTTATCGTCTAGTAACTACGTCATCTATAACATAATATTCTTAAATAAAACCTTTTTTTTTTAATCTAGTTTTTTTAGAAAGATGCATTAAAAAATTACTATGATGAAAACTAAAATCAAATTGAAACCATTTATTACATTTAAACCATATAGAATAGAATATCTTTATTTTGAATAAAATATAGTAGGTACGTAAAAGGTCTTAAATGTAAATAGTTCGACCTATTTTGCTTGCTTAATTCAGCGTGCCAAAAATACCTTAAAATAAAATTACAAACAATTTTTTTTACATTTATTACTATTGAGATCATGTAATAAAAATACTTAAAAAATTAAATTACACACTTAATTACATTACTAGTGATATCATATTTGGAACTTTACCGACTTTTTAATAGTCAAGGTGTTAATTGTGGACACCCAGCTTCTGACGTTTCATAAGTCAGAATATTTTAATAATAATAAAAAACATAGCTTAAGCATAATCAGCCAAACGTATTCCCACTACTGGGACACAAGCCTCCTCTAGGTGAGAGGGAGCGGGTCGTAATCCACCACGCGGGCCCAGTCCAGGTTGGATACATGAAATTAATAGTATTTTTTTACCCAACTGTACTTCACTTTTTATACCCCTAATCCACATCTACTTGAAACCGACGTCACTCGAACTTAAGTTTTAATCTCTTCGTTTCCAGAAGTTGGCGTTTTATTTTCATCCTGAAAGAAAAACAGGAGTGTTAGCTGTTTCTCGTCTCGCAAGTTGCAAAGTCAACTCAAAAAAACTAATATCCTTTGAGAAAAGTTAAATAAAAGCTCATAAAATGATGTAATAATATGTTGTTTTATTGTGGGATGGTTGACATTTTATCAGTCTCCTGCCTTCGGTCGCTTTTTTAGGTCGGGTGCGCGCCACGAAAGAAGGCCCGCGGAAAATTATGGAACTACATTGTTTTTTAATTAAGGCAATGTGATGCAATGACATAGACACTAGCGCTGCGTCAAATGGATGTCAGTAGTGGCGCGAACTCTAAATGTAATTGTTTGAAGGACAATTCGTCCTTACGGTCCTTACTCTTAGTGGCCATTATTAAAGTAGGTATGCACCTACTTTATTAATTGGCCACTAAAACCTATATTTTTTCTTTTATTTGATATTGGAGCTACCATTGTAAAAAAAATGAAAAATATGTTGCCCTAATAATATAAAGTTACTACCAAATGGTAGAAAATAAGAAAAAAGTAAGCACACATGAAATATCTTAATTGAAACGGAATAGGCAAACTTGGGCTTAGTTAGCAAAGTTGCAGCATTGTACGCTACTTAAATGTTTTTTTTTACTATTACTACTTCTTGGTTAAGAGATGTTTTAGTAAAAACCTAGAGTGGTTTATTTTACAATGCCTTTTACTTTACGTGTAATTAGTTGATGCTTTAATATAAAATAAAATACTATTTCAAAATGGGTTTAGGGGCTCGCGGCTATATAATAACAGCCGCACGAGTCAATCAAAGGTTAAGCTCCGCTTGCACAGGTCGGTCCGTGGATGGGTGACCATTCATTACATACCGAGACCCCTCCGTGCCTCGGAAAGCCTAGGTATTATTCGTAGATGTTTGACAGTCGTTACGGGTAGTCAGAAGCCCGAAAGTCTGACAACCAGTCTTACCAATGAGCATCGTGTTACCCAGTAACTGGCTTGTGGAGGTCAAATAGGCAATAGCTCCATGTAAAATACTGATATTCAGCTGCATCCGGTTAGACTAGAAGCCGATCCCAACATAGTTGGGAAAAGGCGTCTTATAATTTGTTTGGATGGTGCAATCATTACTTAACGCAATATGTTTCATTAAGTTTTTCATTTTGTTTAACGTTATGGAGCGGGCTATGCTCAGAGTTTATTTAAAGGATAAAGTCAGAAATGAAATTATCCAGAAAAAAATCGGAGTTACCGACATAGCTTGCAGAGTAAGCAAGCTGAAGTGGCAGTGGGCCGGTCATGTTTGTCGAAGGACCGATGGCCAGTGGAGCAGACGACTGCTGGAGGGCAAGCGTAATGTGGGACGCCCCCCAGCTAGATGGACCGACGACCTTAAAAAGGTGACTGGAACAGACTGGATGCGGAAGGCGGAGGACAGGGTGTTATGGCGCAGCCTGGGACAGGCCTATGTCCAGCAGTGGACTGCTATAGGCTGAGTTGATTAAACGCTATGTATAAGATAAACGCTTTTATTTCTCTTGTATTTAAAATGGATAATAATAAAGCTTTAAAAAAATTAACTTCCGAAAATCTGTGGTTGACTGTAATACTGAATTTCCAAAAAAATACTAAATTCCCGAAAAAAATACAAAGTTTCCGAAAAGTCAATATGTTGTGCTACAAAAGTTAGTGACACAAACGAATTGCTGTAAAACCGACTCCACGTAGTCTTGTCTGCCCTACCCCTAGAGTGTAATTTAAGCCCGCGTTGGCGCGGAGGGGCGATGCGGCCCGCGAGCTGAGGAGCAGGTGGTTTTATAACGCTCGCCGCCCGCGGCTGAGGCTGGCCAGCAGAGCCGGCCAGCAAGCCGAAGCTGCCGCGGTGGTGAGAGTTAAAACCATCTGCGACGATAAGCTCGCGTGGGACCGCCAGAGCCTCGTAGCGCCGGAGCCGTGACAGAAACCATGCCTGCTGCATATTGCATGCTCGCTTGAATGCTGCATGCAAAGTGTTTGCATGTTTGAAAAATATTGCGTCAGCAAATTCTGTATTGATTTTTCAGAATTTTCAGTATTTTATTCGGTCGTTTCAGTATTTTTTTCGGTTGTTTCTTTATTTGTATTTGCAAATAAGTTGTCGGAAAATTTGTATTTATAGCAGTGAATTTCATATTTTGAGTATGCAAATATTTTAGTTTTTATCTGGGGCGTTTAATAAGTATTACCCTTTTAAAATTAATGATCATCAGCTGATAGATGAACAAGAACGAAACACTGAACGAATGAACGATAACAAAATTTCCCTCGGAAGCGAACATAAAATTAAAGTTTATGAGAGCATAGTTTGTTCATGTTAGTGTCCATTTTGCCACAAACTATTCATCAGTTTCGTAGCGGTGCGTTGTTGTTGTTGTCCAAACTTTTAGATAAAAATGTTCCGCTTGACAACATGCAACAAAGTTTGTGCAGATTTTTATTTTACCTGTTTGGGACACGTGATTCTGTAAGCACGACCTTCAATCTGGTTTTTTTGTGCACGTTCGTTGAAGTTTGAGTAGATACCTATTTTGTTTTTGGGCAGCAACTACATCTGGAAGCGTTGTTAATCTTTGTTTGATTGAGCCTTTTTTTTGTGACTAATTCTGAAAATAGTGTGAAGCAAGTTTTAACAAAATGAGAAATCGATGAACTAAATAAATAGGAATTAAGTAGAGAAATTTAAAAACCGACCAAGTGCGTGTCGGACCACGCATAATGAAGGATTCCGTAGTTGGGATGAATTTATCCCAAGAACAAACTTAACATTGTAGTTGAAAAACATGTTCTCCCATACATTCCAACTGCAAATATAAGTTTGTACGCACAATATTGAAAGATTTACCATGTTATTTTAAGACCATAGACCTCTTATGGGTTTTCCTGTAATCTATAAGCATAGAAATATTTTCTGTATTTTTTTCAAAATATTAGGCTCAGTAGTTTCGGAGCTAAAAGGGAATTGTCAATTTTCATCAATTTTCTTAAATATCTTTAAAATTATTTATTTTAAAATTATAAAAAAAAATCTTTCTATGCTCACAACAAGCCCTTTCATTTAATATGTCACGCGGTACAGTTTGTAATTATTTTTTAAATTTTTCCCCTAAAAGTGACCCCCATATTCAAAATACATTTATTTTAGTTACACGTCCGTATTTGGGTCACAGAAATTGATGTCTATCAAAGGAGGTCAACAAAAGCCCATACAACTTTGCCCAAACATGTACCTCGTGTATTGTATAATAACTTGACTATTCTTTCTAGTATTTCGTTTGTCATCTCACGATGTGGTTCTTGTCGATACTGAAGTTTTATTTGTTATCTCACGCTCAAAACTGACTGGCTCTAACATGAGGTGCGTTTCTTGTAATGGAGTACTGCACGCGGAGCATGACCACCGTAGAAACGAGTTTTGTCGACGGAAGAATAGACAAAATGACAGATAAACAATTACAATCCGTCATTTTGTCTATTCTTCCGTCGACAAAACTCGTTTCTACGGTGGTCATGCTACGCGTGCTGGATGATAACATGCAGTCTTTTTTTTTTGGGGGGGAAATTATCAAATAACTTCTCCCGCTCTGGGTGGAGCGGGAGGGCGTGTCAGACTTTTACTGACTAAAACCCACCCGTGTTCCTTCAGTTGCCATGTTGCCGGGGACCACGATTTCCCTTTCGGCCTTATTCGCAACCCCGGCAGGCGTTAGCCCTAGCAGACCCCGTCAAATAACATGCAATCTGGCAGCATGAGTTGCTGTGCTCACATTATGACAATTATTTGGTATAAGGGTTAGGCTCGGCATCAAGAAAATATAACATCGCCTGCCACTTTCCTTGATAATATTTTAGTGAGAGATGAAATTGAAAATGAAGAACGCTAATAAAAAAACTAAAAGATATTTATTATTTTATTCCTTATGGTAATAACAGGCACGACTCAATAACAATAGGAAATTAATTGTTTATTTGTGTCTCATAATTAAAAAATTAATTGAATTCCATGAAGTTCCAGGTAGTGCATGTGCCGATGATAGAGTGCCAAAATGGCGTCCCCGGGTAACGGAGCTTTTACTGAAAATAATTATGGTCAACGCGGGCGAAGCCGCAGGCACCAGCTAATTACCAATAAAGACTACTACAATCACAATAACAAAATTAACAAAACAACAGTAAATTCGTTTGCCGCTCGTCGATCCGAAAGCATGGTAACCATCGATGCGTTTTGTGTACCGGTGACCGCAGCTGACGAGTGATGACTGATGACCCGTTGCTTTTCGGTAACCGACAGCCGAATCATAATTATCATACATTTCATTAAGGAGAGAAAGCCTACAGACGCTTATAGATCTATGTATTTGATTGTACCTATCCACTATTTTACCAACACAAAGAAAGAAAAAAAGTGGTGGCACTCCGGGAGTGCCGACAAAAGTGAAAACTTGAACAAGATCGCCTTGGTGGAAGAAAAATACTTGTATAGAATATTGGTCCGTAACCTTATCTAAAGAGCATAATCGCGTTTACAAAAAAAAAATATTTCTAAAGCCTTTAAAGTAAAAAACCTTTAAAGTAAATATACTTGCATAGAACATTGATCCGTAACGTAATATAAACAAAGAGCACAACCGCGTTTACAAAAATGAGGTGTCGTCATGGTGGCTCGAAATCAATGGTTTAGTTTTCACTTCAATTATTTTATTTGGGACACGCACAGTAAACAAACAATAAAAATCCTTTTTTTTAGTTAGTAACTTTTTGTACTCTAGAGGGCGCCATATTTTATGTGACGTCACATGTCATAGCTTACCAGGGGACGATCAAGACGCTTCCAACGATACCTCATTTGTCAAATTATGATGAGTAATTTAGAAGTTATGAGGGAACAGATGAACATACATACATACTGGTCAATCATAACCCTCCTGTTTGCTACGCCGTAGTCGGGTAAAAATGGAACATTAAAAACTAACAAAATAATTGAGAAAAAGCCTTGTGCGAGGCCAAAAAGGCTCCAACACCTCATTTTTGTAAACGCGATTGTGCTCTTTATTTATAATATTATGTTACGGATTAATGTTCTATGCAAGTATTTTTACTTTAAAGGTTTCAGAAGTATTTTTTTGTAAACGCGATTGTGCTCTTTATCTAGATTAGGTTACGGTCCAATGTTTTATACAAGTGTTTTTCTTCCAACAAAGCGATCTTGTTCAAGTTTTCACTTCTGTCGGCACTCCTGGAGTGCCACCACTTTTTTTTGTGATTTCCTGTGCGAGTCTCAATAAATACTTTTTCTTTCTTTCTTTGTGAATATCGCAGCATTACGCTGAGATAAGTCGCAAGCTACTGCTGAGCATGAGGTGGGTTCGATTCAAGTGTCGCGCAAAGTGTTATTGTGTTTTTCTATCCGAAATTTCTCAATCGCAGCCCGGAGTCTTGGATTTGTGCCCGGTTGATGGCAATACGCTAGCCCTCTATTGTATGGGACTTAAACATAACTGGCGAAATGTGGGTGTACTACAAGTAGGACACACTGAAAATTATTAGAAAATTAAAAACTGAATGAACTATTAAGTTACTAATACCTTTTCAAAATATTCTCCATTCCTTTCTAAGCAACGTCACATTCGATGGAACCACTGAGTTACAGACCAAGCGTTCACGCCGCCGCAAAGGACTCGAATTCGCCGTCATCCGCATCTATCCATTCTTCCTCGTTCTCTTGTCGTACTCTTCTTGCTCTATCTGTCACCCGCACTCTCGCTGCTTCTCTCGCTCTCTCCACACGCATGACCATCTCTCTCAATTCCTCAGGCACATCATCGTCATTCACATTCACCTCTACCAACCTGTCTCCTCTTACCCCTCGGCCCCTGGCCCCGTGCCTCACGTGTACGTGCTCTGCCACGCTGCGCTGCCCCGCCGCGCCGCGGACTACGCTGCTGCTGCGGCTGCTCTGCCGCCTCTTCTTCCACCTGCTGGAACAGCTAATGTTCATCAGCGAGGTGGAAGACGTGGTCCTCCTCCATAGCGATGTCACAGCCCACCTCGACTCATACGAATGTATAAGCTTGCCCTAATCTGTTGGCAGGTCACTCTTTTATCAGCCTCTATCATGCACCGCACAGTAATGATGTTATCGTTAATAGGCCTGTGTCCAAAATTTTATTTGTCCGTCTTATAGATTATTAAAAAATTATAAACACGTATTTTTTCTTTATTGACGTAATCAAAAGATTACGGTGATACATTGATTTAAAATGTGGCATGACGACACGTGTTGCTAGATTTAATACGACGTTGTGACGTAGCGAGCTCCCACTCCCCTTTCTATGTTATTTTTGATTTATATGATAAAGCAAAAAATACGTGTCTAATATTTTTTTATTATCTGAAAGACGGACTAAATAGGATTTCTTTTTTTTCCAAGTCAACTACCGTACTGTCGCCGCTGCAGGACGTCAGAAAGATTCCTACGACCACGCATAAACTCATTGAACCAGTTCTAAGCAGTGGCACTTGATGAGGCTTCATCATGAATATCTAATCGAAGACTATCATAACTTTGTTGTTGACTAAGCTTACAACGAAAGTCGGAATAAATCATTTTTTCGCATTAAATTCACTTTGACGCACCATACGCACTTTTCAAATTGCCGCCAATTTATAGGAATAAATGACAGATGAATTCAATAAACATCATCAAGTTACCAAAGAGTTCTAAATTCGAAAAGTAATTATTTTTTTTTGGTTTTGTTTCTAACCAGCCTGTTCTAATAACTCTCAGTGTTACTCTTGTATACAGGGTGGCAAGTACATCGACGTGAAAACTGTTACCATGGATTCAGTACATGATTCTGAACCCCGTGCGGTGAACATTTTCTTAGTTGCATCTCTGCCTAACACTGAGGGAAATGCAGGCGTTATGTTGTTATTAATTGTAATGCTACTTACTTACTTTTACTTATGAAGAAAAGTCCCAAAAGCAAATAAAACAATAGACATTCGGGAACAAAAAACAGTCGTGTTTACTCCCCCTAGTTCAAGAGCCAGTATGTTGCAATCTCAGGCGAGTTCAAACAGACTCCCGGACTATTTGCTGAGTCAAGTCGAGTAGAGTATTAATTCGGCTATGTAAACGGTCACCGTAATTACTGGGGGATAGGACTTTACTTGTTAACTGGACAGTGGACAATGCAAGACCTAAATGTCCTTTAGATATCTACCTAGTGACCTAGTGAAGTCAACACTAGGTCACTAGGTAGGTATCTACAGAAAGACTCTACAATTCTTACTAATATTAACTAATATTATATTGCTAAAGTGAGTTTGTTCGTTTGTTATACTTTCACGCTAAAACGGCTAAACGGATTTGGATAAAATTTGGCATATGGGTAAACCATGACTTGGAAAAGGTCATAGGATAGTACCTTTTATCTCGATATCTCCACGGGATCGAGACTTATACGGGTGAAACCGCGAGGCGCAGCTAGTATCACACTAATATTATAAAGGCGAAAGTTTGTGAGTGTGTATGTATGTTTGTCCCTTCTTCACGCCCAAAGTGCTGGACCAATTTGGATGAAATTTGACACACAGATAGTTTATAATCTGGATTAACACATAACATACTTTTTATCTCGATATTCTCGCAGGATCGAGACTTATGCGGGTGAAACCGCGAGGCGCAACTAGTATAAATTATAAATGCGAAAGTGAGTTTGTTTATTTTTTTTTGTTACCTACGCTTTCACGTCTTAACAACAGAACAGATTTCAATGAAATTTGGCTCACAAGTAGAACAATGATCTAGGTTAGGACATAGGATACTTTTTATCCCGGTTTTTATACCAAAAGGGCCGTTTGAAAAGATGACCTCAACTTTCCCAGTTTAAAAAAATACTCAAACGTCCAAAAAATGTTTTGTCTATCTTCTAGATTTCAAAAAATATTGGACACGTGTTTTTTCTTTTTTGACGTAATCAAAAGATTACGGCGATACATTGAGTTAAAATGTGGCATGACGTCACGCCTTGCTAGATTTAAACTTAGTTGTGACGTGGCGAGCCCCCACTCCCCAACTTTAATGCGTGTTTTCTAAGTTATTTTTGATTAACATGATAAAGCAAAAAATACGTGTCTAATATTTTTTTATTATCTGAAAGACGAACTAAATAGTTTTTTTTTACATAAGAAACTACCGTATTGGATGTGGCTATTAGAAAACATCATGTCTCAAAAACAAGCCTGGGCTCCATTTACTTACTAAACAGCGCTAACACACTGGGACGCCATGGCGACGTCGCCGCCGGCTACATATTCAAGCAATTCGCATTAAAATGCATGACAGTTAACTCACTTGGCTACAATCTGGCGACGTCGCCAATTTGGAAGCCTAGCCACGACCGACCGGCCCCTACGTGGAGACTGAATACTCTGGCGACCTGGTGACGCGTAGCCAAGTCGCCAGTATTTTGTCCGCGTATTGCTGGCTCTCATTAAGCAACGTCATTTGCCTACGGTAGGTAGCCAGAGGTAGCCATCCTTGGATGGCAGGCTAACGAGGCGTTTATTAAGCCTTGACAGGAATGGCCTGCGCCTGATGACGGGGACCATCACGGGTCACTGCTTGCTAAACAAACACTTCCACACAATAGACATAACGGACAGTCCTCTGTGCAGGGCGTGCATGGAGGCTGAGGAAACCGTCGCGCACGTACTCTTCGAATGCACAGGTGTTTTTAAGATTAGAACAGAAACCCTCGGGTCACTCAGATCTTTCACTGATGTTCAGAACAGACCAGGAGTTTTAATTAACTTCTGGAGGGAGGTGGGCTGGTTGGAATAACCGCCAAACGGCCGCCATGGCCCACGCACAATGGTCCACCTGACGGACTAAGTGCGGAAACCAAAGCCCATAACATAGATAGAACATAGATAGGTAGCCATGGCTACGTAGCCATCAGTGACGTCGCCATGGAGTCCCAGTGTGTTAGCGCTCTAACTAACAGTGCAGTGACACATTTTCTCGACAGGTTCTGTATAATACAGCAGAAAATGTTTGAAAGAAACTTGTAAAATTGATAAAATTGTACAAAGTACATAACAAATCACGAGCATAGAACAGAAATTACTTATGCTATAATTACTGTTATTATAATTACTGTGTTGTGTGTGTATTAGTGTTGTTATTATAATTGCTGTTGTTTGAATTGCTTATGTTATATTTATTGCTTATTGCTTGTAGGATTATCGCTAGTCGGGTTTATTGAAATAGGTAAATATACACGTTTATTTAAAAGATATGAGCTACAAATGCTATTATTGATTTAAAAGTGTACGCTACTGATTTAAAAAATGATTTTTGTCTATAAATATTAATGAAAAGATAAGATAAGATAATCATTTATTTGCTCAAACATGAGTACAACCCATACGCACACCATAAACACAAATTGTCAGCATGCAAGAAGTATACATAAAAACAGATCATCACGTTTGCCTTATAACAATGGCATACAATATTAATAAAAATAAAGTATAATGTCACTACGAGTCTAATTATTTAAAAATGTCATGATAATATAGATCTTTAAAAATAATAAATTAGTAAAACATGGTAAAAATTTCTCATTTCAATTATAATAAAACTTTATCTGCTAGAAAATGTATACCTAACTTCGTTACATCACTAAACTGCTTCCAGCTTTTAAGCAGTTTATTATACACTAGCTTCTGCCCGCGACTTCGTTCGCGTGGCAGTCGTAAAATATCACAATATACTACTACAATAATAGCCACATTTTTATAAAACTTCCCTGTATACTACATTTGTAGTTTTATTCTCAGCAGCCAAAATATACAGTCAGGAATGGTGACTCGGGAGCAAGCGACGTAACAGTTGTTCGTATGAAAAGCAGCTTGTCCTGAAGTCGACATCCGCAGCCTTCAGTCTTCGATGTCGGCCCCTGTGACTTGTTGATCACAAAGCATACGCTCACAGGGAACTGCACGCGCTTAAACTGGTAATGGTGGGGAATTAGTGGTATATGCGCTATAAACACTGTCTCGCCATCGCCACAACCTGTTAGAATTTCCGTCTCGATGACGTTTCTCTGTAAGGACATGACTTTGAGCCGGTGTCCGTTACACAGATATACAACCGGAAAAGATACTTGCCATTTGCGAATTGAGAAATTCTACGGGGTAATATGTGGCATTAATGGAATGGAGTTGTATATCACTTCACTCCCTTCAATTTGTGAGAGAATACTGTGGTTGATCGCTGCAGCTTGATCATTTTCGGAGTTAAAATAGACACACACCCAAGAATTCTCTTGGTACGGTATTTGACTGATGTCCTCGTAAATCAGAACGAATAAGATCTTCTAAAGTGGGATCTACTCTACTAAGAATCTCTGGTAAAGTGCCTTCACCAACTTTTAGAAGAACATCGGAGAATTCTTGAGCATTTGAATTCACGCCAAACCGAGCTCATATGATGATGGTCAAGCGCAGTTTATGAACTCTCGACCATAGAGTCGACCTTTTTAACGAAGTATTCACTTTGTTTGTCAGAACTGTGACACCACCCATCATATGTTGGTTCCTGCGGATGTCCTCCAGGGTTCTGTTTACAGCCTCCACTGCTTTTCTATTTGCCATAATGCCTTCATACTATACGATGAAGCCCAATCCCTATGCACACATCTCTTGTTCTGTTGCGTGACACCCCACATACAGGCGTTTCGTTGCTCTCTAAATCGATGGGAATCTTAAACATGGCGTGCGCTGTTTTGTCACCAGGAAGCAGTGTGGCAGCGATTCCAGAAGATCCACACACATACATATTTTAAAATCGCTGCGACTAATCTGCTGTCAAAATCTGTAAAAAAACATTTTATTCCTACAGTCTTTAGCTCTTAAATGATCAGAATACAACCTTGAATGTTTTGTGACTGTAAAGTACTTGTGACGTAGTAGGTTTCCATAGCTTACGAAGTTTTCCTTTTTTTTGTGAATTAATACATTAATAAAAAAAATCGTTTTACAAAATGTAAAAAAATTGTTTAAAAAAAACAGATGGTAATCGAACTTACTACCAGGACTTCAAATCACTCGTCCAACCGCTTACTTATTCGCTTTGTTGAAAGTTAGCTAAAATAGCCGTTCCTATATAACTATGTCATGATTGACTGCATAGTTCCATAAATGTATAGCTTGATTATAATCATTTAAAAATTAAATCGGTAACTATCTACAATATCCCAACCTTTTGGCGCGTCCTTTTATAATTTGCAGAGAAAAATAAGAAAATAATGTAATATTGCTCATCCCCCATAGCAAATAGCGTGATAGTCTATACCTTACAATTGGAACAGACAAACATTCTAAAAACTATATTTTCCGCATAAGAATCGATTCCAGACCTCGTAGCAATAACTTTATTTCAAAAAATTTAACTTCGCTACGATTTTATTATAATATATTATAGGGACATAATCAAAACAAAAAAAAATATCATATAACAAAATGTGAAAAAAAAGAAAACAAAAACCGTAGTTGGGAATCGAACTTACAACCCCATGTTTGCAAAGCAATCGTCCAACCGATGAGTTAATTGCTGCTCGTTGAATATTATCTTAAATAGCCGTTCCTATATATTTCATGATTGACTGCTCAGTTCCATAAAGGTATAGCGTGATGATAATCATTCTAAAAGTTAAATCGATAACCATCACAATATCCTAAAATTTTGCCGCGTTTTTTTCCAAAAAATACGAACATAATATAATATTGCTCGTCCCCCATAGTAAATAGCGTGATAGTTTATACCCTACAGTTTGACCAGACTTATAGGGAACACCTATGCAAAATTTGAACAGAATTTATCCGGTAGAATTTGCGTCATGCTAGAACATAAAAATACGACATAATGTAATATTGCTCATCCCCCATAGCGAATAGCGTGATAATTTATACCCTATAATTTGACCAGACATACAGGGAATATTCATGCAAAATTTTAACAGAATCTGTCTGGTAGAATTTGCGCCATGCTGGAACATACATACAGACAAACAGACAAACAGACAAAAATTCTAAAAAATATATTTTCGGTATTAGAATCGATCCTAGACCTCGTAGCAATTACTTTTTTTCAAAAATATTCAATGTACAGTTTTGACTTCGCTACGATTTTATTATATGTATAGATTTTTGGAGCCATGCAAAAGACACTTTTCCTGTGCCGTTCTATACTAAAGTAGACAAATTACTTCTCCATAAAAAGAACCGAAAGAGAAAGCTCCTATTAAGTCTCTGTGACGGTTACTTATTGCATAAAATCTAACAGAATCTCGATCGAGGATCCAAAGGCTACCCACACGGTCCCATACAATCGTGTTAACGACCATCTCTTGTGGTTTATCTATCACAAAGGCACATGCACTACACCATAGTGTCCTGTAGATTTACTAACAGGAATTACCTACAAATAACTGGACACACAAAGTGCTTTATTTTAGACTGGTAGCATCAATATTCAGAACCGCTTTATTTATAAGCCAACTGCCTTCCATTTTTTAACCGACTTCCAAAAGGAGGAGGTTCTCAATTCGACGGTATGTTTTTTTTTTTTGTATGTTTGTTACGCGATTACTCCGCCAATTATGAATTGATTTCGATAATTCTTTTTTTGTTTGGTAGATCATACATCAGAGGTGGTCCCATATAAATTTTATTAACTTTGCTTGGGTACTTTTTGAGTTAGCTTCAATAATGCGTATTTTTTCTCACTTAGTGTGTGGATGATAGGTTCCTCTCACTGTTATTTACATAGCAAGTAGTGGTATTCGAATTTGTGAGGAGTAAATACCACAACTAAAAAGTGAAAAATAAAAACTTTTTACAAAAAAAACAACCGACTTCTAAAAAAAAACACTACAAAGTGAAAAATAACTTTAATTTCGGAAGTCGGTGGCAAAAAACGAAAATTCAAAACCAAAGACACCGACTTCCGAAATTAAAGTTATTTTTCACTTTGTAGTGTTTTTTTTAGAAGTCGATTGTTTTTTTTTTTGTAAAAAGTTTTTGGTAGATTCA
Source organism: Agrochola lychnidis (assembly GCA_963680765.1). Lineage (NCBI taxonomy): Eukaryota > Metazoa > Arthropoda > Insecta > Lepidoptera > Noctuidae > Agrochola > Agrochola lychnidis. The sequence goes on along the minus strand of OY796871.1, from coordinate 2,868,365 downwards.
TCGCAAGTTATTTTTTCAGAAAGTACCTGCTGATTAAAACATAACTTCATATTAGTTTCCTTTTTTACTCACAATAAACACTTATAATATGTTTTGGTCGGTGTATTATATAAATGTTAATACTGGACTTCAATCAAACGTGGTTTTTATTATGTGTTCTAAATTGTTACATCTAGATAGTTAACCGTGCGAAGCCATCTTGGTATTAAGTTTTTTGTGACTGTTGGTAATTTATACTGGTTGGATTTTAGTTTCCTTTTTAAGCTATTGCATAGCTTTTATCGCGGGCTTTGAGCGCGGCGACCAAATCAAGAAATTCCGTAACGTAACGAAAATAAAACCTAACACCTCCCACTCCGCCTACCATGTAATGACGGTTCCCATGACAACGTGATGTTGTCATGGGAACGTAATTTTTGTTTTATGTCATCACGTCATCATCCCAAGTGTAGCGTTGACAAATAGGAAGTATGGAGGTTACAAATGCTATGCAATAGGTAGCTTTACCGCTGCAGTCCCCGAGTGCCACACGTTTTTTTTTTTTTCTTTACAATAAACACTATAGGGTGGATTTTTGAGATGGGGCAGTAAAGACAGCTACCTTAACCGTTGTAGCTACTGGAAAACGGTCTTAGAAAGAAAAGAAAGAAAAAGTATTTATTGAGACTCGCACAGGAAATCACAAATTAATAACTAAACACCTTCAATATTATAGAACATTAATAAAAATAATAAAAAAACAATAAAAAAAACAAAGTAAAATTAAAATAAAAGCAGAAGGTCCTGTACGAGGCCAAAAGGCTCCTATCTCAGCATAATGCTGCGACACTTAAAAATAAATAAATGTCGCAGCGCTGGTATTCTGATATTCTTAGGATACTGTCCTTCTTTTTGAGACATTTTGATCTGCATTCACAAATTTTCAAAAAAAAAACTGTCAGCAAGAAAATGGGCAGTTTACAAAAAAAAAACAACCGACTTCCAAAAAAAACACTACAAAGTGAAAAATAACTTTAATTTCGGAAGTCGGTGTCTTGAGTTTTGTATTTTCGTTTTTTGCCACCGACTACCGAAATTAAAGTTATTTTTCACTTTGTAGTGTTTTTTTTGGAGGTCGGTTGTTTTTTTTTTGTTTTTATTTTTCACTTTTTAGTTGTGGTACCTACCCCACACACATTCGAATACCACTACCTGCTACCAGTGACAGAAACTAAAAAAAAATACGTATTTTGTAGCTAACTCAAAAACTATCCAAGCAAAGTTAATAAAATTTATATGGGACCAATTCGAAAGCACACCCTTTCAAACAAAAAAAGAATTTTCAAAATCGGTCCACAATTGACGGAGAAATCGGTAGACATACATAAAAAAAAAACAAACATACGCGTCGAACATATAACCTCCTCCTTTTTGGAAGTCGGTTAAAAACTTTTTGATTTCAATCGATCGATTTCAATTTTCGATTTCAATGATTGAATATAGGACCAACTGAGGTTTGAGTACTAGGAAAGTCAGGAATCGCAAAAAACTTTACCCCATCTCAAAAATCCAATCCTGTATAACACAACAACTTACTATTTACAAATTAAACGACTGACTGACCACGTTACAAGCGTTCCAAAAAAAGTCTGACAAACTAAAAAACAAGAAAGATTTGAAAATTAGTCGAAGATTTTTGAGTAAGCAATCCCAATGCAAAATGCGACCGCTGAAAATTAACTGTGAGGATGAACGTAAAGCAGCGATCGTACGAGGAAAAGCTACTTAAAGAAATGTAATCGAATAAATTTAAGATCCAAGTTAGTCTAAAATATGGAATGGTAATAGAAAATAGTTTTAAGCTTATTCGTAGGTTTAAAATATCCTTCTTAGTAGGCCACCTGATGACCTTACTTTTTTCAGTGTCATACCAAATCATTTTTTTTTAAAGTGTTTGTGTGACAGCTCCGACGCACGACTGGAGTTTACTTCCTACGATTGTCTTTGAATATGCAATAGGCAAAAAGGGTAAATAAACGTAAATTTCTTAAAAAAAAAACCTTGTATAAACGTATAGACATACATGATTTCAAAGTGAAAGGTGCGCAAGGTAGGTACCATCGAAGAAACCCATACCTATACACCGTAAGGACTATTTCTGCTTGCAGCGCTCGCCCGATGTAGTAACGGTTACCTACGAAAAAAAAGGGTCGTGTGCACGGGATTTTGTTTTCGATTTGCTTAGGTAGGTATGGGTTTCTTCGATGGGACGTTGCGCAGTAAAACGCAACACCTTTGAGTTAACGCTTGCATAAATTTCACTCCTCATATAATTTCCATACCGGGGGCCAATGAAAATCGATTCTTATGGAGTAAACTCCAAAAATGAAAAAGATAGGTTATACATGCTCTGCAAGTGGCACGTGAAAACTTGGCCAATTAGCCTAGTTACGTATAGTCTTGTCTCTTTTTCACTACCCATAATTACGACATGCCATCCTACTTCCACGTCACTCGTGTCATCTAATAGTATGACATTGTGCCGTTTTTGAAGATCGAATGTTGGGTAGGGACCTAACCTATGCACCTCTTTTTACTTATGTATATGTAATTTATTATCATCGAGTGATAGTCAACGCTGAAGAGGAGTAGGTATATGTCTACCTAAGTACTCGGCGACATGACGCCGTCGCCGCGTCGCCGCGTCGCCGCGCCCCAACTATGTAGACGGAGCTACACGGACGCGGTGGCGGCGCGGTGGCGGTGCGTCGCCACCGCGCCGCGCGCCATCGCCGCTTCATTTTGCCATATCACTCTACAATCCGCGGCGGCGCGGCGGCAATGGGCAGCAAGATGGCGACGTTGCATATACACAGCTTAGAGGCGCGGCGGCGCACGGCGGTGCGGTGACGGCGCGGTGGCGGCGCGGTGACGGCGTCATGTCGCCGAGTACTAACTCAATTCTTATGCTGATATTCCGGCCGAATTCATTCCTGACACTTGTCAGTTGAATACAGAGAATAGGTACCTACGTGTTTTACGAATTTTTCACTTCAACATAGGTACCTACCAGCGGGGTAATTGCGTAACACACTTACAGTAGGTATCAATGGCTTTCATTTTGATAGTTCAACAACATTCATTGCCTTAAGTCGTTTAGCAGACAAATTTTTCGTGCTTATGAAGCAATGGATTAGCCAGTATTTCCTTCAAAATCATTCAGATTATGATTGAAAGTGTGCAGGAAAAATTATAAAAAAATCGTCCAAAAATAATCTATACATATAATAAAATCGTAGCGATGTCAAAACTGTACATTGAATATTTTTGAAAAAAAGTAATTGCTACGAAGTCGGGGATCGATTCTAATGCCGAAAATATTTTTTTTAGAATTTTTGTCTGTTTGTCTGTTTGTCTGTTTGTCTGTATGTATGTTCCAGCATGGCGCAAATTCTACCGGACAGATTCTGATAAAATTTTACATAGATATTCCCTGTGTGTCTGGTCAAACTATAGGGTATAAACTATCACGCTATTTACTATGGGGGACGAGCAATATTACATTATGACGTATTTGTATGTTCCAGCATGACGCAAATTCTACCGGATAGATTCTGTTAAAATTTTACATAGGTATTCCCTATAAGTCTGGTCAAACTATAGGGTATAAACTATCACGCTATTTACTATGGGGGACGAGCAATATTATATTATGTTTGTATTTTTGGAAAAAAACGCGCCGAAATATTAGGATATTGCAGATGATTATCGATTTAACTTTTTAAATGATTATCATCACGCTATACCTTTATGGAACTAAGCAGTCAATCGTGAAATATATAGGAATGGCTATTTTAGGGAAGTTTCAACGAAGCAATTAACTCAGCGGTTGGACGATTGCTTTGCAAACATGGGGTTGTAAGTTCGATTCCCAACTGCGGTTTTTTCTTTTTCTTTTTTTTTTCACATTTTGTACTAATATTTTTTTTTTTTTGATTATGTATCCATACATATAATAAAATCGTAGCGAAGTTAAAATTGTACATTGAATATTTTGAAAGAAAGTTATTGCTACGAGGTCTGGGATCGATTCTTATGCAGAAAATTTAGTTTTCAGAATGTTTGTCTATTTCAACTGTAGGGTATAGACTATCACGCTATTTTCTATGGGGATGAGCAATATTACATTATATCGAATTTGTATGTTCTAACGTGACGCAAATTGTACCGGATAGATTATGTTAAAATTTTGCATAGGTATTCCCTATAAGTCTGGTCAAATTGTAGGGTATAAACGATCACGCTATTTACTATAGGGGACGAGCAATATTATATTATGTTCGTATTTTTGGAAAAAAACGCGCCAAAAGATTAGGATACTGTAGATGGTTTTCGATTTAACTTTTTAAATGATTATCATCACACTATACCTTTATGGAACTAAGCAGTCAATCATGAAATATATAGGAACGGCTATTTTAAGTAAATTTCAACAAAGCAATTAACTCAGCGGTTGGACGATTGCTTTGTAAACATGGAGTTGTAAGATCGATTCCCAACTACGGTTTTTTTTGTTTTTGTTTTTTTTTTACATTTTGTAATACGAGTCGATTGTTTTTTTTTTTTGTAAAAAGTTTTTATTTCTCGCTTTTTAGTGGGTCAATTTGTAATTTGTCTTAGTTACATTAGCTTAATGCCAACTGCTCATCACCTTTTACAAAATATTGCTTTTCCCGATGCAGGGACGTTCATCATTGAAAGTTCTCCTGGTACTTCACCATCAACTCCACTTCTCCATACGCATTGTGACGAGCATAAATTGCATTGCAACCTATTAAAGTAATCGAATCGCAACCCGTGAAATACTTATTATTTAGTAGTTCCGGTGGCTATTTGTGGTCATCATCATCAGTTCCACTTAACCAAATAGTGCTTTCCAAGAGCAACTGCACGAGTTACTATAAAAAATACCCAAATTGCTATAGGTTTGCCTATAATATTTGAAGAGTTCCCTCTATTTCTCTGGGATGCCATCATCAGATCCTGGTTTCCTTATCATGGTACCACTTTTGAAATATTTCTTTTCCAACAAAAAAAGAATCATCAAAATCGGTTCATAAACGACGAATTTATCCGCGAACACACATAAAAAAATATATATATACGGTCGAATTGAGAAACCTCCTTTTTTTGAAGTTGGTTAAAAAGAAAAACTTCGTAAGCTATGGGAAACTGCTACGTTACAAGTACTTTACAGTCACAAAACATTCAAGGTTGTGTTCTGATCATTTTAGAGCTGAAGACTATAGGAATAAAAGGAATTTTACAGATTTTGACAGCAGATTTGTCCTAGCGATTTTAAAATCTGTGTGTGGATCTTCTGGAATCGTTGCCACACTGCTTTCTGGTGACAAAACAGCGCACGCCATGTTTAAGATTCCCATCAATTTAAAGAGCAACGAAACGCCTGTTTGTGGGGTATTATGCAACAGTAACAAGGGATGTGTGCTTAGAGATTGCGCTTCATCGTATGGGATGAATGCATTATGGCAAAAAGGAAAGCAGTGGAAGCTGTAAACAGAACCCTGCAGGACATCCGCAGGAACCAAGACATGATGAGTGGTGTTACAGTCCTGACTGACAAAGTGAATACTTCGTTGAAAAGGTCGACTCTACGGTCGAGAGTTCATAGACTGCGCTTGACCATCATCATACGAGCTCGGCTTGGCGGGAATTCAAATGCTCAAGAATTCTCCGATGTTCTTCTAAAAGTTGTTCGAGGCACTCTACCAGAGACTCTTGGTAAAGTAGATCCCACTTAAGAAGATCTTATTCGTCTGGTATACGGGGACATCAGTCAAATACCGTACCAAGAGAATTCTTGGGCGTGTTTCCATTTTAACTCCGAAAATGATCAAGCTGCAGCGATCAACCACAGTATTCTCTCACAAATTGAGTGAAGTGATATACACCTCCATTAATACTGATGTGGATGAAGATGATGCCGCACATTACCCCGTAGAATTTCTCAATTCGCAAATGGCAAGTGGACTTCCGGTTGTACATCTGTGTAACGGAACCCGGCTCAAAGTCACGTCTTTGCAGAGAAACGTCATCGAGGTGGAAATTCTAACAGGTTATGGCGATGGTAAGACAGTGTTTATAGCGCGTATATCACTAATTCCCCAAAATTATCAGTTCAAGCGCATGCAGTTCTCTGGGAACGTATGCTTTGCGATCAACAAGTCACAGGGTCCGACACCGAAGGCTGAAAGCTGCGGGTATCAACCTCAGGATAAGCTGCTTCTCACACGGACAACTGTACGTTGCTTGCTCCCGAGTCACCATTCCTGACTCTGCATATTTTGACTGCTGAGAATAAAACTACAAATGTAGTAGGTATACAGGGATGTTTTATAAAAATGTGGCTGTTATTGTAGTAAATTGTGGTATCTTACGACTTCCACGTGAACGAAGTCGCGGGCAGAAGCTAGTTGCAAATAAAACAGCAGGCGATTACAATTTATTAATAACGCCAATAAAACATTATCTATGACACATTTTATTTTACCATTTTACAAAAACAGAATTCGAAGTACAAATTGAAATTGACACTTCAAATTTTCCGAAAATTGCATGAATGGCACAGGTAATGTAGCATTCAGCCACCCCGACCAGACACCGGTGAATGAAATGAAACAAACACTGAATTCTGCTAATGAATGTCCAATTAATGTTGCCAGCTAGCTGTTGATTGTCCGGCGAACCATCATTGTATGCAACATTTCATACAAAAGGCTGTGATGCCTCACTGGATATTACGCCCAACAGACTGTTTTATGAATCATAAAAATAATAGCTTTGTAAATTGAATTTGGCGAAATTATTGAGGATATTTTTAACTTGTGAAGGTTTCGTGGCAATCTAAGGAACTGCTCGACATACTTACACTACCTAGGTACTGCATCTATAAATTGTTTAATAGTAGTTTATGAAACTGTTGCATAATAAGGGGTATTAAAACATGAGTAAATAGTATCACACGAATGTTTTAATACCTAGTTATGTGCAGTTTCATACACTACTTTATCTACTCTCAAACATTGGGATTGAACCTAATACTAAATAAAAGATCAAAGTTAAAGATCTAGAATAAATTTAAAAATCCCACGAAATTCAGTAAATTCTACAAAACAAATGAATGTCGCCTGCACCAGCACATCACCGCACATGCGCTACAGTGGGTGCTGCTGTCCCCCGTCAAAAGTTGATGGAAACTCTTTGGTGATATTAACTTCTTGGATTAGCGCTGTATCGTAATAGAAAAAAAATTGTTTTATAGTATTATTTTGTTAGAGAAAAAGTGTTATAATATGATTCTATTTTTAAATTTCGGTATTCTGTTTATAAAGTATGTCAATATAAACTTGTTTTGAAGTTCATAATTCGAATATTACGCTATGAGAGTAGATAAAGTTGCTTTTCATGTCTGTCTTGTAACCACGTTCTTCTAAAACGCATCGGATTTTGATGCGGTTTTTACCATCATTTAAAAAAAATATTCTGGATGATGTATATGTATAGGATATATTTATATATTAAGACGCCGATATATGCCAGCGCCTTGAGTAGTTAGCTTGCGTGTTCTGTGCTGAGCTCACGCAATGTGTCGTACGTCCAGCCAGTAAGTAATAGGAATTGCCCATCAAGGAGCGCTGTCCCAAATTATACGCATTAAATTTATTATACGTAAAACAAAAGGTATTCTTATAAAACACGTATACTAAAAGATACATAATTAAATTATTTTTAAAATGGTGGAAGTTTCAGAGAAATATCCTTGATAGTTTTTACGTGATTCTCATTTTTTTATCCGCGTTAGACGTATCTTTACAAATTAATTACACTATGATGTAATTTTAATAAAATCTAAAATATTCACCGATTAAGTTATTAAATAATTACTCTAATTTAACATATATTTATTCCAAATCATTAACACTACTCGTTTAGACGTGATCTTCAGTATAAAATCATTAAAAGTCATTTAGTGTCGCCTTAATACTAGCTTCCGCCCGCGGCTTTGCCCTCGTAGTATGTAGATAAAAAGTCCCTTCCGCAGGGCTCAAAGTATCCCCATACCAAATTTCATCAGCATCGGTTCAGCCGTTTAGCCATGAAAGCGTTTCAAACTAACCAAACAAACAAACTCTCACATTCGCATTTATAACATTAAGTTAGGGTTCAACTTACATAAAATAAGAAATCTCGATGTTTTGTCAAGAAGTGAAAACTGTGCCTACATAAATGTTTTGTTTATATATTTGTACCTAATCACGTTCTCGAAAACGGCTCTAACGATTTCGCTGAAACTTGCAATATAGGAGTTTGCGGGGGCGAAAAATCGATCTAGTTAGGTAGTCAAAAAAAGGTGATCATCACCCCAGCGGACAGAGCTCCGGCGGAATCCCATGGCGTCATGGAGAGTGCGATTGTCGCAACCCCGCACTGGGCACGCTACAATTGCGGCGATAAGACCCCTCTTTGAGGAGTGGCTTGAGAGACGCCACGGCGTCCTCACCTTCCGCCTGACGCAGGTCCTCACTGGATACGGCTGTTTCGGGAGGTTCCTGTTCAGGATAAGGCGGGAGGAAACACCCGGGTGTCACCATTGTGTGGATCGGCCTGAGGACACGGTGGAGCATACGGTGGAGGTCTGCCCGGCTTGGGCGGAGCAACGCCGTGTCCTCGTAGAGGCGATCGGCGGCGGTGATCTCTCGCACCCAAAAAAAAAAAACGTGTGCAATTCACACGTGGTCTTCAAAAATTTTGGCTTCAAGAAAATGAAAAAAAAAAAAAAAAAACATGCATGACAGAATTGTTTCTCTTTAAAAGTTCCAAAAAAAAGTCCGCAACAGCATACATCACGCTTTTATCAGTAAAAGTGGAACTTTAAAACGTTAGGTAAAAGTACTGGGTCTTATAATCTTATTCCCCCTCATAACTTGCCTGCCTAGCCTTGCACATCATAAATGTGCGCGCAGTACTTGATCATTATTTTGCTGCGATGTTATTTTAAAACTGCGATATCTCCTAAGATATTCATTGAAGTCGAATGATGTGAAGGGCAATTTTGTTTTAAATATACTTGTGATGAATAATGTATTTATTAGGATAAGGATTAATATCATGTTTATAAAAACACCTTCGCAAATAATGCATTATTTTAGAACAGATTTGGTTAGCATAAAAAAGGTTATAGTGAGCCAACCTTAAAAGGTAGACATATTATTATGCTGTCGCGGACTTTTTTTAGAACATTTAAAGGGGAACAATTCTGTTATACATGATTTTTGCGAAACTTTAACCGTTTACGCAGCGCACTCAGCGGAAGCTCTCAGAAGGAAAAATAAAACCCCGCGATTTTGAAACATTCTTCATGGTGCTCCGCTCCTACTAGTCATAGCGTGATAATATATAGCCTAGCTCAATAAATGGGCTATCTAACACTCAAAGATTTGTTTAAATCGGACCAGTGGTTCCTGAGATTACCGCGTTCAAGCAAACAAACAAATTCTTCAGCTTCAGGGAACCACGAACATAAGAAACACTGTAGGTATAATGCTTCCTATCTCATTTTCTCCCACGTTAAATCTTATGAATTTATATCTGTCTCTTTTTACTGTCGCTTTTTCGTTTCATCGACTTTCAAATCACAACGATGCTAAAGTAGTTTTCACTTCAAAAAAGGCCGTCTGATGGGTGATCGCAGTTTGTGGTTCTTAGTACCTAAAGTCATGGAAAATAATTGCTAAGCTTTATGCATCATCTGCCTAGGCTTTTCCCAACTATATCGGGGTCGGTTTCTCGACTGCTGACCTCCACAACCTACTACTAGGTAACATGATACCCCTTGGTAAAACTAGTTGTCAGACTTTTGGGCTTCTAACTACTCGTAAAGACTGTTAAAAATCTACAAATGACAGACGGGACCAACGGCTAAAAACGAGGCACGGAGGGGTCTTGGTAGGTAAAGATGGTCACCCATCCACGGACCAACCGCGGCAAGCGTAGCTTAACCAGCAGGCCTAACATGATACACGCGACAATTACTCACTCGCACGTCACTTTCTCGTTTTCTGACAGCTCTGCCATGCAAAATACTCGACTCGTTCTGTCAAACTTGATGTTTTTTCGACAAACCCTAAAGCCGAGTCTCCTTTTTAGGGTTCCGTAGTAAACAAGGAACCCTTATAGTTTCGTCATGTCCGTCTGTCTGTCTGTTTGTCTGTCTGTCTGTTTGTCTGTCTGTCTGTCTGTCCGCGGTCTAGCTCCAAGACCCTTTGTACTAGAAAGCTGTAATTTGGCATAGGTATACATATTAATTACGTAGACAAAGTGGTAAAATAAAATTATGAAAAACATTTTTTTTAGGGTACCTCTCATACACGTAAAGTGGTGATGTTTTACTTTTTATTTTTTTAACCCATGGTGAGGGGTATCATTGGAAAGGTCCTTCAAAAACATTACGAGTTTGTGAAAACCATTTTTGGATCTAGGGATCCGTTTGCGAAATATTAAGCTTTAAAGTGCTAATTTTTGTTAGAGTCAAGTGTCCCCCCCCCCCCTGCCGGCTAAATGGTTGGTTTTGGGTGTGTGAAAAAAATCACAACAGTAGTTTATATAACGAAATTAAAAGGAAAACTATCACAGCTAGGTAGCCTTTACAAGTTAACGAGTAATAATCGACCAACTTAACTTTGCAGTTGCAAAAACATGTTTTCCCATACATTCCGTATGGGAGAACATATTTTTCAACTACAAAGTTAAGTTTGTTTTTGGGATAAATTCATCCCAACTACGGAACCCTTCATTGTGCGTGGTCCGACATGCACTTGGCCGGTTTTTTTTTTCGCGTGTTTTTACACAAAAACATCGCAACAAAGAGGCCCTTTCTGTATGCAAACACGATATTTTGTATGAAAGCAAATGTTTATGTGTTAGGTTTTTTGTGTAATGTTTCGAAAAAAACACGCGCAGGCACCCGGCTTAACATGGCACCTTAGTTATCTCGATGTTTGACAATTCAACACGAGATAATTTGCGATTTTGTCGTATTTAGTCATCCTCGATTTTGACGACGAGAAGAGTAGACAAAATTAAGACACATAAAAAAACTCAAAAATAACATGGTAGTTTCATTGCAGTTCTTTTTTTGCGCCGCCGCCTATGACGGAATGTTGTGTGTGTTTGTCAAATTGCGATCGTCGGCCCATTTCATTTGTGGAGATTATCTAGTGAGTATTATAGGGGCCATTAATTTTCATTTCCGTAATTTTGTATTTTAATGTCAGCACACCAAAGAAAAACATTTAATTTTAATCAAAAAAGTCGGTTATATAAAAAACTAACATAACATAACATCACGCCTGTAATCCCCGAAGGGTTAGGCAGAAGTGTACCTATATGTTAGCGTGCATTGACTTCCTGTATACAATGTTGTAATTTAATTCTAAATGTTCTAGCAAACACTGCTTTGACTTCCTGTTACAATGTTTTAAATATTACCTTTAATAAATATTAAACTACCGACTTCCGGTTGTCAGAATGACACCTTAGAGGGACATTGCCGGAGGAGCGCACTATCGGCTGGACCGTCGACTCGTGCGGTGGATGTTTACTACTGTGTACATGTGCAAGTGTAACTGTAAGAAGTTGATTAGAAATTCAGTATAAAAGTTAAGTTCAAAGTGAGTTGTGTTTTTATTTTTAAAAAACCTACAAGTATATAACACCTGATAGAAATAAGAACGCATACGTTCTTATAGTTCAGAAGTGGGATGAACGCAAAAATACGCTTCTGTGCCATCTAATAAAAAAAATAAGTAAATATAGAAAACGTAAGTAACGTAATTTACATTGTATTGCTTCCGGAAACTAGTGAAAAAAAAAAGTATTTAAAATTAAGACGTAACTTTATACTGTGCATTTGTGTTTGCTATTATTATTTCAGATATTTTCAATTTTGCTTATATTTTACGAAGAATGATATTACAAAATATCACTACTATTTAGTATGGATTATATTTTATTTTTGTTCCTATTTTGAAATTATATTAACTTTTCTTTGTTATTATAGATCGGTAGATGGAATCAGTTTATTATTATTTTTATTTTTTTATAACGTAACGTTACTTTGAAATTTGAAAATGTTGACTCTCAGCCTAGTTTGAAAATCGACTTTCAATAATTTTTTTTTTTTTTTTTCTTTTTCTTTCCCTCGTTTTGCCTTTGCTGCTCAGATTCAGTGCCAGTACTAAAATGAATATGGGTACATGAATTACTGTTTATTTTTACGAGTACTGTGAATACGATAATGTTTTTCTTTCTGTACCCAGTCAGTAATACCAGTACCCAGTTAATCCTGTTCCCTTATTTAATCGATGTGTTCTTCATCCAAATATATTTTTGAATTTATTTTTGAACTATTGTTTTAAATGTTCGTGATGAATAATGATATTAACGCATATGTTTGAGTTTCAGAACCAAAATGGACACAAATAATTCGGAACCTGGTAGCCCTATATTACCATCTAGATCACAGCAAAGTCGACAAGATAGTGAAGTTGAGAGACTGAACCGGCGTAGACAAAATGATGCTGTGATTTGTAGATTGAGAGGGAACCCCCGCGTCGGTGAGCTTGGGCAACGACCGGGTGGGGATCAATCGTTTTTCGGCGAGTCTCGTACTGGTGAGCTTGAGCAACAGCCGAGTACAAGCCGTGCGTTTTCAGGTGAACCCCGTGCCGATGAGCTTGAGCAACGGCCGGGTAGTAACCAATTGATTTTTGGCGAGTCTCGTGATGGTGAGCTTGAGCGACAGCCGAGTACAAGCCGTGCGTTTGCTGGTGAGCCCCGTGCCGATGAGCTTGAGCGGCGGCCGAGGTTATCCAGTAAGCGCACTTATGATATGATGAGCGGTGAGCTTGAGCGACGCTCTAGTAACAGGGAATTGGACATGAGACCAATGCATAATTCGGCTTACACTGAAGATGAATTGAGGGACGAGATACCACGAAGAAATTATATTTCATCACGAAATATAATCGACCGAGCAAGATCAAGCAGATCACGGAACGAGAGGCGTTCCCGAAGCAGGTCAGGCAGTGAAAGGCGTTCGAGAAGCGGAACTCGGGACGAAAGGCGTTCGAGGAGCAGTAGTTGTCACGGTCATCGCGCGCAAAGAACAACCGGGTATGAGAATCCTAATCATATGTTTTGTCAATTTATTGATGCTCTTAAGGGCTTTTCGAAATCAGGCAGTCATAAATTGACCAATATTAGTAATATTATTCCAGAATTTGACCCTATGTCAAAAAATCAGAGCATTTTAGATTGGATTAATAAAGTTGAGGAATGCGCAGACATATATGAATTGGAAGAACGGGAAATCATACACTATGCACTTCCAAAGCTCACGGGTTTAGCCAAGGCATGGTATCAGAGTCTACCTAGCGTAAAATTTACCTGGTCGGAATGGAAGACGAAACTTTTTCAATCGTTTTCATGTAGAGAAGATTACGCAGAGTTATTAACAGAGATGCTTACACTGAGAGCTAAATATGGGGAACCTTTAGAACAGTACTATTATTGTAAACTTAACTTGTTACATAGATGTCAGATAACGGGAAAAAAAGCAGTAGATTGTATACTATACGGTATAGAAGATCGGGCTATTAAAGTAGGAGCTCAAGCAGCACAATATGATACACCTGAGCAAGTCCTTAGATACCTGAAATCTGTTAAAGTAGGTCGGGCAAGAGAAAACTATGGAAATAACTTTAAGAGTAGAAACGACAATAAGAAAACTTTAGGGTTACAATCAGAGAAAATAAATCAATCGGATAATAAATCGAGTTCAACGCTAACTAAACCACCAATTCGATGCTTTAATTGCGGCGTCGAAGGTCATCCTAGCTTTAAGTGTCCTAAACCTATCGAAAAATGCAACAATTGTTATAAAATCGGACATACCACTACTAACTGTCCCAATATCACGCAAAAGAGTCGTGAAAATTTTAAACCTGACGTAGTAAGACAAGAAAAACAGGTCCTGAAGGTAGACTGTAACGTTAGCATCAGTAATCCGAAAATCTACGACCCAAATGATAAATATATTGTTACTGCAAAACTTAATGATTTTCCCATCTCCTGTTACGTGGATCTTGGTAGTGAATGTACGATAATGCGACAAACGGAAGCGAAAGATTTTAATTTACATTTAGACCATTGTGATTTACCTCTAATGAAAGGACTAGGTAATAATTTAGTGCAGCCGGTAGGTAAAGTTCGGGCGGTTATAGAAATTCAGGGAATTAGGGAAATAATCGATGTTCTTGTCGTGGATGATTCTGTTTTGAAATATCCAATGCTCTCGGGTCATTCTTTTACTGAGCTTCCTGGTATTCTTATTACTAAGACACCCTCTCGTCTTATATTTCAAAGGACGAATAAAGTGTTCCTTACGATTTCTGAGTTAACGGATGTTTCCAGTCATGCGATGAAGTCTATACCAGTTTATGCTGATGGGGATTTTACTGGTCAGGTTTTTATTAACGGTTCTGTAAGAGGAAGAATAGGTTCGGAATTTTATCTTTTGCCTGGAGAATACACATTGGTGAATGGTGTAGGGCAATTACTAGTACAAAATTTAACACTAAATACCATCACTTTCCAAAAAGATATTTTAATTGCTCGCGCCGTACCCCTGGATAATGTTAGCCGCGTATTTCAATTAACCATTGCCGATATCGAAGATGGTAATTCTTTTAATTATGGTGACTCTTTAATTAATATAGAAGTCAACAATTTAAAATCCTTGTTAAGTGAATTTAAAGAATGTTTTTCTAAAAACCTTAAAGATCTTGGTTATACAACTGTGAGTGAGATGGAAATTAAACTTAAAGATTCTGAACCTGTTGCTTATCGCCCTTATCGAATGTCCTATTCTGAGCGAACACTTGTCCGAGATATGGTCCAAGAAATGCTGGATGCTGACATTGTTCAAGTGACATCATCCCCTTATGCCAGTCCAATTGTGTTAGTCAAAAAGAAGACTGGTGAAAAACGCCTTTGCGTAGATTACAGAGCACTCAATCGTAAAACAATAAAGGACCATTACCCTCTTCCCCGCATAGATGATCAAATTGATTTATTGGCTGGTCACGAGTTTTTTATATCATTAGACCTTGCTTCTGGTTACTATCAGATCCCGATCTCTGAGCAGTCAAGAACTAAAACTGCATTCGTAACTCCAGATGGTCAATATGAATATTTGCGAATGCCGTTTGGTCTGGTTAACGCGCCGTCGGTTTTCCAGCGAACAATAAACAAAATCCTAGCTGACGCAAAGATAAAGTTTGCCGTCATATATATGGATGACATATTAATTCCTTCGCATAGCTTTGAAGAAGGTCTTTCCCGACTTCGTAAAGTATTGCAGTTGCTTCGAGAAGGAGGTTTAACCCTTAAACTAAGTAAATGTCACTTCTTTTACAAAAATATAGATTTTTTGGGATTTGAAATTGGTCCTGATGGTGTCCGCCCCGGTGCTAGAAAAATCAATGCAGTTTCAAATTTTCCAGTTCCTAAAAATCCCCATGAGATACGCCAGTTCATGGGGCTTGCAAGTTTTTTTAGGCGTTTTATTAGAAATTTCGCCATATTGGCAAGACCCTTAACAGACCTTTTGCGGAAAAACTGTGAGTGGGCCTGGGGTTCCGAACAGGCCTCTGCCTTCCAGACTCTCAAAGACTCATTAGTAGAACGCCCTGTTATTGCTTTGTATGACCCTTCTTACGAGACGCAACTACACACAGATACATCTAAACTTGGAGTGGCTGGTATTCTTTTACAAAAAGGTAAAGATGGTATGCTGCGACCAGTTTCTTTCTATAGTCGAAAAACTACTGTCGATGAGCAAAAGTTGCATTCGTTCGAACTGGAGACGTTAGCTGTTATTGCCTCTCTTAATCGTTTTAGAGTATATCTAATAGGTATTCATTTTAAAATATACACAGATTGTAGTGCCTTAAGGACAATTCTAACCAAACGCGATCTTATCCCTCGTATAGCTCGCTGGTGGATACAAATACAGGAATATGATTGCGATATCGAATACAGATCGGGAAGTAAAATGATGCACGTTGATGCTCTGAGTCGTCATCCCATCGAGCCACCTATTTCAGAATACCACATCTTTGATATCCTCAATATTGAAACAGATAATTGGTTAAGCACCGCCCAATCCATAGATGATGAAATAATGTCTATTAAAAATATATTGACCAGTCCAGAAATTGATAAAATTGTCGAAGTTCATAATAATTTTAAGATTAAAAATGATCGTGTTTATCGCATAGTAGAGAACGGTCTTCGATGGGTCGTTCCAAAAGCTGTTCGTTGGCAAATTCTAAAGAAAAACCATGACGACATTGGTCATTTTGGATTCGATAAAACATTAGCTAGAGTTAGGGATTCATTTTGGTTCCCAAAGATGCGACGTTTTGTAAAAAAGTATGTTGCCGCTTGTCTTGCGTGCGCTCACCACAAAGTACCTGGTGGCCCCCGTGAAGGTGAACTTCATCCTATTCCAAAAGTGGAAAAACCGTTTCATACAATACATGCGGACCACTTAGGACCGTTTGTACGAAGTAAACGTGGCAATTGTTACTTACTTGTTATTGTCGATGGCTTCACGAAATATACAAACATTACACCAGTTAAAAATACTAAAGCAACCACAACAATCCGAGTTATAAGAGAGCATATCAGTTATTTTGGTGCTCCCGTACGATTGATAACCGATAGAGGCTCATGTTTTACAAGTAACATATTTAGTAAGTTTATTAAAGAGTCTGGTATTAAGCACATTTTAAATGCAGTTGCAACTCCAAGGGCAAATGGCCAAATTGAGAGATTTAACAGAACGATTTTAGATGCCCTTTCCACTAAAACTTATGGCAAAGAGGATAGAACTTGGGATGAATACGTGCCAGATATACAGATAGGGATTAATTCCACAAAACATAAAACTACACAAAAAAGTCCCTCAGAGCTACTTTTCGGATTTAGATTAATGAACGTTTCAGACTCTATTTTAAGTGATGTTATTAGTGATACGTCAGATAATAATTCAGTAGACCAAATAGAACAAATGCGCGAAAAATCAGGAGAACTTATAAGAAAGCAACAAGAAAAAGACAGAGAACGTTTTAATAAAAATAGGAAAATAACTAATCAAACCATTTATAATGAAGGAGATTTAGTCAGGGTAGAAAGGGAAATCAGTAAAAACGATGGTAAATCTAAGAAATTAGTAGCAAAATATCAAGGACCTTATCGCATTGTTAAAACACTCCCCAATGACCGATTTTTAATAGAAGATACCCCTATTACTAGAAAACACAATCATAAATACGAAAGTATTGTAGCAAGGGATAAATTGCGGCCTTGGCTTAATCTAAGCACTGATTTAGCAAGTAGTTCTGACGAGGAGAACAGTGGGGTTACAAATGAGACAAATGAAGTGCATATTGAATGTGATAATGATTAGCCACTATCTTTATGTCACTATCTTTATTATTTTGTTTAGTTGTTTATTAGTTCCTATGTGTTCTTATTTTTGTAAACCTTAAGGGTTTAAGTTATTAACTGTATTCTAATTAATTACCATTTTGAATGATATTTTAAATGAAATCTGATTATTTTATAAATTCCTCGAATTGAGCCTGTACTACTTACAATTGTTTAGAATCATTATTCTTACTTGAATTAAATGAATGTAATTTATAATTATTTATGATGATAGGTTTGTTGATTTATTTTTATTTTTTCAATGATGTTCTATTTTGTGCGGTACGAGGACGTAACCGAATGTCAGATGGCCGAGCTGTTAGCGTGCATTGACTTCCTGTATACAATGTTGTAATTTAATTCTAAATGTTCTAGCAAACACTGCTTTGACTTCCTGTTACAATGTTTTAAATATTACCTTTAATAAATATTAAACTACCGACTTCCGGTTGTCAGAATGACACCTTAGAGGGACATTGCCGGAGGAGCGCACTATCGGCTGGACCGTCGACTCGTGCGGTGGATGTTTACTACTGTGTACATGTGCAAGTGTAACTGTAAGAAGTTGATTAGAAATTCAGTATAAAAGTTAAGTTCAAAGTGAGTTGTGTTTTTATTTTTAAAAAACCTACAAGTATATAACACCTGATAGAAATAAGAACGCATACGTTCTTAAATATAGTAGGAACACCCACATTTCGCCAGTTATATTTAAGTCCCATGTAATAGGGGGCGAGCCTATTACCATCAACCGGGCACAATTCCAGACTTCGGGCTGCTACTGAGAAATTCCAGATGGAAAAACCCAATAACACTTTGCCCGACCCGGGAATCGAACCCAGGACCCCATACTCAGCAGTAGCGCTTGCGACCACTAGACCAACGAAGCAGTCACAAAAAAGTAAACATAAATAATTAAAAGAGGCAGACGTAGGTATAATCATTATAGTAGATAGAATAAATAGAATATTCTTTTTTATTTACACCATAAAACATACCTACATACTAATTCCATGTTTAAAATTGAATATAATAAAAATAATTTGTTTTTAATAATTTGCAACATCGGTCTTTCGTCGGAAATGTCAAAGTGCCTTTTTCGAGTTAACTCGTCGTTATCGGTCATGTTAGGCATTAGAATGACGTCAGAATTAGGGTTGCCAATTTTTTGTACAATAAATAAAGTATAATATGGTAAAAGTGGGAAAATAAACAGTATCTCGGAAAAACAAACAGTATTTTAATTTAAAAAAAAAAAAAGATTTATTAGTGCCACTCGCGCAAGTCATCAATTTAGCACCAAGTTTGAAGGCTTCGTAAACCTCGGCAAATAGACAAGGAGCATTTTTTTGTTACATAAATGTATTGAAGCTGTATTTCTATGATCCCACAACTTAGCATTCATCATGCACTGATTTTTTATCCTTTATTAAAAAGAACCTAGTTCTTAATAATTAATTACAATCTAGCCTATAAGACTAATAAGCAATTTTAATCTAACTTAATTTTTTACGTAATGATTATTTTAAAAATTAGAATAGTGTTGATTGTACTTTACACAAGTTCGTTCCACTTTCTTAAAGTCTGATATTTTAATATAAACACTTTGTTCATGTGTTATATGTGTGTCATTGGCAGTATTATTTCTACACTTTTACACTACACTAACTCAAAAGGTTTTGTTCGTTTTAGTCTTCGCACTATATTTGTTTGGTCTAGCAGCTGAATTGCCTCGATGTTCACATGTCGGTGGAGTCGGTGTTCATGGGCCTCAGCAAATTTTTGGATTATTCTGGTGACGGGTTCCATTTTTAAGTCACGATGGAGGTCGTCATTTCTTATATACCAGGGCGCATTAACAATACTCCTGAGTACCTTATTCTGGAATGTTTGTATAATTTTGATGTTCGTCGGTTTAGCACAGCCCCACAGTTGGATGCCATACGTCCATATCGGCATGAGAATATGCTTATATAATAAAATTTTGTTGTGTATCGATAGGCAAGATCCCCGTCCAATCAACCAATACATGTTTTTAAAACGCATGTCTAGCTCCTGTCTTTTCTTTTTGACGTGCGCTTTCCAGCGCAGTTTTGCGTCAAGCGTTATGCCAAGGTATTTGGCTGTATTTGCGTATGGCACTTGTTGGCCATTTATGAAGATTGGGTGGTAATCACAATTCTTGTTCGTGAAATCATGCTCTGATAACACTCATTCTGTGAATACTGAGGTGGCAGAACTAAATATAATACTAACTAATCTAAAAAGTATTTTTGTAATACTAATTATCTATTTAACATGTCTCGAAAATTTGAGACACTGAACCACCGCGTCCATGCCCAGGTGCATGCATGAACGTAGTACCTACATGAAACTTTTTATTTAGGCATTGTTCTGGCTATCAGTGAAAGAGTATATTCATATACTTTATTTTTGTT
The DNA here is from genome assembly GCA_963680765.1 of Agrochola lychnidis. Taxonomy (NCBI): domain Eukaryota; kingdom Metazoa; phylum Arthropoda; class Insecta; order Lepidoptera; family Noctuidae; genus Agrochola; species Agrochola lychnidis. The sequence goes on along the minus strand of OY796871.1, from coordinate 2,848,314 downwards.
GAACAGTAAACAGTATTTTCGAGTGAAAAACAGTATAATACTGTTTTTAACAGTATGGTTGGCAACCCTAGTCAGAATCGTAGACAAACGACAAAACGAGAAAAAGAGCGTTCTTGCGCTTGTCATGTTGGCACTGCTGATTGATCGACCCGTGCGGCTGTTATTACTCAGCCACAAGCCCAACCAATTGCTAAGCTTTACTAAAAAGTTAAAAACTCTAAGTCCGCTAGACATGCTCGTCATGATAAGATCACCAATTAGTCGTTAGTTATTCATAACTACCCAATGCCCCATACCACTCAGCCTATCTCATTCCCAAGCGGTTGGACCAACCACATCTGCAAAAGCAAATTACCTACTTAACAGTAGAAGAAAGAAAATGTAGGTAGGTACCTACTGTCATGATTTCCAAATATTAGGAAGATTTACTGATTTTAAATACTAAATATAAAATTAAAAGTATGTGATTTGCCTCAAATGATTTTGTATCAGTGTAATTATGAAGTTTAAAAGTATCTCATTTGACAGTTCCGTAAAAGTACTGGTTTTTTAACGAAACAGAATTGGAAACATGATGTTTGGAGCGTCGCTTAACTTCTAGTTCAGTTGGCTATGAGCCTCGTAACCAGAAGGTGTCTTCAAGAAGTCTAAGGTCTATAACGTTATTATATTAGTGCCTAGTTATATAGTTTGTTAAATGATGCTAAAAGTGTACCAGGTTTGTGGTGTGCAAGATGATAAAATCCAGAGGTACTGGTGCTGAAATGGTGTATCGTATCATTTCAGAAGTGGGTTAAACCAAAAAGGTAAGGTAAAGAGGCTAATGGGAACAACTAGGAGCCTACAAGGATTATTGAGTTTTGTTTTGGGTTGCTATCATTTTATCGGCTGCATGGCGCTGCACATCAGGTCAGGGCAACTCTCTGATGATGTGTTGTATTGTGTAGATTGTGTGTAATGGTGTGTGTGGGTACGTGGCTAGGGCTACTCTCTGGCGGTACTTTAGCACGCATTATTGCACATACTGACCAGACAAATCGTGTGCTCGATCGGGGCGACTCTCCGATAGCACGAGATGTGTTTTGGTTGCCTAAATGAAAGCAATGAGCGTGATTTCGGGGTACTAGTATGGGTATCCCACATCAGGTCAGGGCAACTCTCTGATGGTGTGCGGTGAAGTATACATGGGTATAATGTTTCCTTATAATTTTGCTACCACTATAACTAATAGATACGTTCCCACAAGCCTCTATAAGGGAAGCAAATGAGCAACATTTGACAAAAACATTTTTTATGATTATTTAAAAGCAACACGAGATTAACATAAATAAATTGTTGGTTATGATTATTTCTACCTTAGTGATTGCCATGATAATTGAACTATGGTTGTTCACTGTTAGGGGGCGTACTTTGTGATTTCGCTGGATTTTGAGTGGGTATGATAACTACTGGTTGTTCGGTGATAAATTGTTTTAAATGCATAATAGCTGGACATGAAGGTATTGCGATTACCTCCCAAGTAACACAGGAAGCATAAAAAAAAAAAAAAAAAACGAATAGTAAACTTATGTAGAACTTAAGGGGACGATAGCTGACTTTTAATGATTTTATACTGAAGATGACGTCTGAACGAGTAGTGTTAGCGATTTAAAAAAATATATATATGTTAAATTAGAGCATTTTCTTAATATTTGAATATACGCATATTTTTGATTATGTTTATATTACATAGTGAAATTAATTTGTAAAGTTATATCTAACGCGGATAAAAAACTGAGAATGACGCAAAATCCATCAAGCGTATTTTTCTGAAAACTTCACAATTTTAAAGATAATTAAATTAATGATCTTTTAGTATACGTGTTTTATTAAAATACCTTTTGTTTTACGTGTAATAAATTAATAATGCGTCTAAATTGGGACAGCGCTCCTTGATGGGCGAGTCCTATTACTGGCTGGGCGTACGACGCGTTGCGTGAGCTCAGTACAGAACACGCAAGCTAACCATTTAAGGTCACTGTCATATATCTGCGTCTTAAGGTCCGTATAAACTCTTATATAAGTTCACCGAGCATCTTAACGCTGTATATTGGTATTTTAAAACCATTATGATGCTTTACACTGTAAAACGGTTGGATAGTGGCATATCAAAACTTTTGTAAAGCCTTTAGTTTTAGTGCAGCAAACCATAATGCAGCTGTACAGCTTTCACCTGTTTTTAGTGCATTTAGATTTACAATAGCATTTTTAAGTAGTAAATAAATGCTTAATGCTGTTTAATAGCATAAACATGAACCATTATAATGACCTGTAAATCCGCTATACAGCTTTCAGCTGTGTTTAGTGCCTTAGGGTCTACAATTGCATTTTTAAGTAGTAAGATAATACCTAATGCTGCTTAATAGCATAAACTTGTACCATTATAATGCACCGTAAATCCGTTATACAGTTTTGAGTTGTTTCTAGTGCCTTTTGTTGTGTAATAGCACTTTTAAGTGGTTAGTAACAGCCTAGTACTGCTGAACAGCATAAATGTGAATCAATGTAATTCTTGCATTTTTTAAGATTAACTGAGTTCTGTTGTACAGCTTTAATCAAATACACGTGAGTTATTGTAATGCGTAAAACTGTATATACATTAATTTTACTGTATTCGTAAAACCATTTGTCGGCCATATTGTGGAAAATCACATATTATATGATCAACAAAACAACATAATTTTTTATGGTGGACGTAGAACTACTTTATAGGCAATGGCACTATAGTGGTTCATCAAAAGTCTTCTCTGGCCTCTGGCTTAATAATTGTTCACGCGTGAGTATACTGCTGGCGGCATTAATTAGCCTTTTTAAAGGTTCACCAGGCTGCTATAGACCGACACCATTTTGTAAATATTTTATAACCAAAAAAAAAATATATTATCTTTCAGACCTATTTATAAAAGCAATAGACCTATTTAAAAATGATATACCTTAATTTAATACTGCCCCACAAATACTATTATGTTAATTATGCAAAATTCTTTCTATACTAGGAATACACAATTGTTTTGGTTATTTCACACTTTACAGTAAACTAAATTGTGCAGTAATATTTGAAGCCATGAAATAACAAAAGAGTCAAAAACTTAGCCAGTATTATAAATTTTGTTTTGATGCAAACAAATATAATGTCACTTACTCGGTTTTGACAGTCTTCGTCCATATTATATTGCGAGACAAAATAGTTAAATTACAACGTTAATTGTATTATAACATTTGTACCGTGGTAGTAGAGGTGTTTTTGCAATGATCTAGGATTTATTTATGTTCTAGCTATGAACACTTAAATAGCTCTAATAATTCAATTACTGCATTCTAATCCTAGTCTAATGCTTTTGAAATGCAATTAACATCTTCTTTATCAATAATATTGCCAGTATAATGCGCCTGTAATGCAATTAAACAACTGTTGTGAACATATTTAGGATCTAAAGCCGTATAATTTGTGCCCAAATAAGCATTACAGTAGCCCTATACACGTTTGTAATGCTTCTATAGAACTAACTCAAAATGCGAAAAGGATACAGAAATGCTGTAAGTCGGCCGCTATACTGCTTTGATGTGTTACTTGGGTTATGATTAATTTGATTGATTGAGATAGTGAACTTAACCAACACTTTATTTTGGATGGGATTTATTTACATGGCTGTTGGGGCGTAACTCCCAACAGTGAAAATGTTATGTTGATGTTGTGTATTGGGATGTTATGTTGAACGAGTAAACAACCGATTGTTATAAAGGTTTTATTGCTACTAAAACAATATTTAATAAAGTAATAATGCACAATTAATGTTGGGTTAACAAACTGCAACGTTTCACTGTAAGAAGGACAAATTATTTTCATGTACAGCGTAGCTCGTACAATGGCATTCTTTCATCTTTGTCTGTGCTAAATAAATGTATTTTCTTTCTTTCTTTCATGGTTTTCGTGAATCATTCTATGTCTTATAACGTGTCCATTGCATGAGCATGATCACGATGACGTGATGATTGCCCGTCATGAGACTGTCGCGGGACTGTCATGAGACCGTCATGAAACCGTTGTGAGACCGTCGTGGGATTAACCAAAAGGTAAACTATGTTTGTTCGCACTTGATAAATGATAAGTGAACTATGATGTTCACACTTGATAAATGATAACTGAAGTATGTTTGTTTGCACTTGATAAATGATAAGTGAACTATGATGTTCACACTTGATAAATGATAACTGCAGTATGTTTGTTTGCACTTGATAAATGATAAGTGAACTATGATGTTCACACTTGATAAATGATAAGTGAACTATGTTTGTTTGCACTTGATAAATGATAAGTGAACTATGATGTTCACACTTGATAAATGATAACTGCAGTATGTTTGTTTTGCACTTGATAAATGATAAGTGAACTATGATGTTCACACTTGATAAATGATAAGTGAACTATGTTTGTTCGCACTTGATAAATGATACGGTGAAGGAAAACATCGTGAGGAAACCGGCATGTCCTAGAACCAAATATTCGAAGACATGTGACATCTACCAACCCGCACTGGGCCCGCGTGGTGGATTACGGCCCACTCCCTCTCACAGTGAGAGGATCATGGGCTGATTATGATAAATGGTTTTGTTAATGTGGACAGGGTTCGTTTGGGTATCTGATCTTGTTTCAAATGGAGTATTAGTATTATGATACTTATTGATTTTTTGATACTATGATTGATTTTATGATACCATTTTATTTTATTATAATTATGATACTTAATGATTACTGTTCTGGATCAATGAAACATTAATTGAATATAACTTGATTTGAATTCCGGTATAGTTTTCTAAGCTATATAGAATCATGTGTAAAGATTGTAAATGGATTACGCCCCGAGTACGTACGACATAAATAATAATGAAATGCTGTTCATTGGTAAGCGCATTACCTGAGAACAGCTGAAACGATTTGGCTATCTTTTGTTTTAAAAAAATGTTCTTTATAGTCCGAATTAGGTTTTTGTGGAAAGCAAAATCAAAAAGTTTCCTTGTATCTGAACGTTCTTTTTCTATGAATTTTTGTATGAACGTCTTTAAGAGTAATGTTTCAATGAGATGTGAAAATGATATCTGATGTCGAGCCTGGCGCTAAAATTATTTTATTAAACTAAATTGTCTGTGTGGTTACAATGGTATTTTTCCTACGTTTCGAGTTTATTTTGTATTTATAAGTTTTGGTGTTTTAAATGATTATGGTAGGAGTTAAAAAAAAATACTGTTTATTTTTGGTGATACTTCTTGTGATTATGTTATGTTATGTGAGTATTTGAATACTTCTGTTGTTCAACGGTTCAATTAAGAGGGACATATTAAGTCTAGTCTGTACTGGATATTTATAATGTTGTTATTTAAATAGTTCGACGACGGCGACGTTACCTTTATGTTGATGTTTTATCTTCCTGGCTAGAACTGAGCTGACCAGCCTCGCTAACGGGGGCATAGCCCTTGCAAGGTGTGTCTAGTTGACACAATTAGTTCAACTTACGACTGAGGTCTCAGTTTAGTCAGAGCTAACTGACGTTCGATAAAGATTGAGTCTTGTGAGGATAGAATGAGGTTTTGAGATTTTCCTTCTGGAGTATGGTCGTGAGTTATTAATGTTGTTGAGCGCTTATTTCTTGATCCTTCGTTCCCTCTGGCTCAATTATGTCCGATGGAGTTAAGGCTTAGGATGTGGAGCCTAGTTCTTTATTTTCATAAACCCCCTCTGGGTAGATGTGAATTGTCACGTCAGTTTGTTTGTTTTCTGAGGCTTGCCGTATCTTTTTCGATGGTTTTGGTGCGGTAAGGTTTAAGCATGACGACGTTAATTTTCTGGGTGCGTGTTAACACATATTGTCATTTAACTTGGCTGATACCTAGCCTGGTATCAGAACTTTGCGATTCGTACGTCCTGACTTAAGCCTTCTCTTGCAAGAGAAAGACCTCACTATGTATTTTAATTGCCATCGTTAGGTAATGTTTCTTTTAGGTATAGGCAGGAAGGGTTCGATTGTTCGGATGCTTTGAATAAAAGTCTCTGCCTGATCCATTTATTCAAGTGGGGCGTAGCTCATATGAGGTTTTATCATGAGATGCAACCTCATGCTGGCAAGAACACTGTACGTCATCCGAACAATCTGACAAGATATGTTTAAATTAGGATTTTTTTATATGGTTTTCACTTGTCGGTAAAAAAAAAAAATGATAGTCTAGTCTCAGCAACGGCGCGCGCGTGTATCTTTATAATATTGTACTAATGGTTTAAATATAATCGTCTCCTCAAAAATTATTTGATTTATACACTGCCCGAGCAGCCAAGCATGGTGCTCACAGTACAGTGAATTTTAAAAGATTACCTCGTAGTTTTGAAAATCTTTCAATGTATGATTTAAATGTTCACCCATAACTCGTAATTCCGTATGCTATTGCTAAAGAAATTTGTTTTCATTTAATTTTTTATTTAACATGCAAAATGTCATGATTTATGTAAAAAAATATATATATTATTTTATGATTGTTGTATGTGTGCCAGGAGGCAACACAGTGTCGGATGGCCGAATGTCATGATTTCCAAATATTAGGAAGATTTACTGATTTTAAATACTAAATATAAAATTAAAAGTATGTGATTTGCCTCAAATGATTTTGTATCAGTGTAATTATGAAGTTTAAAAGTATCTCATTTGACAGTTCCGTAAAAGTACTGGTTTTTTAACGAAACAGAATTGGAAACATGATGTTTGGAGCGTCGCTTAACTTCTAGTTCAGTTGGCTATGAGCCTCGTAACCAGAAGGTGTCTTCAAGAAGTCTAAGGTCTATAACGTTATTATATTAGTGCCTAGTTATATAGTTTGTTAAATGATGCTAAAAGTGTACCAGGTTTGTGGTGTGCAAGATGATAAAATCCAGAGGTACTGGTGCTGAAATGGTGTATCGTATCACTACCTACATTTATTTACCACAGACTGAAAAGCATAAGTACCTACAATTTATTCTGCAAAATAAAAATAAAAAAACAGTTCTACAGATTATAAAATAGCTCAAAACGAAGGTCCGAGATTTAAATTCAAATCCACCTAATTATCTCTAATTCAAAACTTACCTAGTTAAGTCCGAAGAATTTTTAATTTGCCAAAGCATTGTCCCTTACCTTTGTCGATGGATACAAAGGAACGCCACCTGTAATTATTAATGTTGTAACAATGTAAGGCAAACTGATCGATGTGTTAGCTTTCCACTTTTCTTTCATCCGAGTACAATGGAAAACTTTCACGAGACATGGCTACTATTTAGTTTATAACTCCGGTGAAAGATGTCGCTCGCTAGCGATTGGGCGTTATTTTTTATCGGGTTTCGTTTAAATTGTCATAAATCGTCGAACAATATAAAGTTAAAGCTGCGTATTATTTTTATATTATTGGTTTACCTAATCAAAAGTTGTTGCTACTAATATTGTTTCCCACGCCATCTATTGACTCTTGTAAGATATTAACTAATATACTCTTGTAAGATACTTTGCTCAAAAGACTCGGTGTCAAGACAGAAAAAATTGTCACAGAAAAACATCCAATAGAGGTGTGACATAGGAAGTCTAAACGGACCCTGCTTCGCTGTAACTGTAATGACAGTACTACACTACCTGCACTACTCTACTCATGAAGTCACGAAGTTAATTGAGTGAATATGAGAGTGCAGATGGGTACTTCGGTTCGCTTCGTGCAACCTCCGCTCGCTTCGGGTGACTTCCAATCGTTGTCGGTTTTTTGCGCCCGAGTCAAAGGACTTGAAGCGTTCTGTAGTTCTTCGCACGAGTGTGTAGTCACGTACTTCGGACTGTGACGAGTACTTCTTCAAAGCAATTTCGCGAGTAGTGTAGTGAGGGTTTTACGAATGGGTGCAAGACTGGTGATAAAATAATTTGCCTAAAAAAGCGAAAGAAATCCTTTTTATGTCATTACAAAAATGGAAGCATTTTAATAATCTCATTAATATTTTTAGCTAGCTTGTGGAATAGAAAAGGTTATTATAACTTTTATTTGGTCCAATAAATGACACAAAATTTTAACAATACATAAACAAAGTTGGATACATGGTTATTTAAATGGAAGCACTAAAGCACTATTATAATAAAAATTTATACTTGCTTTATTTCCAGCCACCACAACAGCGGGGGGGCAATTCCCGTAACTTTTAGGAACATTCGCATTCTAATCTCATTCGCAAGCTGTCAAAAATACAATCAATTTATCGATTTACAGTTTGACAGATTGTTACTTGAACGTGATCGTTTTTTTCTCAGTCTCACCTCTACTTTTCATATTCCTAGTGCTGTCCTGTCAGTGTCAACGGCTCTACTGTCAAAATCGGCGTCCTGTCAAAGTGTCAAATGAAAGAGCGCTTTCGAAAACTGTTAATTGTTATTGTTTTATTCATAATTCGTTATTAAATCCAGGGTTAACTTATTCGATATCTAACATATATCAGTGGCAGATATTTCAGGTAAGTTTAATACAATTTCAATGTTCCAAACAACCAATATCAGAGATTAAATTTCATAGGTTATGTCGCAAGAATTTTATATAAAGTTGACACACTTTTTTACATATTTTCCTAATTTTATGGTGAACACTGGGCTTATTCCTTATTTTGATGATATAAATTTACTTTATTGACGGTTACATGCAGTTATAACGTCCTAATTCTGTTAATTTCGATCATGATAATTTCATTGGAGCTGCATTTTAACAATAAACATTGTCTTTTAAGTTTACTCTGTAAACCGACCAAAAACCATGCGAAAATTATTCCAGAATGTCAAGTCAGGAGAATGAAGCCCCGTTGCCTGAAGGATGGGAGATGAGAACCAGCCGTTCTACTGGTATGACATACTTCCTCAATATGTACACTAAGAAGTCCCAGTGGGAGAGGCCGGAGGCGCCTGCTGACCCTGGTGAGATCCGCTGCAGCCATCTGCTTGTGAAACATGCTGATAGTAGACGTCCATCGTCATGGAGGGAAGAAAACATCACCCGTAGTAAGGATGAAGCGATGGAACTTCTGAAAGGCTATCGTAAGCAGATCGTAGCAAATGATGCAACATTCGCTGAATTAGCGTCAAAGTTCTCTGACTGCTCATCAGCCAAGCGTGGAGGAGACTTGGGTATGTTTGGACGTGGACAGATGCAGGCGCCATTTGAAGAAGAGGCTTTCAAACTGAAGGTGGGGCAGCTCAGCCGACCCGTTGAGACGGACTCTGGAGTCCACATCATCTTGAGGACTGCTTAGATTTTAAGTGTTTTTATGTTCTTTATTATTATACTACCTTATACTGTTCTCAGTTTGCAAAAATATTTAAAGCAATATTCAATGGATACCAAATTAGGATGCTAGATTCAATAGAATTATTTCCTGAATAATTGATGAAGAGATCTTTATAAACCCCCAGCAGCAAGTATCTAGTTCCTCAAATAAAAAATAACACATGTTGGCTAAAATTGTTTATGATTATACTGCTCAAATTCATGTAAGTATTATTGTATTCTGCTGTTTTAATGTGTACTTGTAAACAGCAATATATCTGTAATCACCTTCAATCATTAATGCACTGATTGTAGGCTATAGATTAATTGTGTGAATTGAATCAATGCATTTATGCCTGATAATTTGTTTTAAATATAAATTAAAACATGTGATTTCATGACTGAATTTTAATTTGAATTTGAGGTTTTCAATTGTGTCTCATTTTGCATTTGACTCAGTAATAGAATTTTGTAAAAGACAGTGTTTATTGAAATGTATAAAAGGTTCCATATTCTCTACATGATATTTTGCCTATAATTAAAAGGACGAAAATAAATATGTTTTCTGATTCACATACAATTTTATTTATTATTTGTTCACCATAGAGTTGGGGAGAAATGAGTTCAAGCATGTAACTTAATATTTTATATATTCACTAACAAGATGCACAGTAAATAAGAATAACAAAGTCTTAATTTTAATGACATCAGTACTGCGCCGCTGACGACCCCAGCCAATCGTCAAGGACGCGGGACCCCCCGAACTTTAGTTTTTTTTTACATTTTTCTGACGTCAGTTACAAATATGGCACTAACATAACTATTAACTTATTTTATATTAGACCGTAACAAATACAAAGTTCGGGAGTCAGATCAGATCCAGATTACAAAGCCTTCGTCGTCGGTTCATCTTTATTTTGGCTGTTTCTTATAAGGAGTATTGTGTCTAATGTGGATTCTTTGAGATTCTGGGGGGCGGGGGTCCAAATCGGGCCGATAATAGGCGGCGACCGCTTTCCCCCCCACGCACTGAACTTCACCTTCCTCTTTCCATCCTTCTTCAAGTTGACATCCAAGTACGGATGTCCAGGCTTGAAGATTTTCGGCAAAGATTCTAGAAAGCTCTTGAACGGCAACGCCTCCCGTAACGTCCTCTCATTGGTGTTTGTACTCAGAGCCAAGATCTTGATGGGGTGCCGCTTGTCCAATGTCGGGATAAACTTGAAGCCTGCGAAGTTAAATCGATCATTGCCGTTTCCCGGTGAGTAATTCGAGACGATTCTGGTCAGTTCAGGTATCGCTGCGGAGAAAATGATTTTGGAATTTTTCGCGCCTGGCTTGTAGACCATTTTGCCGCTGCGTTTTCCACCCCAAGGGCTGAAGCGCACTCGTTTCGGCATGCTCGGCTCTCGGATATTGCTTGCTCGTTTCCATGTCCACATGTTTTCGATGCTATTTTTGTCTCTTTTTCCGCCCCATGGACTGAAATATTTCTTCTCCTTGGGGTCTAGGAAGTTGGTTGCGTTTTCTTCAATTGTTCCTTCGAAGCTGTTTCCGACTTCTTCATCGTTATGTAGATACATGTTCTGGTCTATATCTAGCTGATTGGGGAGCCAACGGGTTTCTTGGTCTTCCGCTGTCCGTCGTCTTCTTTGGAGATCAACGTTTTCGATGGAAACTTGGGGATTGTCATGTGTGGTTTCATACTCGTTCCTTGTGGAGGGTACATTGAAGTAGTAGGGTAGAGGGGGTAGCGGGTACTGGATGTTGGTATCGAGTGCGTCGAGGATGTACTCGTTGACGGGACCCCCGCTGTTGATGAACTGGGGACGCACGGTGCCGAGCCAGGAAAACGTGATGAGTAGCCAGTGGTACAACATGATTCTGAAAAGAAGAAAGTTTTCTGTTAGTTTTGAAATAGCGTAACTAATACAGAATTAAGTTTGTGAAGGCCTTGGATGGGTGACCTTCATAGAAAACACATCTTAAACCGTTCGGTCTGAATGATATCATTCAAAAGTAGAGTGGTCTTCGAGCCAAGTTAGAACAACGAATATGCAGGTAGAAATTGTTTGCATAGCTTTACTCGCACCAACAGAAGGAGTGCAAACATCTTCAATGTGCCTATGTAGATAGTAGATAGGTACCTATCCATATAAGCTAGATTTTATCTAAGTAGGTAAGTAGGTACATACTTTTTTTTATTTTTTTATTCAATATGATAAGCGTAGTAGAGTAACGGTCGGGAGGGTCGGCTGCCTAGTAAAGATTCTGTGCAAGGTAGGCTCCACTCGGACAAAAATTAGTTTTTTGAATTAGGGAGTTTTTGTAATCTTAAAGGAAGGTCAATTTACCGAGCAGTACCAAATTTATTTAATTCGTCTCATGCGGTCACTCTTAATTTTCGACCCAATTTTAAATTCTCTTTTATCAAACGCTAAGAGCTTTTCCAGATCCAGATCAATTCTTTGAAGAGCATAACATCAAATATTAATAGGCTCAGAGCAGGGATGTTAAGGAGCTCCGTAACCGTAACCGAAACTATCGGATATCCGAAATGAAAATCTAACCGCAACCGAATCCGTTATAAACATTTCGGATAATTTCGGATTGGGGCGGTCTAAATGAGACACATTATGACAGGTTTTTCTGCCCGGCCGAGCCGATACAATAGCCGCACGCGTCACTTGCATGTTTGTTTATTATTGCTATTATTTAGTCATTGCAGGATAATATTATAACATTACAATTTCTTAAAAATCTAATAATCCGTAAACGAAACTATCCGATAATCCGAAATAATCTTATATCCGTAACCGTATCCGAAACCTTTCTATATACGTATCCGAAATTTCATATCCATAACATCCCTAGCTGAGAGTCGCTGAGATGATGGAGCAAAGAATGTTAGTGCCCAAAAGCTTCTATAGCAATTTTACAAACAAAAGTAACATTCTGTAGGACTGAAGTCACTAGTGGATTAAAAACGAAACGTTTTTATTTAAATATAAATCTGAAATGGAATTCATTATGATGTTATTCCATTATTTGGTAAATTATTCAAAGCCTTTTGCCTCACCGGAAGCAGCGTAATCTCTCTGTAGACTTGCTCCCCAATTTTGAAACATATTTTTATGAAGGTGTAAAAGATTTTAGTAAACTGTTTATTTATTTGTAGGTATTATATTTTTATTTTATTTTTAAGAGCTGTGGTGGCCCAGTGGTAACGTCCGCGACTTACGAGTTGTAGGTCGTAGGTTCGAATCCAGACAGGCGCTTTACTTTTTGTAAATTATTTCATCACCACTGCTCTCAAAACGGTGAAGGAAAAGATCGTGAGGAAACCGGCATGTCCTAGAACCGAAAATTCGAAAATATGTAACATCTACCAACCCGCACTGGGCCCGCGTAGTGAATTACGGCCCACTCCCTCTCACAGAGAGGAAGCCTGTGTCCCAGCAGTGGGAACATTTATAGGCTGATGATGATGATATATTTTTTACAATATGCAACACAACCAATTCACAGCAGGTACTAATTAAATGACTAATTGACTAACTATACAAACAAATACAAAAAAAAAACAGTGGCACTCCGGGAGTGCCGACAGAAGTGAAAATTTGAACAAGATCACCTTGGTGGAAGAAAAATACTTGTACAGAACATTGGTCCGTAACTTTATATTAATAAAGCGCACAGTCGCGTTTACAAAAAAATACTTCGAAAACCTTTAAAGTAAAAATACTTGCATAGAACATTGATCCGTAACGTAATATAAATAAAGAGCACAATCGCGTTTACAAAAATGAGGTGTCGGTAACGGTGTCGCGAGTTCAATTGTTTTTTCCCATCTCTAAAATGCCCAACGCGCCTAAAGAAGTTTTCACTTCGAAAACAAAATGACACAGGCGTCGAAGTATTCCTCCGTCCGTCCGTTTTATGAACTTAAGTTTTTAAAATATCTCACTGTTAGATTGGACTTAGTGAGACTAAAATGTTCTAGTCAATCTACTTTTATCTTTATTTGCAACTAGCTGCGCCACGCGGTTTAACCTCATAAGTCTCGATCCCGTGGGAATATCGGGATAAAAAGTATTCTATGTCCCAACCCAGATCATGGTCTACTCATACGCCAAATTTCATCCAAATCTGTTCAGCCGTTTTAGCGTGAAAGCGTAACAAACAAACATGCAAAAAATCAAATCTTTTCTCATCTTAATACCTATTAGTTTAGATAGTTTAGACTAACGACCTGCTGCTTCGCACGATTTTTACGAGTTGACAAAACATCGAGATTTCTTTATTATATCTAAGTTATAAATCTTAATATATATAAATTACGTGTCACGTTGTTTGTTCGCGATGGACTCCTAAACTACTCAACCGATTTTAATCAAATTTGCACACCGTGTGCAGTTTGATCCAACTTGAAAGATAGGATAGGTAGGGTAGGTAGGGTAGGTAGGGTAGGTAGGGTAGGTAGGGTAGGTAGGGTAGGTAGGGTAGGTAGGGTAGGTAGGGTAGGTAGGGTAGGTAGGGTAGGTAGGGTAGGTAGGGTAGGTAGGGTAGGTAGGGTAGGTAGGGTAGGTAGGGTAGGTAGGGTAGGTAGGGTAGGTAGGGTAGGTAGGGTAGGTAGGGTAGGTAGGGTAGGTAGGGTAGGTAGGGTAGGTAGGGTAGGTAGGGTAGGTAGGGTAGGTAGGGTAGGTAGGGTAGGTAGGGTAGGTAGGGTGGGTAGGGTAGGTACATTTATATGGCAAAACAACGTTTGTAGGGTCAGCTAGTGTGTTATAAGTACTCATAAACCTTCCGGAATCAAATACCGCATAAAAAAGCGACTTTAATTTTTAATTATGAATAGCTATAGAAGATATAAATAAATATTTTCCTTATTTACAACCAATATTAGCAAAATTGTATGTTGGTGGTAAGGCTTTAGTGCAATTGTAATGATCACAACAGTAGGCTACCACAAAAAAAAAAAAACCAGCCAAGTGCGAGTCAGAGCTCACGAAGGGTCCCTTACCACCGTACAATATTTAGCAAAAAAACCCCGAAAAAAACACGTTTCTTGTGTGAAAGAAAGAAGAAAGAAAAGAAAAATATTTTATTTGTGACACGCACAGGAAATACAATACAGTAATAAAAAAATAACAAATATAAAAAAGGAGCATTTTAAAACTAACAAGCAAAATTAATAACGACCTGTGCGAGGCCAAAAAGGCTCATAAAATCCCCTAAAATTTTTTACTTTATTTTTATTATAGAAACTAGCTGCGCCCCGCGGTTTCACACGCGTAAGTCTCAATCCTGTGGGAATATCGATATAAAAGTATCAAACTCAAACTCAAATCATTTATTTCAATTAAACCATTTACAGGCACTTTTGAATTGTCAAGGAATCGGTCAGTCAGAAATAGGTATGAAGCTAGTTGCCCATTCCAAAGCGTAGTAGGTACCTATGGAGAAGAAGATCCTATATGTTAATCCAGGTTATAAACTATCTGTGTGCCAAATTGCATCCAAATCCGTTCAGAAGTTTTTGCGTGAAGAAGAGACAAACATATACACACACACACACACACACACTCACAAACTTTCGCCTTTATAATATTAGTGTGATAGTAGGATACACAATCTGTGAAAATTTCAACAGTCTACCTATTACCGTTCATAAGATACAGCCCGCTGACAGACAAACGGACGAACGGACAGCAGAGGCTTAGTAATAGGGTTCCGTTCGGCACTCTTCGGGTGCGGAACCCTAAAAACAACCTATCAGTTGAAAAAACACTTACCTACCTACCTAGGTACTCTACGTTTACTTTGAGAGCAATGGAACCGACAGTGCTGACTTTAATAATTAAAGTAAAATACTCCTAGTGGGAGGAGAGCCGCACGGTTCGATCCATTAGGTTAAGCTACGCTTGCCGGGGTTGGTCTGCGGATGGGTGACCACCTTAACGTACCGAGATTCCTCCGTGCCTCGGAAAGCACGTTAAGCCGTTGGTCCCGGCTGTCATTCGTGGATCTTTGACAGTCGTTACGGGTAGTCAGAAGCCCGAAAGTCTGACAACCAGTCTTATCAAGTAGTATCGTAATACCTAGATACTGGGTTGTGGAGGTCAGATAGGCAGTTACTCCATGTAAAATACGGTATTCAGCTGCATCCGGTTAGACTGGAAGCCGACCCCAACATAGTTGGGAAAAGGCTAGGCAGATTGATTGAGTCCTAGACCTACCACCATTGGATGGAACGGGTTGAAAAAGAAAGTCTCAAGATAATCGTTTATTCTAGTTAATTGATTCAGGCGTGACCTTGCGGAAATCTATTATAAAAACACTCTGCCAAAACTCTAAAACACTCTGCCAACACTAAAACACTCTGCAACACTCTAAAATACTCTGCCAACACTCTAAAACACTCTGCCAACACTCTAAAACACTCTGCAACATTCTAAAACACTCTGCAAACACTCTAAACCACTCTGCAAACACTCTAAAACACTGCAAACACTCTAAAACACTCTGCGTTCAGCGCTCGGTGTGGCAACACGCCGTATTCAGGTTCGCAACAAGTCAACCGTCATCCTGAGGATGCCTCGTGTCGATTTCTTTCAGGGTTTATTAGGCTCTTTAGAAATAGCTAAGCGGAACAGGTTACTAAATATATCCACGTCTATTGTATTTTATCTTTTACTCTGTTAAAAGTAATGGGACTGACACTAATATCTAGTTGATAACCTGCCTTAGAGCACTTTTAACTGTACACACGGCTACACAGCAAGCTATACATTTCCAGTTTATACTGATCTCGCATTGTATAGGATTTCCGTACAATGCGAGGTCAGCTTATACTGGAAATGTATAGCTTGATGTGTAGCCGTATGTACAACGGGCATTTGATTAGCGTGTTGACTGCCTCGTTGGTCTAGTGGTCGCAAGCGCTACAGCTGAGCATGAGGTCCTGGGTTCGATTCCCGGGTCGGGCAATGTGTTATTGGGTTTTTGCATTAGGAATATATGCAAATAATGCTCGTTTAATAGTATAGGATACCTTCACATAAACCATGGTTGATTTATACGCGTGGTACTTCCTGGCCGCGCCACAGTCAAATTTTGAATCGGGGTTAATAAGAATAAATGTACATAATATGTTCATTATTGTACATAATAATAAAAAAATTGTACTATCAAGATTCGCGAGAAATTTAACAAAATAGGTGGCGCGGCTAGGAACCATACTTTCTGGCCGCGCCACCGCGTATACTGCAATAAATAGTCTAATAATGTACAAACTCATTGCTAATCAATTGTACGTCTATTGTTCGTTCTATTGGTAATGAAAAATACTGCTTAAAGTCAATAACTATGATAAATATCGAAACATCTTAAGAGAGAGGAGCAGCTTTTGGTTCTGCCAAAATGTCCACGTAGGAAGTACCACGCATTTATACGATGACAGTGATTGTCATTCGTGGAGTTAATTCCTAAATGCACTCCTACGCAAAACGTAATTTAAACCTTTAGGAGTGATCCTCCGAATTTTCCTACATAACATACGCAATGAGCCTATAATGATCCCACGCGGGGCCAGCGCGGGTTGGTTAGATATCACATGTCTTCGAATTTTTGGTTCTAGGACATGCCGGTTTCCTCACGATGTTTTCCTTCACCGTTTTGAGAGCAGTGGTGATGAAATAATTTACACAAAGTAAAGCGCCTATCTTGGTTCGAACCTGCGACCTACAACTCGTAAGTCGCGGTCGTTACCACTGGGCCACCGCTGCTCTCAATTTTCCTGCCCTCTGTCACAAAACTATATTCTTAATGTCCCTCGGCAAACCTCGTGTTTCGTCAGTCGTCGGATTTCTATCAAGTATCAGTTGCCCTTTGCACTTGGTGCAGACCGGACGCTCTTAATCGACTTGGAAGTATATAGAGTTGTTAATACTCTTTTAACTGCTATTTACGTACGCAATAAATTTGTAAAATGTGTTTTTTTTTCCAATAAAGATTTAAAAGATTTAAAAAAAAAAACTTATTGTAATTTATATTAAAAATAGTAGGAAAGCTGCTAAAGTCGCAGGCACGACAGTTAGGAAAATAGTTTTACAGATCTACTAGCTGACCCCGGCAAACGTTGTTTTGCCAATTATTTGTTTGGGGTGGACAACCCTTGTCACTTAGGGGTATGAAAAATAGATAAAAATCAGTAAAGCCGTTTCGGAGGAGTAAGGTAACTAACATTGTGACACGAGAATTTTATATATAAGATATAGTTCACACGGAAATCAAAACAAAACAACAATAAAGTACTTAGTTCTGAATTCAAATTATAATACAAGATAAATCTAATAATTGATGGACATGGAAATTAGCATTCGTTTGTATTCGGAAATGCGATGATTCCCGAGGGATATTAAGAAAATAGAAATGCTGTACATTTAATAATGTCATGATATTTACCCACTGATGTTGTCTATCAATGCTTAATAAACAATAATCACAAAATAATATAATTTATTTTGGTGTACTTGTCGTAACAATTTTATTATCATAGCGTGTAGTAGGTTTTGACATTAATAGGCCACACAGACAATAATTTATTATTTCAATAGAAAACATTATTATTTACTATTTTAGGGTACCCTACTTGAGGAGCTCGTGACTAAGTAATAAAAACCGCATGGTTCTATCCATCAGGTTAAGCTACGCTTGCCGAGGTTGCTCTGTGGATGGGTGACCATCTTTACATACCAAGACTCCTCCGTGCCTCGGAAAGCACGTTAAGCCGCTGGTCCCAGTTATCATTCGTGGATCTTTGACAGTCGTTACGGGTCGTCAGAAGCCCGAAAGTCTGACATCCAGTCTTACCAAGGGGTATATAATTAGGCAGTCGCTCCATGTAAAATACTGGTATTCAGCTGCATCCGGCTAGACTGGAAGCCCACCCCAACATGGTTGGGTAAAGGCTAGGCAGATTGATTGGATACTTACTTCCATTTTCTGTATTTCCTATGATCGGTTTTGTTCTAAGGTCGAGTAAACTATCATTTTAGATCAATTTTAAATAAAAAAAACAAATCTGAGGAACATGATATGGCTTCTAGGATAATTAATACTCCTTCAGTAAAAATCTAGCCTATCCTTTTCCCAACTATGTTGAGTTCGGCTTCCAGTCTAACCAGATGCAGCTGGATACCAGTATTTTACATGGAGCGACTGCCTATCTGACCTCCACAACCTAGTTACTAGGTAACACGATACCCCTTGGCAAAACTGATTGTCGGACTTTTGGTTTAAAAACTTATTACAAAAAAAAACAACCGACATCCAAAAAAAAAAAACATTAAAAAGTGAAAAATAACTTTAATTTCGGAAGTCGGTGTCTTGGGTTTTGTATTTTCGTTTTTTGCCACCGACTTCTGAAATTAAAGTTATTTTTCACTTTTTAATGTTTTTTTTTTTTGGAGGTCGGTTGTTTTTTTCTGTAAAAAGTTTTTATTTTTCACTTTTTAGTTGTGGTACCTACCCCACACACATTCGAATACCACTACCTGCTACCAGTGACAGAAACATCGACATACTAAGTGGGAAAAAAATACGTATTTTGTAGCTAACTCAAAAGCTATCCAAGCAAAGTTAATAAAATTTATATGGGACCAATTCGAGAGCACACCCTTTCAAACAAAAAAAGAATTTTCAAAATCGGTCCACAATTGACGGAGAAATCGGTGGACAAAAAAAAAAACGCGACGAACATATAACCTCCTCCTTTTTGGAAGTCGGTTAAAAAAACCGACCAAGATCCTCGAATGACAGCCGGGACCAACGGCTTAACGTACATACTTTCCGTGACACGAAAGAGTCTCAGTATATTATGAATGATCACCCATCTACGGCAAGTGTAGCTTAACCTGACCGATCCACTCGTGCGGCTGTTATTACTAGCCACAAGCTCGTCCTTCAAATTCAAAAATACAAATTCAAAATCATTTATTTGCTGGGTAATTACAAAAAGATAAAAAAAAAATTTACATAGTTAAACCATATTACGCCTTGAGGCATGCAAATCTGAAGCTTTAACTGTATCACAACATTATTATACAATTACTTGCAACAATAATTTATAATTAATATTTACAATTAATAACACAATTTTGGGTAATGTCACAGTGTCAAATAATAGTGAAACATTAGCAAATAATAATGTCACTACAATAATTAAAAATTAAATGTCATGAATGAATTAAATGAGAATGTCAAGATATACAGTATGATTCTTCATAATGTGCACATATCGAAATGAGGGAATCTATGCTTAATTTTAACGACAGAAAAAATATTTTAAAAATCTAAATATTTTTTTAATACTTTTTATGGACTAAAAAAAAATTGTAACAAAACTGTGTAACTTTTAAACTGAATCAGCTATCGCGATGAAACAAACTCCATAATGATTGGAAGTAAGTAGGCGTTTACATAAAATTAAAATTAAGAAAAAAAACTACCCTCAATTGAAAATAAACATGTTTTTTTTTTTGCAAAAATCTGTATTTTTTCCTCAAGTTTTACAATAATTGTAAAATGTATAAATAAAATGACCAAGAGAATATTTTTAATCATTTTTTCCGTCGATAAAATTAAGCATAGATTCCCTCATTTCGATATGTGCACATTATGAAGACTCATACTGTTTTTGTAAATAAATGTTTAAGTAATAATAACAGATAAATAATTAGTGCATTAACCACATGTCACATCAATAACAATATTTCTGAGAACAATATGCGGCTGTGAACATGACTCCATCAGTATCACTCGAAAACATCAATAAATCAAGTTGTTTCTTTGACTAATACCTGCACAACTTACAAAAACAACTTTTTCTACTAATCCGTATCTCCCACAGAATCTAAATATAATCTATCTACGGCGTAGCTCGTAGCACTCAACTACGCGCAAATGCTACGGCTACGCCTACGTAGCATTACGAATGTTATTGTTATTCGAGAAATCCTTTTCGTCATCCATTGACTTATTTCTGTCTTCAGTAAACATTGTCTGACCTATTTTCGCGTAGCACGTGCGTAGCGCTACGCAAGTGCTACGAATTTGCTACGCGAAATGTAAATAAATAATAATAAAAATTGTTTATTGGGAACAAAAACAAAATACATACAGACAAAAATGTTAAACGATGATAGCTGCAATAGTTAAAACTGTGGCGCAGCTACCAACGCCCGACTCCTAGTGAGAGGGTAGGTTGTTCCAAGACGAATACATAACAAAGGTATTTCAATAAATGTTTTAAAGTAAAGAAACTTATAAAATAATATAAATACACGTAGTCGACATGAAATTGTGATACCCAAATTTAGATTAACTAAAACAAGCAAGTCATTTCTTATAAACAGTATCCGCTTTTATAACAAGTTGCCAAAGTCTGTGACAGAACTTAGCGATGGGAAGTTCAAAACCCACATCAAACGTGTCCTTATCAAGAAAGCATATTATAAAATTAAAGACTATGTTGAAGATAAGGAAGTTTGGCAATAATTTCTTCTGCACATGTGGCTTCCCTGGTACCTCATTAACGGCATAAATAAGTAAGAGTCTATTAACTGCTCCCAAATTACTATGTTTATTTAAATCTTTATTTTTTTTTGTTTTTACATTCGTCCTTGACATATTTATTATTCTATTATTTGACATTATATACCTACGATTTAATATCAACTTTTTTTTTTGTGACTTTTGCGGACATGATAATTACTCAGATTGATTACAGTTCTAACAGCAATCATATAATTGCGTTTTATTAAAATAGGTTTTTTACTTTTATTAATTTATTTATGCTGAAAGGGATGAAAGTTGGGAAAGCTGCAGGGTACGACAGAGTGTCTGCTGAAATGCTGAAGGGCGGTGATGGGGTGGTAGCAAGCCTGTTGTGCCGAATCTTTAATATGTGTTGGAGATATGGCCGTGTGCCGGATGATTGGTGCAAGGCTGTAATCGTACCACTATATAAGGGAAAAGGCTCTCAGCAGGAGTGTAAAAACTACCGCGGCATTAGTCTTTTGAGCGTTGTCGGCAAACTGTATGCGAAGGTTTTGATAAATAGAGTGATAAAAGTGACAGATGAGAAAATATGGGATGTACAGGCAGGATTTAGAGAGGGAATGGGCTGTATGGATCAGATCTTCTCCCTAAGGTGCATAACCGAAAAACATCTAGCAAAGCACAAGAACGTCTATTGTGCTTTCATTGATTTGGAGAAGGCCTATGATAGTGTGTGGAGGGAAGAACTGTGGTCGACACTATCCAAGTACGGTGTGGACTGGCGCTTGGTACGGGCACTGAAATCTTTATACAAGGATTCCAGTGCTTGTGTTAGGATAAATGGGGCATACACGAACTGGTTCTGCATCTCGAGGGGTGTTAGACAGGGTTGTGTAGCGTCACCGTGGCTGTTCAACTTGTACATGGATAGTTGTCTGATAGATTTGAAAGAGGGTGAGTGCGGATTGAGGATGAATGAGTTGCCTGTCAAATGCCTTATCTACGCAGATGATCAAGTTCTACTTGCATCATCAGCAGAACAGTTGCAAGACATGGTGACTGTGATGGGTGAAGCATATAAGTGGAAAGGGATGAATATAAATGTGAATAAGACGAAGGTCATGGTGTTTGAAAGAGGAGAGGATGTATCGGTGTGTGATGTGAAAATAAATGATAAGAGTGTGGAGCAAGTAAGTGAGTTTATATATTTGGGGAGTCTGTTTACAAGGGATGGGAAGATTGATGGAGATGTGGAAAAGAGAGTAAACGCGGGAAACAAAGTTAATGGTGCTATACATGCGATTGTGACCAACCAGTCGATGTCTAAAAAGGCTCGACTGGCTGTTCACAATGGTGTGCTGGTGCCCACGCTTATGTATGGTAGTGAATGTTGGGTGTGGCAAAAACAACATGAAAGTAGAATAAATGCTGTGGAAATGCGTTCCTTGCGAAGCATGTGTGGCCTGACTATGAATGATAGGCTGAGGAATGATGTGATAAGACAGCGGTGTGATTTAAAAGAAGATGTAGTGACAAAAATTGAAAAGGGTATGCTGAGATGGTTTGGGCATGTTGAGAGAATGAATGAAAGGCGACTAACAAAATGTATTTACAAGGCTGATGTAAAGGGAAAGGCCGGGCGGGGACGCCCTAGGAGGACATATACTGACCTTATTGGTGATGTTCTTCAGAAAGGCCAGGTGCGTAGTACTCGCAACCGGCGTGCGTGTATGACCAGATGTATGAACGTAAACGAGGCAAAAGGACTATGTAAGGATCGTAGCAGGTGGCGTTCTGTAGTTTCTGCCTACCCCCATGGGAAGAAGGCGTGAGTTTATGTATGTATGTATGTATGTATGTAATTTATTTATTTTTTGTATAGATTCTTTTCTACATATTTTGTGAATGTGAGAACGCTGTAGGCTTAGTGGATTGTAGACCTGTTGACCATTTTCTATTTTGTTAAGTACTTGGTACTTATTGAAAGACCTACACTATCCTCCCATACCTAGAAACACTGTTACATGAAAGTATTGTAAAAGCCAATTATTTTTAAAAGAGTAACCGTGGAGTTTCTTGCCGGCTCTTCTCCATAGGAAACGACCAATTGGAACCGTGCACCTAGCTTCTGACGTTTCATAAGTGCCCATGTAGGTTTATGTGAAATAAAATATTTTGATTTTGATTTTGAATACATTTTGAGATAAGTGTCGTGTGAGTACCTAATGTTGAGTAAGAGAGGGTGTGGGTGTGTTGTGTGTTGTGACGGTGTGTTTTCCGAGATGTTAAATTTCTACAAGTTTTTCTGTAGCATCATAAGTAAGAGATTTTAATTAAATATCGAGTTTTTTCTTGCATTCATTTCTGGTAAGACAATAGATGTCGATATTTTTATTTATTCTATTATATAGTTTTGAGCTCATGTAGGTAAAATGGCGACGCGCGACGTGCTGCTACAGTTGAGCGAGGCTTTACATCACAGACTCTATCAGAACGGCGTCTACTGCTAGATCTAATTGGTTCATAATTCAGCTGGGTATGCTTACGGAGTACTGCTTGAGAAATGAACAACTGTCTGACAGTCAGGACCTGGCAGAGAGAGTAAAGTGATGTCGTAGGAAAGCGGATTGGTTTTCTTAAAAGGACCTTCAAAACTGCTCTCTGAGCTCTCTAAAAATGTCTATAATCTTTGACCTTTGTGCTAAGTATTTCACTAAAGTTTTAATTACGATGCATGTTTAATGAATGAAAGGCCACTAACAAGGCAGATGTGAGTGGAAACGCCGGAAGGGCACGGCCTAGAAGGGATAAATGACCTTATTGGTGATGTTCTTTAGAAAGTTCAGGTGCGTAGTACTCGCAACCGGCGTGCGTGTATGACCAGATGTATAAACGTAAACGAGGCAAAAGGAGTATGTCAGGATCGTAGAAAATGGCGTTCTGTAGTTTCTGCCTACCCCCATGGGAAGAAGGCGTGAGTTTATTTATGTGTATGTATGTTTATTATTCAGTGTCCGCTGAATTGTTTTTCAGAATGTTTCAAAATAATTAATGTGTTATGAATGTTACCAATTGAAAAGATTTGTTTATCTTCCCATATCAAGTCAGTTTCTCAGTAAAGATGCTTTCAAATTCGGCAGAAGTAATATTGTTAATTAATACCGAACATCTTCCTGTAATTCTGAATCATTGGAACTACAAACGCGAGTCTACTCAATATAAAAAAGGTCAGGTATATTTCTCATGAGATTTTTTCCTATGATAGAGGTTACATCAGATATTTTTGTCTTTGATATTTAAGGGTAGAACATTTTCATATCTATGTAGATAGTTCATTGATCCAGGCGTGACCTTGCGGAAATCTTATCTTATCTTATCTTAATATATATATAAATTACGTGTCACGTTGTTTGTCCGCGATGGACTCCTAAACTACTTAACCGATTTTAATCAAATTTGCACACCGTGTGCAGTTTGATCCAACTTGAAAGATAAGATAGCTTACATCTTAATTTAGGAAAAAAAAAAGATATGAAGAAAAATTATATTTTTATAAATTATGGTAGGGTAGGTAGGGCAGGTAGGGCAAATAGGGCAGGTAGGGCAGGTAGAGCAGGTAGGGTAGGTAGGGTAGTAAGTGATAAAGATGGTCCACCCCAAACATTTATATGGCAAAACAACGTTTGCAGGGTCAGCTAGTCCATTATAAAATACAATAGACGTGGATATATTTAGTAACCTGTTTCGCTTAGCTATTTCTAAAGAGCCATAAAAAACCCTGAAAGAAATCGACACGTGTTTCACCTCTCAACGAGGCATCCTCAGGATGACGATTAACTTGTCGCGAACCCGAACCCGGCGTGTTGCCACACCGAGCGCTGCACGCAGAGCTCTGCGCTCAGCTCTCGGCGTGGCAACACGGAACAGGTTACTAAATATATCCACGTCTATTGTATTTTATATTTATGTAGGTAAAGGATGCGTATTTATCGATTTATCTATATATATAATTGCTGTTCGTTAGTCTCGCTAAAACTCGAGAACGGCTGGGCCGATTTAGCTGATTTTGATTTTGAAATGTTTGTCGCAGTTCAGGGAAGGTATAAACGGTGAGAAAATATGGAAAAACTAAAGAAAAAAAAAATTATGAAGAAAATTCACGTTCTCATACATTTTGTGTGAATCGGCTTTTTTGATATCTAGGTAGGGTAGGTAGGGTAGAAATTTTAAAATTATAAACATGCACATTCATTGACTGTTAGGCGGAACGAAATTTGCTGGGTCAGCTAGTTTATATATATAATCAAATGTGCCTACTACATAACTGACAGAAAATGAGTTTTTGAATCAAGATGTTGCATCTGGTGTTCAAACTTCTTAAATTGCAACCGTAATAAATTCCAAACCGAAGAATGTGGTGCTGTTTAAATTGTACATTTCTAAAGCTGAGCATATTTTTTAATTGAACAAAAATTTAAAGCGAGATTAAAATGTTTAATGTTCTACGAAATTTGCGCTGTTATCTCCCTATTTTTCTTAGGCCTAATATTGTTTAGTTTCAAAGCCATTAACCCCACAAACTGAAGTTCTACTCACTGTTATCAAAAATGTATGAACTAAGTAACATGTGCCAACAAAATGGGTGCTTAGATGTGGAAAAGGCTACGTCACGCGAATTTTTACACACACACTGTACCTACTTATAGTAGGCAATTTTTTTCTTGTGAGTTTCTGAAAGCCAATAATGACCTCGTCCGTCCATCGGCTTGTTAGATCATTTGATGTTAAAGTATCTTCTGATAGCACACTATTTGCCAATTCTGCTCTTATGGCCATGGCTCACTACGCTTGTTTTTACGGCAAACAGGGTTGAAATTCTAAAAACCGTAAGTAGTGTGATTTATTTCGATTTTTCTTATAGAGGTGTAAAGTTCACTCATTCTCCATAACAAAGGGAGGATCCTCCGATCAGACGGGTGTTGTCTGGTGGGCTACTGCCCGACAATTGATGTCGGGACGTTGCATGTACAGGATAAGTTTTTTAACCGGTGCGCAAACGTTAACACGTGACTTTACTCATAATTATGAACAACTTTTACGATGGGACCGCGAAAAAAAATCAGCTGTTCCCTACACTTTGACGAGTTATGCGAACATAAATGTAGGGAACAGCTGATTTTAAGCTATTGCATAGCTTTTATCGCGGGCTTTGAGCGCGGCGACCGAATCAAGAAATTCCGTAACGTAACGAAAATAAAACCGTAACGAAAATAAAACCGTAACGAAAATAAAACCGTAACGAAAATAAAACCTAACACCCCCCCACTCCGCCTACCATGTAATGACGATTCCCATGACAACGTGATGTTGTCATGGGAACGTAATTTTTGTTTTATGTCATCATCCATCATCATCCCAATATAGCGTTGACAAATAGGAAGTATGGAGGTTACAAATGCTATGCAATAGCTTTACCGCGGCAGTCCCCGAGTGCCACACGTTTTTTTTTCGCGATTTCGGTTTTGGTCCCATAGTAAAAGTTGTTCATAATGATGAGTAAAGTCACGTGTTAAAGTTTGCGCACTGGATAAAAACTTATCCTGTATGCTTGCTAGAGGCGTGGTTAACACTGCTTGCGCGATGCAAATTTTTGCGTGACGTATTTTTGTGATGCGTAGTTCTGCATGTGGCGGTATATAATAGTGTGGTGGCCCATACTCTCATTTCATCATCTGCCTAGCCTTTTCCCAACCATATTGGAGTCGGCTTCCAGTCTAACCGGATGCAGCTGAATACCAGTATTTTACATGGAGCGACTGCCTATCTGACCTCCACAACCCAGTACCTGGGTAACACGATACCCCTTGGTAAGACTGGTTGTCAGACTTTTTGGGCTTCTAACTACCCATAACTGTCAAAGATCTACAAATGACAGCCGGGACCAATGGCTTAACGTGCTTTCCGAGGCACGGAGGGGTCTTGGTATGTAAAGATAGTCACCCATCCACAGACCAACCGCGGCAAGCGTAGCTTAACCTGATCGATCGACTCATGCAGCTGTTATTACTTAGCCACAAGCTCCCACACTCTCATTTAACTGGCAAAATGTGGGGTTAGGTAGGTACGCCATTAGCAAACGCTTCTGCGAATACAGATGTGCTGTATGCTATATGCTCTCATTACTTGATACAACTTAAGGCCTGAAACTGCGTTAAGCGGACGTCCGCGCGGTTCCATACAAAAGTGCCCCGTTACGGGGACACGCGCGAGCGTCCGTCGCGGGGAAGCGAGTCCCGCGCTCGCGCCACGTGACCCGCCTATTATATTAAGTTCTTCATCAACACGGCTGTGCATGCACACCGTTAAAATGGAACTAGCGACACTGCGTAAATAAAATAATCCGTTCTCCGGAACGGCGGCCGTCGCGTTCCCACGGAGTCCATAAGCGTGTCCACGCGCGTAGACACGCGACGGGTGCCCGTCGCGGGCGCCCGCTTAACGCAGATTCAGGCCTAATACTATTCATCATCTGTCTAGCCTTTTCCCGACTATGTGTGGTCGGCTTTCGGCTTAACCGGATGCAGCTGAATACCAGTATTTTAAATGGAGCGACTGTCTATTTAACCTCTACAATCCAGTTACTGGGTAATACTAACCCCCAAATGTCCTTTCTTTGGTATTGTTCGTCGAGTTGAGCTCCTTAAGTTCTGAGTTGAGCTCCACGATTACTGACAAATGCTTGCACTGACTGGACAGGTCTACTCAAATCTGTGTGGTTCTTTCCTCAAAAGACCATTTCAGACACTAATCTACATGGTCCTCATATGGCCTGACCAAGATTAGTCTGGACTGTAAAAGAGTCTAACTGTAAAGAAGAACCAAGGTAACCGACATAGCCCGAAGAACTGCCAAACTTAACGAAGACTACTAAACTTAAGAACGGATGGCCGATGGGGTCGAAAGGTTCTGGAGCGGCGACCGCGTACCGGAAGACGTAGCGTTGGAAGGCCTCCCACAAGATGGACCGATGACCTTGTGAAGGCCGCAGGAATCCGCTGGATGCGGAAAGCACAGAATCGGTCAAAGTGGGTGTGCTTGGGAGAGGCCTATGTCTAGCAGTGGACGTCTTTCGGCTGAAATGATGATGATGTAAAAGAGCCTGCGACCTCTGAGTTTGTTTCGGCCTTTCTTCTCAGAGTAGTCAGATAGGAAACACCGAACTCATCTTGCTTATTTTTAATATGACGTGTAAAAGTGATTCCTATATCCTATTTACAGAATAAACCATTTCATTTCCCTTTGGTAAGACTGGTGGTCAGACTTTCGGGCTTCTGACGACCCCGTAACGACTGAAAGATCCACGTATATAGTTCAATAAAGTTGTAATATGAGATTTCTTAGTACGTCTTCCTAAAGATATTTCGATACAAGTAACTGCCCTTCACCCGTTTCGAATTACCAGTCTGTATAATAATTTTATGGCTTTCGCGGCTCAAGATTTTGTTTGAATAAAACTGCTAAAGCTGTGGTAAAAGAAACACACATACATAAACTCACACCTTTTTGCCATGAGATGGGGTAAGCAGAAATTACAGACCAACATCTGCTACGATCCTTATAAACTCCTTCATAATTTGGTCATACATGCACTCCGGTCACGAGAACTATTATACGCTCCCAACCTTTCTGAAGAACATCACCAATAATGTCACTTTATGTCCTTCTTGGGGGGATCATCATCATCATCCTATAAATGTTCCCACTGCTGGGACACAGGCCTCCGCTCTGTGAGAGGGAGTGGGCCGTAATCCACCACGCGGGCACAGTGCGGGTAGGTAGATGTCACATGTCTT
The DNA here is from genome assembly GCA_963680765.1 of Agrochola lychnidis. NCBI lineage: Eukaryota > Metazoa > Arthropoda > Insecta > Lepidoptera > Noctuidae > Agrochola > Agrochola lychnidis. The sequence goes on along the minus strand of OY796871.1, from coordinate 2,819,551 downwards.
CGAATTTTCGGTTCTAGGACATGCCGGTTTCCTCACGATGTTTTCCTTCACCGTTTTGAGAGCAGTGGTGATGAAATAATGTACACAAAGTACTAAAGCGCCCGTCTGGGTTCGAACCTACGACCTACAACTCGTAAGTCGCGGCCGTTACCACTGGGCCACCACTGCTCTCTAGGAGGGGGGATGTTTACAAGGAATTTGTGCCTTAAATTCGCTTCGGGGTCTGGATACCTCAACAGTAGACACGAAGGCTATTTTAAACTAAATTCAATTCCACCCACAATTTTATCTAATTTTGCACTATTGGACTAAGGAATGACAACGTCAGAATTAAATTATTGACCAACATTCAGTTTGTGAAGGTCCCAAGTCAATAGGCGGCGCCATATTTCTAAGGCTTTATGAAAAGATTTGCCGCTCGGGTTCCGTGTTAATTAGATAAAGAAATTATATTTTGTTACAATTTATATGGCCGACCCACGATAAGTTTTGGGTTTGAATATGTTTTTGCTTTTCGTATATGTGTGATGTCTGTTATTAGGACATTGCGTGACAACCTACCCTATTTTCTACTTATTACTCTCGTTTTGCGTAAAACCATCCACTCGCAAAAATTATAAATAAAAATGTCGATTTCGTGACATAATTTACTCTCATTTACTCTCTCAGTAGAACTGTCTTATCAAGGGGTATCGTGTTACCCAGTAACTGGGTTATGGAGGTCAGATAGGCAGTCACTCTATTGTGGTAGGTATAGTAATTTTATCGTCTTCACATATAATAATTATTTAACAAATGTACGTACATATACAAACAATTGTAAAACATTTTAAAAGAGTAACGGTGGAGTTTCTTGCCCATTCTTGGAAGGGGCGACTAGAATCAATTTTATTATTTTGTAATTTTTGACGTTCAAAAGTGCCATACATGTGAAATAAATGATTTGACTTTGACTTTAAAATATTGGTATTCAGCTGCATCCGGTAAGACTGGAAGCCGACCCCATCATAGTTAGGAAAAGGCTAGGTAGATTGACTCTCTCAATGGAATCCGACAATACAGAATTTTCAGTAGGGTTTTATTTTAAATCGATAGATTTTAACTTTATCTCTTGGATTCAATTTGTAACGGTTCCGGAAGCCAGGAATACTAACCACCAATATCCGCCATCCTCAACATTTTTGGATTCAATTTTCAGACCAAAAGTTTGACTCTCACATCGTAAAGGAATTTAATTTAATTTTAAAGTTCAAAACAGATTTCAAATGAATCTGTTAATTCCATTTCTAATACGTGTTCTGCTTTCAGAATATAAAACTTTTAAAGTCTTTATAAAGTCAGCAATTTTCATATTTACAGCTGTAATAAAAAACGGTATGAACGATATAAAAATAATGAGAATTGTAAAGTAAGACTTATTTGAAACTATAAATTAATGTATCTGGTTACGAAGATATTATAAAAACATAAATCAAATTGATAGATGATTTTTTCGGTAACTCAAGACAAACTGGAATTAGGATTCAAATCTATATCCTGATCAAAGGTCGAAGGTCGTCGGTCAAAGGTCGTCTATATTTAAACGTTTATTGTTGAGAAAAAAGTTGTGCGTGGGTATTTTGATTACATGATTAATTGAAAATAAAAAACGTGTGGCACTCGGGGACTACCGCGGTAAAGCTATTGCATAGCATTTGTAACCTCCATACTTCCTATTTGTCAACGCTACACTTGGGATGATGACGTGATGACATAAAACAAAAATTACGTCCCCATGACAACATCACGTTGTCATGGGAACCGTCATTACATGGTAGGCGGAGTGGGGAGTGTTAGGTTTTTTTCGTTACGGAATTTCTTGATTCGGTCGCCGCGCTCAAAGCCCGCGATAAAAGCTATGCAATAGCTTAAAAATATTTTGTCTATGACTTTTCCTTTACGAGTGACATTTAAAAGCGCGGGAAAAATACCTACCTGTCACGTGCAATATTTCCTCCTTTTCTTATCTACGTAAATTACCATTTATTCTCGATGACGGATGTTTTAAAAACTATGTTCTTATTTTGATATTTACATGGAGATATGAATGGAGAAAGATAACCAAATTAGGCAAGTCATCTGACAGGAGTAATTTTATAATAATCTATACTCCGTTTGAAATAAGATTAGACATTTAAACAAACCTTTTTTACAGTCCGTTCAACCGATTTTGACTTCTATTGCGTAGGCATTAAAAGCAAAAAAAGTGGTTACAAACCAACTGTTTACTGCAGCTGCCATTTGCATGCCACCAACGCAATAGAAGTCAAAATCGGTTGAAAGGACTGTAGAAAAGGTTTAGTTAAATGTCTAATCTTATCTCAAATGGAGTATAGGTAATTTGTTTTCTGCAGAACTTTGTATGGCAAAGGTATTTGTGTTCCATCTGCATAATGAATCAATTCTTTTATGCCAGATAAAAATCCATATAGACAACAATTAAATAATCATATATCACATATAAACTTTGAACAATAAAAATATTTAAATATGACTGTGGATAGACAGTAGTAATGATATCGATCAACATTATTTATCTATGCATATTATAAATTCTTTTCTATTAATTGCTTGTAATATTGATTGTTTTTATAATAATGTTGTAATAATTTAATTTAATTATAAATTGTATTAATTAATTGAATCTGTAATCTGTCGTGAATTTCATATGGGTATATTCCTGAAATAAATTATTTTGAATTTGTATCAGATGTATGACCGCATTGTTCTTCTAAATCACGCAACGGATTTTGATGTGTTTGTCATCATCATTTCGGATAGTTTATGCATTAATATTTAACTTGGATGTATAGCACAGACATCTTGATATTTTGACATGACACCATTATACCATTGCGATGCAGGGGCGGGTTGCTACTTCTAAACTAATATTGTAAAGAGAAAAGATTTGATTTTTTGTATGTTAGTATGTTTGTGTTTGTTTGCAATGAATAAACTCAAAAAGCACTGGACCGATTAAAAAATTCTTTCACCAGTAGAATGCTATATTATCACTGAGTAACATAGGCTATAATTTATAAAGATATCACGCGGGCGAAGCCGCTGGCGAAAGCTAGCTATTATAAATAAAAATAAAACTTTAAAAAATTAAATTAAAAAAATTAAATTCATTTAATTCAGACTAATTGATATGTCCATAAATTGTTAGTTACAAAGGTCTTAAAACTATGTTAGTGATCATTGATAATTAAATTCAAAATACATAAAAAATCCAAATACAAATAATTCACTCATGTCAAAAATCATGACAAAATAATAATCATGTCATTCATTAATTAATCACTCATGTCAAAAAAAAACAAAAAAAATCATTATCTCGTCACGTGAAGCTGAATGAGCCTACCCAGCAAGAAGAGGCTCCTTAAATTGTATGTTAATTTGCATTAATATTCTTAGAAAGTCACAATCAAAATGGAACTTAAACAGTTACGTTATTGGAACAGTTTCTCTCGATAATTTTTTTATTTAAATTTCGTGTTTTTTTTAAAGATTATTTGAAACAAAAACAAGATTAAGTACTCGGCTTTTATGTCTAAAATAATTATTGTCAGTAAGAAAATATAGTTTATTATCCAGATATAAGATTTTTTTTTTTCTCTAGATCATTTATTACTTTAGTTACAAACGAAATAAGAATTGAGACTTACGACATATAGTTCCGTGCTCGAACACGACAAAAGAGCGCATGCGATATTCGACTTTATTACTGATGTGTTAGCGTTTAGCACATAGTGGAGTGGTGGGGTGCATGGGGGCGGAGTTTGTGTGGAAATTGCCTTTGGAGTGCCTGGTCTTAATAAAATGATCATCTTGAGCCTACTTTTGCCTCACTGTGTAAGGGCTAAAATCCAACCGCAGAATATAAAAGGCTCCCACAGAGAAGCGCGACGGGACTCTAGTAGAACAATTTGTATGAAAACTTCATGGAATTAGGGATGATGACTAAAAATTATTTATGTCCGTCTTGTAGATTATTAAAAAAATTTGAACACATATTTTTCTTTTTTTACGTTATCAAAAGATAACGGCGATACATTGAGTTAAAATGTGCCATGACGGCACGAGTATGTAGATTTTATACTTACTTGTGACGTAGCGACCCCCACTCCCCAACTTTAATGCGATTTATCCAAGTCATTTTTTATTCATATGATGAAGCAAAAAATACGTGTCTAATATTTTTTTTATTATCTGACTGACGGACTGAATAGAATGGAATATACCCAGGCAGCATCCCTATTGTTCTACTAGAATCGCGTTACACCATCGCGTTGCGCTTGTCTGCGGGAGCCAAAATACTTGTATGGAATCATTTGCCCTTTGAACTTTACCACCAAACTAGTAGTAGACGTACTCTAAATAATATCAGTTATCAGTAGGTATTCGTAGGCTTCTTGTTTATAGGGTTCGGTACCCGAAGGGTGTCAAACGTATGGTTGCCATCCGTTCGGGTTTCCCTGGATTTGTCCTAGTTTGGAGGGCGTCCGGGGAGCGTCCGGGCTTTAGTGTCAGATCAATTGAATTATTTGCAATAAATTAAAGCATTATCATTGTTAAAAATTCGCCGCGTGGTAAATGACCCATTTTTGATGCCAAAAAGACGAGCGTTCCTAAATTTTACTTTTGTTACCATAATACCTCAGATAGAGAATAGTGTGTAAGTACAATTGATTAGTAGTAAATTAAGCCTTTTATTTGTATTGTTGAGGCTTAAGTTGATTTTCTATTAAAAAAAAATACTGTAAACTTAACAATGGTTTAATTTATTGTAAAAAAATCCGAGCGCGTCCGGTGAAAAATCTTTTGTCCGGGGCCCGTAATTTAGGTGATGGCAACCCTAGTCAAACGGAACTCTATTACTAAGCTCCCGCTTTCCGTCCGTCTGTCTGTCAGCGGGCTGTATCTCATAAACCGTAGTAGGTAGACAGTTGAAGTTTTCACAGATTGTGTATTCTATTGCCGTTATTACAAAAAAATCCAATAAATACAAGAAACGTGTTTTTTTTTACTAAAGTATTATTTTTTTAATTAAAATATGTAGTGTTAAATGTTGTACGGTGGTATGGAACCCTTTGTGTGCGAGTCAGACTCGCGAATGGCGGTTTAAAAAAAAAACTCAAATGTTGACCAACAACGACTCGTTGATAATGTCATGCAAGCGCCAAGAGATCCTTGTCACACTGTAGTTTTGATCTACGCAAAGATAGCGTATCAAATGCAACTACGCGACGTTTACGCCTACGCTGGGCATATGTGTAAATAGTTTAGTATCGATATCAATGGGTATCTAACCCACGCCCCAGCGTAAAAGCCAGCTGTGCCAAACGCCATCTACTTTGTGAGAAAATTTTCTACCAAATTATTTTCCCTTCTAACTACATAAATGTACGTGCGGTACTTGTACCTAAGTAATTGGAGAGTGTAACAAAATACTACATAAGGTACCACTCCTAGAGTTTAACATAAAAGGAAATTAGTACAACAATGTAGCTAAGAGTATGTGTACAAACAAGAATGATTTGTGTTACAAAGCCCTTTGTACCCACACGTTTTTCTTGCCGTGAAAAACTACGGTTTTTACCCGACTACGGCAAAGCCAAAAGGAAGGGAATGTATGTATGTTTGTATGTATGTATGTATGTTTTTACGTGTGTTCCACCGTAGCGCTTAAACTACTAAACCGATTTTGATGAATGAGGTATCAATAGATTCGTAATAATGGTCCGGGTGACATAGGCCATATAATTTTTCCCTAAATTTAATTTGGTGGACTTTACACGTAAATTTCTAACATCGAAAAAAATTAAAATGGGATGATCATGACATATTTGGTATCAAAAGAAAGGTCTTGACTAGGACATTACAAATATGTATATAATATTATATTTTCAAAGTAAACAAATATGTTTAAATCGTTAAAAACAAGCAAAAGTGAGACTGCGCTACGTAGTATCGCAAGATGTTACCAACGTGCAGTTAATCAAATCTTAATAAGTAGTACTGATTTGTAAATCCAGTCTTATGAAGAAAAACAAGTACAACGAAATATTTATATTTTGGATTTCTTCGAAGCTCGATATCGATATATGGTGTTGGCGTCGAAATAAATCGCTCTATGGTTTCGTCCAAAGCACTATACACTGCTATTGGAATTTAAAATAGGTTAATTACTGAACTATTGTATTACTCTACTCTTATTTACGTTTATCAAGTGTAAAAACGGAAAAGTATAAAATAAAAAAAATAAAGTTTAATAAAAAACTGTAATCCGACTACGGGAAAATAAAAATGATCTAAAAAGTACGGAACAAGCAAATATTTCAGACAGAAATCAAGACATAGGTACAAAAATGGTCAAGGTAAAGCCGTGGTCGCATGCCTGTATCATGTTGGTGCCAGGAACACCTACAAAATTATAATGGCATGCGACGACGGCTTTACCTTTACCATTTTTGTACCTATGTCTTGATTTCTGTCTGAAATATTTGCTTGTTTCGTACTTTTTAGATCATTTTTATTTTCCCGTAGTCGGATTACAGTTTTTTATTAAACTTCTTTTTTTTTTTTCGTCGTGTGTAGGCACGGTCATCAGTGTTGTGTGGACCACTATGGACCCTTGTTGACGGACACGTTTTTTCTTACGGCGCGGTTTATACGCCGCACAGTGGATCGAAAAAAGGCTCTTGAAGACATAGGAGCTGACATTTTATTGTGTCGGTTTTTTGCTTGAAATGGTTTCTAATAGCCAATATTATGCATAAATATATCATAGGATGCAATCTAGTACCTAGGCAAAATGGCAAATACATTTTTTTGCAAAAAAAAAATGCGTTGAGCTAATGATATCTCCGGAACGGAGAGGATAACCATAATATCCTTGCACACGATGATGTAACTATTTATTTATGATTCTTTGATAGAATTCATGTAACGAAATATTGTGCGGCTTTTTTTTAAATCGCACTATATATGAATAAAGCAAGTATGTCAAAAAATCAATTGAGTTAGTAAAATTGTTGGTGTTTTGTTGGCCGGGAGAGCGGTAGATTCCAAGAATACAATTATCTGAATTTAATTTTAGTAATAGACAGTTTACGTCACTAATTAGTGGTTCTTCAAATGACACTGAGTCGTTTAAATAAAAAAACAGTGGCACTCCGGGAAAGCCGACAAAAAATCTTGAAAAGAAATTGGCACCGCGGTAACCAACGCGTTGATGTCTTTTTAATGGTCAAAAGCTGGTGTCGTAACAGTGTCGCGAAATCAATGGTTTAATCCCATCTCAAAAATGCCCAACGCCCCTAAAGAAATTTTCACTTCAAAATAACGATTCCTTCGTTTTGTTGTATGTAAAGTGGTTGATGCATAGTTATAATTGTCAAGGATGGGTATATCCTTGACTGAGCGTCGCCAGTATTCGGAAAGAACATCAACATGTCTCATGTGTAAAGTGTAATTTGATTAAATCATATTATAATCAACATACATCCTGACACTGGCCTTGACACTGACCTTGATACTGATCTTGACACTGACCTTGATACTGACCTGCGAATAGAAAAAAACGCAAGAAAATTTGAATCGCGCGGGCTACCTAAGCGTATCCCGATTAACGATCTCGGAGCTCGTTCCATTATTTTGAGATATTATTGAACCATCGGCTGTCTGTTGTCAGAATCAACAGTATGACCACTGAGCAAGCACTAGACGGTAGACCGTCCGAAGTGGATAAGATATCCTCAGAATTACCTTGGTAGGTAACAAGCTAGGGTAACTTTTGGTTGTAGATCATTTAAATTACTGAATTATTTACTACTAGCTTCTACCCGCGACTTCGTCCGCGGGAAAATTCTTGTTTTAACATAAAATATATACTTATGACATTGTAGCTTAGGGAAAGAATTTTTGGAATCGGATCAGAATTTTTACCTCTTTGTGATATTAATATTATTATTTGCTATTTGTTTGCATTAATAGAAAAAGAAAATTAATCATCCCAGCGCTGATTCGCTGGATTCGTTTTCTCCTATACACATCGTTATTTCTCCTAAGTTTATTTTGTCTATACAGGGTGGCAGGGACATCGACGCGAAAACTGTAACCATGGATATACCTACATGACTCTGAACCCCCTGCGTTGAAATTTTTCGTCGGTTTTAAAAAACTAATCAGCTGTTCCATACATTTTGACCGCGTAGGTATTGCACTTTTCTATGAAACAGCAGATTTTTTTTTTAATAACCGAAGAAATATTTCAGCGCAGGGTGTTTCAAAATCATGTACTAAATCCGTGGTACCAGTTTTCGCGTCAATGTCCCTGCCACCCTGTATATATGTATGTATCCATTTATGTATTAGTATTTATTATTTTTCGAGTTATCTACTAATTTTGTTGCACCTGCCATGTTTTGTCTCTGCATCACCCTAAGGTTGACTGGTAGAAAATGCTTCAGGCATTAAGTCCCCCTTAGTACAGTTTTTTTTTGCTTGTGTATATTTTTTTATAAATAAATAATAGAATACTACTACTAACTTTTAAAATAATATCGTGTTATTTTTAAACGATTTTTGCTATCTTTTTCGGGTCCCTATAAATCCTTAGGTATAATTATATCTCAGCGACTCAAACAACCAGACCAGAAAATTAATCATTGTATAAGAAGGTACTTTGCTGTGGCCAAATAGCCAAGAATGGAATGTTGTTGTTTCTTCTAAATACTTAAAAATAGCTTAAATTATTCTAAAAATATCTTTAAATAAAATACCAGCCTATTATTGTCCCACAGCAGAACACAGGCATCTTCTCATACAGAGAAGGCACGAGCATTGATCACCACGCTTGCTAAAGACGGGTTGGCAAATTCAGACTTATTTTTACTATAAGTCCAGGTTTACTCACTATCAGTGGAGGTCTGCCCAGCTTGGGCGGAGCATCGCCGTGTCCTCGTGGAGGCGATCGGCGGCGGTGATCTCTCGCGTCCGGCCCTGATTCGGGGCATGGTACGGAGCGAGAGGAAATGGGAGGCCGTCACCTCCTTCTCAACATCAGCCTATAATGTTCCCACTGCTGGGACACAGGCCTCCTCTCTTTGAGAGGGAGTGGGCCGTAATCCACCACGCGGGCCTAGTGCGGGTTGGTAGATGTCACATGTCTTCGAATTTTCGGTTCTAGGACATGCCCGGTTTCCTCACGATGTTTTCCTTCACCGTTTTGAGAGCAGTGGTGATGAAATAATTTACACAAAGTAAAGCGCCTGTCTGGGTTCGAACCTACGACCTACAACTCGTAAGTCGCGGCCGTTACCACTAGGCCACCACTGCTCTATGGCCACCACTGCTCTATTCCTCCTCCTTCTGCGAAGCAGTAATGCTCGCGATGGAGGAGGCGGAACGCGTGAGAGAAAGGCAAAATTCTTGCCCTCACGCCCCTAACCGCCGCAAGAGGAGACGCCCTGGGCGTCGGGAATCGCAAGCCGATTTCCGGCCACCGTAGGCGCGGGCTTGCGGACGGTGAGCAATGGATAGCTCGCCGTCCGATATGGACCAGGCCCGGGTCGACGGCGCGTTGTGTTCCACGCGTGCCTCAAAGAGATGTCAGCAGAATTGACGGGGACCGCTAGGGCCGATGCCTGCCGGGGTTGCGAATAAAACCGAAAGGGAGATCGTGGCCCCCGGCAACATGGCAACTGAAGGAACACGGGTGGGTTTTAGTCAGCAAGAGTCTGACACGCCCTTCTCCCGCTCCGCCCAGAGCGGGAGAAGTTATTTGATAATTTCCAAACTAAAAAAAAAAGGTTTACTCACGATTTTTTTCCTTCACCGATATCAGTAATGTCCAAGATATACTCTAAGCTTACATATGAATGGTAAAATTAAGTCAGAGGAACTTAAACAAAATGATCTTAACCTTTAAACTTTATGACGATCTCTCCCCATTTGCTGATCTTTAGCCTGATGTGGCTATTTTGTTTGGGTTACTGTCTACAAACTTGAACAAAATAGATCTGAAATTTCTAGAATTCACATTATACTCGTCTGACGTTTGTATGATTGTCTTGACTTATATTTACAGATGCTAAAATTGTACGAATTTCTGAGCCGAGTTTTGTGGACATTAATCGGTGCATTCAACGTTTGCATCATAATATTTAATCATAACACTTCATTACAAAGACCATTATGGTTTGATTAAGATCCGTCATTATTAACTCCCTAGAATAGTTGGCACAAATAACATCACGCCATTTTTCCTAGAAAATGGTATAGGCAGAGGTCGGGGTAGTGGTCGCAAGCATGCTAAGCAGGTCCTGGGTTTAATTCCCGGGTCTGGCAAAAGTGTTATTGGATTTTTCCGTCTGGAATTTCTCAAAAGCAGCCCGGAGTCTGGATGTGTGCCCGGTTGATGGCAATAGGCTCGCCCCCTATTACATGGGACTTAAACATAACTGGCGAAATGTATGTGTACTATAGGTACACCTCTGCCTAATCCTTCGGGGAAAACAGGAGCGTTATGTTATGTTATATTTTGCATATTGTCTATGAAAAAGTTCTTCAGGTTGGAGTCAAAATCAAACCTTTATATGTAAAACATAGGTGTAAAAGGTGTTGTGTGGTATTGGTATAGAGATCACTTTGTTTTGTCGTTAACGACGTACACATATTAATTAAGTACTCTTGAGTAACAGAATCAAATTTTCTGACATGGACTGTTATGTCGAGACCGTTTGCTCAAGTTGTTTAGTTTCTATTAAGACGTTTCATTGTGTATCGGAACGCTATTTACTACTGCTCCTACTTATCTATCATCATCTTCATTTCAACTTTGGAGAGTTACTGGCGCCCAACTGGGACTCATGACAGAAAGAGCTGATGCTGCGTTTTGAAATGTTAAAATATTCTTTGTCCCGTTTCGGAAAACAGAAAATGTTATTTATCCTGTTAAACTCCTTAATATTTAGCTCATATTGGAGCTATATGACTTTAATACTTCCCTATACAGCCCTTAAAGGTCTTTAAAGTACAAGAGAAAATTATATAAAAAAGGTAGTAAATTGTGGGTTACATGCCTAAAGTAGAAACCACAAACTTGCCAACTAAACTGATATCCAAATTCAATATTGTTCTTTTAAAAGTCGGGGGTATTTGGAACAAAAAAGCTAGGTACTGTAGAAACAATACGTGTATTATGAATTCTAAATTTAAAAAAGTGGTTTTCTATTGGGTCTCTTTGATATAGTTCGTTGCTTTGACGTTTCTATGTTCTTGCCTAACCTATTGTTTAGAGTTTTCAGTAAAATCATCCATACACGCAGTTCCTTTATCCCCAAAATAGTGGTTTGGATAACCCCAAAGCATTGTCATGGTTCAAAAGAATACCAGACTTTGGTGGTGCGTTGTATTGTGCAATCGAAAAATCTCTTTGTTATGCCCTGTGACGTCAAAATGGCCGAATACAGCTTGAAAGTTCGGCGAAAATTCAGTTTTTTATGACGAAAATATCATTAGCTGAACTGCCTTCCACATCTATCCTGCGATTGTGTTAATCAGATTTTCTCTAAATAGTTCCCAGTGATGTCACTATAATTGCTTAAACTTACTTGAATTAAGTAGTTTATTAATAATATTACCTACTTGTAGATACGTTATTGAGTAAGCTAGAGTTACCTAGTGGAGTTAATAATAATTTTAATAAAAGTTAGGACTAGAAACAATACTCAACTTTGGTTTAATTGATGCTTTCCTAGGATTTTCTCGTGTACTGACTGTTTTGTCTTTTTAAATTACTTAAAAGTACATAAGTTAGTGTTAGACATTAAGCTACTACAATCTGTCTTATTTATTTAATAGATTTTCAACTTTATCGCTGAAGTATAAGGTTCAAAGTTGATTGGGAAAATTTGACAGTTTCGGGTAGCTTGATGTGCTGGCGTCTGTAAAACATCAACTACTTGCTTATATCTGTATTTCGAAATACTTAGAAATAGTAATCTTAATTATTAAGAAATAAGTCATATTTTCTGCCATTTCTTTCCCTAGTCAGAGTTCTATAAAAGAAAATGTATTTTCTTTAATTTTAATTTGCTGTAGCGTCCTCCCACAGGAGGTAATCTTAGTTTTTCCGGGATGAAAAGCACAATATTCCGCTGTACAAATTATCAACCTGTCTTTGTTCTATTGCAGAGCAAAGTTATCTTCTGGTATAGAGAAGAAACGAACATTGACCATCACGTTTGCTTACAACGTGTTGCCAATTTTAGGCCATTAAGGGCTCGTAATAAGGATTACAAGCAAAAACGAATGAAATTTAAGAATTCTTCTTGTTACCGTATCGATGGCAAATAAGAAAGTTGTGAATATGTTTATATTTAACCTAAAATTCAGCCACGCGAACCCCGTTCTCTGACGCAGTCAGAAGAAGTCAAGCATAGGTATCATCTCTGTTTTGAATCAAGTTTTAATTTTAGAACGATCCTAAAGAATAGTTGATCATAGTTAAGCTAAGTTTGTCTCTTCACTCAATTTGTGAATCGAACCCAAACAGTGATTATATAAATTTAGGCTTGGATATGGATGCTCTCTTTCATTCACACAGGTGAAGATCTAGGTAAATTACTACCGAACTGGTATTTAACCTCTATATTTATACACAACTCGTTGAGCTCGTTAAGTTCTGAGTTGAGCTACACGATTACTGACAAATGATTGCACTGACTGGACAGGTCCATTTAAATCTGGTAAATTACACCGAACTGGTATTTAACATCTATATTTATACACAACTCGATGAGCTCGTTAAGTTCTGAGTTGAGCTACACGATTACTGACAAATGATTGCACTGACTGGACAGATCCATTTAAATTTGGTAAATTACACCGAACTGGTATTTACCCTCTATGTTTATACACAACTCGTTGAGCTCCTCAAGTTCTGAGTTGCGCTACACGATTACTGACAAATGCTTGCACTGACTGGACAGGACCACTTAAATCAATGTACTTCTTTCTTCAAAACGCCAATCCAGACACCAATCTACATGATCCTCACATGATCTGACCAAGATTTTGTCTGGATTTTAAAAGAGACTGTGACCACTGAGTTTGTTTCGGCCTTTCTTCTCAGAGTAGTCAGTCAGGAAACGCTGACCTCATCTAGTATTTAATATATGATTGACTTGTAAAAGTACAAACCAAGTTGATCAAAAGTGTTGTGTATTTAAGATGTGTATTTAGGTCAAACAAAGTTATTTGCTAAGTATCGCCTACAACAGAGGAGAGAGCTGATGTCTGAAATACAGATATTTTATATTTAGTTCAGACACAGATTTTCAAAATCTGTTCATAGAAACAAGTGTCATAAAGTGTATCACCATAATAATTAAATAATTGTAAGTTTTTTAACTAAATTATAGAAATAAAATCGACGAGTAAAATTAACGAGTTCAGAATTACTTAAGAGGCCGGCGACACGGCTCGCAACTATAAATCGAGATGTTTGCAAAATTCAATTCCAAGCACGTTGCGCTAATGTGAGTGCCTGTCGGAGCGATATACACCTACAGTGAGCAATACTACCACGCACACATTGACAACTATTGCTTGACGCAATAGTACTACTAGCTTTCGAAAATTTATGTTAAATTTGGATGTGTTCCGTAATACAAAAAAATATGAATGAAATCTTAATGTATTTCCATTTTATTTTTCGATAGTTTGTAATCTGATAACATAAACTATGCTTCTGCGGAAACAATATTACAAATGTTGTTGCTTATACAAAAAAAAACAATATGAAAACATGTCATTTACGCTGTAAAAATGTACGAAATGCAATTCGCTTACACTTCATTTAAAGGTAAGTTTTTGGAAATAAAAAGACGTAGGAGCCTAGATAAATACTGTCTCAATCAACATAATATGGTGGAAATATACTCAAATTGCAAATAATTTATGTACTACGTTTGTATGTACAATTCATGTGTCGCCGCATCCTTAAGTGGTTTTTATTTCGTTTTGTTTAAAAAACTGTTATAATATGTAATTACTATTTAACAATAAAAAGTTTTTAAGCACGGATAAATCTAAGAAAACCGATGAAGTGCTCATAGTAATATCGTTGAAAAAGATTTTTCGCCGAATTAACGTTTTTGTAGGACCACATGAAACAAATTAATTTCCGTTTTAGTCCGCAACATTGATCAAAGTCTTAATTTTTTTTCAAGCACATATATAATGTTATACAGGTAAGTATATAACTATGTAGGTTAGTTACAGACTACCATGATGAAAGTGTGGGTAGAAAAAAGGAAGCCGACCACAGACAAGTCATAAAAAATTGTATCAAAATGAATTATATTTTCTTCTCATATTCGAGTATGTGAATGGGAAATATCTATGGTTTTTCGCGTTCGTATTTATCAGGTACTTATAAATCATTGACAACAACTTCCGTGCTTTCTTGGGGAAAGGTCAAAGTTTAAAAGCAATTTGGACGTAAAGGGTTTCTTACGTTATACTCATTGCTATAACTATATCATAAAAAGTTCAACGAATAAGTCCGCGACGGCATATGTCTATCTTCTGACCCACAATAACCATTTTTATCTTTCAGAATTTAATAAAAATGTAATATTTTCGAAGCTTTTTTGACCGGTATAGTATTAATCCTTATCCAAAAAAATATGTCATTTAAATAAGGCATTTAATTTAGATTAAATTATGCCTTGACATTATTTCATTTAAATGAATGGTTTAAAAGATATCACAGATTCAAAATTACGCGTAGCAACGCGGACGCAGCGGTAGGAGTCAATGATCTTTTCCTCTGTTATTAGGTATGAAATCTCGGTAGTACGTTCCCGTGGGATATTTTCCGACATCCACGCGGGCGAAGCCGCGGGCAAAAGCTAATTTAAATATAAAAATTAAATGATATTCGTTGGTAAGCGCAGCACTTGAGAACGGCTATATCGATTTGGCTATTTATTGTTTTAAAACGTTCGTAATAGTCTCGGTTTATAGGGAAAGAAAAATTGGAAAATCTCCCCGGAAAATGGGAAAACTCTGGAAAAACTGAAAGTGATTTTTTCCACTTCAGGACAACGTTTTCCGGGTCAGCTAGTTGTTAATAGTTATTGTGTTGTAAAATAATTGCAAAATATTTGGCAAAGTCTGAGTAGTTAGACTAAAAAAGTATAAATGTTATCGTTATGGGAAAATTTGATATCGAAACACAATCTGTATGACTTGTGTTCACATGTCATTTGTATATAGAGCAAGAGCCCGGGACGATCAGACCTTCGTTATTTTATAAAAGCTGAAAGATTATCTGTGTAAGTCCCCAATATACAGGTAAGAACGATCCCCGAATATGAAGTTTGGATCATGGTGGCTTTGGCATGTATCGGGTGACAAAGGTGAATAAAATTGCACTCAAGTTACGTTATAGTATAAAAGCTGAATTTTATATATGTTACTCATTAACAAGAATGGGTCTTGCAGATAATTATGTCCAGAGAGTCGAGACTTTAGAGCATTATTTTAAAACTAGCTGCGCTCTGCGATTTCACCCGCAGAAGTCTCGATCCCGTGGGAATATCGGGATGTAAAGTATGTGTTAATCCAGATTATAAACTATCTGTGTACTAAATTTCATCCAAATCCGTTCAGCCGTTTGAGCGTGAAGAAGAGACAAACATACACACAAACTCACAAACTTTCGTCTTTATAATATTAGTGTTAAGAACTGCCTAAATATGACGTCTCATCATGTGAATATTATTCGTTTCATACGTCTATTTCACTGTTTACTAGGTCAGCACATAATACAGGGCGGCACCCCATCGACGCGAAAACTGTTACCATGGATTCAGTACATGATTCTGAAACCCCGTGCGTTGAAATTTTAAGTCGGTTATTTTTTTTTAATCTGCTGTTCCATACATTTTGACCGCGTAGGTATTGCACTTTTCTATGAGAAATTTCAACGCAGGGGGGTTCAGAATCGTGTACTGAATCCATGGTAACAGTTTTCGTGTCGATGTCCCTGCCACCCTGTATGGGGACACATCTAATAATGACAATTGACTCGTTTAAAATTGAACTAGGCACCTATCCGAACTATATAAATAATATTATAAATGCGAAAATAAGTTTGTTTGTTTGTTACGTTTTCGCGCTAAAACGGCTAAACAGATTTGGATATTGGCACATGAGTAGACCATAACCGATGATGGTAACGGCCGCGACTTACGGTCGTAGGTTCGAACCCAGACAGGCGCTTTACTTTGTGTAAATTATTTCATCACATATGCTCTCAAAACGGTAAAGGAAAACATTGTAAAGAAACCGGCATGTCCTAGAACCAAACATTCGAAGACATATATGTGACATCTACCAACCCGCGTTGGCGGGCGTGCGTGGTGTATTATGGCTCACTCCCTCTCACCGAGAAAAGACCCGTGTCCCAACAATGGGAACATTATGTTATTATTATTATGGTGTCCATAATAAAGAATTCTATCTATCTATCTAACATTATTAAGGCTGATTATGCAGTAGACCATGACCTGGGTTAGGACATTGGATACCTTTTATCCCGGTATTCCCACGGGTTCGAGACTTATGCGGGGGAAACCGTGGGTCGCAGCTAGTTTATAATAATACAAACCGTGTGCCCAATGGGATTTCCCATATAAGTAAATGACGGACTGCCATACAAATTTTCATCCCCCCAATTAACCGCTTTAGGACATGCATAAAGCATAAGCATAATCAGCTTATAATATTCCCACTGCTGGGACACAGGCCTCCTCTGAGAGAGATTGGGCTGTAATCCACCACGCGAGCAGAGTGCGGGTTGGTAGATGTCACTTGTTTTCGAATTTTTGGTTCTAGGACATGCCGGTTTCCTCACGATGTTTTCTTTCACCGTTTTGAGAGCAGTGGTGTTAGGAAATGAATTTTCAATAATAAAATAAGGCAGTCAACAGTTCAGGGTGTACCGGGTATAGAAGTAGAGGATTATAAAACATTTAAAAAAAAAACATCACGCCCTTATCAAAAGGGTAAGTCAGAGATGTACCTATGGCACACCCACATTTCGCCAATTATATTTTTAAGTCCCATGTAGTAGGGGGCGAACCTATTGCCATCAACCGGGCACAAGTCCAGACACTGAGCTGCATTATTATACATACACACATAAACTCACGCTTTCTTCTCATGGGGGAAGGCAGAAACTATAGAACGCCACATTACATACTTGTTTATCGCATTATTATATTTTGCGATTACACAGAGGTTTTCGAATCTACTTAATGGCTGGTTTTGATAAACTTGCGTGTAGATACACTTACGGACAGTGTGTTTCAACACTATTGACATCGTATACACATGTTTACTGAGATGCAAAGTCATAGTGATGTAAAAAATTAAGAGACATATCTGTGTCTGTGAATAAAATTATAATTAAGTATAAATAACTTTAAGTACTTAATTATATCTTTGCCACTGTATTAATGTTTAAGAAATGATTATTTACCTTTACAATAAAAATATGATTCATAACATTTTACCACGTTATGTAAAAGTAAGTTCGGTTCTCACAATTCAATTAAATTTCGAATTTTCAATAAATATTTTTCACAGATTTTCAGATCATCCGGTGTGCAAGGTATTACTTCGAAACACACACGACAGGCAATTAAAAAATGTAGTGACACGTTAAAATTAATTACGAAAACTAAAAATTGCTCTGGCACTTTTGTTACGTAATAAAATTATTAAAACACTATCTACTAATATCCATCCTTAATTTTATAACAAAACACTTATATGCGAAAAACGGTCACCCATCCAATTTCACCCCTAACTTAAACTTATTAGGTAATTTCTTAAACTCACCTTATCAAATCGATCACAGCATAACAAAATTGATAAATTAAAGGGAAAACTTAATCACTATTAGAATCACAGGTACATGAATGGCATACAAAGTTGTTTAGCCGATGACACTTGGAGTAGTTCTGATGGACCGTACTCTGTGTGCGTGCCTTTTATACGCTGTGGCAGGCGACGCGCTCACAGTAGCGTTAGCAGAAGAAGTTTGTAGGAGATTTTCTTTTGAATAACGTTTGGTAAAAATCTTTTGATGTCCATTGATGACAAATTGGCAGGAGAAAACAAATGTCATACCTATATAATGCAATTTTTGCAAGGAAGCCTATCAAATTTAAAAAAAAAAATTGATCGAAAATACCAGTTAGAATATGTTAAGAAAATAAATTGTTTATGTTATTTCTCCGGAGCCAATTAAACTAAAAGTTTTTGCGTCTTTGTGTTTTTGTAATAAAGAAGAGTTTTTACGCTACGTGAACCTAAAAAATTTGAAGAAAAAGGTATCTCATTTGTTGCGAAAAACGTTAGAAATGTTTGTGACAAGCAAGGCAAGACAGACTGCTGCCAAAAAATTTAAGGTTAAACATCTTACTTATTCGAGAAAAAAATTATATGTTACCACAGGTATTTTAAACTTCCAACTCTTTGTTGTAATATTGAATTTACGTAATCATTTTTTCTCGACATTTCCCTAGAGCGTGCAAAATAAATTCGGTTTCCGTAGAGTGGGTGGTGATTGACCTTAACACTTAATGGGAATACCTACTAGATTTTTACAGCTGTAACGTTACAAAGTCAAAGTCAAATAATTTATTTCAATTAGGCACATAAAAGGCACTTTTGAACGTCAAAATTTACAAAAAATAGAATTGATTCTAGTCGCCCCTTCCAAAAGGTAGTTTTCGTATGGAGAAGAATGGGCAAGAAACTCCACTGTTACTCTTTTAAAATGTTTTACAATATTTTGAATACATTAATTATATATGAAGACGATGCACCTGGAATTACATTTACCTCTACGGAGGTAAACCTAACGTTACAGACGTTGGGTGGCAAACTGTAACGTTACGTTGACTGCCTCATCCATCTAGTGGTCGCAAGCGCTACTGTTGATTTTGAGGGCTTCGATTACCAGGTCCAGCAAAGTATTATTAACTTTATTGCACGTGTCGCGCTTGGGAGTATAAAATTTATATTTCGAAGCGTGTTATGTGTTGCTTTCTTTTTAAACTTAAATGACATTTTTAACTGTAAGTAATTTATGAAAAAAGAAATAATAATAATATATTCTTATTTGTTTTTTTTATTTGAATTTGAATTTTGATTGTATTTTAATTTTGATTTTAATCTTATTTTTAAAGAATTTTAAATTATTTTATTTCAATTCTATCTCAATTTTATTTGTAAATGTGTATGCCTGGTCTAATAATAATATGAGTCCATGTTGCTTGAAATAAATGATTTGAATTTATCCATTACGAATTTCTCAGTAGAATCCCGAACTGGATTTTTTTCCAGTAGATGGCAATAGGCTCGCCCCATATTACATGGAACTTAGCATAACTGGCGAAATGTGACTGTACTGGTACACCTCTGCCTAACCGTTCGGGCAAAACATGTGATGTTATTTTTTTGTTTTTGTCTTTGTTTTTTTTTGTTGTGTTTTTTACACTATATCGTTATCTAAAGTTTATAGTTACCCCCAGGATCTACGCAATAGTAATAAATAAGATAACGCTTGTTCTATTTCTGGTCGCTAGCCCACAATTGACCAAGTTACTAAAATAGACGTCAATGTTATGCACTATATACTCGTTATTATCGATCTCTAACCTTAATTAAGATTGACATCTTAATGTGCCTATAGATTTGCTCGATTTTTGACGATTGTCGCGCGATATGGTGTGTTTTGACAATCAATAAAATCTGTCAGCTTCTTAAAGATTTACTCGATTTTATCGATCGTTGCTGTCGTCTGTTAACGATCGATAAATATTAAGGTTAAAATCGAGATACGACGTAGATGTTGATTTATCGATCGACAAAAACTATCCACATTCGACAGTAGCGATCGACAAAAAATACGATGTCGATCGTCTTTTATTTTCACATTTTCTCGATATTATTTGGTCGTGGTGTCGATCGTCAGATATCGAGCAAATCTGTAGGATCCTTTACTCAATATTTACGCTTTTGATTAGTATCCTTGTTTTTGTGTTATTGAGCAATTTCTATAATGAACTTAGAAGCATCTTCCTCAAATATCACATTTCAAAATCATCGTAGCTAACAAGAGTTGTCATAAAATACAATAGACGTAAAAATATTTGGTAACTGTATCAAAATAATCTTAAGAGCTGACATCTTTAGTGTACAAATTTCTAATACAAATATCCTATTCCTATTGCCTATTTGATCCTATTAAAAAAGAAAAAACAGTGGCACTCCGGGAGTGCCAATAGAAGTGAAAACTTGAAAAAAAATCGGCACCGCGTTACTCAACGCGTTGATGTCTGTTTGATAGTCAAAAGCTGGTGTCGTAACAGTGTCGCGAAATCAATGATTTAGTCCCATTTCAAAAATGCCCAACATACCTAAAGAAGTTTTCAATTTTAAAAAAATTGGTTGACATAGGAATTGCCGCCAGAAGTGAAAACTTAAAACTATGAAATAACAGTGTTTTTAAATTAATTTTAAAATTAATTAAGATATCAAAAATCAGCAGAGAGCAGTGGTGACCCAGTGGTAACGGCCGCGACTTACGAGTTGTAGGTCGTAGGTTCGAACCCAGATAGGCGCTTTACTTTGTGTAAATTATTTCATCACCACTGCTCTCAAAACGGTGAAGGAAAACATCGTGAGGAAACCGGCATGTCCTAGAACCGAAAATTCGAAGACATGTGACATCTACCAACCCGCACTGGGCCCGCGTGGTGGATTACGGCCCACTCCCTCTCACAGAGAGGAGGCCTGTGTACCAGCAGTGGAAACATTTATAGGCTGATGATGATGAAGATGATCAAAAATCACTGCAAAAATTGCTTACAAATATTTTTTGCATTATTTTTTTATCAGTATTGCTATGCTAAATTGAGACAACTATAGCAATTATCATTTAGTTTATAATTATTATTACGAAAATCAATCATATATTAATTATTAGTACTTGAAAATTATTTTAAGTACAGGAGAGTCTTACATACGATCAAATTATGAATCACTTAACATATATCACTATTCATTATGGCAGCAGTAGGTACATGCTATTCAAATAATAGTTACTCCGAATATTTGAATATATTCCAACGGTTTCGGTTTGTTTAATGCAAGCTAGCTGGTTGTCCTCCTAATTTGGGTTGCATTTGAAAATGTTGGACCAACATAGAACACACACTATTCATGTAATATTTCTTCTACGTTTTTAGCAAGCAAATATTTCTAGAAAGCGTTTCTTATATCTCAACGATATAAATATATTGAAATATAAAGTTTGACGCTAAATCTACAATCTGGACTTAAATAAACATTAATTTTAATACTGTTATTATGTCCAGAAGTTAAAAATTGTACTTTTTCCACTTTATTTTTCATTTATTAATTCAAACGGAAAATAAAAATTAAAATCGTGATACAACCTTTTTTTTATTTGGAAATTATCAAATAACTTCTGCTCTGGGCGGAGTGGGAGGGCGTGTCAGACTCTTAGGTCCGTATTACAGAACGTCACTCAATACTCAAGAATTACTTAAAACTAGTTTCAACCAATCAAATGGCTTGAATCTAGTTTTAAGTAATGCTTGAGTATTGAGTGATGTTCTGTAATACGGGCCTTACTGACTAAAACCCACCCGTGTTCCTTCAGTTGCCATGTTACCGGGGGCCACGATCTCCCTTTCGGACTTCTTCGCAACCCCGGCAGGCATTGGCCCTAGCGAACCCCGTCCTGACATTTCTTTGAGGCGCGCATGGAACAGACCGCGCCGTCGACCCGGGCCTGGTCCTTATCGGACGGCGAGCTACATCGTGATACAACCTATGACAAAGTTATGAAGATCTCACTTTAGGTTTGAGGGCAAAAATGCTTATTTGAACTTCATGAAAACAATACACATAATAAACATTCCCATTCATAAAACCTCTTCGAACAACAAAAAAAGTAAACTTCGGAAAATTGCAAATGATTTTTGTGCGGACGCTACTTGGCCAGTGCGACCAACTGTTGAATTGCATTAGGACATTCTCTGCTCGATCGTAGGACGAAACGTCTTTGTTTTCTCTGACGTTTCATATTCATTGGTTTGTTTCACAAAATTATGGCCAGTTATACCCCCATTGGTATCGGAAACCTTTATTTTTAACAAGTTTAAACCTTTCCCCTGTGATATTTTCCGCCATTTTGAATTGTACACATACATACATACATAAACTCACGCCTTCTTCCAATGGGGGTAGGCAGAGACAACAAAACGCCATCTGCTACGATTCTTACATACTCCTTTTGCCTCGTTTACGTTCATACATTTTGAATTTTTTTTTTTAACCGACTTCCAAAAAGGAGGAGGTTTGTTTGTTTTTTTATGTATGTCCACCGATTTCTGCGTCAATTGTGGACCGATTTAAAAAAAATCTTTTTTTTGTTTGAAAGGGTGTGCTCTCGAATTGGTCCCATATCAATTTTATTAACTTTGCTTGGATAGTTTTTGAGTTAGCTACAAAATACGTATTTTTTTCCCACTTAGTATGTAGATGATATGATAAGTTTCTGTCACTGTTAGCAGGTAGTGGTATTCGAATGTGTGTGGGGTAGGTACCACAACTAAAGAGTGAAAAATAAAAACTTTTTACAAAAAATAACAACCGACCTCCAAAAAAAAACACTACAAAGTGAAAAATAACTTTAATTTCGGAAGTCGGTGGCAAAAAACGAAAATACAAAACCCAAGACACCGACTTCCGAAATTAAAGTTATTTTTCACTTTGTAGTGTTTTTTTTTAAGTGAAAACTTCTTTAGGCGCGTTGGGCGTTTTTGAGATGGGAAAAACAATTGAATTCGCGACACAGTTACCGACACCTCATTTTTGTAAACGCTATTGTGCTCTTTGTTTATAATATCTAGACTGTGCTCTTTGTTTTTTTTTTTTTCTGAACGATGTTTTCTAAAAATGAAACCTAGCTAGATCGATTTATCGCCCCCGAAACCCCCTGCATACTCATGAAAATCGTTGGAGCCGTTTCCGAGATTCAGATTATATATATACAAGAATTACTCGTTTAAAGGTATTAGATTACGTTACGGATCAATGTTCAATGCAAGTATTTTTACTTTAAAGGTTTTGGAAGTATTTTTTTTTTTGTAAACTCAATTTTGCTCTTTATTTAGATAAGGTTACGGACCAATGTTATATACAAGTATTTTTCTTCCACCAAGGCGATCTTGTTCAAGTTTTCACTTCTGTCGGCATTCCCGGAGTGCCACTGTTTTTTCTTTTTTTTAAATATGTTTTTCTAAGCTGATTTTATTTTCGTTTCGAGCTTTTAAAGTGCAATCGTTTTCTTATTTAATAAACTCTTGTTTATATTTGGTGTTCCGCAATTAAATGCTGTTGTTATTGGTATCAGAAAACTTTATTTGTAACAAATTGAAAGCTCTCTGCGTCGACGTTTCCCGCCAATTTGTTTTTCTCAATGGAAGATGTTATTTTCGTATTGCATTTAGCTTTTAGGTTGAAATCTATTCTTGAATGCTTTGAAATTCATTTACGTGATGTTTTTTTTTAATTCAGTTGGATTTGGATAGGTATTCGAGTTATCCTATAGGTATTTTATTTCGGTCTTAATTTTGAGTGTTATTGTGTCCCGAAAGTCTAACAACTAGTCTTACCAAGGGGTATCGTATTACCCAGTTTCTGGGTTGTAGAGGTCAGATAGGCAGTCGCTCCATGTAAAATACTGATATTCAGCTGCATCCGGTTAGACTAGAAGCCGACCCCAACATAGGCAAAAGGCTAATCAGATTATGTTTTAAACATTTTTATTGGGTTTTCGATCTGGAAGATTTGTGCCCGGTTGATGGTAATATTAAGCTTGCCTCCTATTACATGAGTCTGGCCTGAGTCATGTGCCAAATTTCATCCGAACCGGTTCAGCCGTTTTAGCGTAAAAGCGTAACAAACAAACTCACTTTCGCATTTATAATACTAGTTAGGATTTATTATTGCGACATTTTTAATCTTATATAAATAAGACGGATTCCTACAGCAAGAAATATTTATACAATCTTTTTCATTTTAATTTTACAAAGGCTTCTGGGAAATGACAGAAAGACACGGAGAAATACTGCTAAGTTATTTATTGCGAGAAAACAATATGATGAAACGAACGGGTTCCGTAATGAGACCAATTTACTTATATTAATTCCCAAGATTTGACCCTAGATTAGTGCCCAGTTGATGGCAATAGGCTCGCCCCCTATAACAAGGGATTCACCTAAATATACCTGGCTAAATGTGGGCGTAAAGTAAGGGATATTAATTGATAAGCAAATTTAATACCAACTATAATTGTCCGTAAGTTCAAATTAGAACTGTCATTCTTTGAGAGTTGTATGAAATAGCTCTAAGAGGTGAAATTGACGCAGTTTCAATTTGCTTAACAATAAGAAAGAAAGAAAAAGTATTTATCAATCGATGTGCATGTGTATTTGTCAATTTTTGAAGTGAAAACTTCTTTAGGCGCGTTGGGCATTTTTGAGATGGGACTAAACCATTGATTTCGCGACACTGTAACGCAATTTACCGACACCGTGGAGTAAAAGACATCAACGCATTGATTACCGCTGTGCCGATTTTTTTTCAAGTTTTCACTTCTGTCGGCACTCCCGGAGTGCCACTGTGAAAATAATGGAGCTGCAATTCCAAAAACTAAAAACCGGGACAGAACTCGTGGGGATAGAACTCGTGTCTTGACGGTTCCGTGTCGAAGCTGTGTCCAGAATTTTCAATTTCGGTTTGAAGGGCAAACTTTGTAGTTGAAAAAAACTTTTGATAGAGTGTAGAGTAGACCGATTTAAAGACTAATATTACGCATTTTTATTATATACTAGCTGCGCCCCGCGGTTTCACCCGCATAAGTCTCGATCCCGTGGGAAAAAAAAAGTATCCTATGTTCTTTTCCAGGGCATCATCTATATATGTGCCAAATTTCATCCAAATCCGTTCAGCCGTTTTAGCGTGAAGGCGTAACAAACAAACTTACTTTCGCATTTATAATATTATTAAGGAAATAATATTGCATTTTTATTTTATATTACTTCATACGGAGACGGAGGAGCCCGTGGCTAAGTAATAACAGCCGCACTGGTCGATCCATCAGGTTAAGCTACGCTTGCCGGAGTTGTTCAGTGGATGGGTGACCATCTTTACATACCGAGACTCCTCCGTGCCTCGGAAAGCACGTTAAGCCGTTGGTCCCGGCTGTCATTCGTGAATCTTTGACAGTCGTTACGGGTCGTCAAAAGCCTGACAACCAGTCTTACCAAGGAGTATCGTATTACCCAGTTACTGGGTTGTGGAGGTCAGATAAGCAGTCGCTCCATGTAAAATACTGGTATTCAGCTGCATCCGGTTAGATTGGAAGCCGACCCCAACATAGTTGGGAAAAGGCTAGGTGAATTGATTACTTCAAGCTATGGCCGAATTTCCGATTCTAGATTGTATGAACAAACTTAACTTTGCAGTTTTATGTGTTAAAACGACAAATTAACAATTATCTGATTTTCTGATTATTTGATTTTTCACGGTTGGCGCAGTGGTTAAGCAATTGACTGCTGCGCTGCGTGTCGCGGGTTCGATTACCGCTCGGAACAAATATTTGTATGACCTACAAGTAGTTGTTCCGGGTCTGGCTGTTTGTGTATGTGAGTTTCAATGTTTGTAAAGCACGTTTAAAAAAAAAAAAAAATTTGATGTATCTATAGATTATCTCTACTTGTACAGTGGCACCTTGTTTCATGCCAAATTTCATGATTCCATGGATCAATGGGAAGTACCCTATAATTATATTTAGAAAAGTGAGATAATAATCAATATACCACACACATAATATCACGTGTACCTAAAGTAAAAAATCAAATAATCAGTAGGTCTTAATCATATTGGCCGTAACTCTTTATTGCGTTGACTTGGAAGCTTGAATTTTTAACATGTCCAAGGAACCGCAGACTTAAAGTTTTTGACAATAATTTCAACCGAACCACCGACAGTTGCAAGCCTTATTTTAAAAATATAAAAATCCTTACTATGCCCTCCTTATACATATATGAAACAGCTATGTTTGTTAAAAATAACATGTATAGATTTTCTAGAGTATCAAGTCAGCGTCGATGTGACCAGTTAAATTTAGTTGGATCTAGAACCGCATTATTTAAGAAAAGTATTTTTGTAATGGCTCCAAAAATTTATAATAAATTACCAAAATGCATAAGAAGTGTAGAAAATGTTGGCCAATTTAAAAGTAAATTATTTTTATTTCTAGTAGAGAAGACCTATTATTCCATAGAAGATTTTTTAAATGATACTATAAATTAACGGCTATTGACATTTTATTTTATTCTTTTAACATTTATCTACATTATATTATATTAGAAATTGACTTAGACTTTTGAAGTCATTTATTTAATCTTAATTAATTCTTTTGATTATTATCATTGCATGTTATAAGTATCTATTAAAATAACAAATTATTTGTATACCAATTGTATTGGTAGAACATTGAGATCACGCTAAAATGTATATTTTTAAGACCTTTCTGTACCCCTATGTTCACAAATAAAGTTTGATTTGATTTGATTTGAACCTCATTTGACATTGATACCTCAACCCGTTCCTGAGAAAAGGGATCCTGACAGACGAACAGATGAACAACAAAGTGATCCTATAAGGGTTTCTTTTTTTTCTTGACATAAGGAACCCTAAAACAAGAATTCTCACTTCAAAATATCAACCCTGAAGTACAAATACAAATCGTATTAGTTTTTTGTTGTCTTTTACGATTATTGTAAAAATTGATGAAAAGATAAACATGTTTTTGCAAAAAAAAAAAAACAAGTTTATTTTCAATTGAGGGTAGGCTTTTTATAACAATTTTCATTTTATGAGGACGCCTAATTACTTTCAATCATTATGGAGTATGTTTCATCGCGATAGATCATTTAGTTTTAAAAAAAGTGGTTGCACTCCGGGAATGCCGACAGAAGTGATAACTTGAACAAGATCGCCTTGGTGGAAGAAAAATACTTGTATAGAACATTGGTCTGGGTCACCTTATCTAAATAAAGAGCACAATCGCGTTTAGAAAAAATAATACTTCCGAAACCTTTAAAGTAAAAATACTTGCATAGAACATTGATCCGTAACGTAATATGAATAAAGACCACAATCGCGTTTACAGAAATGAGGTGTCGTCATGATGTCGCGAAATAAATGGTTTAGTCCCATCTCAAAAATGCCCAATGCACCTAAAGAAGTTTTTACTTCAAAAGTTACACCGTTTTGTTTAAAAATTCCATAAAAAATATTTAAATTTTTTAAAATATTTTTCCGTCGATAAAATTAAGCATAGATTCCCTTATTTCGATATTTGCACATTATAAAGACTCACACTGTATACAGGGTGGCAGGGACATCGACGCGAAAACTGTTACTTGATTCTAAACCGCCCTTTTTTTTTTTGGGTAGGAAAAATGCGGGAGGGCGTGTCAGACTCTTACTGACTAAAACTCACCCGTGTACCTTCAGTTGCCATGTTGCCAGGGGGCCACGATGTCCCTATCAGTTTTCTTCGAACCCCCGGCAGGCATTGGCCTTAGCGGACCCCGTCAGTTCTGCTGACATCTCTTTGAGGCACGCGTGGAACACAGCGCGCCGTCTACCCGGGCTTGGTCCTTATCGGACGGCGAGCTGCCCATTGCTCACCGTCCGCAAGCCCGCGCCTACGGTGGATTCTGAACCGCCCTGCGTAGAAATTTTTCGTCGGTTATTTTTTTTTAATCTGCTGTTTCATAGAAAAGTGCAATACCTACGCGGTCAAAATGTATGGAACAGCTGATTGATAACTGGCGAAAGTGTGTGTTTGAGTCCTCTGCCTCTTTCTATTCTTACGGATTCCCCATTAAAATAGATGATAGGCGTGATGTAATGTTAGAAATCTGACAAGGTTTTGGTTCTATTTATTTATTTAATTAAGCTTCTCGCACACAAACAAGGTACAAAGGCGAACTTAATGTCTTAGGCATTCTCTACCAGTCAACCAAGGGTGGTGAAGAGTTTAGATGGCAGCTAGGTGCTCTGTTTGAGAGGCAAAAAAAAAAACAAATACACAGGGTGGCGTCCGGGACATCGACGCGAAATCTTTTACCCTGGATTTAGTAGGTACATGATTCTGAACTATCTGATTTATAGAACAGTGCAATAGCAAAAGCAGATTTTTTTTAAAATAACCGACGAAAAATTTCAACGCAGGCGGTTTTAAATTAAATAAAACTTTATTTCAGACTAAGGCTAAGGTCAATTTTTTTTTTTGTATTTTGGTGTTCGTTTTAGAATCGTGTAGGTACTGAATCCATGGTAACAGTTTTCGCGTCGATGTCCCTGCCACCCTGTATTTAACTAATAAATAATAAATGAAATAGAAATCAATAATTCAGATTTCTATTAGATTTCATTTAATGTAAACTCAAAAAATCTATTTCAAGAGATCCGCGGACAAACTTTATAATTACTCAAAATTTCATCTTCATTTACAAATCTTTTATTACACTAAATGATTAAGTTAAACAACAATTATTAAGACGCAAATATATGACAGTAACCTTGAATGGTTAGCTTGCGTGTTCTGTACTGAGCTCACGCAACGCGTCGTACGGCCAGCCAGTAATAGGACTCGCCCATCAAGGAGCGCTGTCCCAAATTAGACGCATTATTAATTTATTACACGTAAAACAAAAGGTATTTTAATAAAACACGTATACTAAAAGATAAATAATTTAATTATCTTTAAAATGGTGAAGTTTTCAGAAAAATACGTATGGTAGATTTTGCGTCATTCTCAGTTTTTTATCCGCGTTAGACATAACTTTACAAATTAATTTCACTATGTAATATAAACATAATCGAAAATATGCCAATATTAAAATATTAATAAAATGCTCCTATTTAACATATTTTTTTTCCAAATCACTAACACTACTCGTTTAGACGTCATCTTTAGTATAAAATCATTAAAAGTCGGTTATCGTCCCCTTAAATAGATTATAACAGTGTTTACTGTGTACTTACTTAAGTATAAATAAAGTTGCTTTCCGCGGTTAAATTTTCTAATTATCTTATTCTTTACCAACTAATAATCTTCCTTGTTTACAACAAAATGTTTAAAATTTACGGTTTACTTAGATGTTTACTTCTTCTTTCGTGTAGACATGAGTGAGCATAAATAATTAATTAATTACTTAGATACATATAACATTTTGTAATGCCGTGGGTGGTAAAAATCATACACAATTCTAATTAGAAAAGTTTATTTTCAACACACTTGCTCAAAAAGTAGCTCTTATTGCACCGTTTCACAATGCTGTGTATTGAAAACGCGTGCTTTTTACTTTGCAGTCCCGCACTAGTGCACCATTGTATTTCATCAAATTACTATTTTTGACAACAAATTAACATTAATTAGTGTTCTATATATAAATATAAATGTTGTTAGTTTTAATATTAGGCCGTTTTCTTTTGCAAGTGTGCTGAAAACCATCGTTTTATACACGGGAGCATTCGTCAGTGCCCACCACAGTGTTCCTTGCATCAAAATATACAATTTTCTTTCACGAACCGGATTATGAGTACCAGGCAAATCACTGTCCATTCCAAGGTTGCCTGGAAGAGATCACGGAAAGCGATAAGGCCGCCCATTGTATATTTTGTAGTGTTTGATTTATTTTTTTGCTATGTATTTTTGTGGTGTACAATAAAGTATATATAAATAAATAAATAAATATGGTTTTTCGGGAAAAGTTACTCAGAATCAGTAGGTCTGTATCTACCTGTTGCAAGTGACCAAATCAACCAAACATTTCAAGCTTAATTTATAAATAGTTACGTTATGTTAATTCTTCTTTACGTTCAACTTCCTTAACTTTGAATTATCAAATTACCAACGTAGATTACCTATTAAGGCGGAGACTGACTTGCAACGTTTGTTTGTAATGTATCAGTAATGTATCATTTGAAGAGAGCTTGGTTACAAAGCCACGATACACAAGACGCAGCGAACGCTGGTTTCGAGCACATGAAATCCACTCGACTGTCGACAGCTGTCAACCGATAGTCGAGTGAAGGATCCGGCGCTCGCACGACTGACAACTGTAACGCGTTACCAAAACTCGATACATTACAAACAAATGTTACAAGTCAGTCTCCGCTTTTATAATACGTTTTGCGTCTGCCAAAAACATATCTAAGACCATACTTTTAACTACATATCTATGCCAAAAACATACCTACCAAAATATGTTATGGAAATGAATGAAAATCTTCTTCGATAGTAATTATGCGTATAATGAATGATTTAGGGTTTTAACAAATATTTGCGATGATCCATATGCGTGTATGTCGGTTGATTAACGAATGCGACGGCCACGTCGCGCGTGGAGGAATTCGGTACCACACCCTGCACTCCTCTTCTCTGCCGTCCAATAGTAGTGGGCTCGCCTATGATGACGATGCGTAGACATGCCCCCGGCCTTGGAGTAACAACCTCCAACGAAGAAAAAGTAGAAGCAGGTACATGTTGAGAGAAATTAGGGTTCTTCCTCCTTTAGCAGCGGACACAATCTGGGGTATGATCTTCGTATTACTCCGTTAGCTGTCTTAATGTCAGCTAAACGTGCTAGTCCATCCTTGCCAGGTGAAGTGCTTATGATTCGACCAAGACGCCATTTCAAGGGTGGCAGATTGTTGTCTTTAATGAGCACTAAGGTATTAGGTGCTATTGTGTCGGTGTTGGACTGCCATTTACTCCTTGTCTGCAGCTCCGAAACGTACTCCTGCGACCACCGCTTCCAGAAGTTCTGCCTCATCTGTTCGATGCGCTCGTAGCGGACCAAGCGTGAAGTGTTGCTAGCTGTGAGGTCTTCGTAGGTAGGAGCAACGAGCGGCCGGCCAATCAGGAAATGGGCTGGTGTAAGAGGGAGTAGGTCGTTTGGGTCTGAAGACATGAGATACATAGGTCTGGAGTTTAGGAGGGCTTCTATTTGTGTCAATAAAGTGGAAAATTCCTCATAAGTGAGGTTTACGTTTCCTAAACGACGGAGATGATGTTTAAAGGATTTAACCCCTGCCTCCCTTGTCCCCCTATCTTGTACCTAGTGCATTCTGAATATCTAAGCCAAACTTAATCTGTAGCTTAGCGGTCGTGATCGGAGTGGATTAGAAGAGAGGCGTGAGCTCTCGTTTTCTCTCTCACCAGCCCGACATCTTAATCTTTGAGCTAATAATGCTGGTATTGTGCACGTTGGTTAGGCAAAGGTGATGCGACAATATTCGTGTAATGCTGGGGCCGTATCTGCGTGTATCGTAACGAAGCTTCGCACAGTGATACGATAAATGCAGATGTGACGTTATCGTCGCAATAGTTCAGGCTGGCACTTATTGCCCGCGTACATAATAAGCGTGGCGCGTGGTCGGACTAGCGTTGATCATTTCGACTATTGTTTCCGGACTGCGTAGACGCTCTGTCGAAATAATAGAGAGCCATCTTGGATTATTGCACGAAAATTCGTTAAAATTATGAAGCCGCTTATCTGACCACCGTAAAAGCGTGATAACTTTTTAGCGAGTAACACATACGAAGCTTCGGCACGCATTGCTTTGTCACGATAGACGCAAGGGCGGCCCCAGTATAAGGAGGGGTGACGTATTTGAGCTGAGAAGAGTAGGTAAAGAACACCGAGAACAAAAGTGTGTCAAAAAACCGGCCAAGTGCGTGTCGGACCACGCACAATGAAGGGTTCCGTAGTTGGGATGAATTTATCCCAAAAACAAACTTAACTTTGTAGTTGAAAAATATGTTCTCCCATACGGAATGTATGGGAAAACATGTTTTTGCAACTGCAAAGTTAAATTGGTCGATTATTACTCGTTAACCTGTAGAGCCTACTTAGCTGTGATAGTTTTCCTTTTAATTTCGTTATACAAACTACTGTCGTGATTTTTTTCACACACCCAAAATCAACCATTTAGCCGGCAGGGGGGGGGACACTTGACTCTAACAAAAATTAGCACTTTAAAGCTTAATATTTCGCAAACGAATCCCTGAATCCAAAAATGGTTTTCACAAACTCACAATGTTTTTGAAGGACATTTCCAATGATACCCCTCACCATGGGGTAAAAAAATAAACATCACTACTTTACGTGTATGAGAGGTACCCTAAAAAAAAAATGTTTTTCATAATTTTGTTTTACCACTTTGTCGGCGTAATTAATATGTATACCTATGCCAAATTACAGCTTTCTAGTAATAAGGGTCTCGGAGCTAGACCGCGGACAGACAGACAGACAGACGGACATGACGAAACTATAAGGGTTCCTTGTTTACTACGGAACCCTAAAAAGGGAGGCTTTTGGTTCCTGAATTGGGACCATACATGTAGGCATCCGTCCGAACATGCTTGGCCACCCGACCGCTCTTTGTCCGGCTTTGTCGTTTGTCTGGACTTTTCAAATTAAGGAGATTTTTTTATTTATTTATTGTAATTACACACGCCCGACTCTTTCTCAGAACTTTCAAATTTAGAATTGGAACTAAAGTAAAACGTCCGGCCTTTTTTTCACATGCTCGACTTTTTCGCAGGACTTTTCAAATTTAGAAATGGCATCATACAGGTGCGATAGATCATAGAGTAGAGACTGGTACTAATAAAATTCATGGCGCCAAAATTCCGTTGACCGCACAACTTCTGTCACAGACCGCCTTCAAAGCTGTCAGTTTCTAAACGTCATGGTAGTAAACGGTGACACGCTTGTTTTGTATAGAAAGTGTTGCCAATGCTTCCTCTAACAGCGGCCGAGGCGTCTCCGAGCTCTGTGAGATAGATGGATAGATGTTTAGTCTCTCAAATAATGTTCCTACTACACAGGCCTCCTCTCTTCAAAAAAGAGAGGGCTGTAATCCACCACGCGGGCCCAATGCGGGTTGGTAGATGTCACATGTCTTCGAATTTTTGGTTCTAAGACAGGCCGGTTTCCTCACGATGTTTTCCTTCACCGTTTTGAGAGCAGTGGTGATTAAATTATTTATACAAAGTGACTAAATACATAGTCGTGTGAAGTACAGCTAGATAAGCTTGAGCGACTTCAAAACTTGTGCATAAGATTTATATTTGGCCTGCGCAAATATGATCACATTTCTGAATTTCGTACAAAGCTCAAGTGGCTTCCCATACGTCTTCGCCGGAATGCTCATATCTTATTTCAGCTCTACAGTATTCTGTTCAATCCTAAAACCCCCTCTTATCTTAAAGAACGTTTCAAGTTCCTTCATGACACACATAATAGATATCTGAGGTGATCGGAAAATTTGAGACTAGAGATGCCGATGCATTCCACCGGCTTTTATGACAAATCTTTATAAGGCGTGCTCAATCTTTGTCCACTTTTAAAATTCTGGTAAAAAAACACTTTCTCTCTCCTTAAACATCGTCATTACATATAGTTCCTTGCTCTTGTTTCATGTTTATAATTTAATGTATATCTATCTAATATATATATAGGTAATTATATGCTTTATGTATCTGTGTATTCTGTTGTATATGTAAATGGTACACCACTGACTACCTGCAGTATTGTCTCTCTTTTCCATTTAAATCCATCCAAAGGTTGTCTGTAAAAGATCGCTTTTAGCGATAAGACCGCCCATTGTGTCACCCAATGTAAAATTTCTATATTAATGTCTGTAATTTTTATGGTGTACATAATAAAGAATATTCTATCTATCTATCTATCTAAGTAATTAAAAGCCACTTACTCTTGAGGCACCCAAAAACATGCGATTTCGAATCAAACATGATCTTGCGCCTAACATTGTATACAAACACGTGATGTTTACCTGGACCGTTGGTGTGTAGCCGACATTACTCGCATAGTCTCCACATCCGATGTCTTTGTTTTATAGCTCATTCTGCGGCAAATCAATTCTAGATTTTTAGATTTCGATGTACCTTGTAGGTATAGTCCAGGGCTCGTGGCTAAGTAGAGGAAGTGCAGCATATTTCGAATATCAGTTTGTTTTTTGGGAATAAGTAGAAGAGGAAACGGATGCATTAATTACTTAAATATAGATACATACACACATTGCAGTATAAAGCGAATTATTTGTTATTGTATACACACACATATTGCAGTAGGTTTAAAGCTGATTTACATCCGTCACCTCACACGTCGCACTAGTTGTCTGGCATTTTTGCTGAACTAGGCCTATTTGTCGCAGCCGCGAGGCACACTTTCCTGTTAAATGATTATTTTACACTTTGTTTTTGTTTCCTTTTTTATTTTTTACTTGTGTTATAATTGTTGTGTTATGTGCCTTTTTGTCTGTGCTAAATAAATGTATTATCTTTCTTTCTTTCTTCTTCATTAAATTATTGGTAAATTATTTAACTATAATAATACCTTCACAAAATTTCAATCAAATTAAAAATCTCCAAAACTGTGATTTTATTTAGGCTGCAGGTAATTCGGAATATAGTATTCCAACTCTAACTCTATGTCACATTTTTAGGGTTCCGTAGTAAATAAGGAACCCTTATAGTTTCGTCATGTCCGTCTGTCTGTCTGTCCGCGGTCTAGCTCCGAGACTCTTAGTACTAGAAAGCTGTAATTTGGCATAGGTATACATATTAATTACGTCGACAAAGTGGTAAAACAAAATTATGAAAAACATTTTTTTTTAGGGTACCTCTCATACACGTAAAGTGGTGATGTTTATTTTTTTATTTTTTTAACCCATAGTGAGGGGTATCATTAGAAAGGTCCTTCAAAAACATTGTGAGTTTGTGAAAACCATTTTTGGATTCAGGGATCCGTTTGCGAAATATTAAGTTTTAAAGTGCTAATTTTTGTTAGAGTCAAGTGTCCCCCCCCCCTGCCGGCTAAATGGTTGGTTTTGGGTGTATGAAAAAAATCACAACAGTAGTTTATATAACGAAATTAAAAGGAAAACTATCACAGCTAAGTTGGCTTTACAAGTTAACGAGTAATAATTGACCAACTTAACTTTGCAGTTGCAAAAACATGTTTTCCCATACATTCCGTATGGGAGAACATAGTTTTCAACTACAAAGTTAAGTTTGTTTTTGGGATAAATTCATCCCAACTACGGAACCCTTCATTGTGCGTGGTCCGACACGCACTTGGCCGGTTTTTATTCTAGAAATATTCACAAAATCAAAACGAAATCTTTTCGTGTCACATGCCGTCGAGAAATATCTCTCAGGCATGCCGGTTTCCTCACGATGTTTTCCTTCACCGTACTTACTAACTAACTTTATGTTTTCTAGAGGGCGCCACATTGCATTTAATGTGTCACGTCACA
The DNA here is from genome assembly GCA_963680765.1 of Agrochola lychnidis. Classification (NCBI taxonomy): domain Eukaryota; kingdom Metazoa; phylum Arthropoda; class Insecta; order Lepidoptera; family Noctuidae; genus Agrochola; species Agrochola lychnidis. The sequence continues at coordinate 2,783,956 of OY796871.1, read as the reverse complement.
TAGCCTATAACCAGCAGACAATCAAATCAAGACGCCTCCAATGATATCTCATTTGTCAAATTATGATCGATAGTTTAGAAGTTATGAGGTAACAGATGAACATACATACATACCGGTCAAAATCATAACCCTCCTTTTTGCTTTGCCGTAGTCGGGTAAAAAGAACAAGTTGGGGGAAAATGCGCGTCACATCCACTCAAAACACACAATCGCTCAACACAATGCTGCGCGATGCGAGCGACAGCTGGCTTACAATCCCGTGGTATAATATCCGATATCCGATCTCCACGTGGCTGAAGCCGCGAGCTAAAGCTATTTTAAGCTAGTACCTTTATAAATGAATCTGAATCTATAAATTTACTTGGTACTTACAATGGAAGGTACTACACTACTACTACTGGTACTTGGTCCTTAATGGTGCCGATTCCCTTGTTCACAAACTAAACTAAATTTAAGTTCAGTGCATCTTTTTCTTTCTATTTCATTAAGAAAAGGACAGAAGATAAATTTTTGTTTAGTCCTGTCAAATTAATAAGTACCTGTCACTACTCCATACAAGTTTAGACGTGATTAAAAACTTGCCTACTAAAATTACGTCAATTTACGTCAAGCGCTGATTAATTTGACAGGACTAAACTAAAGTTTATCTTCTGTCATTTTTTTAATAAAATAGAAAGAAAAAGATGCACTGAACTTTTTAGTTTAGTTTGTGAACAAGGGAATCGGTACCAATATTAAGGATTTTTTTGAACATAAACTATAATGTTTGTAAATTCAAATTTTGTTTATTCGTTGAAGTTTGCGCGCTTTAATTTTTAAGCAAAACATGTATGATCTCATATGCTTTAATAACACCTATGTTTACCATGTTTTACGCAAATAAATTATCTTATCTTATCTTAGAAATACAGGAGATATATATATACACATAAGAGTTGAAATCCAAAGCCTCAGTCAATAATTCGACATCTCGTAAAGCATGTTCACCGCTCTTAAATATATCGTAAAAGTCTGAAACATGACGCGAGTACCTATTACCGACGTATTTACTTTGGCCCGAAATAAATGTTATTGAATCCTCTGCTATTTTCCCCTTTATTTCGATCAGAATAATTTTGGTTAGGCATGTCTTCTCGTCTTTTCGGAAGATTTTAATATCGATCGATAAGTATTGCAAACGGTTCCCACGAATAAAAACGGAACAGCCCTTTGGTAGACAAATGAACGGGTGCCCATCGAAATATTACCATTAAAGTGTCTACTGCTTTTGGTAAACACTTACTAGTAAATATCATCAATTGAGGAAGTAAATGAAAATGCTACACAACCTGCGGGGGGGGTAAGTGCGTAACACACTTGCAATGGCAATGCAATAAATAAATAAATAATAAAAAAAACGTGTGGCACTCGGGGACTGCCGCGGTAAAGCTATTGCATAGCATTTGTAACCTCCATACTTCCTATTTGTCAACGCTACACTTGGGATGATGACGTGATGACATAAAACAAAAATTACGTTCCCATGACATCACGTTGTCATGAGAACCGTCATTACATGGTAGACGAAGTGGGGGGTGTTAGGTTTTTTCGTTACGGAATTTCTTGATTCGGACGCCGCGCTCAAAGCCCGCGATAAAAGCTTATGCAATAGCTTAATAAATAAATTCTTTATTGGCATAAAAAACGTGTACAAGCAAAGTGAAGCCCTGAGTCCTGCGCTAGGTAAGAACACCTGTGTTATAGGGGCCAGTGTCTTCTCTCAATCAGTAAGTTCTGGATTTATGCAATAACATCATTTGAATTTACTAGACAAACAAAAAGTATTAAAATAGTTATTAAATACATGATTTAAAAAAAGAAAAAGAAAAATAATGAAAACAATTGATTGTCGTTATACATTTGTGTGAATGTGAAGTATAAAGAGTGTGAGTGTTTAATGTATTGATGTGTGAATAAAGGTCAATGAGAATTAATTTACCCTACTTATCCTATTATTTATAAATGTGAATGTGAGTTGGTCCTGTCGTAACCATGTAACTATGTTTGCAGCGCGCATTTTGTCAATCTCGCCAACTGTCAAACGACTGACAGTTATGTCAAAAATGCTAAGGTTACATTAGAAAAGTTAATATGACCGTTAAGTTTTATAAACTTTTATAATTTTCCGCGCAACTTTCTTAATTTTTTCTTTCATATGAACCTTCTGACAATAACAAAGCCGTTCACGCGTGATGCCGTGACCAAAGGAAATAGAATTCATTTTTATATACATACTAGCTGCGCCCCGCGGTTTCACCCGCATAAGTCTCGATCCCGTGGGAAAAAAAAAAGTGTCCTATGTTCTTTTCCAGGGCATCATATAGATGATGCCCTGGAAAAGAACATAGGATACTTTTTTTTATATATGTGCCAAATTTCATCCAAATCCGTTCAGCCGTTTTAGCGTGAAGGCGTAACAAATAAACTTACTTTCGCATTTATAATATTAAGGATATAGTGTTTTGAACTGTTTTAGTTTTTATCTCTTTATTCCTGACGTTTTTAACGTGCATGTCTTTCTACATTGTTCTCACATGTATAATTTGAACATGAACGATATAGGTAAATAATTTGTAACAATATTTTGATTTAAAAGAGTGTCCGTGAAGTTTCTTGCCCGTTCTTCTCCATAGGTGCCTACTACGCTTTGGAATGGGCATTGGGTAACTAGCTTCATCTTTCTGCCTGACGGAAAAATGCCTGTAATTGGTTTATTTGAAATAAATGCTTTGAGTTTGCCTCTAAAGACCTCCAGACACAGTGTGGTGATTGGAATGATGATGTGATCATAATATTTTCGTAGTTTTACTTCAATATTGGATGGAATGACAGTAATATTAATGTCATTTTAACTGATAGTAACTGGGCCCCTTAAAATTTACAAATCTCTCCTACTCTACCAAAATACATAGCAACAAGCCCTCTATACCTCATAATGCCCCCTTCTAACTCTAAAAGAATTCTCTATTCCAAAAACACTTATAAAGAAACAGTCGAATTGATTAGTACTTATCTCCGTAACATTTATAACAAAGTAGAACGGATAACACCTGAGATAGTATAGTTGATTAAATGAAAACAAACTTAAATGTATTAACTAGAGGCGTGGGACATCAAATTCGACCCTTGTTAGGGACTGCCTACAGTTTTACGTAGAGAAACGTTGGTGTTTTTCTTTGTTTCCAAAATCCAAAAAGTTTTATCTAAACTAATTTTTTTAGTTAATTGATTCAGGCGTGACCTTGCGGAAATCCATTATAAAATACAATAGACGTGGATATATTTTGTAACCTGTTCCGCTTAGCTATTTCTGAAGAGCCATAAAAATCTCCTGAAAGAAATCGACACGCAGAAAGTTCTTTGCATTCAGCGCTCGGTGTGGCAACATATCGTGTTCGGGTTCGCGACATGTCAATCGTCATCCTGAAGATGCCTCGATGAGAGGTGAAACATGTGTCTATTTCTTTCAGGAGTTTTTTTATGGCTCTTTAGAAATAGCTAAGCGGAACAGTTTACAAAATATTTCCACGTCTTTTGTATTTTTTTTTTGTAAATTTTTATATTTGTTTGTTACGTTTTCACACTAAAATGGCTGAACGGATTTGGTTGAAATTTAGCACATGCGTAGACCATGACCTGGGTTAGGACATAGGAAACTTTTTATCTTGATATTCCTACGGGATCAAGACTTACGCGGGTGAAGCCGCGGGGCGCCTAGCCTTTCAGGCTTCCAGTCTAACCGGATGCAGCTGAATACCAGTATTTTACATGGAGCGACTGCCTATCTGACCTCCACAACCCAGTTACTAGGTAACACGATAGTTCACGATACCCCTTGGTAAGTCTGCTTGTTAGACTTTTAGGTTTCTAACTACCCATAACGACTGTCAAAGATTTACAAATGACAGCCGGGATCAACGGCTTAATGTGCTTTCCGAGGCACGGAGGGGTCTTGGTATGTAAAGATGGTCGCCCATCCACGGACCAACCGCGGCAAGCGTAGCTTAACTTGATCGATTGACCCGTGCGGCTGTTATTATTTAGCCACAACCTACCGTTACCGAAGGTTACTACTATAAAAAAAATCAAAATTCAAAAGTCATTTATTCAAACTAGGCTGAGAATCAGCACTTTTCGAACGTCAAAATTACATAAGACAGTCCCCCAAAAACGCCCACTCTTCACCACTTCCTAGTGCCTTTAGCTGGGAAGAAGAAGTGGCGCAACAAACTCCCCAGAAACACAGCTGTCTGTTCAAGTTAGAAAAAAAATGATTCAATACAATAGTATTCAAAATTATTATGCAACACAAAAAAATAATTCAATTAAGTATAAATTATTGGCCATATGTCAGCTAGCACACGCCAATATACCAACCAAAAACATCGAGAACTATACTCAAGCAGAATTAAAAAAAAAACTAAACGTAAACAGAACTAAATATCTAAATAAAAGCCTCTAGGCATAAAGGGCGTGCCCGCTTACATAAAGCTGTAATTGGAAGTTATAAATGATAAACTAGGACCATCGAGGTAAAATAAATGAACAGTTAATTACTAGTAACAATAACAAAACCATGATCAGCAAGACGACCAGTCACCACAAGCAGCACCCGTTCACGAGCATAACGCATAGATCAGCCATTACCCCCCTCGCCATATTTGAGGAACACATAATATCTGTATGATTTTTATTATGAAAGATAACACAATAGTTATGTAATTGTATTGTAGAAATCAATATTTTTGTATGTTTCTGCTTAAATAGACAGCCTGTATTTTGTTATTTTTATGTGCGATGTGTGATTTTTGCCATTTCTCAGAATTGTGGGCATTGCCGATTTTTACGAATGTTTGTACACGCTAAAATGTTTTGTTTTTACAATGTTTACTCCTAAATAAACAGAACACAAGACAATTTTTTGTTGCCCTGACTAAACTTATGAATTCTTGATAGAAAAAATAAGAATATTTTTTTTAAACCACTACGCGGTAGCTTTTGGCCTGCATCTCACCTGATGGTAAGTAATGATCAGGCCGAAGGTGGAAGCGAACTTCACCATAAATCCTCAACCAAAGAGGAACTGGCTATCTTACCTCTAACTGCCGAAACACAATAATGCTGTTAACATTGTTATTATGGCAACAGATTTAGATAAGATGCTAGCTAGCCAGAACAAGCCCTACCACCTACCAAACCGAGCAGAAATTTTGCCCCCACTTACCCAGGACCTCTGGGTCTGAGACAGATGGCCTAACCACTAGACTACAGAGGCGGTTGCATTATTATTCATCATCATCATCATGTCAGCCAAAAGGCCTCCCCCAAGCACCGCCACTTCGACCGATTCTATGCTTCGCGCATCCAGCGGATTCCTGCGGCCTTCACAAGGTCATCGGTCCATCTTGTGGGAGGCCTTCCAATGCTACGTCTTCCGGTACGTGGTCGCCACTCCAGAATCTTTCGACCCCATCGGCCGTCCGTTCTGCGAGCAATGTGCCCTGCCCATTGCCACTTAAGTTTGGCAATTCTTCGGGCTATGTCGGTTACCTTGGTTCTCCTGCGGATCTCTTCATTTCTGATTCGATCACGTAGGGAAACTCCAAGCATAGCCCTCTCCATTGCCCTTTAGCCTTCTGATAAGGACCATTGTGAGCGACCACGTTTCAGTACCATAGGTCATCACTGGCAACACGCACTGGTCAAAGACATTATTACTACCTATTCTAAAATATTTTTTAAATTTAAAAATTGAAAGTGCGATCTGTCCCTTATACTGGTTCCTTTCTTTTTAATTCATTCCCTTCGAAAGCAACCCACCTCACATATGTTTCAAGTTCTACGTCACACTGTCTGTTTGGCGGGGTAAGCAACCTTCAAGGTCATGAAAGACTGGACCAATAATTTAATCCATTCGAATAGTTATTGATGGATAATATACGTAGGATCTACGAAAAGTTGTATACAAAATGACTACTTAAAAATTCTGTTTTAGTTTTATTTGCTTCGATTTGGATCCGAAAAGTCCTTTAGTGTTACTATAGATGGAACCTATGTATTAGTTACTACATACATACATATACTCACGCTTTCTTCCCATGGGGGTAGGCAGAAACTATAAGAACGCCACCTGCTACGCTCCTTACATATTCTTTTTGCTTCGTTTACGTTCATACCAGGGATATAACGGATATCCGTATCCGCATCTGCATAAATTTTGATATCCGCAAAACATTCGCTTCCTCAAGTTTTGATTTTAAAAGCTCCGCATCCTCACCCGCATCCTCATAATTTCTATGAGGATGTGACCCTACCTACGTTGTTCGCTCAAATAGTGATTTTTTTATACTCGCTCCGATCTAAATGTGCGGCCCGGACTGTGAGTGACGCGTTCCTATTGCCTGAATTCGCAGTGTCTCCGTCCTATGACAGATGATCGGCCGCACGTGACAGTGGTAGCATGATTGTGGTGTCAGGTGTCAAAACAATGGCTATATTTCATACGACATCTGCATCCGCACTCTCATCCGCACTCTCATCCGCACTCTCATCCGCATCCTCAATAAGGAATTTTCCAATATCCGCATCCTCATCCTCAAACCCGATTATCTCGATATCCTCATCCGCATCCTCATCACGACATCCGTTTCAACCCTGACCTCAAGGCAAATAATTTATTTCAATTAGGCACATAAAAGGCACTTTTGAATGTCAAAATTTACAAAAAATAGAATTGATTCTAGTCGCCCCTTCCAAAATGTAGTTTTCGTGTGGAGAAGAATGGGTAAGAAACTCTACCGTTACTCTTTTAAAATGTTTTACAATATTTTGTATAGGCACCTACCTACATTGGTTAAATAATTATATGTGAGGACGATCCGACCTTTCTGAAGAACGTCACCAATTAAGTCATTAAATGTCCTCCTAGGGCGTCCCCTCCCGACGATTTCACTCACATCTGCCTTGTAAATACCTTTTGTTAGTAGTCTTTTAATATTTGTCAACTCATATTAAAAGTACACTTTGTAAACAAGCATATTACAAATTAGAGGATTATATCCAAGATAAGAGTGCTTGGAAACATGCTGGTCCTGCTCCATAGGACAATTTAGAATCAAGACAAAATCAAACTGGTTGCTAATTTAATTGTAAAATTTATTATTTTGTGTTTTATGACATTAATTTTACATTCTGTGATTACTTCCTCACACACTGACTTATTAATTACAATTTTTTTTTTTACAATGTTTGTAAATATGTGAGCACCATGTATCTATTAAATTATCTGTCGTTGCTTAATCTTTAATTCTTTTTACCTATTATGATATAGTAATTTTATTCTAGGTGCATCGTCTTCACATATAATAATTATTTAACTAATGTACGTACATATACAAAATATTGTAAAACATTTTAAAAGAGTAACGGTGGAGTTTCTTGCCCATTCTTCTCCATACGAAAACCACCTTTTGGAAGGAGCGACTAGAATCAATTTTATTATTTTATAATTTTGACATTCAAAAGTGCCATACATGGGCCTATTTGAAATAAATGATTTGACTTTGACTTTGTCACTACATCTTCTTTTAAACCCCACCGTTGCCTTATCACATATTTTTTCAGCGTATCATTATATTCTTCATTTCCAAAGAATTTTCTACTTTCATACTTCTTCAGAAAAAGGACGACTATACTCAGCATTGGGCGGAACAGCAAATGATGAAGATGATGATGAATCATATTTCATATGAAATGCGGCAACATAATGTTGATTGTTCACAAATTGCTGTCATTGTTGACAAAAAGGCTAATCTTAAACTAATTTTAAGTAAAGGTAGAAATACACTACTATGTCGTGTTGTGTCGTGTCGCGTCAGAAGCCTATCGGTTTCATACATTTCACATTATTACCGTATGTTGTGTCGCAACAACACACTGTAATAATATGCTTCTGACGCGACACGACACAGTAGTGTATTTTCTACCTTAACAGGTTCACTGTCCCATATGCAGACACAATAGTTAAAACAATTGAACAGACCACATATGGTTCATTGGACTGTGAACCAGTTAAGTCTGGTGGTCCATCCCTTTAACATCAAGGTCAAAATCTGTGCCAATAATAACCCATTACACCCATTCAGAATCCTTCAGATTCTGAAACAATTACTTCATATTTAGTATAATTACAGTACATAACACTTTCGTATTGTAATCAGTAATGGGTAACAAGGGCTCTACAAACATATAATTAGGCGTAAGTAAATAATATTTATGAAGATGTATGTATCGTGTGAGAACACAATTAACTTTGAAAATGTGCACTTAATTACTGTAGTATCAGAGTTGATAACTTCTCAGCACAATACGTTCTGGCGTATTGTTTGGGTAATTGACTAGAATATTGTTACAAGTGTCATCGAAAATGTTACAGAACCGTCTCCTTTTAAAAAGTCGATTAAAAATGGTGTTTAGTCCAACGAAAAGTTGTTTTGAGTTCTGAAGCTGACTCAAAGATTAATAAGCGAGAGAAATCGAATCCGAGTAGGATTCGATTTCTCTACAATTATTACGAAAATACATAATTTACAATAATAGGGTCAGGAATAGCTACTTTGTCCATGAAGTCGCCAGTTATATTTAAGTCCGATGTAATAGGTGGCGAGCCTATTGCCATCAACCGGGTACGAATCCAGACTTCAGCCGGGTACTGAGAAATTCCAGATACAAAACTCCCAAAAAAAAAACAGTGTCACTCCGGGAGTGCCGACAGAAGAGAAAACTTTAAAAAAAAATCAGCACCGCGGTAATCAACGTGTTGATGTCTTTTACTCCACGGTGTCGGTTAATTCCGTCACAGTGTCGCGAAATCAATGGTTTAGTCCCATCTCAAAAATGCCCAACGCGCCTAAGGAAGTTTTCATTTCAAAAATACGATCAAGATTCAGTACCTAATATTGAAAGCTCTATCCAACCTCATAATAGCTATACGGTAGTACCTAAACCCACTCGTCGCGTAGGTCGACACAGCAAGTTTAATATAAACGTAGCGTGTTCAGCCTGTCAATATACCCTCATTGTCCGCCATTGAAATGAAGGCTTAATGCCAATGTTATAGCTGGAAACTTTCTATTACACTGTTCTGCTGCGCTTCCGAGCTGTCCATAGTTTTTCTCGTTGTTTTTTCTAGCTCCTAATGTCTGTTTTGTGTGGGAAGAAGCAAGGTGGGAATTTATTGTGGTTTTGTGGAGGTACAGACGGTGTTTGACTTTTTAAGATACTGGGTGTAAAGTTACGGTTTTTTTGAAGAGCGGTTCTGTCATATTATTACGGCCGTCATGAAAATCTGTAATTTTTACCAGTAAAGTGTAAAAATTGCTCTGTATTTTGACAGCCGTTGTTGTGAGACTGTTCACCGGCTTCTTAAGAAACTAAAGCTTTTGGGACATCGACGCTGAAATTGTAACAATGAATTCACTAGATACAAACTCAAACTCAAAGTATTTATTTCAATTAAACCATTGACAGGCACATTTGAATTGTCAAGAAGTCAGTCAGTCAGAAATATGAAGCTAGTTGCCCATTCCAAAGCGTAGTAGGTACCTATGGAGAAGAACGGGCTAGAAACTCCACGAACACTCTTTTAAATCAATATTGTTACAAAATATTGGTTACATCATTCGTGTTGAAATTATATTTCGTGCACTTTAAAAACGTACGTAATAAAAAGATAAAAGAAAGAAAAATTCAAAAATTTCAATAAATTTAAATAAGCCATGACATCTAAGAGATGACCAGTCCCAACTGACGGCGCCCGTTCACGAACATGACGCATGGATTAGCACCATTTAGCTTAACCATTCTGAAGAGAGCTAAATGACATGATTGTAACCTACTAACCTAACCTAACATAAGAAATAATAGTACCTAAAACAATCTGCTGGCTACACAATTTGACATGCTGACCAAACAATAAAAAAAAAAGTGTGGCACTCGGGGACTGCCGCGGTAAAGCTATTACATAGCATTTGTAACCTCCATACTTCCTATTTGTCAACGCTACACTTGGGATGATGACGTGATGACATAAAACAAAAATTACGTTCCCATGACAACATCACGTTGTCATGGGAACCGTCATTACATGGTAGGTGGAGTGGGCGGTGTTAGGTTTTGTTTTCGTTACGGAATTTCTTGATTCGGTCGCCGCGCTCAAAGCCCGCGATAAAAGCTATGCAATAGCTTAAAAACTCCTGTTTCATAAAAAAATTGCCATGCCTACAGAACTGCAATTTTTTTATGACACAGCAGATTTTTTAATATTATCCGATCACAGTTGTGTTGTGTGTGTGCGAAGGTGGTGTGACGATCTAATTATGTTTGCGGGGCCAACATGCCCTGAAATCGCGCAAAACAGAGATTTGGAAGGGAAAAGGAGAGGTCTTTGCCCAGCAGTGGGACACAAAATAGGCTAACAAAAAAAAAAACGTGTGGCACTCAGGGACTGCCGCGGTAAAGCTATTGCATAGCATTTGTAACCTCCATACTTCCTATTTGTCAACGCTACACTTGGGATGATGACGTGATGACATAAAACAAAAATTACGTTCCCATGACAACATCACGTTGTCATGGGAACCGTCATTACATGGTAGGCGGAGTGGGGGGTGTTAGGTTTTTTTCGTTACGGAATTTCTTGATTCGGTCGCCGCGCTCAAAGCCCGCGATAAAGTCAAAAGCTATGCAATAGCTTAAAAAAACCCATTACACATTTCTACTCTTCTAGAATCATTTACTGAATTCAAGGTAACAATTTTAAGTTACACCGTGTAAGTATAATAAAACTGTTTTACATAGCTCTCAAATTAAAAATACATAAAGCAGCACGTTCTCAATTCGTCGATATTATGTTTATTAGCGACGCATTACGCACGTGCTTCTTTTTCAGAATTTGTTTGAAAAATATTGTACTTAAAACTATGACTTTGTGCCTAAACTTACAGTATCCATTACTATAAAATTTAGGGGAAAATGTGTGGAAATGTGCCAATTTTTTTTACAATTTAACTTAGCCTTTCTTTCATTTAACATCGAAAGTATTTTGAAGGAAATTCCTAATCCATTGCTTCGTAAATTACGAAAACTTCGTCGGCTCAACAATGTCAATAACGCAATGAATGTCGTTAAACTGTCAAAATTAAAGGCATTAATTGCCTTTGTAAGTGTGTAACAAAACTATGACGACTCTTAACTAAGTATCTTCTTTTATTTAATTTAAATACTTATAAATAATATTTTTAAATATTACAATAATACATTTAAAAATATAAAAAATAGTAGCCCGCCGGTATCGGGAACAGGGTCCAAGCTACCGGCGGTCAGGGCTCCAGAGAGAGGAACCTCCTGACAATGCGAGCCGTGTCCAGGTGTACCGCTTTCTGAATCAAGCCCTTGATCCAGCTGCCCAATGAGAGCCTCCTTAGGTGTTGGTCGAGGCTAGTATCTTTATTGTTACACGAGTTGACGAGCCAGAAATAATTTTAACTCCAATTCGGTCCCACACGAAATCAACTCGGCTCTAAATGACGTATATAAAACACGTCTAAAACTTATGAACACAGTAAAACTAACATCAACTGTGTACTCTATACATTTGCCGCCCCATTCGAAGCATGTAAAACCAAATTGTCCGTACTAACACTCCATATAGTGCAATATACAGAGTACTGTATGATGGAGAATGTCATGTGACTGTAATTCCTATGTTAATTTTATAACTGAAGTGTTTTGTTACAGGGACGCGCGATTTGAAGGCATGGTGAGTGATTTTGTTGTGTTCTCAATGACAGTCGGAAATAGAGGAGACTAAAAGAAGTTTTGAGAAAATTAATAATATAAAAAACTTGAGAGGTGTTAAGGGACACCCGGATGGAACGAAGTTTCTTTCGATTAATGTAGTGAAGGAATTGTAATAAAATGAGTAGGTAAGTGAGTGCATACGCCACACACACAGCGTACACCGCAGCACCACACAATACCAAAATAGGGAATAATGCGGCGTTTTCCCGCGATTTTAATGGAGTCAAAAGAGAGGTCTTTTTCTCCTGATTTCGGGAACCCAAACTTGATAGGTCTACGACCTCTGGCTCCACAGTTAAGATTCGGGGGTGAGGTGTGCAGGGGGTGTATCGGAATCAGGGGGTCGCGGGAGGATATCGAGGGGGGTTCAGGGGGAGGTTATATATAAGAGAGTTGTAAGATATACTTAATTACAGATATTGGGGGTCAAAAGAAAAGGGGGTCAAAAATGGGGTCTAAGGGGTCTAACTGAATGTAGGTTCTAGCTGAAGAAGGGGGGTACAAGGGGGGGGGGGGAATTTTATCAAAACTTTGAAATTCCCAGCCGTTTCCGAGATATTTAAAATTTTAAAAAATATAAAAGTGTCGTTACAACTTTTGGTCTTAATTTTTTCCGTCTAGCCCCCTTTCGCAATGCGCGATAAGGAACTTTGTTCCAATAAATATTCGCCATGTTTGGTTCTCTTTATTTATTTAAGCATATGTAGGTACCTAAAATAAACAGAAAACAAGCTATGGGCTTCCTAGTTCCATGAGTAATTGGCACTTTAAATTAGTAGAATGATGAAAATAACTTTGATTTTTGGGTAGAAAATAGTTCCAACTGGTTTCATATACAATATATAAAAAAAATCTGTCTAATCCTAAAGAAACACAGTAACATGCAAAAAAGTAAAAAAATATATTATTATTGAAAATAAAAAAGTTATTGCTATTTAAAATTCACATTTTTAAATGGCAATCCATTAAAAATTTGCAATTTTTCAACAGGAATCTTAAGTTATGACTTGTGGACACCCGCCAAACGACGGCCGCCCACGGCCCATGTAAAACTCTACATTGAAAAAAATATGGCAATTTTGGAAGTGAAAACTTCTAGGCGCGTTGGGCATTTTTGAGATGGGAAAAAACAATTGAACTTGCAACACCGTTACCGGCACCTCATTTTTGTAAACGCGATTGTGCTCTTTATTTATACTACTTTACGGATCAATGTTCTATGCAAGTATTCTTACTTTAAAGGTTTTGGAAGTTTTTTTTTGTTTGTGAACGCGATTGTGCTCTTTATTTAGATAAGTTTACGGACCAATGTTCTATACAAGTATTTTTCTTCCACCAAGGCGATCTTGTTCAAGTTTTCACTTCTGTCGGCACTGTTTTTTTTCTTTTTAACCGACTTCAAAAAAAAGAAGGAGGTTCTCAAATCGTCGGGATATTTCTTTTTTTCTTTTTATGTATGTTCCCCGATTACTCGAAGACGGCTGGACCGATTTGAAAAATTCTTTTTTTGTTTGAAAGAGTATACTTTTAAGTTGATCCCATTGTCATTTGGTCACGATCTGATGATGGAATCTTGGAGAAATCGAGGGAACTCTTCAAATATTAAAGGCACATCTATAGCGATTTGGGTATTTTTGATGAGCAGTTGACATAAGGCTATTGTTACTTAAATAAATTACAAACCAACCAACTAAAAAGTGAAAAAAAAAACTTTTTTACAAAAAATGCAACCGACTTCCAAACTACAAAGTGAAAAATAACTTTAATTTCGGAAGTCGGTGTCAAAAAATTTAAATACTGATCCAAAGACACCGACTTCCGAAATTAAAGTTATTTTTCACTTTGTAGTTTGAAAGTCGGTTGTATTTTTTGTGAAAAAGTTTTTTTTTCCTTATAATTACCACATAAATAGACTCTCAGTCTTACGGATCGGACAGGGTTTTTTTACATATTGCATGGAACAATTTAAAGCCCCCTTTACGTTAGCTCCTTTATCATCTGTTAACGTTTAGATAATGCTTTTCTTATAAATGGCATTATTATTTGTGGCAGAAATTCAAGTTCTGCTCTGACGGCGACTGCCCGTTATGGGCGTTGGCAGCACTGCATGCGTTGTCCAGTCTACCAGCGACGCTGTTCAGGACCTTGCTGCAACATGTCATGGAGGAGCAGCCTGTAAGTAATCCCAATTTACTGTTACGATTTGTACTGCCTCGTTGGTGTTATGTGACTGCTGAACGTGCGGTCTTAAGTTCGATCCCCAGGTCTGGCATGATCTCTCGCGTCCAGCCCTGGTCCAGGCCATGGTACGGAGCGAGAGGACATGGGAGGCCGTCACCTCCTGCGAAGCAGTAATGCTCGCGAAGGAGGAGGCGGAACGCGTGAGGGAGAGGCAAATTTTGCGCCTTCATACCCCTAACCGCCGGAGGAGACGCCCTAGGCGTCGGGAATCGCAGGCCGATTCCCGGCCACCGTACGCGCGGGCTTACGAACGGTGAGCAATGGGTAGCTCGCCGTCCGATAAAGACCAAGCCCGGGTCGACGGCGCGTTTTATTCCATGCGCGCCACAAAGAGATATCAGCAGAACTGACGGGGTCCGCTAGGGCTGATGCCTGCTGGGGTTACGGGTTTGTCCGAAAGGGTTACCGTGGCCCCTGGCAACATACAGGCAACTGAGGGAACATGGATGGGTTTTAGTCAGTAAAATTTTGACACGCCCTCCCGCTCCGCCCAAAACGGGAAAAGTTATTTGATAATTTCCCAAAAAAAAAAACGTGTGGCACTCGGGGACTGCCGCGGTAAAGCTATTGCATAGCATTTGTAACCTCCATACTTCCTATTTGTCAACGCTACACTTGGGATGATGACGTGATGACTTAAAACAAAAATTAAGTTCCCATGACAACATCACGTTGTCATGAAAACCGTCATTACATGGTAGGCGGAGTCCGTAACGAAAATAAAACCTAACACCCCGTGTTAGGTTTTATTTTCGTTACGGAATTTCTTGATTCGGTCGCCGAGCTCAAAGCCCGCGATAAAAGCTTTGCAATAGCTTAAAAAAGGTCTGGCAGTGTTAGGTCCAATAGGAATTTCTCAGTCATGTTGATGAATATTGCCTCCATAACATGATTGTGTCGATCGTCAAATTAGTCAGTATTATAATAAGTTATTCATAATTTTTAAAAAACAACACTAGTTCTCTTTGGTTAAGAAAATACTTCGTGGGCTAACAAAATGATTGAAATGCAAAGCATTGGCAAAGTTACGCAGAGTCTACTGTTGTTTTAGGCTGTGTAACACGAAGACCCCGAAGTGCTATTTAAAACTATATCTTGAACCTCGGATTCCCTAACTTAGGGTCCTAACAAACCCTAGATCTGGTAGTCCAAGGTTTATATCGTTTTTAGGGTTCCGTACCTCAAAAGGAAAACACGGAACCCTTTTTTTTTTTTTTTGGGCTGGGAAATTATCAAATAACTTCTCCCGCTCTGGGCGGAGCGGGAGGGCGTGTCAGACTCTTACTGACTAAAACCCACCCGTGTTCCTTCGGTTGCCCTGGTGCCGGGGGCCACGATTTCCCGATCGGTTTTCTTCGAACCCCCGGCAGGCATTGGCCCTAGCGGACCCCGTCAATTCTGCTGACATCTCTTTAAGGCGCGCGTGGAACACAACGCGCCGTCGACACGGGCTTGGTCCTTATCGGACGGCGAGCTACCCATTGCTCACCGTCCGCAAGCCCGGAACCCTTATAGAATCACTCGTGTGTCTGTCTGTCCGTCTGTCGCAGCCAATTTGCTCCGAATCTAATGGACCGAATAAGTTGAGGTAAATACACATATGTATTTCTGTAACCTAAATACGGACGTGTAACGTAAATAAATGAATTTTGAAAATGGGGTCACTTTTGGGGGGTAATTAAGAAAATTGAGAAAAAATATTTTGCAAGCTGTACCATATGACATATCAGGGCTTATGAGGGTCTCAAATAGATTTTTTATTTTATTTTAAATAAATTGTTTTAAATTTATTCAAGAAAATGGACGAAAATTGACCATTCCCGCTTTTTTTTTAGGTGGGAAATTATCAAATAACTTCTCCCGCTCTGGGCGGAGCTAGGGCGTGTCAGACTCTTACTGACTAAAACCCACCCGTGTTCCTTCAGTTGCCATATTTCCGGGGCAACGATATTTCGGATTTCTTCGCAACCCTGGCAGACCATTCCCCACTTATCTCCGAAACTACTGAGCCAATTTTTTTTGTTAATTACTGAGAATGGTTCTTCACTCATTGATTAGAGGAAAACCTATAAAAAGTATATGGTCTTAAAATAACATGGTAAATCTCTCAATATTGTGCGTACAAACTTACATTTACAGTTGGAATGTCTGGGAGAACATGTATTTCAACTACAATATTAAGTTTGTATTTGGGATAAATTCATCCCAACTACGGAACCCTTCATTGTGCGTAGACTGACACGCATTTAGCCGGTTTTACTTAGAAAGACTTACCTAACTTACATTTCTCTAGACCTAATACCTTAAAAAAAGAAATATTTAACTGATTCTCTGAAAACTTATTGACCTTATAATGATGCACACTTTTTTAAATAATTGAGCCTCTTTTTAACTTTCTGGCCTTTTCTTACAGTTAGTCGCAGTAGCTAATAGCCCCGACCAAACAGGTTCGGATAACCTATAAACAGGAATTATTTGATGTTCACAAAAAGAGGCGCAATCATTATTAGAGTGTTCAATAATACAGGGTGGTAGGGACATCGACGCGAAAACTGTTACCATGGATTCAGTACATGATTCTGAACCCCGCTGAATTTTTTCGTCGGTTATTAAAAAAAAATCTGCCGTTGCATAAATGTTGACCGCATACACACTGATCACACTTTTCTATGAAACAGCTGTTTTTTTTACTGAATCCATGGTAACAGTTTTCGCGTCGATGTCCCTGCCACCCTGTATTTTTAGGAGCGCAAAATAGGAATTATTAAAGGTTCAATTAAAGGGGAAGCGTCAGGGTAGCCCGCGAAGCCGGCTTTACTCAATTATAATCATTACAATCAGCAATACAACTCTATAAGTTAGCAAAGGTGTCAAATGTCATGATTTCATGAAATCATGACATTTGACACCTTTATCTTCTTAATCACTATTGCTGATTGTAATGATTATAATTGAGTAAAGCCATATTTGTTACGACCGCGAATCATATTTTAATCAACATAAAACCTGACATTGACCTGCAAAATGCAAAAAACGTAAGAAAATTTGAATTTCGCGGGCTACCCTGACGCTTCCCCCTTAAATACATGCCTCTTAAAAATAAACTCCTACTAAAGATAGCAATAAAATATAATAATCCAGCATCGTCTAGTTGTAAACAGATCAAGACGTACGTACTTACACCTGCACACGTGGCACGTAGGTACCTCCACATCTCTTCAACACGTCCTATAAACTCAATTCTATCATTTTATCATAACGTTTCAGTTTACTACATTTTACTATCTTTTGTCCGCGGCTTCGTACGCGTGGAAGTCGGAAACGTGCACACCAGTAAAACTCGCAGTCGGCATGATTTTTTCACGACATCTTCAACAATCATCGTCATATTTCAGCTAATTTACACAAAACTTTAATGAATAATACACCTTTTTTTTGGCTGGGAAATTATCAAATAACTTCTTTCGCTCTGGGCAGAGCGGGAGGGCGTGTCAGACTCTTACTGACTAAAACCCACCCGTGTTCCTTCAGTTGCCATGTTGCCGGGGGCCACGATCTCCCTTTCGGACTTCTTCGCAACCCCGGCAGGAATGAATTATACACCTAAACCTTCCTCATGGAGCACATTGGTAAAACCATAGAAAAATCCGTTCGATGGTTTTTGAGTTTATCGCATTCAGACAGACAGACGCGGCGCCGGCGGCGGGAGATTTTGTTTTACAATACGAGTATGTAGTGATAGTGGTGTAGTGACAGTGATTATAGGTAGCTTTTGCCGAGTCCATAGTATTTGGACTTCATTTACTTGAGGGGTACAGAAAAGAGGGGCTTGTGGCTAAGTAATAACAGCCGAACGGGTCGATCGATCAGGTTAAGCTACGCTTGCCGCGGTTAGTCCGTAGATGGGTGACCTTTTTTACATACGAAGACCCCTCCGTGTCTCGCAAAGCACGTTAAGCCGTTGGTCGGCTGTCATTCGTGGATCTTTGACAGTCATTACGGGTCGACAGAAGCCCGAAATTCTGACAACCAGTCTTACCAAGGGATATCGTATTATCCAGTAACTGGGTTGTGGAGGTCAGATAGGCAGTCGCTCCATGTATCAGCTGCTTCCGATTAGGCCGGAAGCCGACCCCAACATAGTTGGGAAAAGGCTAGGTAGGTGATGAGTATAGATCGGAGTAGGTAGATTGATTTGGGGTCAATGAAATGGCACGTATATATTAGTATGGATATGCCTCCGGGATTCCGGGATTTTGAAATTATTAAGATTTTTTTAAGGAAATTCAAATGTTGTTAAATAAAGAATACATCAATATGAATAACAAATGTTTTTGCTGTCTTTTTAATAGTATATAGGTGATAAGACTCCAAGAAAAGGATAGGTATACTATAAAAACAATATAATAATGTATTATATTTTAAATGTTTATCTATCGCATTCTATAATTGTTAAAGTAAGGGTAACAATATTTGATTTAATCCCGTAAGTACCAAAATGAAATCCCGGAAAAAAGACTTATCAATGTTATGATTTCTGTGACTATTTATGATGCGAGTACGTAAAATCAATCTACCTACTCCGATCACTGGTAATGAGTTACATTATGCATATTACATTATGGCTTAATTTAAAATCATAAATGCGTTAACAAATGATCGTTTAATAGTAGTTTATGAAACTGTTGCATAATGAGGGGTATTAAAACATTCGTGTGATACTATTAAAAACCTCGCCTACGGCTCGGTTTTTAAACACACCCTCATGTTTTAATACCGAGTTATGTGCAGTTTCATACACTACTTTATCTACTCTCATACATTGGGATTGAAAATAAAAGATCAAAGATAAAGATTAAGAATAAATTTGAAAAATACCACGAAATTCAGTACAACAAAACAAATGAATGTCGCCTGCACCAGCATATCACCGCACATGCGCTACAGCGGGTGCTGCTGTCCCCCGTTTAAACGTTCCAATGCAAAGGTTGATGAAAACTCCTTGGTGATATTAACTTCTTGGAATAGCCCTGTATCGTAATAGAAAAAAAAAAATATTTTAATGCATTATTTTGTTAGAGAAAAAATGTTATGATTCTATTTTTAAATTTCGGTATTGTGTTTATAAAGTATGTCAATATAAACTCGTTTTGAATTTTATAATTCGAATATTACGCTATGAGAGTAGATAAATTAGATTTTTAAAGTTTTTTTAGTACCTAGTCTGAAGCATGTCTTTATGAATTAAAGTGCCAATAGGTTCGCCACCTATTTGGTATCCACCTGCATCCAAAAGTTTGTTCGACCAGCAGCGACACTCATAAATGCAATCTTTGATAATTTCATATTTTTCTTCATTGGTCTTGTCACCTTCATCTGCTCCTAAAAAAGATTTAGAACACTGAAGTGGCTTTTAAGTTTTGAAGTACTCCTCTAAATTAAATTCAACAATATTTCATCCTAGATTATTTTGAGTACCAATCCATGAGTACAAATTCAATTAAATTAAGTGTATGTGCTCGTAACGGCAGAATTTCAGAAAAAGTTTAGTTTTTTAAAACTGAGCGCAGACCGTTGTAATTTTTTCTTAGAACACGTTAAAGAAATATTGGTACCTAAAGTATATTTTATTTTAGAATTTTATTGTAAATCGAGTTACCTTTTTCTACCTACTCTGGCCGATTCTTACTTGGAGGTGAAAAACAAAACATTACTTATTGGCTCATATTTTCGCGTATCAGTCAGTTATTTAGAGTCTAACTTCTAAGACAGTCTAATAGAGTAGTTCCTAATGAATGCACTAGGTGCAAGGTATAGTTCAAAACAAAATACAAGCATTAAGTAACTCTCAGGAAAATAACTTAGACATTGATTTACGAGTTTTAAAACTTATACAAGTTACCTACTAAATGTGTAGTCTAGGTAAGTTTACGCAAGTTAAAACTTGCATCGGTTAGTTCAGTAGTGGCTAAAAACGCGGCTACTTCAATTTCTAGGTGAGGCAAAGCGAACCTACGTTTGTTTTTTTTAGGTAGGACATCTCGTAGTTGACCTCTGAGATCATGACTACTTAACCGGGCTTTCCTGTGGGTGCCTTAAGCTACTACACTTAAAACCTCCAGCCAAGGGTTATTCAACTATGCTAATTAAAACTAGGTGAACGCTCGCTAAGGGCACCCTCCTGTGGGGTATGAACCTCGGCTTAGGGCGTCAATCGGAGGAAGGACAACGAGGATGGGACGGGTTGGATCATGAAGTTTTGATCATGATTATTAGTCGGGGAATTTAAAGCTATGTGCTCAGCTGCAACAACTGCTGGCACCTCGTTATCGAGCAAGGGTCGGGGGGTGAACCTACGTAGGTGCGTATTTTACTCTAGTATTTTTATTTCACGAAGTGACACGCGCATTACTTGTGGTTACCAAGTGTACAAACACGCTGTGAATGCCTGTGTAAGCGCAGGAGCTCTCGTTACCGTCCAAGATAATAGCGCAGTTGGAAGTGTGTGTGTTATGTGCTGACGCTACTCGTCTTCACGCACACATTTACAGCGTGTTTGTACACTTGGTTACCACAAGTAAAGCGCGCGTCGCTTCGTGAGATAAAATAATGTATTAGGTATTAAATCAGCAGCTGCCCAGATGTCTTCACATAATTATATTATTACTAGCAGCACCCCGCGGTTTCACCCACTTAAGTCTCGATCCCATAGGAATATTGAGATAAAAAGTATCCTATGTGATAATTCAGGTTATAAACTATATGTGTGCCAAATTTCATCCAAATCCGTTCAGTAGTTTTTGCGTGAAAGAGTAACAAATATTCATCCATCCATCCTCATAAACTTTCACATTTATAATATTACTAGCTGCGCCCCGCGGTTTCACCCGCATAAGTCTCGATCCCGTGGGAAAAAAAAAGTATCCTATGTTCTTTTCCAGGGCATCATCTATATATGTGCCAAATTTCATCCAAATCCGTTCAGCCGTTTTAGCGTGAAGGCGTAACAAACAAACCGACTTTATAATATTAATATTTATAATATTAAGGATATGTATATGTATATTATTACTAGTGATCGGAGTAGGTAGATTGATTTTACGTACTCGCATCATATATAGTCATAGAAATCATAACATGGATAAGCCTTTTTTCCGGGATTTCATTTTGGTACTTACGGGATTGTATTAAATATTGTTAAAGTAAGGATTTTTAAACTGTAGTAGTTTAAAAATCCTTACTTTAACAATTAGAAATTAATAGAATGCGATAAATAAACATTTAAAATATATAATTAAATTGTTTTTATAGTACAGACGCCAGCACATCAAGCTACCCGAAACTGTCAAATTTTCCTAATCAACTTTGAACCTTATATTTCAGAAATAAAGACGAAAATCTATTAAATAAATTTGACAGATTGTAGTAAAATACAGTAGACGTGGATATATTTAGTAACCTGTTCCGCTTAGCTATTTCTAAAGAGCCATGATAGTAGTAGCCAGATGTGCTGGCGTCTGTACATCTATCCTTTTTTTGGAGTCCGATCACCTATTCCGGTTAA
The DNA here is from genome assembly GCA_963680765.1 of Agrochola lychnidis. Lineage (NCBI taxonomy): Eukaryota > Metazoa > Arthropoda > Insecta > Lepidoptera > Noctuidae > Agrochola > Agrochola lychnidis. The sequence continues at coordinate 2,762,253 of OY796871.1, read as the reverse complement.
ACATTTCTTATTCATATTGATGTGTTTTTTATTCTACACATTACAACATTTGAAATTCCTTAAAACAATCTTAATAATTTCAAAATCCCGGAGGCATATCCATACTAATATATACGTGCCAGTTCATTGACCCCAAATCAATCTACCTACTCCGATCACTGATTACTACCTACATGTCATGTGGGGACAACGATATGAAAACACTGGTAAAACTTGGTAGTGCATAGGAGTGTTTTATAGATATACTTAGGTACTACAATCTTACTAAACAATAGTAGCATTTTTCTGGCGCACATTGTTGCACATTCGTTGCAAAAATCTTGTAATAATGTTTTTGTATCTAACTAACTAACATATGGATCATTGTTGTCTAAGTCAATAAATTAATTTAATTTAATTTAATTTAAAAAGGCGCATATTATATTTATTTACTTTACGTTTAGTTAATAAAAGAGAGGGGCTTTGGCAAGTAACAACAAGCTGCACGGGTCGATCGATCGATAAGACCGCCCATTGTGTCACCCAATGTAAAATTTCTATATTAATGTCTGTAATTTTTATGGTGTACATAATAAAGAATATTCTATCTATCTATCTATAGATTAGGTTAAGCTACGCTTGCCGCGGTTGGTCTGTAGATGGGTGACCATCTTTACATACCAAGACCCCTCCGTGCCTCGGAAAGCACGTTAAGCCGTTGGTCCCGGCTGTCATTTGTAGATCTTTGACAGTCGTTACGGGTAGTTAGAAGCCCAAAAAGTCTGACAACCAGTCTTACCAAGGGGTATCGTGTTACCTAGGAACTAGGTTGTGGAGGTCAGATAGGCAGTCGCTCCATGTAAAATACTGGTATTCAGCTGCATCTGGTTAGACTGGAAGCCGACCCCAACATAGTTGGGAAAAGGCTAGGCAGATGACGTTTAGTTAATAAAACTCCAAATTATATTACTCTGCAATTTGCCAAACATGTGGCCCTCCCACGTGTTTAGCAAATTGCAGAGTGACTTGTCCTAATTATCTTTACTGGCACTAAAAGATAAAAGAAAAGGGACACGTAATAAAGGGACCAGAAAAGGGACACTCAGAATAATATGCGTGTATTTAATTGCGTGTAAATATCATTATCTCTATATAATAAAAATGAAATGCTGTTTTATAGTCCGAATCAGGTACATATAGAGTTGCCATTCGTCCGGATAAAGCCGAACGGTGTTTGGCTTTTTGACCTCTTGTCCGGGCCAAATTGACTGCGTCCGGCCCGTCCGGCTTTTGTTAGGCTTTTATTCCCTTTAATAGGCCAGCAATGGACGAAACAACTATTGCAAAAATGTTAATTGTGGAATTTAATTTAAGACATGAAACTCGCAAAATATTTTATGATAAAATTATTAAAGAGGTTGAGCCGTTAAAACACATTTCTACCAAAGAAAAATATGCAAATGAAAATGATAATACAGATTAAAACTTTCTTATAAAAATATCAGGGATGGGCCGAAATTCGGTTCACATTCGGTTCAATCGAATTTCGGCAGCTTGAACCGAACTTCGGCATTCGGCCGAAATTCGGTTCAGATGCCGAACATTTGGCACAAGAAAAATAATACCTACTTGCACTATTTTCACTCAAATTTAATAGTATTAGAATAGCACTACTGTAAAATAAAAATATGTTTTTTTCACTCATGGTCATTTATTTTAGTTGGGAACATTGTAAATGAAAACCTTAAATTAAATCAGTTCTTCTTACTAGTCTTGAAAATCAGTTCTTCTTATTAGGCCACGCTGTAAAAGCGCGATGTGCGGGCGGGGTACATCTAGCAATAATTGAAGTAAATGCGTAAACAAGTCACGACGTGTCGCTCTCGAGAAAGCGCGCGAAATTGAATTTTCATTTTAACCGAATGTTCGGCCGAAGTTCGGATTTGGTTCAAACCACATTCGGCCCATCTCTAAAAAATATGTTTTTTTTTTTTAATTTTAGTCAAAAATCCTCAAAAAAAAAATTCAAACGGCCAGTTTTCTGATTTTTAGAGATAGCATCGCTAGATACATACGAAAAGAAAAATTTAGAAAAGTTGCTGTGAAAATTGAAAAATTCGGGAAAACTGAAAGAAGTAACAAGTTATAAAAAAAAATACAAAAATACGTTGCTACTCCTACCTACAAAATTCTACAGCGGCTAGATCCACATCATCTAACAAAACCCTCTATTTTCTAATGTTTTCTTCGAAAAATAACATTAGGCACTAGTTCCTTTGTCAATTTTGTTGTGTTATGACTGACTGATGGTCTCGCCCACTGAGCCTTTGACACCGAGCCGGATAATTGAGTAGTCTTGTGTAGATTAATGTGTTATTTGACCTTTTCTGCGGTAATATGTCCTATTTGCATTAGATAAGAAACATTTTGGGGGTGGTTCTATTGTAGGTTTCGTTTATGCTCTGAGCAGTAGATTTATTCTTTCTTATAGCAAGGAATGAATCCGAGTAGGAAAAGAAAATTGATTGGGTTTCAAAAGGATAATTTGTTTCCGAAACAAAACTCGTCCATCGACCATTATTCTTAATTTCCAAAAAAAAAAACAAAATGTTGGTAGGTAATATGTTACCTACTTAAGACGCAGATATATGACAGTGACGTTGAATGGTTAGCTTGCATGTTCTGTACTGAGCTCAAGCAACGCGTTGTACGTCCAGCCAGCAATAGGACTCGCCCATCAAGGAGCGCTGTCCCAAATTAGACGCATTATTAATTTATTACACATAAAACAAAAGGTATTTTAATAAAACACGTATACTAAAAGATTTGTAATTTAATTATCTTTAAAATGGTGAAGTTTTTAGAAAAATACGCTCGATAGATTTTACGTCATTCTTAGTTTTTTATCCGCGTTAGACATAACTTTACAAATTAATTTCACTATGTAATATAAGCATAATCAAAAATATGCCTATATTAAAATATTAAAAAAATGCTTTAATTTAACATATATTTTTTCCAAATTACTAACACTACTCGTTTAGACGTCATCTTCAGTATAAAATCATTAAAAGTCGGTTATCGTCCCCTTAAGGTACATAAGGTACAATTGTACCATAAAGACACCTGCCTCGTTGGTCTAGTGGTCGCAAGCGCTACTGCTGAGTATGAGGTCCTGGGTTTGATTGCCTGGTCGGGCAGTGTTAGATTGGATTTTTCCATCTGGAATTTCTCAGTAGCAGCTCGGAGTCTGGATTTGTGCCCGGTTGATAGCAATAGGCTCGCCCCCTATTACATGGAACTTAAACATAACTAGCGAAATGTGGGTGTACTATAGGTACATCTCTGCCTAACCCTTCGGGGATTACAGGCGTGATGTCATGTTGTAAAGGCACCATTTCGTAGCAGGCCGCAGGCGGCAACTGCAGGCAACTTGTCCCCACGACACGACTGCATTCTATGTATGTATTCTTATGTATTTCTATGAAGGCAACATGTCGCTAGCTACGGAAGATATTTCATAGAAATTCATAGAAACCAGTCGTGTCGCGCCGACACGTCGCCTGCGGCAGCCCCGGATGTAGATTTTTTTTTGATGCGGGACAAAAGCTGCTGTCTGCCGCCCCCCGCCAATCTTTTATGGGGATACGCTAAGTTAGTCCGCGAAATTAAAATTTTCTCAAAATGAAAATTTTGGCAACAACGTATTAATCAAATTTTATCGATCGATAATGCGCCAATCCAACAAGGGCGCCAAAATTGTTGTAAAAAAAAAAAAGATTATAATGTGCTGCGCGTCTCATTTAACTATTGCAAAGTTTTGGGGTGTGCTGGGTGGTGTAGTTGTCTGCTACGCTTGAATTTGTCACCCGGGGCACGTGCCCCGGCTTGCCCCCCCAAGATCCGGGGCTGGCCTGCAGCTCAACTGCTTTTTGGTTTTTGCTATGCAGACCGATCCCAAAAACTTGCCCTAGAGTTTCATGCATACGTTAATAGAAATAGTACAATTAAGGTTAAATGGTCTAAAATAGTTTTTTTTTTTGTAGGATGACGGCATTATGGAAATCCTGAAAGACACAAGTTTATGTAAGTTGCATAATATTTTACAGTACCAATATTACTTACACATCTCGTAGGTACCACATTATTGCTTCTTACACTAGCCATACATTTATCTTCCAACATAATCTGATGGTTTTTGAATTACTTACAACAATCAAGTAGGTACCTGTCAGGAATCCATAAAAAATCGATGGTTTATGATCAATGTTCCCCCAGCATCCCGCGACGAATGCGCACGAGCAGCCGCAGTAATCCGCTGGGTGGTGCAGCAGTCTTGCGCTTGCGCATGCACGGGCGCGCAGCTGATGCGCGATCTACTCGTGCTGGGCGTGCCTCGCACTCACGCTAACGCGCTGGCTGATGCCGTGGACAACTGTAAGCCTGAGCACGTGGCACATGTTCAGGCTAATGGATTTATGAGTAAGTTATGTTACAGACAGATCTTTAACAAGATGCTATCTTTAACCCAGAAGTGTTATTCGAAGGGGGGTGCGCGTGCCTCAACTGTTCCATACAGACATATGCAGGACTAACGCTGGGGAACGTGCACCTCTTCGTCGCCTTGTTAATTCTTACAACACGCATTTTATGGAACTGGATATATTTTGTTTATCTAAGCAATTATTTAACAAAATGGCTCTGGATATTTTGTTAAGCGAGTCATTTAAGTTAAAGTAAGCTAGGCTAACACAGCAATATTTTGGCAGCGACTTTTGTTTTATTTTTATTTTTTAAAACCCCCTCTTATCTTAAAGAACGTTTCAAGTTCCTTCATGACACACATAATAGATATCTGAGGTCATCGGAAAATTTGAGACTAGAGATGCCGATGCATTCCACCGGCTTTTATGACAAATCTTTTAAGGTTCAAGCAGTACGGTTATGGAATGCCTTGCCCGTGTCTATAAGGCGTGCTCAATCTTTGTCCACTTTTAAAATTCTGGTAAAAAAACACTTTCTCTCTCCTTAAACATCGTCATTACATATACATAGTTCCTTGCTCTTGTTGCATGTTTATAATTTTATGTATATCTATCTAATATATATATATATAGGTAATTATATGGTTTATGTATCTGTGTATTCTGTTGTATATGTAAATGGTACACCACTGACTACCTGCAGTATTGTCTCTCCTTTTCCATTTAAATCCATCCAAAGGTTGTCTGTAAAAGATCGCTTTTAGCGATAAGACCGCCCATTGTGTCACCCAATGTAAAATTTCTATATTAATGTCTGTAATTTTTATGGTGTACATAATAAAGAATATTCTATCTTTTATCTATCTATCACTTGTCTTCAGCACTTCTTTTAACCTTTTGTTAAAACGTGGACAATGGTGTGGGTTACATGTTTGTTAAATCTTAGTTTTTCTCTGTAATTTGTATCATGTAACTGTTTTTTGTCCCTAACAAATAAATACATAAATAAACCATGCGCGATTGCTAGTCACTGCCTGAGGTATGTGAGCGGTGAGACGGGGGAGGTAGACAAAGACCAAGCTAACTCAGTCTGACAATTTTGTCAATGGCGCCCTCCCCCGTCTCACAGGTTACACACCTCAGGCAGTGACTACCAGTCGCGCACGGACGCTTGAAAGAAAAAATAAAGATACAAATTACGTTTATTTGCGGTAATCATAACGCAAAGAAAGAACATAGAACAAAAAAGAACAAGGCGTGGGATCTAAGTACTGCTGGCTTCTACATGATGCCATGAGAGGGGCTGACTTTAGAGAGACATGCACTATTATATTAGCCCGCGCTCTCATGGACGTAAAAATATCGCGGCGGATTTTTTTTTGCACACTGGATTTTCAACTCTCTGCTTAGCACCGAGAGTTGAAAATCCAGTGCGCGATAAATTCCGTAAAAACGTGCGTACAAGGATATTTCGGCGCTCGAATCGCGTTGACAGAAGGGCGCTGTTGGTAAACCTTTGTGCAAGTACGAGTCGGACTCACACACGAGCACCACTATACAATATTAAGTAAAAAACGCCGAAAAAAAATACGTTTATTGTATCGGGACCCCCTTTACTTTGTTTTATTTTTATTATTTGTTGTTATAGCTGCAATCGAAGTACACAATTTGTGAAAATTTCAACTGTCTACCTACTACAGTTCATGAGATACAGCCCGCTAATAGACAGACGGACGGACAGCGGAGGCTTAGAAATAGGATTCCGTTTGGCTGGCACCCTTCGGGTACCTACGGATTCCTAAAAACAAGATGGCGACATCGGTTCCAATTTTGGCCACACGCTAAAGATCCTTGTCTAGCTATTTGTAGATTAGTGACAAGAGGACCCTAGTTCACAGACGTATAAAGAGTAGCAGACCAAACATTCGATAAAAATTGCGTAGCCATTACGCACACATAGGGAATGTTGTCAATACAGGGCCGAACTAGGGCCGGTTGCCGGTATTATCTAACGATATTGAAACAACCGATATACGTACTTACTGAAAATCCGCGAAAATTGATATTCTCTGGGTATAAGAAGTGTAAATTACTTAGCAATAAAGTCGATCAATTATTACCTGCCGAATGAAAAGATATGTGAGTAGCCTATTTATGTATACTTATGCCTATGTTCATGTTATCCATCACACAGATACAGGGTAATAGTATAATTCATTTTATAATTTATTACAAAAACATGTGTGTACACTGACAATCTGCACTTTGCAGTATTCTGGAACAATTTCACCAAAAAGATTTAAAAAATCGTAGTGTAAACTGAAGCTCTGTTTGATAATTCAATGGTAAACATTTTACAAAAAAAATCGTCTTTGTTGCCAAATCCGTCCCTGACTAAATAACGCGGTTGAAACAAAGAACGCGATGCAGATGATGTTGCTTAACAATATGGCGGCATGGTACAGACAAGCTACGCGTCAAATTTTGTCTATGTCTGAGTCAGTGTGACAACAGGTGACAGAACGAGATACAATTTACGACTTGTCGCTTAGCAAAAAAAGGATAGAGAATCATGTCCATAAATATAACTATGGATTAATGTTTGGTCTGCTACTCTTTGTATGTCTGTGCCCTGGTTAAAATAAAGTTTGTAGGTAGGCAGAAAGGCAGGTCTTGTGACTGAAGGTTGACGACAAAAAAAAAAACAACCGACTTTGAAATTAAAGTTATTTTTCACTTTGTAGTGTTTTTTTAAGTCGGTTGTTTTTTTTTAAGTTTTTTTTTTCACTTTTTAGTTGTGGTACCTACCCCATACACATTCGAATACCACTACCTGCTACCAGTGATAGGAACTTATCATATCATCTACATACTAGTGGGAAAAAAAATACGTATTTTGTAGCTAACTCAAAAACCACCCAAGCAAAGTTAATAAAATTTATATGGGACCAATTTGAGAGTACCCTTTCAAACAAAAAAGAATTTTCAAAATCAGTCCACAAATGACGGAGAAATCGGTGAACATACAGAAAAAAAAAACATACGCTACAAACTTAGAAAGAAAGAAAGACACTGCAATAACTCATTTAAAATAATAGTAAAAACATTTATTTTTCTTGTATCATGGACTCATAACGTTAGTAGGTAATTCCTTTTTTGTTGCGTAGACGTCAGACGTCAGGCTAGGCGAAGACCCCAAAATAAAAAATAAAAACAAACACTAAACGTGCTTACTTTACATTATTTTGCTAAAATATTCGATCGCATTATCAAAAGGAGAACATTCACCGTCCACAAATTTTTGGGCTAAATGTGAAAGTGCCGGAAGATACCCACGATTGATACCTATTTCAATAAGCTAATACTAGGACTAGTGAAAAAAAAACTTTATTTCGCATACTGTAGTTATGTGGAGAATAACACTAGAGCCTCAGTTTCACAGTAAAAGATAATAACTGTAATGTTTACTGGCATAAAAAGCTATTACTATAATTAGATTACTGTTATTCTTTTATCTAAAACATACTGAAAATAGTGTTTTTCAAACTCGTATAACAGCGCAGGGAATGGCCCTACAGATTTGGTCCCATAGTGAAAAGTGAAGAACACGTTCTAACGGAATATAACTTTTTTATTGTTTGGCCGGCTCTTTCATAATTTAGCCCAAAATGAATTTTCTCCTTTACTTTCCTGTCCTTTTCAATGGAAAATATGGAAAGATCGGTAAACTGGGCTTGGCTATTTTATCAACTTTAATTTTGAGAAACTTCTTTCACAAGAAGCCACCGAAACACAAATGGTTAAAAAAAATCTAAGACAGAGCTAGACTCGGAACAGACTCAGAATAGTCCCATTTTACAATGAATTTTAGAAGCCCCAAGGTCCATTGAACCACTTCTTGAAAAGAAAAATACTGATGAAGGTTGCGCCTCAGTCGTAAAATCTCCAAAATAATGTCTTCTGCAGAAAATTCATCACAGATTTTTGGCAGATTTTAAGAAGAATTTTAGGCTGAACAACACCAAATGTAATGAGAACGATGCCCTGCCTGTAACGAAGTTCTCCGTAAAATCTATCAATCAAGACATCATAGCTCTCTGCCTGGCAATGTTAGTCCGGCGTGTCGTCATTGTCACCCCTTGGAGCTTGGCACCTGGGGTGGACCGCCACCATCGCCCCTCATTTACGCCGCCACTGCTAGGCATAGGGTTATGCCGGACCTGCCGGGGTCACGAGAAAGTCCGAAAAGGATACCGTGGCCCCTGGCAACATGGCAACTGAAGGAACACGGGTGGGTTATAGTCAGTAAAAGTCTGACACGCCCTCTGCCCAGAGCGGGAAAAGTTACTTGATAATTTCCCAAGTAAAAAAAAATGCCGGACTTATCTCCTCAAATCACAAAGATACACGTCCTCTCATGAATCGCAGTGTCTTCGTAACTTTAGATATGTACGATCCGTCCTTGTGTAGTGCAATGGATGTTTTGTCTTTCTAACTGGCAGAAGAAAATCTGACGACACCAAAAAATCCTTGACAAGTGTCAGTTTTCATGCATCGTTCGCAATACTCATCTTACCAACTTCTTCTCTTCCAGTACACAAGCTGACAGACGTATCAGTAGCTCCAGGACCTGAAGGAACCGTTGACACGTACACTCTAACCATGCACAGTGATGACGTATTCACGGGAGAACAGAAGAAAAGAGAACTGCTCATAGAGAAGAGCCAAGCCATGACTCTTCTGGAAGAGCTCAAGAAGGCGTATAATAAGATGGAAGAAATTGAGGAGTAGGAGCTTGGAAGAACGGTTTTTAGATATTTAAGTTTTTCTACAAAACTCGAAACAAATAAAACAATGTTTTTTTTAGGCAAAGCTCAGCTGATTTGCTGGCAATACCAAATAAATATTAAATATAATTTTATGACTGTATGTTTATATTTTGGTTAATTGGTTAAATTACAATAAAATTACAAATTTTTTTTAGAGTTAAATGAAATGCTAAAAGGTAAGTAGTATGTAGGTACTGTATGTAGAGTATGTACAGACGCCAGCACATCAAGCTACCCGAAACTGTCAAATTTTCGCAATCAATTTTGAACCTTATGTGTCAGTAATAAAGTTGAAAATCTATTAAATAAATTTGACAGATTGTAGTAGCTTGAAGTGCTGGCGTCTATACCTACAGATTGGCAAAAAAGAGTGGAAAAAAATTGGGCGCCACTATCGCACTTAGGTTACTCCGAATGGGAAATAAGTAAAAGAATTTAAACAAATTGTTATAAACGCTGCTTGTGGGTGACACAAACAAAACCTACTAGCACTTGTCGACAAAGTAGTGCCAACATCACAGGTCTGCATTACTAAAATATTTAGTTCCAAATGCCACCACGACAGACTCTTTTTTTTTTGCCGACCTGTACCTACTCAAATAAATCTCTGAAAATTCTTTAACATTCCGTGTTTATGAGACTTTGTGGAAACCAATAGTTTTTATTTTTCACTTAAGATATTTATAAAACGTATTTAAAAACTTATGTCAACATTCTGTGTTATTTTTATTAAATGATGTCATAATCTTAGGAGTCATAAGTCATTTATTTCATCAAAATACATTGAGTCGAAAATATTAGATACAGTGATGATAAATAAAATAATAACAAATAAAAAAAACATTATATTAATATTTAAAATTCATTATGCACTTAAAATGTATCAATATCACTAAAATTTAATTTTTATATTAATAATTCAGTACCAATAAATTAAATAATCACCAAAATTGCATTTAAATTTAAAATTAACTATCCAGTATTTAAAAAACATAATTAAATAATCCTTAATATTATAAATGCGAAAGTAAGTTTGTTTGTTACGCCTTCACGCTAAAACGGCTGAACGGATTTGGATGAAATTTGGCACATATATAGATGATGCCCTGGAAAAGAACATAGGATACTTTTTTTTTTCCCACGGGATCGAGACTTATGCGGGTGAAACCGCGGGGCGCAGCTAGTACTTAATAATTCACAAACAATTTAAAGTGGCTGTCGTTTCTCATATTATTATTATGAACTCATCTGTACTGTTATTACAGTACAATAAATGTCTTTAATTTGTTTTTAAATAAGTTTATGCTGTTTATGCTTTTGAATTCTATCAGCAACTTGTATAAAAAGACCGATTGAATTCTGGGACTGTGATGAGCCACGTTCGATTTCGGTAGGATTGTGGTTTTTTTTTTAGGTAGACCATCTCATAGTTGACCTCTGAGATCATGACTACTTAACTGGGCTTTCCTATGGGTGCCCCAAGCTACTACACTTAAAACCTCCAGCCAGGGGTTATTCAACTATGCTAATTCAAATTAGATAAACGCTCGCTAAGGGCACCCCCTGTGGGGTACGAACCTCCGCTTAGGGCTTCAACCGGAGAGAGGACATCGAGGATGGGACGGGTTGGGTTGGATTGTGGAAGGTAAGTCTTTCCTACGACTACTAATCTCTAGCTTGTCTCATCAGTCTCGTGCAAATTATTAACAAAGTTGGTTAAGAACACCAACAGCCAAAGTACTGTTAAAATCTTAAATCTGATGAAGACCATTTAATGGTCCCTGCACAATTCTGTTTCATGCGGAGCATTGTTTTTAAGGCTCTTTTTAATTACAAATGCCGAGTGGTCATTGTACTTGTAGCCGTTAAACTAAAAAGCTTAAAATAAAGAAAATTATTTAAAAAAAAACTAAAATCCCGAATTTATTGGATAAGGATTAAGATACCGGTCAATATAGCTTCGGAAATAACAATGGAATTTTTATCAAATTCTGAAAGATAGTAATGATTACTGTGGGTCATCCTTAGAAGGTAAGCATATGCCATCGATCTTTAATTCTGTATATAGATGTAAGGCCGATTTAAAACCAATTACACCAATACATTTAAAACGAAAAAAATCGTTTAAAACCGAAATAAACAATTTTTTTCGATTTAAAACGGTTCGTGTTGATGACTATGTTTTTCTTAATTATAACTACATTTCTTGATTTTACCGAGGTAGGGATATAACAGAGTACCTACCTAAAAACTCTGTGTTGGTAAATATAATTTTTTTTCATTGTTTTCAAACGATATAAATAATCAATTTGATTCGGTTTAAAACCAAACTCACTCTCTCGCACTCTCGTTGACGTCGTCACTCGTGACTCGACGCAACATTGCCAGCTCGCCTACCCTACACACACATGCACCTACATAAACTGCCGCGCGCGACCGCCGCGCCGGGCACGCATGTTCTTTTATTTTTGTAGGCGAGTTTTCAACCGTTTAAAACGATTTATTTGCGGTTTAAAACCGCAACATTTGATTTAAAACGTTTTAACTCGGTTGTTTTACATCTATAATCCCGTAGAACATAAATTTAATGTTTCTCTAACGGTTTACGCAGCGCACGCCAGTAAAGGTCCCAGTCGGCATGTTTTTTTCCGATATCTTCGACAGTAATCGTCATATTTCACCCAATTTACACAAAACTTTCCCCAAGAATCACTCCATCCATTGGTGAAAACCGTTTAAAAATCCGTTCGGTAGTTTTTGAGTTTATCGCGTTCAGACAGACAGACGCGGCGGGGGACTTTGTTTTATAAAATGTAAGGATATATATTGGTATATTTGGAATTGATTCATAACTAACTTTTATTTGGTTCCAGTATTGTAGTGATGTTTTTTTTTAAATCGATACGCTTCCGTGCCGAATTGAACATCAATCAATGTTATTGAAGGAGTCCTCGAGAAACGCGAAATAGACGACCATATTATTCTTCCGGTGACTAGGCAAAACAGGTACCTAATCATTTTCGACTCGGAAGCGGAAGTGTGTCATTGGTGCCGATTCCCTTGTTCACAAACTATAAGTTCAGTGTATCTTTTTCTTTCTATTTCATTAAGAAAAGGACAAAAGATAAATTTTAGTTTAGTCCTGTCAAATTAATCAGCGCCTGTCATACTCCATACAAGTTTAGACGTGATTAAAAACTTGTCTACTAAAATTACGTCAAATTACGTCAAGCGTTGATTAATTTGACAGGACTAAACTAAAATTTATCTTCTGTCCTTTTCTTAATGAAATAGAAAGAAAAAGATGCACTGAACTTAAATTTAGTTTAGTTTGTGAACAAGAGAATCGGCACCAATGTCGAATGGTTGTGAATAGCTATACCTACTGAAAGCTGCTTTAGTGCCTCACCGTAGGTACCATTTCACCATCATTTTTAGATTTTGAGGGTCTAAATTTGAATAAAACCAAACTTTCTATAAACTTTATTTTTTACTTCACCCCAACACGGAAAGGTTTGTCTACGTCACTGACCAATGGTCTACGTACTCTCTGCCACTAGACCAAAGAGGTTGTATTAATCGATCGATGTAAAAATAATCTAGCAACACTATACTATATACCACAGATTGAATAGATTTGTCTGACATTTTTCAGGATATGCGTTTTAATGTATTTGTTTTTGAATAATATTGTTTTATACTGAAAACGTTGAAAATATAGCTCTTTGATCATTTATATTTGAGAGATGTGCTTAAAATAACATAATCGTTCATGTTATGGTATCAATAATTTAAAATGATGTCGTTTTAAAATGTAGGTAGAATGTCTGACATATTTGTAAGGATTTACGGAAGTATCGGCTTTAATAATTAAAATTCAAGGTAAGAATATATTTGTTCATATTTAATCTTAAATTGCATCTAAATCGTTCTAATAACATCAAGTTTACTCGGCTTTGCGCCAAAAATAGTTGAATCAAAACATAACCTGAAAATAAATAAAAAAACCAATTTCAGATGAATATTCTATGTACTATATGCAGCGATCTTCTAAATCAAGCTGAGAACATATATGTGACAAAATGTGGCCACATATTCCATCACCACTGCCTCGCACAATGGATCGAAAGGTATTTACTAAATCTATTGTTTAGAAAATCAGTTGAACCTTTTTTCTTATACCTGTTCGCTGGCGAAAGTTATTCTCATTGTTTCTCTTATCCAATCTGTCTATGAATTTATGTATGAGATATGCATAACCTTAGTCCTTTCACATACTTAGTTTTGTTAAAACAAGCATTAGAAACCATAATTATATCAAGGAATATTATCATAATCTGACTGCAATTTGTTCTTAGTTAAAAATTTATTAAATTCCTTTGTCCATGGTACATTGTAATTATATGTTCTGGGGTCTTTTTTACATCGGCTTGTAATCAGATGTGAACACAAATGATAATTGTAATGCAAAGAATTCTATGTTAAGCATTAAACACAGCATAAAACTGTTCTCTTCCAAAAGAATACATGCTTGAAGTTGAAGCATAATCAGCTAATGTTCCCACCGCTGGAACACAAGCCTCCCTTTCTATGAGAGGAATTGGACCCATAAACCACCAGGCAGGGCCAATGCTAAGTTGAAGTGGTTCCCCATAATTTATTCCTCAATTCTTTGCCTATTATTCTTACATTGCCCTGAATCAGGACAGTAAAAAACAAATATGAACAAAAAAGTATATATATAATAATACTAGCTGACCCTGCAAACGTTGTTTTGCCATATAAATGTTTGGGGTGGACCATCTTTATCACTTACTACCTACCCTACCTACCCTACCTATCCTATCTTTCAAGTTGGATCAAACTGCATACGGTGTGCAAATTTGATTAAAATCGGTTGAGTAGTTTAGGGAGTCCATCGCGAACAAACAATGTGACACGTAATTTATATATATTAAGAAGATAAGTAGTAGTAGTAGATCTATATATAAAATTCTCATGTCACAGTGTTAGTTGCCATACTCCTCCGAAACGGCTTGATCAATTTTTATGAAATTTTATATGAATATTCGGTAGGTCTGATCATATCCCTCAGTGATAAGGGTGGTCCATCCCAAAACTTAAATATGGCGAAACAACGTTTGCCGGGTCAGTTAGTATATGTATAGTTAAATATGAACATTTAGCGTTTACAATTGCCATTTTAAAGCTTCCATGAATTAAATATTGTTGTTATATTACTTTCTACATGCGAATGTGTTAACATGTTCTTGTACTATTTTAGATATATAAGAAGATTCTCAGATGTCTATTTGCCAAGTGATTGGCTTGGCAAATACATATCTGAGAATCTTATTATCATATTTAGGTGCAGGTTGTAACATGTTTGTTAATAGTTATTATCATAGTTCAATGCAATCAAGCACCAGCTTTGGTGTTCACCTATGAACAGAAATAACCTTTATAGGGTTCCGTACCTCAAAAGGAAAAAACGGAACCCTTATAGGATCACTTGTGTGTCTGTCCGTCTATCACAGCCAATTTGCTCCGAATCTAATGGACCGATAAAGTTAAAATTTGGTACACATATGTATTTCTGTGACTCAAACACGAACGTGTAACGTAAATAAATGAATTTTGAATATAGGGGTCACTTTTGGGGGGCAAACAAGAAAACATTTAAAAAAATTGCTAACTGTACCGTGTGACACATCAAATGAAAGGGCTTGTTGCGAGGATCTTAAAAATATTTTTTATATAATTTTAAAATAAATGCTTTTAAAGATATTTAAGAAATTCAATGAAAATTGACCATCGCCCTTTATCTCCGAAACTACTGGACCTAACATTTTGAAAAAATACATAGGCTCTGTATACTATGTATGAAGATTACAGGAAAATCTATAAGAAGTCTATGGTCTTAAAATATCTCAATATTGTGCATACAAACTTACATTTGCAGTTAGATGTTAAGTTTGTTCTTGGGATAAATAAATTCATCTCAACTTCGGAACCGTTCATTGTGCGTAGTCTGACACGCACTTGGCCGGTTTTTTTCTTAAGGCCTTTCGTCCACAATGCTACTTAAAATTAATGTTTTACAAACTCAAATCACTAATGAGTAGCCAGAATGTGACAGCACCAGTTTTTCAATGGTGATCCGTATACTACGCATCTGGCTTGTAATTCAGCTAAGTACTAACCAAAATCTCATTCCATATCCCATTTATTAAATCCCAAACACTCTTCCAGATCAAAAACCTGTCCGCAATGCAGGAACAAAGTGACGGACAAGTGCATGTTCCGTCTGTACCCAACGGTGTCCAATGAGAACAGCAGTGAAGACGCTGCTACATTGCAGTCGAGGCTGGACGATACTCAGCTGCAGTTGCGTCAGCAAAGAGTCAAGTATAAGGAGAAAGAGGATAAACTGGTTGTTGCTAACGCTGATCTGAAGAGGCAGGAGTAAGTTTTGTTATAACATCATAAGATTTAATGTGTTCACATAACTATTTTCTTCAAACTGGCTTATTATCATCTTTATGTGCCTTTAGCAATCCACTATTGTAAATCACACATACATAAACTCACGCTTTCTTCCCATGGGGGTAGGCAGAAACCACTTAACGCCATTTGCTACGATCCTAACCTTCTCCTTTTGCTTCATTTACCTTAATAGGTAATACGGGCTGGTATCCGCAACTCCACATCAAAGTGCATATTTTGTGTACGGGTGGGAAAATCGGTTATTCGATCCACCATAGCTCCTCAAAAAAGACCAGCAACACCTTGGTGTTACTGACACTTATGGTACCTGGGTTACCGAAGTACTTTGCCCTGTATGTGGCGACCACCGAGCAGTTTAACAACACATGAGCTGTTGTCTCGTCGTCCTCCATGCAGGCTCTGTACAGCGGAGTGTCTACGACTCCTATGACAAAGAGATGTTTATTTAATGACCTGTGGCCTGTTTCATGAGGCGGCCATCGATTGAAGGGAGTGCCTCTTTAGTCTGCCTGCACTCACCTTGGTCCAACCATAGTTTGTGATGTTGGTCCCTAGTTTGTTTTCTTACCAGAGTACATAGGTAACCGAAGGGGGTTCGCACGATGCAGGGGCACGATGAGTTCGGGCCCCGCTGGTGCCATGCTCGACCCCCTTCTGGCCAGTTCGCGGGTGCATCGTTCCCCAGCGAACCGCTGTGTCCTTTGATCCATTGAATGGTTATATTATTGGCGAGCCACCTAGTTAAGGCGCTGGTGGCACTTGTATATCAGCCCAGAGTCCACAGTGTGACTATTCACCTTTTTACATCTGGTCATACACACGAGCCAGTTGCGAGTACTATGCACCTTACCTTTCTGAAGAACGTCACCAATAAAGTCCTTTGCGTCCCCTCTGGGCGTTTCCACTCACATCTGCCTTGTAAATACTTTGTTGATCTTTTGTAAATCATCATAATCATTTCATCCATAAGGTACTGGACATAAGCTAAGCTTTTCAATTGCTTTCTTATGAGCTTGATTCTTTGACCAGTGCGTGTTACCAGTGATGACCTATGGTACTGAAACGTGGTCGCTCACAATGGGCTTTATCAGAAGGCTAAAAGTCACCCAAAGGGCAATGTAGAGGGCTATGCTTGGAGTTTCCCTACGTGATCGAATCAGAAATGAAGAGATCCGCAGGAAAACCAAGGTAACCGACATAACCCGAAGAATTACCAAACTTAAGTGGCAATGGGCAGGGCACATTGCTCGCAGAACTGATGGCCGAAAGGTTCTGGAGTGGCGACCGCGTACCGGAAGATGTAGCGTTGGAAGGCCTCCCACAAGATGGACCGATGACCTTGTGAAGGCCGCAGGAATCCGATGGATGCGGAAAACACAGAATCGGTCGAAGTGGCAGTGCTTGGGGGAGGCCTATGTCCAGCAGTGGACGTCTTTCGGCTGAAATGATGATGAGCTTGATTCTCAGCAACAAGCTTATCAGCAGGCAAGGCTTCTATAATCATTAAGGTTAGCTACATTTCTGTCAACGTTACAAGAGTTGTTTGTAAATGACGTGTGTGTGTTAATGCCAGTAAAATCTATAAAGGAAGACTAAACTAACATTATTTAACCTTTGGTAGTAATTGGATTTTGTTAGGTCAATGGGAAATTAGGCCTAATGCAATCCTGAAACATTCCCTATCTTCTTCTTTTCGTGTTTTCGTGTGGTTAGTGACTAACCTAGTGTCAGAGTTTTAAAGCCACCCATGGGCCTCTGACTTGGCTTCAGATGCCGTCGAGAAATATCTCTCAAGCATCCCGGTTTCCTCGCGACGTTTTCCTTCACCGCGATGTATCCTAATTGTAGCTGATAAAGAGGCGTAACTCAACATTTATATTAAACTAACCAAATATTTGCAGTGATCTTCTAAAATCATATGAGAAGCGTCTGGTCAGCTTTGACTCCAAAGTCTTGGCTCTTCGAGAACAACTGGAGTTCCTTAGCGTTCAGAACAATGATATGCATAAAGTTATGGAAGAGAATGTGGCACTGAAGAAGAATATACTGACCTTAAATGGGTAAGTCTTTTCAATTTAGATTGATTTTGGTCATATTTTGTTGTTGCTATGTGAGTTATTTTTTTAAAGCCTTTCAACTTACTTATTAGAGTGGTTGATGTGATTGTAGTCAACCAATTAGAACTAAAGACTTGTTCTTGGTTCGAGAAAGTATTGATGTGATTGTAGTCAACCAATTAGAACTAAAGACTTGTTCTTGGTTCGAGAAAGTACTCTCTACTTAGTTATTGCTTTTGATTCTCTTTCCAGATTTAAATATTAATGCCATCCATAATGTTATAAGTAATTTTATTTTAGCTTGAGATTCCGGAAGATTTTGAAGTTGCTTTTACTAATACTGGTTTTGTTGTCTGTCTTTTCAAATAGCCGAATAGATGCGAATGTTTGTGTGATTCACCCTGTATATTATTTTTAGACTAAGGCTAATCTAAGCCTAATTTGTATTTATAGCCTACTAACCGCGTTAAAGAACTTCATTCCAAAAAAACAATATTACATGAGAATGTTAATATCATCCCCTATTTTACCCTCTTGAGCGACGATTTTTGAAAAATTCTGAAATATTTGGTACCAAAAGCATAAAATTATTTTCATAGCCCTAACTTAAGAAATGATAGGTTTCCCATACAAACTTTCATCCCTTATATCTCCCCACTTATCGAAATCCGTTCAGTGGTTTAGGCGTGAAAAGGTAACATACAGACAAACAGTTACTTTCGAATTTATAATATTAGTATGGATTTATGAACTTACCTGTAGCCTAGCATTTATTATAGTTCCATAGCCTATTTCTGACCAAACTAACAGATTCTTTGTGTTTCAGTCTGCAAAAAGTGCTGAACGCCACAAGTGATGATGTGGAGCAGATGCTTCATAGCTACACTGATGTGCGAACTATTGCTACGTTCGCCACTGCTCTAAAAAGGTAACACTATCATATTCATTAAACTAGTTCAAAAATCCTGCCTGCTTCGTCACTGCACTAAATAATTAAGAATATTGAAATTGATGCCAGTTATTTATTATCTTGTTCACAGAGCTCTATGCGACTCAGAGGCTAAGAAGAACGAGTCTCGAGACAGATTGCACGCCGCCAAACAACAGCTCGCCCTAGAGAAGAAGAAAGTCGGTGATCTACAGAGCAAAATAATGTAAGTATTTTATGATACTATTTTATAAAGACCTGTAAATTTACTTGCAGGATAACCAGCAGCAGAATAGAATTTGTATGAAATTATTTGCCACATTTCTAGTCTCGATAAATTTTCGTGAACATATTCCCATTCTTCATGAAAATTCATGCTACTAGTTGGCGCCACCTTGACAAGAATAGAATAGAATAGAATAATTATTTATTTGCATAGAAAATAGGTACAAAAATGTAGATGTTTTATAATTAGAGATCCTTATACTTTCTACCTTAAATTAGGCATGCAAACATTTAGTACAAGTGCTTAATAGTCTAAAAATACAGTCAATATGAAAATTCTTATAATAATATGGTCAATAAAATAAAATAAAGATTTAAAGATATCAGGATTCATTAGGTAACTATAAAGTTTTATCATTTAGAAATTCATAAATGGAGTAATAACATTTATCAATTAATAAGACTGACAATTTCTTTTTAAACAGTGGAATTGATTCGTTTTTTATTCCATCGGGTATTTTGTTAAAGATAACCGGGCACATACATATAACACTTTTCCTTAATAATGCAGTGTTATGACCACTAACACATAGCATGTTTGTATACTGCTTTCTAACTGGACGTGTTCTATTGTCAGACAACTTATTAAAAAGATGCATATTTGACTTTACAAAAACAGCTATTTCGAAAATGTAAAGTGATGGGAATGTTAGCAATTTTAGGGTCTTGAATACAGGTACGCAACTATCTGTTATTTTCATGTTACACATGGCCCTTATGCATCGTTTTTGAGCCTTGAATACCTGTTCTCTTAGACTACAATTTCCCCAGAATATTATCCCGAATCTGAGTATTGATGCCACTGAACCATGGTAAGCAACTAATCTGGTGGGCATATTCACTTTCCTGGATAGATTAAAAATCACATACGCTGCTGTACTTAATTTTTTGCATACTTCTTCTGCGTGTGGCTTCCAGGTAAGTTGGCTATCTATCATTATACCTAAAAATTTTGCAACTTGCACTTGGTCTATGTTTTGTCCATTGTAATTTATATTTAAAGTTTGCGGTGGTTTCCGTTGATAAAAATGCATAACATTAGTCTTAAGTATATTAATCGTTAAATTATTTTGATCAAGCCAGTCTATAATGTCGGTTAAAGTATTATTTATGTCATGTTCATACGTTTTTGGGTCTATACATTTAATCAAGGCAGTACTATCGTCAGCGAATAAAACCATGGGATGTTTTATGCGTCGTGGCAAGTCGTTAATATAAATTAAAAATAATAAAGGGCCGACCACAGTACCCTGTGGTACGCCGTACCTAATAAGTCGACACTCCGATAAATATTTTTCCTCACGCTTAGTTTTTAAACATATTTTTGAAATTTCTGTGAGCTGTTTTCGGTTGCTGAGATATGATCTCAAGAGATTATGCATATTTCCTCTGATACCTATGATGTTTAGCTTGTATAACAGCGTTTCATGGTCAACACAGTCGAAGGCCCTCGTCATATCAGTTAAAATTGCGCAAACTGGTACTTTTCCATCGACGTTCCTTAATATCATATTCATTAAATCGTAAACAGCCGTTTTTATACCTTTATTTTTTCTAAATCCCTTTTGTTCGATACTCAAAATATTATATTTAGATAAGAAGTTATTTATCGCGTCATAAATTATTTTTTCCATAACTTTTGAAAAAATTGTGATTAAAGCGATTGGCCTATAATTTGCCAAATCTTCTTTTGAGTTTTTTTTAAAAAGTGGCTTAACAATAACGGTTTTTAATTTATTTGGAAATACTCCGGAACTGATACACAAATTGAGTATGTAACTAATATGGGAAGCAATGTCACTCGATACAAATTTTACGACCTTAGTTGAAATGCCATCGTAGCCAGTACTAAGTTTATTCTTTAGAGAATGTATCGCTCTCATAACATCTTGAGGTAATACTGGATGCATAAACATCGAATGAGGGTTACTTTTCAAATGACTTGTGTCGGGTTTTGAGGTCATAATATTTTTTGTCTGGTCAATATAATAATTATTAAAAACGTTTGCAATCTCTGTTGGATCAGTGATTATGGTATCATGAATTTTTATTTGGGAAATAGGTTCAGTAAATGGTTTATTTTTGTTTATGACTTGCCAAGATGCTTTTGATTCATTGTTTGACGTGTTAATAAAATAGTTATTTTGCGCTTTTTGCGTTAGTTTAATGATTTTCCGAAATCTTTGGGAGTAGTTTTTAAAGTTACTTTTATTAGAGCTTGAAGGTTCTCGCCTATATTTCCACAGTAAATGCCTTTGTTTTCTACTGCATTTTCGAATGCCTTGAGAAACCCATTTAATATTTTTATTTGGGTTAACGGTTATCAATTTATAAGGGAAACAAAGATCGTATAAGAGACGAAAGTGCTCCAAGAAATAATCAAATGCTTCATTAGCATTTTCGGTTTTGTATATATCAGAATAATAAAGATAATAGATAATTAGATAATTTTTTTTTTTTTTTTTTTTATTAGATAATTTTTGAATTTAGTTACATTTTCACTAGAAAGGTCACGCTTTTTGCCAACAATTTATTCGACACGATTTCAGTACTTTAACTTGCAAAAACTGTGCTGTGTGGTCAGACAATGCCAAGTCTAAGACTTCTGATTTACAGTTTAGTTTAGTACTGCGGGCAAAATTGTCTATACAAGAATTGCTACATAGCCTGGTGGGTTGGCGTAATTCTAATTTAAGATTATAGCCTAAAAGAAAGGTTTCAAAGTCCAGGGTTATGCTATTTCTTTTTAAAGTGTCTATATTGAAGTCCCCACATATTACTATTTTCTTTTCGGGTTTTGTACATACTGTTCTTACAATAATCTCTAATTTCTCATAAAACGAACTTAAATTATTTGCCTTTGGGGGCCTATAAATACACATAATAATTAAATTTTGCTTTGTCAATTCAATGCCACAGCATTCGATTACGTTAGCTATAGAATGCCGAGATATGTCTGGAAGCGGTTTGTATACAAGGTAGTTCTTGACTAGAATACATGCTCCTCCACGTTTCTGAGACCGTCTTGTATAGATTGCCGCTAACTTGTAGTTTGTTAAATTCAGTAGTTTCTCGTGTCCAGTCATAACAAAGTGTTCTGTGATACAAATAACATCTATTTCTCTTTTCTTCTGCGATAATTCTTGGAGGTGAACAGTGAGTAAGTCAGACTTATTTAACAGGCCAGCAATGTTCTGATGTATGATGTTTATATTATTATAAACGAAAAAAGTCATTGTTGTCAGACGAATCACAGATAGAAGTTTCCATGGGATAGTTTCTTATGTCAATAATCAGGCGGTCAAAGATACTTTCAAAAATGCGTTTTGTACCCAGTCTGTTCAGTTTTCCTGTTCGATAGGAAAACATATCTAAGGTGAGATCACGATTTGAGTCAAAAAAGTATGCATAGTTATTATTCTGTATGTCTGAGTGCAGTAAGTTATTAAATATTTCCACTCCATAATTATAAATGAGAGCTCCTCTTACGTAAGTGGGACAGCATACAATTACATTGGTGTAGGTGATTAGCTTTAGTGATTCCTTGATTTGCTTGATCAATTCGATGTGGTCTCCAGCGCTTTTAAAGTCCTTTTCTCCAATCATAAATAAGCAGTAGTCGTCAATGGAAAGATTTTTGACTATTCCAGTAATATTGGACAAAATTTCGCTTAATCCACTACCTGGTGTCACGTAATGGCAATACTCGAAGCGCTCGCCAAAGGTCGTTTCTATATTTTCTAGAGCACCAACATAATTACAGTTACTGATTATGCGTAGCTTTCGCTTTCTTGGACTTTTGAACGTTGTATTACAGTTGATAAGGTTTTGGTTTTCAATTTTGCGCTTGGCGTCAACTTTGACGCGCTCAATGTTAGTCGTTTTAGGCATTTGCAATAAAACCTCAGTTTGACTTTTTTATCTTTCATTTGATTTATTTTCTTTGGCGTGCAATCTTTAGTTTTTTTTGTGGATACCGGGCTGGAAGTGATTTTTTTGTACAAATCATTTTTCTTTAACAATTCGTCATTTTGTTTTTTAAGATTATTATTTTCTAAGGAAAGAGACTCAATTTCTTGATGGGCATTATTTAATTCAAATTCTAGTTTATTTATCCGTTCTTTTAATTTTAACGTTTCTTCATCACTACTGTCGACAGAAATATCGGGTAGACTATTGGTTGTTTCATCTAGTGTTTCGTTCAACAATTTAACATTAGTATCAGATACAGTTCGCGTACGACGGAAAGTAATGTTTTCGACGTTCATGTTGAGAGTTTTAAAATGAAGATGTTAATTCCAAAAAGTCCAACTGTGTGCGGGATTCGAACTCGGGCCACACGGTGCACGCGGTCAGGTAGGCAATATGTCGTGTACGCCACCCCGACAGTTGCATAGATGATTGAATTTGTTGATTACTAAGCTCTTCCGGACAAAATATTTGTTAAAAAGACTGTTGTAGTTAAAATATTTTGATTTTTTTCTACCAAGACAGTATCACTTTGTGATTTAATTTATTTTTCGTTATTTTTGATATATTTACGTATTGCACACAATTCGCCACTTAGTCTGAAACACCGTTTATCGTCAATAAGTTATTATTATCACGCACAAAATCAAAACGGTTTTCGTCGGTCACAAAAAGTTGTCCACGTAATATAAAAGTCACAATTCCATAGTTCACGATGAATAATATATTAAGATGACATTATCACGCATGTATTGCTCTGTTTTTAACACTTTTATTATCAAATTGAGGAGATACAGTTCATTAAATTATTTTAAGGATTTTTATTTTAGAGGTTTTCCATTTCGACGATGAATATAAAATTAAAATATATGATGACGTTTATCATTTGTTTAATTAATTCCATCACCACGACGAACAAAAGGCGCATTGACACTTTTAACAGGTGCCAGGACCTGCCGTTTCAGTGCTGCCACCTATAAACGTCATTACCAAAAATGTTGGTATAGCTTGTCCGCATTTGGGCGCGTCATTTCAGAGTGAACAAGCTTTATTGAGGGTTCTTCTGTAATGACGGTTTGACGAAATTCCTAAATGAATAAATGGTGTAAGGTCACGGGAATGCCCTTGACTCGAGAAGTACATGACCAGTCGATGTGGCAATGCTTGGGGGAGGCCTATGTCCAGCACTTGACGTTTTTCGGCTGAAATGATGATTAACTTTAAAAATATTATTTTTAATATACTCTCTTCCAGGAATCTAGAAGACGAACTCCACCAAGTACAAACAAAATACGATATCCTAAAAACGGATTCAGACCTCGCTGAACTAAAGAGGCAAGTGGTCCAGCACAGGGTTGAAGAGCATCGCATTCTCAACGACTACCCGACGTCACCGCCAGCGATCGAAGACCCACATCTCGTCACAGACCACAACTCTAGTTTCGTAAGTTACATAGATCTTACCTCATGCACTTAGATACAAGAAAATATCAGCCAGGAGATATAATCTAGCTGCCTGTTCTCAATCGGATGTAGGTCCATCCTAAATTTGGCTATAATGCCCAGTTCTTCACCTTCCACATCAGAAAGTGAGGACACTCAAGTGGATATCAGAATTGCTGATGGGCGACGCTCTGAAGACTGTTGTCACTTATATAACCTCCTTTGAGTCCATAGCTGACAGTGGCGTAGCGTGCCTTGGCGGGGCCCCGTATAAAAATATGTTTGGGGGCCCTTATAAACGGTAAAGATTTCTCTCAAAAGAAAAAAAAATGTTTGCATAAAATTAAAAGAAATATTTATTTTATTCATCATAACTATCTATCTGTCACTTTTCCCAAATTTTTTACAAACAAATCAAATTAAATATACACTCTCTTTCCCTTTTTTTCGGCAAACTGATTTATTAAATCATTTATAGCTGATGATGAATTTGGGAAGTTTTTATTAATTTTTGCTTACGCACGTTGGGGGCCCCCGTGGCCCCGTATAATTGATACGGCAGATACGGCGGTAGCTACGGCCCTGATAGCTGAACATATTATATAAAAAAAGTTTCACGAAAAAAAAACACTGCTTTCCGCTTCGCAACAAATTGGGGGCTATCGCGTATGAATTCGCCGCTAGAGGCGCTATTGTAGCATGAGGTCTCCGAAATGTCAAATGTCATTGAACATTTGCTGTCTGCGAGATTTTCTATAGGGAATTTTTACTTATTATTCATAATTTTTGTAAAGATTATGCCATTAATTATGGCTTAAGATTTTAAGTAACAACTCAGGATCGAATTTGGTAGCACTTGGATGAAGAATAATATTTGTCTACTTCATGCTTGCCAATTGTACGTACATTATAATGTAAATATTAATTTGATATTTTAAAATGTAATAAAATAAACATGATATAAAGTAAAAGTACTTGAACATATCCAAAACAAATACACATAAAAGTCCTGACAGGACCTTACTCGTTAGTGGCGCCATCTGTTGAGCACAAAAACGATAGCCCCCGGGGACTGATTGAGTCCAATAAAGCTTCGTAAGTGGCGCATGTTATCATAAGCAACAACAACACCATCTAATTTAACGCTAACCATAATATACTATATACATTGTTTAATTATGATAATACATTATCCATTGGCGCAGACGGAAAATGATAGGGGGACGAATGATTGCATAGATGGTGATATTAAAGATTTGGAACGAAAGAAAAAAGCTGCTTGGCTCAACGTCTTGTGCTCTAAAGCCACGAGGATGAATCAGGCAACGAATGAAAAAGATGATGAGCAGAAAAAGCAGAAAAGATACAACGAAATGAAAAGAAAAATAAAAGCTATTATTAGAATGAAGAATGAGGAGAAAAAAGAAAGGGAAAATGAAAGACAGTTCTCTGATAACGTCAGGGCCAATGTCAAGCTGTACTGGAAACAGGTAAGACTGGCTCGCGAAGTATCAAGAACATTGAGTATGAATGTACTAGGAACAGAAAATGGAAGCTTCTTGATCCTCTTGCCTGTATCCCCAATTTGGTCGGTGCAAAATGTCTTCTTCCATAGATCTATCTTTATAAGCTGTCGTGTCGGTAGTCACCCCTTTCCAGCCATATCATCCTTCACACAGTCTATCCATCGTTTCTTTAGTCTTCCCCTACTCTTATAGCCATCCATATTCATACTCTGATATAGCTATGGTATGATAGGTTTCGGAACTAATAGTATAAATTTGAAGTCCTAACCCAGTCGTTCCCCTGGTCAGGATGTCCGGAATTTTTTGAAGTGAAAACTTCTTTAGGCGCGTTGGGCATTTTTGAGATGGGACTAAACCATTGATTTCGCGACACCTGCAGGGCTAACATGACAAGCGCGAGAACGCTCTTTTTCTCGTTTTATCGTAATTTGTCTACGATTCTGACGTCATTCTAATCCCTAACATGACCGCAAACGACGAGTAAACTAGAAAAAGGCACTTTGACATTCTTTTATCGCGCGACGATAAACCGATGTTGCAAATTATTAAAAACAAATTATTTTTATGATAGCAACATCGGCTTGAAGTTCTGTTTCATTCATTCAATTTTATGCATGGAATTATGTACTTTATTGAATAAACGTCTCTCTCTCTCTTAATTATTATTATTTAATTATTTATGATTAGTTTTTTATTATTTATTTATTTATGATTAGTTTTTTATTATTTATTTATTTATGATTAGTTTTTTATTATTTATTTATTTATGATTAGTTTTTTATTATTTATTTATTTATGATTAGTTTTTTATTATTTATTTATTTATGATTAGTTTTTTATTATTTATTTATTTATGATTAGTTTTTTTATTATTTATTTATGATTAGTTTTTTATTATTTATTTATGATTAGTTTTACAGAAATTAAAATTAGTGGTACCTATACTCATTAGATAATCACTACAAATGACAAATGGGCAAAAAAAAAAATTGTCTGCAATAAGTACGACTATGAATCTGCCACCTTTTTTTCGAGTTTTTTTATGTATCATAATTTTGTCTTTTTGTCTACTCTCTATCGTCGTCAAAATCGACGACGACTAAATACGACAAAATGACTGATTATATCGTGTTGAACTGTCAAAAATCGAGATAAATAACGTGTCATGTTAGGGATATTCGACAAAACATGAAGTTTGACAGAACGAGTCGAGTATTTTGTATGGCATAGCTGTCAGAAAACGATAAAACTACAGAAATAGACAAACATTTGTCGTGCGAGAGTGGATATATGTCGCGTGTGTCATGTTAGGCCTGCATGACGACACCTCATTTTTGTATTATGTTACGGATCAATGTTCTATGCAAGTATTTTTACTTTAACGGTTTTGTAAACGCGATTGTGCTCTTTATATAAATTACGTTACGGATCGATGTTCTATGCAAGTATTTTTACTTTAAAGGTTTCGGAAGTGTTATTTTTTGTAAACGCGTTTGTGCTCTTTATTTAGATAAGGTTACGGACCAATGTTCTATACAAGTATTTTTCTTCCACCAAGGCGATCTTATTCAAGTTTTCACTTCTGTCGGCACTCCCGGAGTGCCACCACTTTTTTTTTTGTTTGCTTAGTTCTAGTGAGAGCAGTGGTGGCCCAGTGGTAACAGGCGTGACTTACGAGTTTGTAGGTCGTAAGTTCGAACCAAGACAGACGATTTACTTTGTGTAAATGATTTCATCACCACTGCTGTCAAAACGGTGAAGGAAAACACGGTGAGGAAACCGGTATATCCTAGTGCCAAAAATTCGAATATATGTTACATCTACCAATCCGCACTGGGCTCGCGTGGTGAATTACGGCCCACTCCCTCTCACCGAGAGGAGGCCTGTGTCCCAGCAGTGGGAACACTATAGGCTGATTATGAATTATGCTTAGTGCTTAGATGGTTTGGTAATATAAAGAGGATGAATAAAATCCAGGGCTCAGAAACGTTATTTAAAATAACGTCTTTGAAACGTTTCTATCAGTTCTTTGGACAACATTTTGATCGGAACGAAAACGAAATAAAAACGTTTATTCCGCAAAACAAAATCCGGTTTATTCCGCAGGACGCAGCCGAGCACGGAGCGTGCGCCGATAAGCATGCAAACTCATATTAAAAGTACACTTTGTAAACAAGCATATTACAAATCAGAGGATTATATCCTAGATAAGAGTGCTTGGAAATATGCTGGTCCTGCTCCATAGGATAATTTAGAATAAAGACAAAATCAAACTGGTTGCTAATTGTAAAATGTATTATTTTGTGTTTTATGACATTGATTTTTCTGTGATTACTTCCTCACACACTAACTTATTAATTACAAAATTTTAGGAAAATCGTTTACTTTTACAATGTTTGTAAATATGTGAGCACTATGTATCTATCACATATTAAATTATCTGTCGTTGCTTCATTTTTAATTCTTTTTACCTATTGTGGTATAGTATTTTTATTCTAGGTGCATCGTCTTCACATATAATTATTTAAATAATGTACGTACCTATACAAACAATTGTAAAACATTTTAAAAGAGTAACGGTGGAGTTTCTTGCACATTCTGCTCCATACGAAAACTACCTTTTGGAAGGGGCGACTAGAATAAATTTTATTATTTTGTAAATTTTGATGTTCAAAAGTGCCACACATGGGCCTATTTGAAATGAATGTTTGACATGAACTTGTTTAGTTAAATCATACTTTATCTTCATTTCATTACATGATTGATTCCAATGCGCTTGCCGTAAGGGTTGTGTTTCGAGTTTCCTATAATTCAAACCAAAAATGAAAAAAAAAATACGGTTATTAACGTTTCATTAACCGAGAACGATTAAAATTTTGTTCTTCAAAAACCTTTTTTATATCGTTCCGTTCGAACGTAACCGAAACAAATCGTTTCTTATGTTTTTAAGACGAAACACATCAAAAATTTTATAATATTTGTTTAGATGTCTTTGATAAGGTCAAGTACGTGTTATATTAGCAATGTAACGTGTATGAACGACGAAGCAAAAGAAGTAAAAATTCAAGTCATTTATTCAAACTAGGCTGAGAATCAGTACTTTTCGAACGTCAAAATTACATGAGACAGTCCCCCAAAACGCTCACCCTTCACCACTTCCTAGTGCCTTTCGCTGGGAAAAAGAAGTGGCGCAACAAACTCCCCAGCAGCACAGCTGTCTGTTCAAGTAGAAAAAAAATTATTCTATACAATAGTATGCAAAATAATTTACATTAAAGTCAAAGTCAAGTCATTTATTTCAAATAGGCCCATGTATGGCACTTTTGAACGTCAAAATATACAATATAATAAAATTGATTCTAGTCGCCCGTTCCAAAAGGTAGTTTTCGTATGGAAAAGAATGGGTAAGAAACTCCACCGTTACTCTTTTAAAATTGTTTGTATAGGTACCTACATTAGTTAAATTTATATGTGAAGACGATGCACCTAGAATAAAATTACTATACCACAATAGGTAAAAAGAATTTAAAAATGAATCAATTATGCAACACAAAACATAATTTAAATAATAAATTAGTGGCTATATGTCAGCTAACACACTCCAATGTACAATGTGGAGACAGCAATATGACAGTAAATGAAAACACTGACAATACAAAACAGATTATTTTGGAACTATCAAATAAATCCTAGAACCGAAATGAAAAAAACCGAAATTATGATGAATTTATCCCAAGAACAAACTTAACAAGCCCTCCCATACATTCTAACTGCAAATGTAAGTTTGTACACACAATTTTGAGAGATTTGCCATGTTACTTTGAGATCATAGAGTTCGTGTAGGTTTTTTTGTGATCTATGAAACAACCATTCTCTGTATTTTTTTCAGAATTTTCGGGTCAGTAGTTTCGGAGATACGGGGGGAATCGTCAATTTTCATCAATTTTCTTAAATATCTTTAAAAGCATTTATTTTAAAACTATTGATCGCAACTAGTGGTCGCAAGCGCTACTGCTGAGTATGAGGTCCTGGGTTCGATTCCCGGGTCGGGCAGTGTAATTGGGTTTTTCTATCTGAAATTTCTCAGTAGCAGCTCGGAGTCTGGATTTGTGCCCGGTTGATGGCAATAGGCTCGCCCCCTATTACATGGGACTTAAACATAACTGGCGAAATGTGGGTGTACCTGTTACAAGGACACCTCTGCCCAACCCTTCGGGGAAACAAGGCGTGATGTTATGTTATGTTATTATAAAAAACTTTTTACAAAAAAAAAAACAACCGACTTCCAAAAAACACTACAAAGTGAAAAATAACTTTAATTTCGGAAGTCGGTGTCTTTGGATTTGAATTTTTGTCACCGACTTCCGAAATTAAAGTTATTTTTCACTTTGTAGTATTTTTTGGAAGTCGGTTGTTTTTTTTTTTGTAAAAAAAAATATTTTTCACTTTTTAGTTGTGTTAGCTACCCCACACAAATTCGAAAACCACTACCTGCTATATAAATAACAGTGACAGGAACTTATCATATCATCCACATACTAAGTGGGAAAAAGTACGTACGTTATTGGAGCTAACTAAAAAACTATCGAAACCAAGTTAATAAAATTTACATGGGACCACCTCGAGAGTATACCCTTTCAAACAAAAAAAATAATTAAAATCGGTCCACAATTGACGGAGAAATCGGTGGACATACATAAAAAAAAAACAAACAGACATCCTCATCATCCTCCTTTTTGTAAGTCGGTTAAAAATATTTAAGATCTCCGCAGCAACCCTTTTCATTTGATATATCACAAGGTACAGTTAGCAAAACTTTTTTTTTAAATTTTCTTGTTTGCCCCCAAAACTGACCCCCATATTCAAAATTCATTTATTTACGTTACACGTCCGTGTTTGGGTCACAGACATACATAATATGTGTATCAAATTTCAACTTAATCGCTCCATTCGATTCGGAGCAAATTGACTGTGACAGACAGACAGACACACGAGTGATCCTACAAGGGTTCCGTTTTTTTCCTTTTGAAATACGGAACCCTAAAAAGTGTTTTTTTTCTGACAAACTAAATAATATTGATAGCCGACTATGAGCCGATCAGCCGAATAGCTATAGTAACATAGTATAACATCACGCCTTGTTTCCCCGAAGGGTTAGGCAGAGGTGCACCATAGTACACCCACATTTCGCCAGTTATGTTTAAGTCTCATGTAATAGGGGGCGAGCATATTGCCATCAACCGGGCACTAATCCACACTCCGGGCTCTTACTGAGAAATTCCATATAGAAAAACCCAATAACACTTTGCCCAACCGGGGAATCGAAATCAGGAACTCATACTCAGCAGTATGCGCTTGCGACCACTAGACCAATGAGGCACACTGACTAAACTATTGAATATATTTGATTGAATTTTTGTATCTGGAAACATTAGATATACACGCTAGCACACTCAAACTTACAGACACGCACTATACTCACATACAACACTCCCACATGCAAAACATTAGGCACTTACCAATTTTTTTTACCTATTTGAATTTTTCTCTATTTCAATTTTTTACTATATTTTTTTTAACTATTCTAATTTTTGAAGTGAAAACTGCTTTAGCGTAGTGCATTTTTAAGATGGGACTAAACCATTGATTTCGCGACACTGTAGCGACACCTTTTTTTTTTTAGGTGGGAAATTATCAAATAACTTCTCCCGCTCTGCTTGGAGCGGCAGGGCGTGTCAGACTCTTACTGACTAAAACCCACCCGTGGTCCTTCGGTTGCCCTGTTGCCGGGGGCCAACTGTAGCGACACCTCATTTTTGTAAACGCGATTCTGCTCTTTATTTATATTACGTTACGGATCAATGTTCTATACAAGTATTTTTCTTCCACCAAGGCGATCTTGTTCAAGTTTTCACTTCTGTCGGCACTTTTTTTAATATTTGTTATTATTCTTTTTTAACCTCTACTGTATTTTATATTAGTTGCGACACAGTTTTGTTATGCAGCTATTTACGTACGCAATCAACTTGTAAAATGTGATTTTGTTCCAATAAAGATTAAAGTTAAATTTATTGTTGTATTCTCGTCTCCGCCTTGTTGTTGGATGTGGTGTTCTGTAGTTTGAAAAAGCTTAAACTTTATGTATGTTTATTTATTTTATTTTCAGAATGAGCTGATGAACAACATAGAGAACTCAGACTCTCCGTACTTGAGCTTGAAACAGGGCAGTATGCTATCCCTAGCGGCCTTGCAACGTGCGCCATTGAAGCTGCCTGAAAAAGCGAAAGTAAGTTTAATACTATTAATTTAAATAATATTAATCGTTAAAAATATATTAGAATCCTTTATCTAGAATAGGGATGATGCCTGGGTCAAAAGAAAGAAATTCTATTCAGTCCGTCAGTCAGATAATAAATTAATATTAGACACGTATTTTTTGCTTTATCATATTATTAATCAAAACTAACTTACAAAACAAGCATTAAAATTGGGGAGTGGGGGCTCGCTACGTCACAACGCAGTATTAATTCTAGCAAGGCGTGACATCATGGCACATTTTAACTCAATGTATCGCCGTAATCTTTTGATTACGTCAAAAAAGAAAAAATACGTGTTCATTATTTATTTATTTTTTAAATTTTGACACTGGCCTATTCTTCCAAAACTGGATAATTATTTTAGATTTAAAATATAGTATATTTTCGTAATTTACTTTTATTTGCAAATAAATCAATCTTCTACTTTCTTTCCAGCCAACAGAACAACTTTACCTAAACGCAGTAAAGAATGCGAACAAGAAACATGCTGGAGAAAAATCAAACGCCATCAGCACAAAACACAGCATCTTTCACAAAAAGAGCGGTATGGAGATCTCATCCCATGATAACGTTCCACGTGAAATGGAAATCTCCTACGACGGACTGGGGGGTCATTCAAAGCCGGACGTGTTCCCAGTTCCCAACAACACTCCAGTCAAAAGTTACAGACCTAAATTATCAGCAAAGCACAAACTCAAACGTCCTAGCCCAACAGGGAGCCATGATATCGAAAAAATGCTTAAAAAAATCAAGGACAAATAAACAGGTAGCTAGGAAGATCGATCTCAGATCTGTTTTGCATCAAGACTCAGTAAGTACACGCCCCTTATTTGTGACAGTTTATATCATGTATCGAATTTCAACTGTCGACATTTTCTTGTGAAGGAAATGGGATGGTAAGCCGTAGATGTTTGTAGAGAAAGGTCCATGTTTCTGTGAGTTGTCCAATTTGGAGCAAGAAATCTAGGGTTATGTACTATCGCGGACACGCACATCTGAACACCGTAAGGGGTCATCCACGAATTTCATGATTTTTTGCCCCTCCCCCCGTCCTTGTCACAGCTAGTCACATTTGCGAGATTCTCCCCTCCCTAGTGTGACGTCACATATTTTGCGAATTTACATTTAGAAATTATTGAACGAAAACAGCGGTTCCGAAATCAGTTTTATTTCCATTTAAATTATTTTTTAATAAAATTAACATCAAACCAAACAACAAAACAAAAAATATTAATAGAATTATATTTATTAAAGATACAAACTTAATAATCTTGAGTCCATGGACTTTGAACCCAATCCTTTAAATTATTTAATAGTTTAAAGTTCGTGTTTTAACACTTCGATATAAAAGATTTTGAAATGTGACGTCACGAAATTTAGGACCCCTCCCACCCCCTTGTCACACAATGTCACACTTCGTCCACCCCCTCCCTCCTCCTTAACGTGTGACGTAATTTATGGATGGCCCCTAAGGATTATTCTTGCTTGCAGCGCTCGGCTGCTCTAGTCCCGCTTAACTACAAAAAAAAGGGTCGCTAAACAGATGTGGTCATCGTGTACACGGAATTTTGTTTTCAAAGTGGTTAAATATGCGTGAGCGCCAGCTGCATGTCAGTAGTAAAACTGGCCAAGTGCGAGTCGGACTCGTCACGCCCTTCGCCTCTGTACAGTCTTGACTATTTTCTTAATATCCTTCGGGAATCATCGCATTTCCGAATATAAACGAATGCTAATTCGATTTATCTGTATAATAATTTGAATTCAGAACTAAGTACTTTATTGTTGGTTTGTTTTGATTTCCGTGTGAACTATATAGAGCTGTGAAACTATTTTCGCGCCTGCGACTTTAGCAGCTTTCCTCCCATTTTTAAAATAAATTACATTAAGGCGAAAGCATCAGGGTATCCCACGAAATTCAAATTTTCTTACGTTTTTTGCAATTTGCAGGTCAGTATCATGTTGTATGTTGATCTAAATATAATTCGCGGCCGTAACAAATATGGCTTTACTCAATTATAATAATTACAATCAGCAATAGTGATTAAGAAGAAGATAAAGGTGTCCAATGTCATGATTTCATGACATCATGACATTTGACACCTTTGCTAACTTATGGAGTTGTATTGCTGATTGTAATGATTATAATTGAGTAAAGCCATATTTGTTACGGCCGCGAATCATATTTTATTCAACATAAAACCTGACACTGACCTGCAAAATACAAAAAACGTAAGAGTAATTAGCTTTTACAATATTTTCAAAAAAGTGTTAATAGGCATGGGAGGACAGTGTAGGTCTTTCAACAAGTACCAAGTACTTAACAAAATAGAAAATGGTCAACAAATCTACAGTCCACTAAGCCTGCAGCGTTTCAACAAGGACCTTTCTCTACATACATGGCAATATAATATTTAGTTATTTAGTAACATAACATTAATAGTACGCGTCAACAAATAAGGGGTCACAGAAAATAATATATTAACCGTATTTTTGCTTATAATTCCACCATCTAAATGTATTTAAAATTAAACTAAAAATGTGAAAGTAGTATTAAAGCTATAAGCTTATCGTTAATTTTAGTTATGGCCTTATTTATCGTTAATTGGTAGATATAATGCATCGACCCCATGTATTGGACCTTAGGCTATAAGTAATGTCTTCGCCCTTCCCGCTAACTGTCGTAACTAGCAATTGATATTTTTCCAGGGCAACAGTTTTTCGGTCGGGCGCTACAATCATGTTAATATAGTTGCGTCAGCTGTGGCTTTATTAATGAATTAATAATAATAATTAGCCCGTATTGTCCCACTGCAGGACAAAGGCCTCCCTTTCCTTTTTCCACCCAACCCGATCCTGAGCCAATATAGACCAATCCCTCCTATAAGCGTCAAATTCGTCCCGCCATCTACGCCTGGGTCTTCCACGATGCCGCTGGACGTTTTCAGGAAACCATGTTGTAGTAGTCTTAGCCCAGAATGCATCCGACATGCGGCAAACGTGTCCGGCCCAATCCCACTTGAGCTTGGCTGCTTTTTTGGTAATTAATAACTTTTATAAACAGCTCTTGACTTAATCTTTAACTCACTAATTGTAGATGTGTGGATTTACGACAGGTGGTGAGAATATTTTTTCTCTCAAACAAAACTCTAAACAAAATACGTGATTATCTTCTAAACGGTAAACGACACAGACACGACGATTAGAGAGAACTTTTTCGAAACTAAGTTCTGAACACGTAGGTAATGTCAGTGCAGATACGTCAGTTTGTGAGATACGACAGTTAGCGGGGAGGGCGACGATATGAGGGCAAACACCGCGGGAACCGGAATTGTCCGGACAATCAGCTTTATCCCCTTACTTTAGGCTATTTTTAATATGCATGTCTGAATTACATTTAATTATAGTTACCCACCGATATTAGTAATAGTTTAATAGTCTTCGTAATTAGATGGAAGCTTTTGGTGTGCTGGTTTGAAGGTGCGACTAAAAATACAAGGACTTATTCATAAAATGTCCTATGAAATTCCTTTTATTGTTTTTTTATCCACAACGGGGAATCTCTTGGCCTGCATCTCACCTGATGGTAAGTGATGATCAGGCCGAAGGTGGAAGCGAGCTTCACCCGGAATCCTCGACCACAGAGGAACTGGCTATCTTACCTCTAACTGCCGAAACACAATAATGCTGTTAACATTGTTGATGGACTTAGAACAAGCCCTACCACCAACCAAACCGAGCAGAAAACTTTGCTTTCACTGTGAATCGAAGCCGGGGACCTCTAGGTCTGAGACAGGTGGTCTAACCACTAAACCACAAAGGCAGTTACCACGCTAGTTGTAAATACAGAAGAGCAATGCTTAAAGCCTAGCTCTTCAAAACAAATTTGAGTAGTAGAAATCAAGTAAAAACATGCGCACACAACAAAGCTTATCATCTTTTTACGAAGACACCAAATAACATAATTTTTGTGAGCATGATATTATAAACTAATGATGTGCCAACGATATTATAACCGTAATTAATGTCAGATGATTCTAATTGAAAAGCATGTACTCGTGTCATTTAGATTGCACAATTTTGCATTTATTACTACAATAACTATAATTCAGTGTCTATTTATTAGATTAGAATCTCAGGATTGACAATGACTACTCTTTGATTTACTTTTCACCCGACTGCCCTAGAAGAGGGTAATGTTTTGACTTAACTAACAGCTAAATTTTCTAACACATTTGGCGGCAACAGCTCAAAAACTAAGGTGCTGTCGACGTGTGTAAGTCGACGTTCACGGACGTAATAAAATCGCGGCGGGATTTTATCGCACACTTGATTTTCAACTCTCGGTGTTAAGCCGAGCGTTGAGAATCCAACGCGCTGGGACGCACTCTCGTCCCAGCGCGTTGAAAAAACACACTGTTGGAGTTCCAACTCTCGGCGCTAAGCAGAGCGTTAAAAATCGAGTACACGAAATAAAATCGCCGCTATTTTATTACGTCCTTGCAAACGTGGGCTTACAGACGCTCCACTTTTTGTTAATCTTTGCTTTTCATTCGGAATCTTCGAAAACAAAATGAATCGAAATTCACATCTTTTACTGCACAAAATGATTAAAAATTAAATGAAAGGAGCCGCATTCATTTCTAAGTAATTTTGTGGGTGTCGCGTGAACATGGAATGAAAAAAAAATAACTGTCTCTCGAGTGAAAAGCGTCTGATATCAGCTTTAATGACAGATAAACAATAACTTTTAGCTGTCAAAAAAGATGAATGTTAAAAGTACATGCGCGATTGCTAGTCACTGCCTGACGTCACTAACAGGGGTCTCACAGGGAGGTAGACAAAAGCCAAGCTAACTCAGTCTGCCAATTTTGTCAATGCGGACTATAAATTATAATTGGTGCAATATTTACATTTTAACTGAAAGCTATTGCCATTGATAGTGTTACGCAATCAAGTTGCTTCCTTTAATGTTATGTTCATCTGTATTTCTAAACTGTATCCTACATCGACGTCATAGTACGAATTAATTAGTAAGACGACTCATTTGCATGTTATTCCAGTTTCTGAGGGCTTCTTCAAAGTTATCTGTTGTCAAATAATTATCATACATACATAAACTCACGCCTTCTTCCCATGGGGGTAGGCAGAAACTACAGAACGCCACCTGCTACGATCCTTACATACTCCTTTTGCCTCGTTTACGTTCATACATCTGGTCATACACGCACGCCGGTTGCGAGTACTACGCACCTGGCCTTTCTGAAGAACATCACCAATAAGGTCAATATATATCCTCCTAGGGCGTCCCCGCCCGGCTTTTCCCTTTACATCAGCCTTGTAAATACATTTTGTTAGTCGCCTTTCATTCATCCTCTCAACAAGCCCAAACCATCTCAGCATACCCTTTTCAATTTTTGTCACTACATCTTTTAATATTATAATTATCCTTGATATTTATAATGGTTTCATAAATGCATATAACTCCATTTTAGCCAAAATGGCTTCCAAGTTATCCATATAATTTGTTATTGGATTTGCCGGTTTTATAAAACCTGACCCACCAAAGATTTAAGCTTTCTGTCCCTCTCACTGAGAAGAGGCTTGAGTTCCAGCAGTGGAACAATATATGATTATTTTATGATAATTTGAGATTTGACAGCAGAAACTTGATCAGCATAGCTACTCAAATTCACTCAACAAGCTGCCGTGTAGAAAATGACACTTTTTATTAAATTATCTGAAGGCCAATTTTCGTATTTAGAAACGTTCAAAATCCAATCGTAATCATTGTCAAAGATGTAGAGAAACGCGCCTGTTTCCGAATTTCCAAAAAACGGGTATAAAAAGACGCTTAACGAAGGCGAGGGTCACTTGTCCGTGTATTTTTTTTTTTACTAGGCCATATTAGGTTGGCTGGGTACCTTCTAGTTACAGAGATATTGAAAATCGAGTTTGTCATAATACCCCCACAACTTCTGAACCATTGCATGGGTATGCAACATTGTGATTATTATC
Organism: Agrochola lychnidis; assembly: GCA_963680765.1. Classification (NCBI taxonomy): domain Eukaryota; kingdom Metazoa; phylum Arthropoda; class Insecta; order Lepidoptera; family Noctuidae; genus Agrochola; species Agrochola lychnidis. Next base: position 2,723,914 of record OY796871.1, on the reverse strand, counting down.
AACGCAAAACATTGTGATTATGGACCCCCATAATCACAATGTTTTGCGTGCGTTACATTGCGCGCTGCCGTCAATAGCGTTTTTTCACACCAACAAATTAAAAGTCGTTTTATTTCTGTAAGTAGGTTAATGAAAACAGTTTTACACGTCAATCATATTTTAAAAAAGGCACTTCGGGAGTACCGACAGAAGGGAAAACTTTAAAAAAAAATCGGCACCGCGGTAATCAACGCGTTGATGTCTTTTATTCCACGGTGTCGGTAACAGGTCGCGTATATTAAATTAATAGTTTAGTCCCATCTCAAAAATGGCCAACGCGCCTAAAGACGTTATCAATTATTTTTTTTTATGAATTCGGCGTTTTCTATCTCACTACTCTGAGAAGAAAGGCCGAATCAAACTCAGAGGTCACTGATTATTTTTGCTCATTGCTACTTAGTTTGATATTCAGATTGCGTAGGTAACGATTGATGAATCTTTTTATACCCTGAATGTTTTCGTGTTTGATTCGGCACGGAAGCTTGTCGAAGGGTTGTGAATAGCTATGCAGATATTCAGAAATTGGACTTATGGATAGTAAGGGTGTGTGGTTAGCTTGATGGCTGAACGATATTTAGTAAACTAAGAGTGCTGTATGTAAGTACACCCCTGCCAAGCGTCCTCTAGGGGTGATAGTTATTTTGGTATGTATATTTTTGATACGGGAATCTAAAGGCGGTTTGAATTCATTGAATGGAAGATTGTGAGCAATTCGGGATGTGTGTAATACACTAAGATAGGTTAGGCTGAAGGTTCAAAGTATTTCTGTTGCAATTACTATAAGAATTAGTTGCTTTTTAAAATGACGTGACTTATTTGAATTTGAACTTTATGTAGTTAAGATAAAAGTCAAAATGATTTGGTACAGTGCGCCCAATATATCTTGGTGAATAAAAGCAGCGCTGGTCACGCAGCAGATTTTCATACACGATATTTACTTGATACAATATAGACATACTTGTTCACTAATTAATAGTTTATTTTAGCTTTTGTATATTTCTGATTTTAAAGCGAAACTATGTTATTATTGTTTTATAATGTTTTTTTTTGTATAGTGCGTCTGTGACGTCAAAGCTGTAAATCTTCTTGTAATCATAGTATTTTTCTGTCAAGTCATCCATGTCAGCCTAAGCAAGGCTCAACTAGTAATTAAGCTCTTAATTATTATCACTATATTGTAAGTCATAACTACAGTAATATGTGGCTGTTTAAAACTGTTAAGTTAGATAGGCGATTAAGGAATGAATGGTGCAATTTTATTGGTGTGTTTGACATTAATGCGAATGCGGATTGAACTTGATGTGTAGAATTATGTGTTGCCATAATATCACCTAGTTTTTTTACGCATTCTTGTCATCTGTCAAAAAATTATTATGTGTGGAATTGGTTTATTTATAAGCCAAAAAAAATAACAAATGGCCCAGTAATGTTTTAAATGGCCCATCTTACTGTATGTGTAAAGTAATCATTATAGATACCATTTAGTTCTGTGAACCTCGGTGTTTAAAAACATAATACTAAATATTGTGAATGAATGTTAATGTATAGTTTATGAAAATAAGACTGCAAATATTGTGTAATAAAATTAATGATCGATGATTATTTGTTGTTTTATTATATTATTGTTTTTGTGCCATTGCGAACCTGTATCGCTAGATCTCCTAAAGATAAAATATGTGACTTCCTCTGTAGTCTTGTCTGTCCATTGAATAATTTTAGAGTAAATTCAATTGGATAACCCCAAAGATTGACTGGTAGAAAATGCCAATGGCATTAAGTCCGCCTCTGTTCATTTGCTATTAAATAACGTATTAATTCTACTATTACCTACGCCTTACTCTACTCCAAGGAGAGAGACTGTCTCATACTTCCGTTTCCTGCAAAGATTTATTTTAAAATCTGTGGCCTTATACAGCCTTCTCATTTTTAAACAATATTAACTAGGTAAATTTATCTCTATTCGTGAATGTGATCAGACTTATTTTTTTTTTTTCTCGCAGTATTATTTATTTCGTTTCGAGTAATTTGCGAAACATAACCAACTCTGAATAAACGCATGTCCGTGACTACCGCAGGACCACCAACGCCAATCGCTTCCATATTTAGTACCCAATTGGTACTAATTAGTGCTCGAACGACAAAATTGGTACCTTAGTAGTTTTCGAGAAACTCGACTTTGAAGGTGGTCCGGCGGTAGTCACGCTCCCTTCAGCAGGACCACCATGAGCGCCGAAAATGGGGGCATGCTGCAGCTATTCTAAGTATACAAATAATTAGTACCATTAAATGTGATTCATTGCGTAAAAAAACAAAACTGAAACATTTGTATTTACCGAGAAATCAACGATGATAACTTTTGGAGTACTTCCACTTTGCCCCACCAAGCCGCCCCACTGGTGGGGCAAAATGGAATGCCTAAAATTTTGCAGTGGAATCTGCCCCACTGATTCGACACCAAGTCGAACCAGTGAGGCAGATTCCACTGCAAAATATAAAATACGAGCACCTACACAAATTCTAAGGTGCCAACCCTAGTGGGGCAGAATCCACAAGATTTCAAACTAGTGGAATCTGTCCCACCAAGTCGAACCAGTGGGGCAGATACCACTGCAAAATTTTAGGCATTCCATTTTGCCCCACCAGTGGGGCGGCTTGGTGGGGCGAAGTGGAAGTACTCAACTTTTGCGCGCTCGTTCAGCAGGACCACGACTTTGAATGTTGATTCCAAGTTTGACGAGCTTGTCGCTTTCCTCAAACCTATATAGAAAATTAGTACCCTGCAAAATAAAATTAGTACCCAAAATTCAAAATTGGTTCTTCAGTAGTTTACGAGATATACCATGCCATTGGGTGGGGTGGCCGTAGTTACGGTGTAAAATTTTCATTTCAAGATTTCCCTATTAAAAACTCTGTGTTTTCTTCCCAAATTTATACAAAAATTAGTGCTCCTAAAGAAGTTATAGCGACCAAAAATTCAGATTCCTAAATGTTGTATTTTAAGAGAAATAAGCTTTCATTACTTTTCCATACTAAATCTCCGCGTATAACCCGACCAAATTAAGTTGTCAATGATATTAAACAGTCTATCTATTCTGTAAAAATCTCACCGTGAAAACTTAGGTGAAGTGAGCTCAAAGTGAGGTGACAATAGTGCCAATCCCTAGCATCAAATGGAGTGACAGCTCACTTCAAGCTCACTCCGGACCAGACCACCTTCAAAGTCGAGTTTCTCGAAAACTACTAAGGTACCAATTTTGTCGTTCGAGCACTAATTAGTACCAATTGGGTACTAATTATTTACTAAACATGGAAGCGATTGGCGTTGGTGGTCCTGCGGTAGTCACGGACATAATAAACGCCTATGCCATGTAGATTGTAGAGTAATAGAGGAGAGGCGTGCCCTTTGTATTGTAAGTAGGTACAGTCAGAGAAATAAATTATTTAGCAGATTGACACGCTACCGTCCCTATCGTTTCGTTTCATTTAAACGCGACGACCGTCAAAACGTCTTTTGTAGTTGTGTTACAACATTTTTATTTACACAATTTATTCGTATTTGTACCCGATAAATAATTTATTATTAAACTACTTTACTATTAAAGTGAAACTTTTATTACATCGTCTCAAATATTTTCGTCTGTGTGTTGCATGTCGCGTGACGGTCGGCCGCGGAGTAGGGACAAAGTGAAAAGTTTCACTTTTACCGTGGTTTCATAGAACCACACAATGACTATTTTTTTTCCGAAATATCTTACAGATTATTATTAGCATTTTTATAAAAGTATTTATAAAATATTTACACTAGTGGTCAAATTGTTAATTTGAACGTGAAACCAAACGCGCCCTTTGTTGACATTTCGTTTGACACTGTTTGTGATGGTGCGTGTCGTTCGTCTCGCCGATTTTATTTATAAAATATCACATTTTGTCTATTAATAAACCAACAGAATACTTTTAGAACAACATTTAGATACAGCAGGGGCGCTCCAAGGTGCAGTGTTTATAACACAAACGCGTAATTAAATGTGATTCGGTGCGCGAATATTTTGTGTGTTAAATCTTAACGAAACGATGTTTTCATTTTGTAATAACTTATTTTTCGTATGATAATGTGGTCTTTACAAAGTTTGGCTAGTGTCTGCAGGCTTGAAATAACCGTATCACATATCAGTGATCTATACAAATCAATGTACTGATAAGATATTTAGTTGTGTTTTCGGACTGATTAGGGAGTTTCAGAAGTGCTAATCTGTGTGAAAGAGGTGATAATAGACTGTATAATGTTGTCGTAGTGGTTGTATTGGATTATTAAATTGTTGTTTAAGTGTTAAGTGTGGGTGTAAATAAGTGAAAATGCCGGGGAAAATAAAGGTGAAGGTGTTAGCGGGGCGGAACCTCCCGGTGATGGACCGGGCGAGTGATACTACGGACGCGTTCGTGGAAATAAAGTTCGGCAGTATCACGCACAAGACTGATGTCTGTCGCAAGTCGTTGAACCCTCACTGGAACAACACTGAATGGTATAGGTTTGAGGTAAATTATTTCTCATATTTTAATTTTTTCACATCATGTTGTTACATGGGGAAGTTTTCAAGTTGATATGGCTGTCTCTCATCTTTCCCTTTCAATAACAAAGATTTTGTGGCCAGTGTTTATCAAAACAATTTTATACTGACACAAACAGGTGGTTTTTATTCATGATTCTTGAAAAGTATGTGTAAAAATAATTGAAAAGAGTTATTACTTATTTTTTCCGAAAATATTCTTATTTGATTTGAACCTATTATGTTATTGTAAAAAAAAGCACAATTGTATTTCACCTGCAGTATTTTATGCTTTCTTAATTGTAAAATTGTGTGCAGAAACATAACAAAATATTGCTTGGAAAAATTGAGGAATTGTTTGCAAATTCAATAATCTAGATAAAAATCATGCAGAGCCCATAAAATATTTGAACTGATATTTTAATAAATAGATAGTAAAATCTAAGTTATATTCAAGTGCCTGCAAGATAATGGCAGATTAATTGATATGTCAACTCATAACAAATCAACATACTCAACTAAAAGCCTGAAAGCTCTAACTAGTGATACTGGTATTAAAAAGAGCAAAAGAGTAAAAAGAGCGATTAAAATAAACAACTCTCATCTCACACTCTCATAATTCAGTTTTTAGAGTTCCGTATCTCAAAAGGAAAAAACAGAACCCTTATAGGATCACTTGTGTGTCTGTCTGTATGGCTGGCTGTCAAACAGTCTGTCTGTCACAGCCAATTTGCTCTGAATCCACTGGACTAATTTAGTTGAAATTTGGTACACATGTGACCCAAAAATGGACAGAACACATAAACATTTACTCATGAATTCATCCCAACTATGGAACCCTTCATTGTGCGTGGTCCAACACATACATGGCCTTTTTTTAGAGAAGGAGTATTTTTTATGTACTTACATTCTTCATTAAAGAACCATTACTATGAATGTTCAGAACTAAGGCCCATACAGAACCTCACTCAAAACTCAAGCATTACATAAGACTCGTTTAAAGCCATATGATTTGTTGAAACTAGATTTAAGTAATTCTTGAGTCAGGTTCTGTAATACAGCCCTAAGTAACGTAACTGAATGACTAAAGTAGAAAATTGTATGGAAATATGTAGCAAGGAACCAGGTGTTGTCAAACTCCAGAGAGGCCTTTGTCCAGGCTGGACTACGATTGCCGGGGTTGCGAATAAGGCCGAAAGGGAAATCGTAGCCCCCGGCAACATGGCAACTGAAGGAACACGGGTGGGTGTGACACGCCCTCCTGCTCCACCCAAAGTGGGAGAAGTTATTTGATAATTTCCCACCCAAAAGAAAAAGGGTGGACTATGATAATATAGGATAGTTGAAACAAATAATACTGTTTAATTTACATTTAGACAATTTTTTTTTTTTTTTATTTATTTCTAAGAAAGTTTAACTTTCTTAGAACATAAGTAAGTAAATTAAATTCTCAAGTTATGTGGAACAGGAATATTATTGCTCAGTTTAGTGTCGATTCTTAATATTATTCAAAAATATGCATCATTTGTATCAAGCAGGGATGTTACGGAAGCCGTTTTACACGAACCGGAACCGGAATCGGAGGTTTAAACATGATTTATCGGAATCGGAACCGGAACCGGAGTCGAAGGTGGAAGTAGAAGAAAAATGTGTTATGGGAAGGCATAATGAAACAATTGAAATATAATTCAGTCTCTTTAATCAGTCAAATATTAGCGATAACATCCACAAACAAAACAATAAACTGAGACTTCGAGCGCGAGCGTCTGATAAAATAAATTAAATTACACTGGCGACGAGTTAAAACTTGTTTGTACGCGCTCTAGTCACGTGCATCGCTGCGTTTCGAACTTCGGTATAACTCCGATTCATAATTATCGGAACCAAAATCGGAATCAGTGGTGTAAAATTAATCGCCTTTCGGAACCGGAACCGAAGCTCCGTAACATGCCTGGTATCAAGTTTCAATTTGTTTATGTCGCTAATTAAATTACTTAATCAATCCAATTACAGAATTACAATAGGTAAAGAATAGTCTAGCAAAGTATGATCTATAAAATGTAATCAAGGAAAACTGTATCAATTGCTTTTTGAATAATAAGTAGGTACCTACATTGTAAGTAAGTACCTACAGTAAATAAATATTCTAGCTTTGAATAATTAGAACACTGTGTCCAAAGTATTAATCAGTTGAGTCTTACAATATGCTCACAATGTTTTGATAAAGACTTCTTTTTTTGCACTTGGTAAAAAGGTTAATCTCTTCAATGATTTCCACATGCGAGATAAAACTCTTAATTGATCAACTAAAAAAATATGTCAGCCAAATATGCACATGAATGTGATGTTATATGACGATAAATTCAAATGCTAATTGGAGATCTAGTGTGTGTGGCAGACATTTTATCATATTATAATGTTTTCTAAATATACTAATCGTCCTTGTTCTAGTTGCCAAAACAATTTTTTTTAAGTAATTTTTACTACAAAACTCCACACCTAAGAAGACCCGCTCAGCAGAACTTGCACTTGCAAACGTAAGACCAACAAGGAAGGTAGTCAAGTTGTTAGTACCATAATGGTGCCGATTCCCTTGTTCACAAACTAAACTAAATTTAAGTTCAGTGCATCTTTTTCTTTCTATTTCATTAAGAAAAGGACAGAAGATAAATTTTAGTTTAGTCCTGTCAAATTAATCAGCGCTTGACGTAAATTGACGTAATTTTAGTAGGCAAGTTTTTAATCACGTCTAAACTTGTATGGAGTAGTGACTAAACTAAAATTTATCTTCTGTCCTTTTCTTAATGAAATAGAAAGAAAAAGATGCACTGAACTTAAATTTAGTTTAGTTTGTGAACAAGAGAATCGGCACCATTATCTGACTCCCTACAGAAGAAAGAAGTAAACTTGCAGCTGAAAATCCAATGGTTAATAGGCTTGTTAGGTAATTGCGTCGGAGACGTCGCTTAATATCACTGAACTCGTAACTCAGTAATCAGCTTTACTGATTCCGTGATACGTCATAGTTATTGTTCAGCCCATTATGCAGCCAAACACATCTTACTGCGCTTCAAAATCGATTTCATACAGAACTCGAACACACCAGTAGTAAGTCAGCAGAATTGTAAACAATAACAAAAGAAAAGCGACAACAAAGCTGAAAAACAAAGAAACATTAAAATTAATTGACCAAAGAGGTGTCAACGGCGGCCTTCGAACGTGTTTTACGACCTGTAACAGTCTACTAACAATGTAAAACATACCTACTAAAAACAGCTGATATAATAAACCCATATGACGGTTTCCGGCTAAGAATAGAAGAGCTAATCTCTTTCTGTGGGCGTTGTTACTTGAGAGATTCGACAGAATGATTTTATCTATCAGTTTGTTGCGTAGACATTTGTGCAATAATGATAACATGAAATCTTGAAAATATGCTCCTGTTTCCATAAATGGTATCGCCGAAATCATGCCTGCGAAAAATGTATAGGAACTGGTTCAAGCAGCCCCGGATCTAGATTTTTTTTGAGGCGGGGCAAAAACTGCTGTCTGCCGCCCTCCGCCAATCTTTTAGGGGGATGCGCTAAGTTAACCGCCGCGAAATTAAAATTTTCTCAAAACGAAAATTTTGCCAGCAATATATTAATCAAATTGTATCGATCGATAATGCGCCAATTCAACAGGGGTGCCAAAACTGTAGTAAAAAAGAAAAAAAAATAGAAAGATTATAAATGTGCTGCGCGTCTCATTTATTGCAAAGCTGCTGTGTGCTGGGTAGTGCACTTGTCTGCTACGCTTGAATTTGTCGCCCCCTGAAGTTGGCGCCCGGGGCACGGGACCCGGCTTGCCCCCCCCCCTAGATCTGGGGCTGGGTGCAACTCCCTAAGTGAATTAGCACAGTCCTGCTGCAAAAGAAGCAGCCGGAACGGTGGAAAAAGTTGGCATCGTAATATCGTATTACCCATTCCTGATGTTGTCCATAAGCAGCAATGATTGCTTAACAGTTAGTAAAAATGGCTTAATAAACCTCATCATGAATAGCGTTAATTTAAGTTTTCGTCCAGTTTCTGGGTACTGGGTAGTCAGTCAGCCCTCTACCAACTTTGCTGACTGGCTAATCACCATCACCGCATGTCCAGTCACAGTTATCTTCCCTCAGATTTACCATGACAGTGATCTTTATTCTCGTTGATAAGATTGGTGTCAGAAATAAAATAACTGTGAAAAGACTGCAATATTGAGCTCATATGGACACCACACACGAAGAAGACATAAAAAATCATCCATATAGCAGACCTTGCGCCCAAAAGCTATTGGATCTAACATATTCCGAATACTCGCTCACAATTTTCATAATCGTCGCCGTGCCAAAATATTTGGCGTCGTTGACAATGACGTCACATCGTCGTTTGCCATGTGCCATCGGTTGCCAGTATTTCGTGTCCACGTCTGGCGCACGTCTACGGACTATTTGTTTGTGCATTTCCACAATGTGTATATCCAATGATTCAATATTGATTTGGATGGACGCCAAATGGGGTTTTATTAGACGCCCGGTTTTTTGCGCAGTTTTATATTTGGGATGGTTTAGATTAGAATATGAATAATAATTATGATGTTTTAATCTTGTTTTATTAGGGAAGAGTCTGCGCAGTTGAGAAAACAATTAACGCTGTATTTTAATACCAAGCCATCTAAGTCGTTATCACTGCCCTCAGTAAAGTCGAAATGAATCCCGATTCGACACCCTTACTGCGATTTGGCCAGTTTCAAGCGTTTCAGTGATAGCACGTATAATTTATTGGAACTCCCCCTGCCAAATCAGATTGTACTGTTAATACTGCACAAGCCGATGCCTTACTCTACTCAGCTGGACTCATCATCATCATTTCATTCGAAAGACACTGCTGGACATAGGCCTCCCCCAAGCACCTCCACTTCGACCGATTCTGTGCTTTCCGCATCCAACGGATTCCTGCGGCCTTCACAAGGTCATCGGTCCATCTTGTAGGAGGCCTTCCAACGCGTCTTCCGGTACGCGGTCGCCACTCCAGAACCTTTCGACCCCATCGGCCATCCGTTCTGCGAGCAATGTGCCCTGCGCATTATCACTTAAGTTTGGCAATTCAGCTGGACTAATAAATTAAATTTACTCTTTCTACGACAGTTACACGAAAACACCATTATTTTTAGACCATATCCTCTATTCTCACTAAACATTGTTTGTTTTTCAACACATCATATGTAAGTTCGCGAAATGTTTTCTACGCGTGACTGTCTGATGCGCGCATAATATTTTCCGGAAACTACGATCGTAAAATGTCTTTGTTCACGTCATTTGGTAGTGAAAACGAAAATATTATGTAAGAACCTAAATGATACCACAGAAACATGAGCTGTGTCTATATTCCTAAAACCTAAATCCCGTCAATCTTCAAGAAAAAGTGAACGGGTGTCTTCTGGGTTCGCTCGTTGTATCGTAGACCTCATCCATTTCTTTCCATCAGCTTCGATTGAGAACAAAAGCGGTCCACATCTTCAGGGATGATCTGTGTACGAAAGGTGCTATTGCTCATATCATCATATGTACTTGACATAATGAGAAACTTTAGTTTTCCCAGTGATCCTTGAGTTAATTGTGGACAGTGGTTTCTCTCAGAGTAAGTCCCATGGAATATTTAGACTTCAGCGGAAGTGTAAAAAAAACTGCATGTGATATAACATATTACCTGGAAGTCTACATGACTCCGGAGCCAGGTAGGTCGAAGCAAGGAAAACCTGCTTAGGTGGAGATTCACAGATGACTCCTCCCTGTGTAGTGAGTGTAAATGTGATGCTGTCCCACAAACAATGGGGCGCTTATGTAATATCATGTCCAGCGTGTCCTGTTGCCTGCACGATGCAGGAGCTCTTTCTGGGCTGATTCTAAGTATATGAATTGCCATCGACAAAAAGAAGATGACATATATTTTTCCGCGGAAGTGTGGGGCAAAGGGGGGCTAAACGCCCCCCTAAAACCAAACGGGGGCCGCGCCCCCTCTAATTTTACTACCTGGTAAAGAAGGTCTCTGTAGCACAGAGAAACATTGACAGAACTTTGTTTTTTATTAAACGAAAAAGCACTTGTACGTAAGAAAAATTGTCGGAGAGAGTATAATGTTTTTGGAATGGGGTGACCAAAGAAGTTTGCCATCCCGTCATAGAGTACTTCCGCGATCCCTGTTCCCATAAGTGCGACGTGGGATGCGACTGTTCTTACTTATTGACCGTATGGCACACGTCGTTGTCAACACGAGAATCCGCGCAAAATCCAAACAAAACCTAAATAGAATTAAATATAGAAACCTCATGAACTTCCAAATGACCTTGGAGATGCGTTTAAAACTATAAATCCAAAATAATCTCGCACGTTCCGCTCTATTCGGACTGGTTGCACGAATAAACAACATTTATCTGTTAATACAATGTCTATCAAAACAGGAATGATGGTCATTGTTTGCCAATAAGAACTATTATTATGTTCCCTTTAAATAAACATCGAATTAATGTTAAACATAGCTAGGAGGAACACGTGAACCATTAGTGGATGATTTTTTAGTTCCTCCGTGCCTCGGAAAGCACGTTAAGCTGTTGGTCCCGGCTGTCATTCGTGTATCTTTGAGAGCCGTTACGGGTCGTCAGAAGCCCAAAAAAGTCTGATAACCAGTCTTACCAAGGGGTATCCCAGTAACTAGGTTGTAATTCTAGTTATCTTTTAAGTTAAGAAAGGTTCGATCAGCTGCTTTTGGGATAAGATTTATCCTTAGTTGATCGCCAGGTTTGGCAAAAGCTGCCTTAGAGTACAAAAGTTGAAACCACTTTATCGAGACTGTGAAACTGCGTAACGCCTACAGCCTAGAGTAGTTCTCAACAAGCAGACTATCGTGTCAGCTCGACTATAACTTTATAAACAAACAGCTCATACTGAGCGAGAAAGAAAGCTTAGTTAGCCAGCAAAAGTATGACTGACCCTGGCATGGCCACCATCAGGGATTTTAATTTTGATAACACAAAAAAATTGTCGCTAATTAGTCGAAATTTGTCGCCAAATATCAGAATTTGTCGATCACTGGTTCTAAATTTAAGGGTTTATAGGTGGCCGATCTGGGGAGTATCTCAATTTTTATGTATAGTCCACGAGCTAGATCGAAGAGTTAACGAAAAATCGTTGATCAAACTTTTGGAATATACATAAAAATTGAACTTATTATATCTTTTAAACCCGACTAAATCTGTGCCTTGGCGAAAAATTGCGACTAATTAGCGACAAAATTTGGAAGAAAACAGATGTTCACTGGGTGCCCAAGCTTTGAGATTCAATTGGGCCAAGCTGGGAGATGCTCCACAGATCGGCCACCTATACACCCTTAAAATTTTTGAACCAGTGACGGACAAATTCTGATATTTGGTGACAAATTTCGACAAATTAGCGACAATTTTTTTGTGTTATCAAAATTTAAATCTCTGATGGTGACCATGCCAGTGTCAGTCACACCCAGCAAAGATATACAACGTGTAACGTTAAATGCGCAAAACCTCAACAGATTTTTAATTCAAATGACCTATTTCAGAGAGAAAAAAAATCATAAAAAAAAATGTTCAGGTTTTATGTGCTGTTTGTTCGTAAGATTCGTATTTGCATTGAAATAAAAGCTATTATTATCCCGCGGATGAGAAAATTTAAATTGATCGACAAAAATTTGTGTTTGTATTTTGGCGGGTTTGCGCATGTGATGGCTTGACCTATTAATAAATAGACACGGCAACGTTTTTAATAAAGATTTTTTTGAAAAATTTAACCTACATTAAAAAGTGGTTCAATTCATTCTGCTCGTTATTCTGATCAAACTATTTTCAGGTTTTGCGCATTTAACGTTACACGTTGTAGTAGCTTCGCCCAGGGTACTGTACTGTTCTTGTATCGGCACTCATGTAGACTTTTCTAATGCACCAACATGACTGTTATATGGAAACTTGAAGACATGCCCAGAATAATGTATAGACTAATCCTGTATTATCATCACCGTACGAAAAATGTTCATGCCACGAGTTTCTTATCCCTCCCATTTCTTCCAGGTGGACGAATCAGAGCTTCAAGATGAGCCTCTCCAACTGCGACTCATGGACCATGACACGTACTCCGCTAACGATGCCATCGGAAAGGTGGTGATCAGCCTCGCGCCTCTACTGGCAAGGGAGGCTAATAATGCCAAGAGTACTGCTGCTCCACATGGTGGTATGTATAAAAGTCTCATGCAAACCTCTTTCGAATTGAGAAAAAGGTACCCTAGCAATAGGAATTTCCCCTATTGTACCGTGGCTCGCCGCTCCAGGCCTCCAAACTCCGCAGGAGACGCCCTAGGCATCGGGAATCGCAGGCCGATTCCCGGCCACCGTAGGCGCGGGCTTGCGGACGGTGAGCGATGGGTAGCTCGCCGTCCAATAAGGACCAGGCCCGGGTCGACGGCGCGTTGTGTTCCACGCGCACCTCAAAGAGATGTCAGCACAACTGAAGGGGTCCGCTAGGGCCGATGCCTGCCGGGGTTGCGGGTTTGTCCGAAAGGGTTACCGTGGCCCCTGGTAACATACAGGCAACTGAAGGAACACGGGTGGGTCTTAGTCAGTAAGAGTCTGACACGCCCTTCCGCTCCACCCAGAGCGGGAGAAGTTATTTGGTAATTTCCCACCCAAAAAAAGGCCTCCGAGCTCTCTGGTTTACAAGCACGACAAATTCTCACATACTTAAACAGCTAGAGCAGGAACAAAAGTTCGTACAAATATTTGCTCACTGCGGGAGTTAATTTCGAAGCAGTCAAGGAAACTCCCTGTTCACGTTGAGCTCATGTAGCGTCCACTGGTCCACACTTTTTTACATTACACGTGGCTGTATGGAGCTAATCAGTAATTTCATATTTGTCATAAAAAGAATAAGGATGATGATAATTTTTTTTTTAAGTGAAAACTTCTTTAGGCGCGTTGGGCTTTTTTGAGATGGGAAAAAACAATTGAACTCGCGACACCGTTACCGACACCTTATTTTTTGTAAACGTGATTGTGCTCTTTATTTATATTACATTACGGACCAATGTTCTATACAAATATTTTACTTCCACCAAGCGATCTTTTTCAAGATTTCACTTCTGTCGGCACTCCCGGAGTGCCACTGTTATTTTATTTTAATTAAAAAATAGCGTACCTACACGTATTTTTTTTTTCTTTTTTTACCTTATCAAAAGATTATGGCGACACATTGAGTTAAAATGTGCCATGACCACACGAGTATGTAGATTTTATACTTACTTGTGACGTAGCGACCCCCACTCCCCAACTTTAATGCGTTTTATCTAAGTCATTTTTTATTAATATGATAAAGCAAAAAATACGTGTCTAATATTTTTTTATTTTCTGACTGACGGACTAAATAGAATTTGTTTTTTTTGACTCAGGCATCATTCCTATTCAAAGTTAATCGATCACACCTAATTGATCTTGTTTTGATTATATAATTCCTTTGTTTTGACTGATTTACTGTCGTGTCGTTAGATTGTTGACAAAGTTACGAATGTTTTCTAAATATTGCCTTCTTGAACTATATCCAATGTCGAATGCAAAGCATATAAACAGCTTCCCTAATCCGAAATGTCCCGGTCAAAAATGTAAAAGACCTATTTTATGGTTTCCCCCAGGTGCGGTAATGTCAGGCTGGATCCCTGTGTTCGACACAATGCACGGGATCCGAGGCGAGCTGAACGTGATAGTCAAGGTCGAGCTGTTCTCTGACTTCAACAAGTACAAGACTTCTAGCTGTGGGGTGCAGTTCTTTCATTGTAAGTGTGTATTTATTTATTTAACAGTTTACACATATAAACAGACAAGAAGAAAGGAACAGAAAAATACGTACAAAGGTAACGCTTATTTCTAAAGAAATCTCTTCCAGCATATCTGCGATAGGAAAGTAATTAAAGAGATGTAGACAGCGTGTGTAAGAGTAAAAGAGAAAACAGAATACATACAATAAAAAACTTAACTATTCACTATTTTAATTTTGTCTGTATGTTTAATAAGCTAAAGCATGTTAGCAATCTTTCGTGCATATTGAAGTCTGCACATCTACGGAAAAATTCTGCGTACTTACAACTGCAAAGCTTTTTGACAAGACATATCACGCCGAAATTACGTCCTGTAATTTGCAACTAGACGTAAACACCCCGATTTTCGTAGCGTAATTTCGGTTGGTGTGCTACTCCATTGAAATTGGACTTTGAGTTTCATCTTTCTATCTATATCTATAAATATAAAAATCTATGGCCGTGCGTTAGTCACGCAAAAACTCAAGAATGGCTCGACTGATTTGATTTTTTTTTTTTGTTCTCAATAATGGTGGGGTTTAGAAAAAAAGAAAATTAGGAAAAACCCAAAGGAACAGAAATTTGAAACTTGGTACGAAGTTCACCGGGTCATCTAGTTTAATTATAAACCTTATAATCGTTTTCGAGGAACATTATTAAGTTACAAAATGCATTTGGCGTTCATAGCCCATTAGCGAATTCGTTTTCTAGTGCATGAAATTGCAAGTGACGCATGTTGTATAAAACAAATTCTGTAACTGTTATTACTCTACCTGTCCGCAATACTTTAATTTTTGTTTGAGGCTGTCTTTTTCTCCAATTCAACTTTGTTCAAAGCCATCATGCCACTGTTTATTACGTCTTTGCCTGTAATCAATAATAACGCTTTTAACAAAGATATATAAATGTCTAGATAGACAGTCAAAGGTGTGAACACGTAAAAAAAAATAGCGTCCAACTGTTGGCCGCAAGTGTAAGACGGTAGCTGTCACACACACCAGCATAAAGAAAGAAAGAAAAATGCGTTTATTGGCATTACAGCAGAGAAAATACATTTTATAACTATACAATAATAACAAAGTTGGCTTGTTTATTTTAGTTCTTAAAGAATCAAAGGCTTTTAATATATTTCTCCAAAGATGACCTCTTTGCGATTTTCCAATTGATTGATTTTTAAAGGTCTTTATTAACAGAAAAAGGAAAAGGTTAATACAACTTAACAAAAAGATCTTATTCTAAATGTAAACTAACATAATCCGAACAATGTTAAATAGGCTAAAACACCTCTCTTAACATACAACATGTATGATTGTTAGTGTGACTACAAATTTAATAGATACATGACATAAGATTGTGCTGTTATGTAGGGTTTGCGGACCCACATTTTTTAATTTAAGTTACCCAGGCCCCTCATTTTACATTATTTTGAAATGATTAAATTGTCACATTATTAAGACAAAACATTATTTAACAAAACGATAAAATTTTAATCATATAAACGTAATGTAATGTACATATTACTGTGTAAGGCAGCAGTCACGCTGGACAGGTGGTAAGTGAGCTAACGTTAATCCACCAAGAAATGGTGATGAGGCAGTTTATACTTGCTATAAGTTCTGGCATAAGGTAATCGGGTTAATCTACTCTTACCAATGTGTGAGACTAGAGTATTGTGATGACGTGGATTATTAAAGAGGTAGAATTTTCGGGATACTTTCAGTTGAATTAGTGTATTATACCATACCTTATTATTTATATTTAATATCATAATTAGCCTATAATGTTTTGCCACTGCTAGAGTTCAGGCCACTCTTACGCTTATGTCGGTCGCGTACGTTCGGACGCGTACGCAACGTACGTACGTACGCGTCGCTGACGTCAGCGTCGCAGTATGGTGCTATATAGAACACAATGTAAATACGCACGCGCCACCGACGTACGCGATCGACATCAGCGTAAGAGGAATTCAGGCCTAAGAAAGCGGGCCGCCCACCACGCGGGCGCAGTGCGTGTTGGTAGATGTCTCATGTCTGCGAATGTTTGTTTGTAGGACACTCGGATTGCTAACGATGTTTTCGTTCGTCCTCAGGTCCAACGATACCTCCTGGGTACAGAGCAACTTCCATTCACGGGTTTGTTGAAGAACTGGTGGTGAATGATGATCCTGAATACCAGTGGATTGATAAGATTAGGACGCCGCGAGCTTCCAATGAGGCGAGGCAGGTCGCGTTCATTAAGCTTAGTAATCAGGTAAGATTTTCAGTTTGTATCGTCTTCTCAACAATTAAACTACTGAGGATCTGTGACACGGAGTCCTGATGAACACTATCTACCATAAAAATTAAAAAAAAATACAGAACTTGTATGAAAATATTTAACCGAAATAAAATACAATAGACGTGGATATATTTAGTAACCTGTTCCGCTTAGCTATTTCTATAGAGCCATAAAAAACCCTGAAAGAAATCGACACGTATTTCACCTCTGAACAAGCCAGCCTCAGGATGACGATTGACTTGTCGCGAACTCGAACACGGCGTGGGGCGTGGCGGCAGGGTTTTTTATGGCTCTTTAGAAATAGCTAAGCGGAACAGGTTACTAAATATATCCACGTCTATTGTATTTTATAATGGATTTCCGCAAGGTCACGCCTGAATCAATTAACTATCTTAACCGGAATAGTTAATGTTCAGGATAAGTTTCGGTTAAAACTTATCCTGAGATGTTAAAATAGGCAATTAATTGCATAGAAATATCTAAGGGCAGGTCCACATTTGCGCACGCATACTAATAGTGCGGTTCGCGTGCATCTTAGGAACATAGTATGGACACCTTTGGACATGTTCGCGAGCATTTAGCGAGTATCCAGTTCGCGTGCAGCTTAAATGTCCTCTCGCGGACACGAACAGAACGGTTCGCGTGCATCTTAGGACCATAGTATGGACACCTTCACTTCACGGTTCATGTACGTGAGCTTCAATTGCGCAGATGTGAATCCTTGCACGTGAACCGTTTGCAAAATGCGCGCGCGTGTAGAATGTGACGCGTCCATACCCATTGGAGGCGCACTGCGCGTGCGCTGGTGTACCTTTAGGTAACTTGTTCTTTTTCCGTGTTCATTTCTTTTTATCTAATTTCGCCAACAGCTATAGATAGTTGTTATACATAGATACATCATCTGATGTATTGCCAACTGAGATAAAGTTGAAACGTGTCCACCCGCACTCGTACTCCTCGACGCAGCAATAGGTACAATTGGTAGGTATTCGGACGAACCTTTAAATCAAAGTAAAGATCGCATCTCACACATATCGGCAAAGGAAATGTGCATGCGTGCATCTACACTAATAATACTAAAGATTTGTATTTTTGTTTGTAATGAATAAACTCAAAAACTACTGGATTAATTTTAAAAATTCTTTCACCATTAGAATGCTATATTATCACTGAGTATTATCCTTACATATTATAAAACAAATTCCCTCGCCGCGTCTGTCTGTCTGAACGCAATAACCTCAAAAAAATTCAAACAGTTTTCACCCAAGGACGGAGTGGTTCATGAGGAAGGTTTTGGTGTATAATTCATTAAGATTTTGTGTAAATTGGCTTAAATATGACGATTATTGTTGAAGAAGTCGGAAAAAGGCATGCTGACTGGGAGCTTTAGCGTGCTGGCGTGTGCCGCGTAAACCGCGAAAGATACATAAAATTTATGTTCTACAGTAGTATTCATCTTAAAAAGTTCAACAAAAAAGTCCGCGATGACAAGTCTATCTTCTAAGGATGACCCACAGTAACCATTATATCTTTCATAATTTGATAAAAATTCCATTGTTATTTCCGAAGCTATATTGACCGGTATCATATTAATCCTTATCCAATAAAATACGTTATTTAAATTGGGCATTTAATTTAGATTAAAATATGCCTTGACATCATATCATTTAAATAAATGGTTTAAAAGATATCACAGATTCAAAATTACGCGTAACAAAATAATTATGGTTGGAGCGCAGCGGTAGGAGTCATTAACCTTTTCCTGGACTATTAGGTATATAATCCTGGTACTGCCCGGTAGTACGTTCCCGTGGGATATTTTCCGACATACACGTGGGCGAAGCCGCGGGCAAAAGCTATAATTTATAAAGATATCACACGGCCGAAGCCGCTTGGCGGAAACTAGCTTTATATGAAGTCGTTCACACACTTTGGTGTCACTGCTACTGCCGGATCTCCAGTAAATGTGAACAAAATGCCTTACCCACGGCACGGATAAGTGTGGCTAGATCTTAAAAAGGTGAAATACCGCTGTAAAACGATCTAATTTATTTCGCACTTAAGAGATGTTAAGAACATATCCAGTTGCGTGCCAAAACTTTCTTCATATTAGGAGTGCCAAATCCATTAGTATGTCATCGTGAGGTATCTCGTGCTCTGTACAATGTGTTATATGTAACTGAATTAATGCATATTATAAAAGTAGTTTTTTCAGAATGGTTTACTGAATCCATTTCTATCATTTTAATAACTATACGTAATTTTTTTTATCCCAAAAATAATTAAAAATACGTAAATTGCAGTCACATTTCCACTGTACAGTCAAAACAAACCAAAATAGACGAAGTAGGTGCCTACCGTTTGCAATTTATTTGCCAAACATGTAAACAAACACGAGTTTTAGGAATAACAACTGTAATGACTACACATAAGATTCAGTTTGCGCTACAACTTCATATATTTTATGACGTTTTCAACAGTATTAGTCACTCTAAAATCAGCTTTATTTAAAGCCTTTACTTCTAATCGTTACGGGGTAGTCAGAAGCCCGAAAGTCTGAGAACCAGTCTCACCAAGGAGTATCTATCATGTTACCCAGTAACTGGGTTCACGTCAGATCGGTAGTTGCTCCATGTAAACTTCTGACTAAGCAGATGATGATGATGACTTCTGATCATAGGTCCAACGTCTAGTGGGACTGAAGGCAGCTGAATTGGGAGCGAACGCAGTAGTTGGGTACCAGCAAGACTTCGACTTGGAAGGGGAGGCAGGGGTCGTGGCTAGAGCTATAGGTATGTGTTTACTAGTTAAAGTTACCTTTACAAGGCAAAATATTCTAGTTAAAGGTATGATTCTGAACAAGACTACACGCGGCAGTGCCGGCGCGTTACTACTTATTCCCATACATTTTCTAAATGTTTATATGAGATTACATTCCGAGCATCCAGCCCGTCCCATCTTTGATGTCCTCCCTCCGGTAAACGCCCTAAGCCAGGGTTCGTACCCCAAAGGGGGTGCCCTTAGCGAGCGTTCACCTAGTTTATAAGTCCCTGGCTGGAGGCTTTGAGTGTAGCAGCTTAAGGCACCTACAGGTTTGCTCGGTTAAAATAGTCATGGCCTCAGCGGCCAGCTATGAGATGCCCTACAGAAAAAAAAAATCGAGCATGACAGCAATGCTGCGCGGCAGTGTCGCCCTGCCACCACGGCAGACCAGTAGTGCGGCGTTCATCATAGCGATAACACATTGATGACAAATGTTGAGAAGTAAACCACGAACAGCAGTGCCGCACAGCGGTGCTTGAAATCACCCGGCAGGCAACACTGACGCGCAGCACTGCCGCGTGCAGCCTTGTTCGGAATCATACCTTTAAACTTGCCTATGAATTTTGTAAATATGATTTAGCAAAAGTTTTAATTTAAGAAATTAATTATAATGTATCTCTCGTTGATAATCCTTAAATAAATATATTATTGCATCGCCTTTGACACTAAAAGACACACATTTCATTATGTTTTCTAATCAACCATTTTTATTTAGTAACTACTTTTCTGGAGTATCGTATGTACAGTTTTACAGTGTAAAGAACGATAATAGAGTTTATTAACGTCATAAAATAATAGTAATAATATGTACAAGTATATAAAAAAGCAGGGAAGATAATCATAGGGCATCAAAAAATTCGTCCGCATCGCTTGTCAATAGGAAAAGTGCCCAAAAAGCTGACAGCATTGCCACGTTGTAGGGCATTATTGTATTATTATTATTTTAAGGCGGGCTATGCAACGCGACGCGGTGGGTCGAGTGAACAAGACATTTCACACGAATGAAGTCGCGGCCAGAAACTAGTTTGCTATAAATTCGAAGTCTATGAAATTAGGCTTAGAAATACCTTGATATCTGTAAAAGAACTTGTTTTGCAAATCGTCCCGAAATACAGAAACTGTGGATTTGTAGTTTTATAATCTTTTTACCTACTGAACTGAATTTCCATAAATTATATGTATTCTTGTATCGATTTTAGGCACTGCCGTGAGCATAACTCCTTTACCGATGCCGAGTCAAATTTCGAACATGCCACCTTGCACGCAACAGTGAGTACAAACGATATTCAACCATATTTTTATGCTATAAAGTCTAGAATCTAAAGTAAAGATTACCCCGTTCTCTACAAATATTAAAGGGTAAAGATTAATTTTCTATTTTTATCAAGGTTAGATATTTTAGCCCAGATTGGTTCTATTTGCTCCTTAAAGAAAACAGTTTATTCAATCAAAATGAATCCAAATCTGTGTAGTTTTTCAAAGTCAAAAAGAAACAGTTAATGTTTTTTTAATTGCTTTAAATGTTCGTAATAAATGTTGACAAAACAGTAACTTAGTTTAAAACAGAGTTTTTTATAAACAAATTACTTATAGTTATATTTTTGCATGGTTTGTCGTGTCCGCTAACCTTAAACAGACAATTAAAAAAATATTTGGACATTTTGGCGACAGATAACGAAAGTATAACGGAAATGTCTACGTACTACCAAACTCATCAAGAAGAGTTACAAAATTTAATTATGATATTAAATCCCAATGCGTCATCTTTACTAGATGAGACAGATGCGCTTGAGGAGGACGAAAAAAGTATGGATATGACCAGACAATCCAGTATCACAAGCTATGCTGGAAGCGCCTCCATATACCATGACGACTATCCACACAGGAGAAGTCTAAGACACCTATCAGAAGACCAAACAGATCTAAACAGACTTTTAAACAAAGAAAGCGATGATTCCGACTCTTCTGGACCAATAGAGAAACTAAAAAAGATTAAAACTAACTTTTTTACTAAACGATTTACTAGGCGCTCTAGTAATAAAAGATCTTCGATTGATAAGCAAGACGATTCTATATCTCTAAGATCTAACGGTTCCGATACTTCAAGAATCTCCTTAGTCGATATAAAAAACGAGTTAAAAAAATTCAAAGGGTTGAGGAAACCGAAATTCCGTAAGCAATTTGTGAATAAAGAAGCCGAAGGTGAGGGAATGGCGTCCATTCTTGCTAGATCTATAATACATGTTCAGACGAGCCTAGCTTGCATTGCAGAGACACAAGATTCTGAAGCCTCTCCCGGCTCAACGATGCAACGAACAAGCGAATGTGAGCCTACCGTCAATATGTCTGATGACGACAAAGCCAAAATTGATAGCGAAGACGCTAAAAAGATACCAGAAATTCGTTACACTTCTTTAAACAATATGAGTACCGAAGAAATACATATGCCACCAAGAGAAAGAAAGATATCCGACTCTTGTCCAGCGACGCCAATGCCAGATAGAAGCGAAAATCTTCTCACATTGCCTGGAGATGTAGGTTATTTTGGGTCGGTTTCGTCTGCGCTTTCTGCTGACAGTTCTGAGTTAGAATCCAGTAGCGAAGAGGAAGATGACGATGAAAGTTCTGATCTAAAAACAGACAATGAAAGGTCTATTGAAACTACAAGTTCTGTAGTACAATCAGTACTAAGCCATGATCTTAATCCACAATTCATAGCTAGTATGGATAAGAAGTTAAACGTCATTGAAAGCGGGAGTCCGGATCTAAAAGAAGTCAAACCAATGGACATCAAAAAAGAGATTGACAAGAAAGCTGTTGTAGAACAACAAGTCTTCGACACTCAAGTACTTATAGACAAATGTAAATCATTAGAATTTGTGCCACAAGAAATGGAGAGTAAGATAGTAGCAGAGAAGCCAGTGCGATCAAACGAAGCATCAACGTCATCGGTCAAAGACGACATGTGTGTAATTAAACCCAATAACCACCATATAAAATTCCACAATCCGTTTTCACACAAAAAACACGCTAAAAGCATTAGTGAGCCTTCTTCACCTGTAGATAAAGGTAGTTTTGTCTATCGCTCCTCTAGACGTATTAAACGTCAACTGTCTAAACTATCTAAAAGTAATATGATCAAAAGTATCTCGCATTACTCTTTGCATCCGAAGAAAAAGGAAACTAAGACTCCTTTGAGTCAACCTGGATCGTCTTCCGATGTTCGTTCGAAAGCTCCTAGTGAAACCGTACTGGGTTCTCCATTCTTGTCCTTTAATGACCTGATGAGTCTGGACAAAGAAAGTATTGATACCAATAAATTCTTCCATAAGAGCGATGATTTGGGCCACGTGGGTGTTTCCATGTATATCGGATCGGAGCCTGTTTCTAGGACTTCTCTTAGTGGTATTTCATCTCCGTACCATAGGGAAGAACCTCATCATCATGAGAAGAAACATTCAATTAAGTCTACCGGATTGGTCCATACAGCTATGGAAACTATTCTACTAGATAAAGTATCTTTACTTATGCCTGCTTCTCCTGATCCCGACTCAGTTAAAAACAAACAGTTTTTCGATGATGTTAACGAGAAATTGGGTTTAGTTGAGGAATATAGAAACAACAACAATAATGCCTCAGTAGGAAGCAGTATCAATCTAATGTCTTCGCACAGACCGAAAAGTCAATCTCCACCTGTTAGCAATAAACCAATTATTGTTAGTGGTATTAGAAAGGAGAAAATTCACGAACATAAAAGTAAACCTCCAAGCTTAATGCAGACTGCAATGGAAACCATGCTGATGGACCAAGTACAATCCGTGCTTATGTCTACAACTCCCGAAACGTCTCAGCCTGAATTTAGATTTGAAGGAAAAGAGCAACCTGAACCTCATGAGCAACACAAAAACATGGCTAGAAAGTCTATTTCTTATATTCAGTCTCTGCTTGGTCCAAAGTCTCCAGACCATACTTCGCCAACCGAAAAATTCTTTGATAACAAAAAGAAGAAAGAAGCAATGTCGACTGGGCTTGTTCATACAGCTATGGAAACTATGTTAATGGAAAAGGTTCAATCTGTTCTAGGACCTGAAACACCAGAACCAGTTTCTTCAGCATTTGACTATTATGATAGACCAGAAGAATATGAACATCATCATAAGAAAGATGATAAATCTCATAGTTTATTCCAAACGGCGATTGAAACTATGCTTTTGGAGAAAGTCCAAGCTTCTGCTCTTGGCGGCTCTTTACCTGATCCAGTAATATCTACTGATGAAGAAAGACATCATGAGTTGCATAAAAGTGACAGTTCAACTGGTATGACTCATTCAGCCATGGAAACAATGCTAATGGATAGGGTCACTACTTTAGTTGGACAATCTGATGTACCTCATGTAAACCCACATCATTTCGATGAAGATGAACATGATAAGAAATCTGTAAAAGATGATCTTAAACCTACTGGGCTAGTACATACAGCTTTTGAAACTATGCTTTTGGAGAAAGTACAAGCTTCTGCTCTTGGCGGCTCTATACCTGATCCAGTAGTTTCTACTGATGAAGAAAAACATCATGAGTTGCATAAAACGGATAGTTCAACGGGTATGACCCATTCAGCCATGGAAACAATGCTAATGGATAGGGTCACTACTTTAGTTGGACAATCTGATGTACCTCATGTAAACCCACATCATTTCGATGAAGATGAACATGATAAGAAATCTATAAAAGATGATCTTAAACCTACTGGGCTAGTACATACAGCTTTTGAAACTATACTTTTGGAGAAAGTACAAGCTTCTGCTCTTGGCGGCTCTATACCTGATCCAGTAGTTTCTACTGATGAAGAAAAACATCATGAGTTGCATAAAACGGATAGTTCAACGGGTATGACCCATTCAGCCATGGAAACAATGCTAATGGATAGGGTCACTACTTTAGTTGGACAATCTGATGTACCTCATGTAAACCCACATCATTTCGATGAAGATGATCATGATAAGAAATCTATAAAAGATGATTTTAAACCTACTGGGCTAGTACATACAGCTTTTGAAACTATGCTTTTGGAGAAAGTACAAGCTTCTGCTCTTGGCGGCTCTATACCTGATCCAGTAATTTCTACTGATAAAGAAAGAGACCATGAGTTGCATAAAACGGACAGTTCAACGGGTATGACCCATACAGCCATGGAAACTATGCTAATGGATAAGGTTACTTCTTTAGTTGGACAATCTCATGTACCTCATGTAAATCCACATAATTTCGATGAAGATGAACATGATAAGAAATCTGTAAAAGATGATCTTAAACCTACTGGCCTAGTACATACAGCTTTTGAAACTATGCTTTTGGAGAAAGTACAAGCTTCTGCTCTTGGCGGCTCTATACCTGATCCAGTAATTTCTACTGATGAAGAAAAATATCATGAGTTGCATAAAACGGATAGTTCAACGGGTATGACCCATTCAGCCATGGAAACTATTCTAATGGATAAGATCACGTCTTTAGTTGGGGAACCTGAAGTGCCTCATGTAGAACCACAAACATTTAATGAAAATGAATCAGAGAAACATGACAAGAAATCTATTAAAGACGATCTTGAACCTACTGGTCTAATACATACAGCGGTTGAAACTATACTACTGGATAAAGTTCAAGCTTCTTCACTAGGAACACCAGTTCCTATTGTTCTGACTGAAGATGACCACCAGCTAAAGTCTCATGAAAAGGAAGAAGTTGCTGGCCTTACACATACAGCTATGGAAACTATATTGATGGACAAAGTTCAATCTTTAGTTGGCCAACAGGGAATCACCTTTGTTGAACCAAAAACTTTTTCTGAAGATGAATTAGAAGAAGCTGAACACCTAAATGATGACTTAAAATCTCCTGGACTAGTGAAAAGCGTAGTTAAGAACATCTTATTAGACAAAGTCAATACTTTAGCAGAAGAAAAAGAAATAGCCGTTGAAAAACTTAAAGAAATCTTTGATAAATCACATTCAACTGACAATCTAAAATCTTCTGGTTTAGTTCATACAGCGTTTGAGACTGTACTTCTAGATAAAGTACAAACTTTGATACCTCCTGAAACGACTGATTCTAAAAACAAAGTCGAGGAAGTTGAACATGATGAACCAGTTGGAATAAACAGTACTGTGATTGATAAAATCCAATCTCTACTACCGACAATAGAAGTAGAAATGACAGAAGAAACAAAAACGATCGAGAAACCCGAAACAAAGCAAAACAACAAAAAACTAACCCGCCAAGATAGTGTACACTCATTATCAGAGAACGAAACGCCTAAAATGTCCAAAAAATCTAACAAATCATCTAGTGACGTCACTAAGCCTGTATTGTATACACCACACGGTGCACTAGAGACCATACCTTCGTTGCCCGAGACCCAAGACGACGTAGACGAAACTAACAATAGTGTGTGTGATAACTCGCATGCCGTGTGCGGTGTTAACAGGAACGAGCGAGAGAGAGATAGGCGGGAAGATAAGTGCGACAAGGACAGGGGATCACCGAGGCACGCGCGCCATGAGTCGTACGGGGGAAGGGAGCCGGTTCAGACGGCGCATGCCCAGAACTCATCATTGAATGCGACGTCGGCGCCTCTCGGGATACATCGGAGGTCTTCGGATTCTGATCTTAGTGTGACGCCCAAAGGTCAGTTCTGTTTGTTATTTTTTACAGATTTTTATTTAATTGTTTTCTAATCTTGCTTCTTTATTTTCTTTTTCTGCTATCCTTCTTCGCCCAGTGATGGGTATGGTGTTTATGTAGAAATTCCAATATCCATGCTTTTATTATCTTAGTGCTATCATAAGCTGACTGCGACTCGATGCTTCTCTTAACATGTTCTATTATTTCCACTTAAACAAACATCAACTTTATGCACGTGTAAATAAAGTTAATTTTAAACTGACTGTTGAAAAAGTCATAAAAATTATGAATTTGTAGCGCATACTGAACCGTATATGTAGGTATTACAGTTGTTTTTTCCTAAAACTCGTATGTGTACATGTTTGGCGAATAAATCGCGTACGCAGATTACATTTGGGTTGAGTAGGTATTGAAGTTTTTCATGGGACAGTTGAGAATTTTTTCAAAACCTTAAATATGACCACACCTTTCTGATACATCCCATGTAGCTAAATAAAAGTAGCTTATTTAATGTAGCCATCCATTAAATTCATTCTACCAAGGCAAGTAGTAAAAAAGCAGTGTTTTGATGTCACATTTATTTGATCAGTTTTATATCCACTAGTGCTATTTTTTTAGTAATTGTCTTTTTTGCTTTTTTCATTAACCATTAACCCTTCTAGCCAAGGAAACCAAACCTGAAACACATAATAAATTCTAGGTGGGTCCCTGAACACATCAGCTGGTAATGTTGGTAGCGGCGGTGGCGCCATCTTGCGACCTTCGATGAACAGCAACAACCTGGACATGCTGGAGTATCCCTTCCTCACCATGACGGAGTACGCGCCTGGGTTTATTGTTCATATTGGTAAGTGATTTTTATTTTGAGCATATACCATCTTATTAACCGACTTCCAAAAGGAGGAGGTTCTCAATTCGACTGTATATTTTTTTTTTTTGTATGTTTGTTACGCGATTACTCCGTCAATTATGTATTGATTTTTATGATTCTTTTTTGTTTCGTAGATCATACTTCAGAGGTGGTCCCATATAAATTTTATTAACTTGGGTAGTTTTTGAGTTAGCTTCAATAATACGTATTTTTACGATAAGAGATCATCTTTCGAATAAGAAAGTTTAACGGTAATCCTTATTGCAAAAACTGTCTTTAAAACCTGTATAATTGCGTAACTTATTTTCGTAAACAATTTTGCCTAATTTGTTTCATTTTGTCAGTTCAACAACATTCATTGCGTTATTTACGTTGCTGAGCAGATTTTTTTTCCAACTTATGAAGCAATGGATTAGCAATCTGTTTCAAATCGAAACAAATTGTGATTGTGTTGCATTACGCATTTAGGGTACAGGTCTAAGTAGTCAGTTTTGTTCAAGAACTTTACTCAAAATTAAGTTTGAAATATAAAAACTGGCTCGAAAGTACAAGCATTACAGTTTGGCCGTCGAGAGTATGCCTTCTTGACACCTGTAGGTTTCATACTAACGAATATGAGTTTTGCGAATTTCATCCTTATTACAACTACAAATTGTCCAACTGACAGGTGTCAGGAAAGCATACTCACGACGGCCTGACTGAATAATTATACCAGCCTATTATTGTCCCACTACGCTTACTCATGGCGGATTGGCGATTTCAGACTTAGTACGCTCGCCCAATCAGTTTACCTATCGGTAAAAATTACGAAATTCCATACAAAGTTTCATCCCCTATATAAACCCTTTAGGGAATAAATTTTCAAACAATTTATAGTGCTTACCTTCGTTATTCAAGGAATTATTGTGGAAAATTTCATGCTTCTAGTAGAAGCATGAAATTTTGCAAGTAGACGGTCTGTACACCCAGTGGTTAAGGCTGTGCCTTGTCTGTCAGTGAATGAATTTAAGATTTTTATTAAGTACATTTTTTGTCATCTTGTTTACATAATATATGCTCTCAAATAAACAGTGATTATAAATGAGTATGTAACATTTATTCGTTATAATGTCCGCAGGCGGCACAGTGTGCGCCCGCTCAGTGAAGCTCGCGGACGGCGGGGAGGGCGCCGCACGCGCCGCCTGGTGGGCCGAGCTCCGGACTGAGCTGCGCGCGCACGCCAGGGCGTTGAGGTGCAACGCGGTCATTGCTTACACTGAGAATACAGCTATTTGGTGAGACAATTTAGACATATTTTTGAAATGAAAACTTCTTTCAGGCGCGTTGGGCATTTTTGAGATGGGAAAAAACAATTGAACTCGCAACACCGTTACCGACACCAGATTTTTGTAAACGCGATAGTGCTCTTTATTTATATTACGTTACGGATCAGTGTTCTATGCAAGTATTTTACTTTAAAGGTTTTGTAAACGCGATTGTGCCTTTATTTAGATAAGGTTACGGACCAATGTTCTATACAAGTATTTTTCTTCCACCAAGGCGATCTTGTTCAAGTTTTCATTTCTGTCGGCACTCCCGGAGTGCTACCACTTTTTTTTTTCAAATGTTTGATATCGGTTTAAAAAATTCACAAAATTTCTTTTCAAAATTATATTTTTCAAGTCGACCTCCACTTAAGTAATCAATATTATCGTACT
The DNA here is from genome assembly GCA_963680765.1 of Agrochola lychnidis. Classification (NCBI taxonomy): domain Eukaryota; kingdom Metazoa; phylum Arthropoda; class Insecta; order Lepidoptera; family Noctuidae; genus Agrochola; species Agrochola lychnidis. The sequence continues at coordinate 2,695,098 of OY796871.1, read as the reverse complement.
ATATCGTCCCACATACCACAGTGTCTCAAGACGAAAGTCTTTGACCAGTGCGTGTTGCCAGTGATGACCTATGGTACTGAAACGTGGTCGCTCACAATGGGCCTTATCAGAAGGCTAAAAGTCACCCAAAGGGCAATGGAGAGGGCTATGCTTGGAGTTTCCCTACGTGATCGAATCAGAAATGAAGAGATCTGCAGGAGAACCAAGGTGACCGGCATAGCCCGAAGAATTGCCAAACTTAATTGGCAATGGGCAGGACACATTGCTCGCAGAACGGATGGCCGAATGGGGTCGAAAGGTTCTGGAGTGGCGACCACGTACCGGAAGACGTAGCGTTGGAAGGCCTCCCACAAGATGGACCGATGACCTTGTGAAGGCCGCAGGAATCCGCTGGATGCGGAAAGCACAGAATCGGTCGAAGTGGCGGTGCTTGGGGGAGGCCTATGTCCAGCAGTGGACGTCTTTCGGCTGAAATGATGATGATGATCCTGTACCTATTGAATCCAATTATAATACATCAATTCCTGTTTTAGTGAGGACGTATGTGTTTTATCAGCATCGGGCACGGCTGCTGTTATCAATTTGGATTGTGACTTCAATGCAGAACTGGATCCTAGTACAGGTAAAATTTACTTTTGTGTTGATATTCGCGTTGGCAATTCTGATAATATATTATATTTAGGAAAGCAAACGTTATTTTTTTTAATTTTTCGTTGGACTTTGAACCTTCACAGATAATTACTCGTCTCAGATCAATACAAATGGTTTACTCTGCAAAATCATTTAAATAAAAAGCGACTCTTCGTAAGCCATTGTTTATCAAATACATATTATTGAATTTCCTTGCTTATATATTTTTGAGGTAGCTGTATTTGTTATGACCAATCCAGACCTGTTTACTAAAATATCATTTTATCACAAACGAACTCGACCACAGAACTTGTGCGTAAAAAGGTCTCATACAGCATTGATGCAAAAAAGTGTTTTTTGTATGGCATCAATCATATTTAACCACATACCTAGTTCAATTAAAGAATTAGACATAAACTTATTTAAGAAAAGGCTTAAATCTTTACTATTGAATAAAGCATACTCGTAATAGCATTTCGGAATTTTTGACAGACAAAATGCAATGACTGTTTTTGACCGTAGTTGGTACTCAACATTGCACGTGTAATTTTTTTGTATCTTTTTAATTATTACATAACTTTTTCTCTCTTTTTCTTTATACTTTATTTAAATATTGACGTAGTAAACTTATTTTTTCTTTTTGACATGTATATTTTTCTTGTCATTTATTTTTGAGAAAGTCAAATTCAAATTCTTTATTGCGAACTAAGTGTACAATATTTTGAAGATGTTAACAATAGGTAGGTTCTTAGAACTTAGTTGCCTGTTAAGGCATTGCAATTAAATGGATATAAAAATTTAATAAAAAATACATAAACACACTCAATATTCCAGTTATCTATACATTTTACATTATATTATATTAATTATCATTATTCATACATTAAATCATTAATAATCAATAATCATTAAATTTTAATCATTATTCATTAATTAATATCATTTGATTAATGTAATTATGTTATCAATTTTTAGTATCAATGACATCCATGAATATTTGTACGCCTTCTGGTATAACATAGCGCGCTTGTAACAACTATTTTATTGTACCTATGTTAACAAATGATTAAATGATTATGATGACACAATAAAGTGCAATTCAGGTCGCACAGCGCTAATCACCTACAGTTATATTCTCCTTTTCTTCTAGAAGTTGCCTCTCTTTCTATCGCGTAACTCTTATATCTTCTGACTACGTTACACTCACTGAATTGGCCCGACAAGACGGGCCCGCCGCGTACTTGTAGCTTCATACCTAAAATGCGAAGTGAACCATCTAAATTCATCTGTGGTTATACTAAGTTTCGTGAACCTCTAAAATGGACTTTATATCAAGTGATTTCAGACAAATATTCAACTATTTATCGATTCTTTGTTACAGCAACCACCGGTTCAAAGAATGCTATAGACGATTTAGAGAGTGACCTATGTAGCATGGCGCACGTACCCTATTCACCTGGAGCAGGACCTTACAGAGCTGAACTATCTACTTGTGGTGGATGTAGGTAAGTCATGAAATAGATACAGTATACGACCTTTAGGTAGCCTTGTATAAGGCGGTATTTTAAACATTTTCTTTTTATCGACGATGCCAGGTGTGCAGACGTGGTCCCAGGGAGCTGGGGATCATGAACCCTCCAAAATCATTTACGCTGTCGAGAACCTGAATGATTTACGTGTCTTACTAACTAAAATCTGCATTTGAGCCACAGGGACCCCCATGGGCATATACAAAAACATTAAGAAAAATAGAGGATATGTAATGCAAGAGCCAGCGAAGCAAGCTTGGGAATGGGTTTTTAAGGCACAGATTAAAGATGGTTCGCTCCGCAAAATCATTTAAATAAAAAGCGTCTCTAGCTACGACACAATAAAGTGCAATTCAGGTCGCACAGCGCTGGGCACGCCACAATTGCGGCGATAAGATCTCTTTGAGGAGTGGCTTGAGAGGCCTGACACAGGTCCTCACCGGACACGGCTGCTTCGGGAGGTTCCTGTTCAGGATAAGGCGGGAGGGAACGATCGGGTGTCACCATTGTGTGGATCGGCCTGAGGACACGGTGGAGCATACGGTGGAGATCTGCCCGGCTTGGGCAGAGCAACGCCGTGTCCTCGTAGAGGCGATCGGCGGCGGTGATCTCTCGCGTCCGGCCCTAGTTCAGGCCCTGGTTCAGGCCATGGTACGGAGCGAGAGGAAATGGCAGGCTGTTACCTCCTTCTGCGAAGCGGTAATGCTCGCGAAGGAGGAAGCGGAACGCGTGAGGGAGAGGCAAATTTCGCGCCTTCACGCCCCTAACCGCCGCAGGAGGAGACGCCCGGGGCGGGAATCGCGAGCCGATTCCGGCCACCGTAGGCGCGGGCTTGCGGACGGTGAGCAATGGGTAGCTCGCCGTCCGATAAGGACCAAGCCCGGGTCGACGGCGCGTTGTGTTCCATGCGCGCCTCAAAGAGATGTCAGCAGAATTGACGGGGTCCGCTAGGGCCAATGCCTGCCGGGGGTTCGAAGAAAACCGATAGGGACATCGTGGCCCCCGGCAACAGGGCAACCGAAGGAACACGGAGGGCATGTCAGTAAGAGTCTGACATGCCCTCCCGCTCCGCCCACAGCGGGAGAAGTTATTTGATAATTTCACACCCAAAAAATAAAAAGGTCGCACAACACTAATTACCTAGTTATATTCACCTAGAAGCAGGGCCGTAGCCAAACTATGGAATCAGGACAGGGCTGAAAGCTGAAATTATCCACTATTATAATATATTGACCTGTGTCCCAGCAGTGGGAACATTATAGGCTGATTATGCTATACTTTATTTCACAGGAGAGCTCGCGTACCCACAGTATTATTAGCGACATGTTCCAAGCCCAGCAGGTTGACCTCACATGCTAAAGCAGTCACGCTTACTGCCGTTGGTGAGTAAGATCTTACTTAAGACTAGCTGCTGCCCGCGGCTTCGCCCGCGTGGACCATAATTATTTTTTCTAAAATAAAAGTACTCCTTAGTTACTCCTTATAACTTCAACTATCTGCCAGTGAAAGTTCCGTCAAAATTTGTCCTGCCGTTTCGAATTAGCCAGAGCAAAAAGAAAAAACAGGCAAAAACTTAAAAAAAAAAAAAAAAATTTAAATACCGTATGCTTATACTTTATTATGCGTTTAGTAAAAAGCTGTTATTTTGACATTATTATTTCACTAATAAACACTGCGATTATCACCCAATCTATATAAATGGCATGCAAGTGCCTTATGCTAATACAGCCAAATACCTTGGCATAACTCTTGACGCGAAACTGCGTTGGAAATCTCATGTCAAAAAGAAAAGACAGGAACTAAACATACGTTATAAAAGTATGTATTGGTTACTCGGAAGAAAATCTTGCCTATCAATACATAATAAACTTATAACATACAAGCATATTCTTATGTCAATTTGGACGTATGGCATCCAACTTTGGGGCTGTACTAAACAAAGCAACGTCAAAATAATTCAACAATTTCAAAACAAAGTACTCAGGGATGTTGTAAATGCACCATGGTATATTAGAAATGACGACCTCCACCGTGACCTTAAAATAGAACTCGTCACCACCGTCATCCAAAAATTTGCTGAAGCCCACGAAAACAGACTCCACCGACATGTGAATGTCGAGGCAATTCAGCTGCTAGACAACACGGACATAGTGCGTAGGCTAAAGAGAACTAAACCATTTGAGTTAGTGTAGTGTGTAAATAGTGAATTAATAAATAGTAACAATGCTGTGCTGTACATATACGAGTAACACAAGAACAAAGTGTTTTATCAATTATCAGACCCTAAGCAAGTGCTACGAAATTGACCTTGTGTAAAAGTGCAAATTGACACTATTCTTAGATATAACATAATCTATCTCGTAATATATTAAGTTAGAATTAAATTACTTATTAGTCTATTAGGCTAGATTGTAATCAATTACTAAAAACGTCAGTTCTTATTAATACAGAAAAAAAAAAAAAATTGACATTATGAATAGACACTTATTTGTATATAGAATCTATTATACAAATAAGTGTTTATTTGAATGTCAAAATAACAGATTTTTCCTATATGCTTAAGAAAGTATATAGGTATTAAAGTATATCTTTAATTTTTAACTTTATTTCATTTTATTATTTGTTGTTATAGTGGCAATAGAAATACACAGTCTGTAAAAATTTCAACTGTATACCTATTACGGTTCATGAGATACAGCCCGCTGATAGACAAACGGACGGACAGCGGAAGCTTAGTAATAGGGTTCATAAAAATTTACAAAAAGTGAAGCGTCTGATATCTACTAAACCCTCGTTGGTCTAGTGGTCGAAACGCGACTGTTGAATCTGGGGTTCCGAGTTAGATTCGTGAGTACATTGTTACTTGACTAACTTAACTTTACTTGAGGGAGAAAAAATTCTAGATCTGGGGCTGTGGGGTCGGCTTCCAGTTTAACCAGATACAGCTAAATATCATTATTTTCCTGGAGAACAGTCGCACGGGCCGATCGATCAGGTTAAGTTACGCTTGCCGCGGTTGGTCCGTGGATGGGTAATCATCTTTACATACCAAGATCCCTCCGTGCCTCGGAAAGCACGTGAAGCCGTTGGTTCCGGCTGTCATTTGTAGATCTTTGACAGTCGTTACGGGTAGTTAGAAGCCCGAAAGTCTGACAACCAGTCTTATCAAGGGGTATCGTGTTACCTAGTAACTAGGTTGTGGAGGTCAGATAGGCAGTCGCTCCATGTAAGGTACTGGTATTCAGCTGCATCCGGTTAGACTGGAAGCCGACTCCAACATAGTTGGGAAAAGGCTAGGCAGATGATTGTTATATTGGGGTTTTGCTGTTGCTTTATTATCATTACAAAAAATAAACATTTTATTATCAGGCAACTAAGGCTCATACATAGAATAAACAAAATCTATACTAATAATCTTATAAAATGATAAACTAATACATATTAAAGTTCAAAGTTCAAAGTTTTTATTAATGCGATTTTTGGTGATACAACAGGGTCTTCAAATAATTTATATTAGCTCAAAAATCTACCCTATAAAGGCATGCATTGTTAAATTACAATATTAGAAATTGAAATTAAGTTAAAAATTACATGAAACATAATGAACAATCAATAAAATCAATAATCAATAGAATTTAAAAATAAGATATATTAGATTGTAATTAATTTGTAGACATATGAATATTACATTAAAACATAAATTGGTCAAATTTTATCAGCTAGGAATTCGTCAATGGTATAGTAGCATTTATCTATTAAAAAATTTTTTAGTTTACGTTTAAATTGTGTCAAGTTTACCTTATACACTAAAAAAACCTTATACACTATGACTATACACGTAATGTTGACGGCGTCGTGTATCGCTGCGTGGTGTCGCGTAACCGTCCTCGGAAACGTCGAAATACGACACCTTTCGGCCTAAAGTCCTCTTTCAGGCAAGTCTGTAGATGGTGGGTTGGAACTCGTACCACGAATCACTTAATAACTTTATTAATTTCGATGATAGCGGCACGTGTAAGAAGAGCCCCGCCTACTTCAGAACCGGGCGCTCGAGACATCTCCGACCAGCTGCCGTTCTTGGAGTACGAACTGCACAAACTGTTGCTAGCCAAGCTTAGGATGCAAGTAAGTTAAATATTTTACAATTGTATTGTTTTTTTAAGTCTTGAATGTCTGTCTGTAGCACACCCACTCACACTACGACTTAAAGTAAACAAATTAAATATGAGCTGTGTATCGTGTCGCATACAGTGACATTTCCAAAAATAAGCGGCTATCGTTTGACCGATACCGCTGTTCCACGCCTTAGAAATGCGCGGCGAGGTGGGGAGCGGGACGTCGTGAGCGTTGACGAATGAGCGGCCTGCACTGCCTCCCCTGTCTCGCTGCGCACATACTTAAAGCGCGGTGCAGCAGACTCGGTCAAACTATAACTGACGACACGTAAACGTGCTGATAAACTTGAGCATTCACTTGTAATGAGCATTCTAGCGAATGTTACATTTACATTACAGAAAAATAAACGGGAGCGTTTTAGCGAGCATTCTAGCGAGGGTTGTAGCGAGCATTCTACCAAAAGGACAGTAAAAATCTGACATCTTCATGAAGAATGTTTTTTGACGAGCATTGACTAGAGCATTCGCTAGAATGATCGTGAAAATGTTCGTAGCGATGTTTGGCTTTATGCTTGGCTCAGTTCGTTGTTCAGTTCTAAAACGTTTAAAAATGGCGAATGCTCGATGTTCTGTTACAAGTGAATGCTCAAGTTTATCAGCACCTTTACGCGTCGACGATGTGGCGTACACACACTTTAGATGTAACTGTACGTAACACGATATTCAGCTCAAATTTCAATGTTAATTTGAATTGTTTCGACGTGAGTTTTTTTTTAAATTTGTTGTTTGATTAAAACTGAAGTTGTAAAGTATTCATAAACCAACATCAATATTGTGTAAAAAGATTAATTACAATAAGGATGACGACATTTTTTTTTTGTTCTACAATTAGATTATAAAAAAATATTGGACACGTATTTTTATTTTTGTACGTAATCAAAAGATTACGGTGAAACATTGAGTTAAAATGTGCCATGACGTCACGAGTATGTAGCTTTTATACTTACTTGTGACGTAACGACACCCCCAACTTTAATGCGTTTTATCTGAGTATTTTTTTATTAATATCATAAAGCAAAAAATAGATGTCTAATATTTTTTATTATCTGACTGATGGACTAAATAGAATTTCTTTTTTTTACCCAGACATCATTCCTATTCGTTATCTTTGCCTCCATTACAAACTATTTCTTCTTTCCACAGGGTGCGAACGCGTTATTCTCTCTACAGACACAGATTTCCATCGGGGAGCGATGTGTGATGGCGCTCGCGAGCGGTACAGCTTGTAGACTAGGTGCTCTACCGCCTCCCGCACCGCCTAGGATTAAGGTAAAGAAAAGAAAGAAAAATTGTTTATTCTACACAAACAAAACGCACATTACAAAAAAAAAAACAGTGACAGTCGTCGTGGTTGGTCCCGGCTGTCATTCGTATGAATAAATGATATTTATTTGCAAGAATATAGAGGTACATAATGTTCTTAAGTTCTATGGGTTTCACTATATTCGGCATTTCAGCCGTGCAAATATTTAGAGAGAGCAGTGGTGGCCCAGTGGTAACGGCCGCGACTTACGAGTTGTAGGTCGTAGGTTCGAACCCAGGCAGGCGCTTTACTTTGTGTAAATTATTTCATCACCACTGCTCTCAAAACGGTGAAGGAAAACATCGTGAGGAAACCGGCATGTCCTGGAACCGAAAATTCGAAGACATGTGACATCTACCAACCCGCACTGGGCCCGCGTGGTGGATTACGGCCCACTCCCTCTCACAGAGAGGAGGCCTGTGTCCCAGCAGTGGGAACATTTATAGGCTGATGATGAAATATTTAGATTTACATCTTGGTTATACTTATAGCATGCAGTAGGTACACATATAAAAATACTAATAATAATTTCATAATTTAAATTTAGATTACAATGCAATTAATAAAATTAGTACGATTCTATTCATTTAAAATAATAATCTATATTGAAAATAACGATCAATAATAATGATGTTATGTCAATAAAAAATAGCAAGAATAATGAAAATGTTTCAATATTATATAAGTAATGTCAATGTGTACATGTCATGATAATTATAATAAATAAGTTTTACATTTTACACTCAAAATATTCATTGATGGAATAAAAACATCGCTCACACAACCAGTTATATTTTCAATTAAATTCTAAATTCGAAGCACTTCTAAATTCTTCGGCTAAGTGGTTATATATTTTCAACGCCATGGTATAACAATTTTTGTTGCATATTTATAGTCTATTACGCGGGACTACTAATGGCTTTTGTACTATTTTCCTCTTTGACGTAGCCTTTTCATCTTTTTCAAAAAGCGAGTAATTATTTCTTACAAATTTGCAGGTTTCAAATATATATAAAGACGGGAGGGTAAGCAGCTTTTGCTTAATAAATACAGGTTTATAAGAGTCTGTCCACTTTAGACTAAAATTGACCTTACACACTTTTTTTGGGCTATGAATGCCCTCTGAGCATCTGTTGAATTCCCCCATACAGTTATTCCATACCTTAAAACAGAACAAACATGGCTATGGTATACCAATAAGGCTGTTTTAATGTCTGTTAAATTTTTGATCCTTCTAAGTGCAAATACGAATTTGTTTATTTTCTTACATACATTATCTACTTGAGCTTTCCAATTGCAATGTCTGTCCATAACTATTCCTAAAAATTTGATATTATTAACTTCTTCTATGTCATTATTATTGCATTCTAAACTTAATTTCATTTCATTTCCTAATTTTTTGTGGTTATTATATGGACAAAATGTTATAAATTTAGTTTTATTTTTAAGTTATTCCTATCTAGCCAATTGATTAAATCTGTCAATGCTTTATTCGTAACTATTTTACTGTTTTCTAGAGTTTTCTCTTTTGTCAACACGGTAGTATCATCTGCAAACAATATAGTATATTGGTTCGTGGAGTTGGGCAGTTCGTTTATGTATATTATAAACAATAAGGGGCCAAGGACACTTCCCTGTGGTACACCACAGTAGTTTGCTAAGTACGATGACCTAAAGGTTTTCTGGGTATTAGTTTCGAAACACATTTTTTTAATCTCCGTGCAATGTTGTCGGCCTCTTAAGTAGCTTCCGAACCAACTATAAGCAACGCCTCGTATACCATATTTCTCAAGTTTACGCAATAAGGTTTCATGACATACCATATCAAAAGCCTTACTCATGTCCAAAAATACTGCTACTGGGATTTCTTTTTTATTAATAGCATCCATAATTTCTTGTACTAATTTAAAACATGCCAAAGTTGTAGATTTTTGTTTAACAAAACCGTTCTGTTGACTACATAATACATTTTGTTTCCCTAAGAAATTTATAAGCCTTTTGCTCATTACTTTCTCAAATATTTTTGAAAGTATGGGAACCAAAGTAATTGGTCTGTGTTTATTTGCCTCGGATCTAGGTCCTTTTTTGTGAAAGGGTTTTACAACAGAAAATTTTCGTAGACCTTTGACAGTCGTTACAGTAGTCAGAAGCCAGAAAGTCTGACAACCAATCTTACAAAGGGATATCGCGTTACCCAGTAACTGGGTTGTGGAGGTCAGATAGGCAGTCGCTCCATGTAAAATATTCCCCAACTTAGTTAGGAAAAGGCGCGGCAGATTGTTTGACTAATGCCCGTTTTCGCGGACAACTAAGTGATTTTTAGGGATTTTCAACGCTAGACTCAGTGCTGAGAGTTAAAAATCCAACAATGCACTCTGCCGTCCTTTAACTAGAAGGCTGTTAAGATCAAAAAGTTATTTCCGAGAAAATGGCAAAAACAAAAAACGCGGGAATCGTTGTTTCTTAAAAACTATGATTGTTGGACACATCAATTGATATTCTTTTCTGTTTATCCTAAATAACCCTTTTTTAACCGACTTCCAAAAAGGAGGAGATTATATGTTCGTCGCGTATGTTTGTTTTTTTTTTTGTTTTTTTTTTTTTATGTATGTCCACCGATTTCTCCGTCAATTGTGGACCGATTTTGAAAATTCTTTTTTTGTTCGAAAGGGTGTGCTCTCGAATTGGTCCCATATAAATTTTATTAACTTTGCTTGGATACTTTTTGAGTTAGCTACAAAATACGTATTTTTTCTAGTATGTAGATGATATGATAAGTTTCTGTCACTGGTAGCAGGTAGTGGTATTCGAATATGTGTGGGGTAGGTACCACAACTAAAAAGTGAAAAATAAAAACTTTTTACAAAAAAAAAAAACAACCTTTAATTTCGGAAGTCGGTGGCAAAAACCGACTTCCGAAATTAAAGTTATTTTTCACTTTGTAGTGTTTTTTTTTGGAGGTCGGTTGTTTTTTTTTTTTTGTAAAAAGTTTTGTCCAGAAACTCTTAAAGAAGAAGTGTGGGTTAGATGCTTTCTAGTGATGGAATCATCATAAATTATGTTATTTAACGGCCTACAAAATTTTCATATCTCTGGAACTATTTATATTGTAAAAATGTTTCTTAGACAGAAAGATAGAGAATTTTGAACTCTATCACTTTCAATTAAAAATAAAAATAGGCCATTTGAAGGTTAACGGCTTTCTAGTTAAAAACGGCAGCTATTTTATTTAGGGATTCATTTAAGTGTCACTTAGTGATGGTAAAAACGGCCATAAGTCTGTCTATATTTAGATAATATTTTGTGCCGAACGAATAAAGTAATTGCATTTCGCCCAAACGATTATTGAAGTATCAATTAAAATGTTCACCGATTAAGGCGCAACTAGCCGATACTTTTTCCATAAAAATTTCGGGGCGATTTTACTCCACTGTTACACATTGTACATCCAAAGTAAAACATGAAATCGTTTTGTCTTATTATTAATTTTGTATGTACAGAAGCAGAATAGTAAAAAAAAGCAATTAAAAAGTTATGAGCCAACAAAGATTCGTTTTTCCTGCTAATTTTAACGCAACTTTCGGAGTAAATAAGTAATAAAAGATGTATAAAATCTCCAAAACAAAGCTCGTTCCGACAAAGCTCAATTGTCGAAGATTATAATAAACTTAATTCGTAATTGATTTATGCATTAGTTTTTTCATAAAACTCCACCTTCCAAAGGACTTTTCGTAATTTTTTACGCGCTCGTTTTACTAAAATCGTTCTGAACGGTTTTTGTGTGCGTGCGAACTAGAGTTTGTGCATGTAGACCAGCGTCTAACTGCTCATCACTGATACTATCTCTGTCGGACACGATGCCAGGTGACACAGCGTGCTTTTTGACCAACCCCACCAATGAGTTCGAGCCCGCGACTAGTTCAACCTTAAGAAAACTTGTGTATGATTGCTTGTGTGAGATTTATTAGAAACTTTTAACTTTCATTTGTGTTTTTAGTTAGGATATTTATTTACAATAATATTTCCAGGCGTCAGAAAACGACAAAGATGCATTGGAAATACAGAAAGCGTTGTGGGACTCGTTTTCAGCAAACAGAGCGGCCAACGGATTTGATATAGGTAAATATACCTTTTATTATATTTGGAAAAATATTACATACATTATTTTAAGGAACGAAAAGGTTTTAAGGGGGATGCACAACGGTAGCCCGCGAAATAAAAAAAATCTTACGTTTTTTTTACAATTTAGAGGTCAGTATCGTGTTTTATGTTGATCAAAATATGATTTGCGTCCGTAGCACACATTCGATTATAGAATAATAATATTTAAAATCATCAATACAACTCTTCTAAGTTCAAATTAACGAATTGAATGACTTTTTCATGAAATCATGACATTTGAGCAATTTCAACCTCAGACCTTTCAACGGTCATTAATGAGACACAATAGAATTTTAATTGTTATCGATCTCAATGAGTCCTCGTGACCGTTGAACTCTTAATAATGTAAATACATATTTGTTATACTCGCGAATCATATTTTGATCAACATACACTCTGACACTGACCGGCAGATTGCAAAAAAACGTAAGAAAATTTTAATTTTAGGCTACCTTTGCGCATCCATCTTAAGAGGGCGCCCAATGGTCCACTAGCGCCACTCTTTAAAAAACGATTCGAAGCCACAAAATTCGATCTAAAGAAAAGCGGCCACATTCCTCTAGATCGAATTTTATTGCTTCGTGTCTCAATATGAAACTTTATAAAAGGTATTAGAAAATTCTAGACACACTTACCGAGGGTCCTTACTAGTCGTTATTCATAATTCCTTCTCAGTCACGAGATAATATTTTTTTAAGGAGTGGCGCTAGTGGAACATTGGGCGCCCCCTTAAGGCGAAAGCGTCAGGGTAGCCCGCGAAATTCAAATTTTCTTGAGTTTTTTGCAGTATCAGGTTGTATGTTGATCTAAATATGCTTAACCTTTTCATTCCTTGCCTGCAGATTAATTTTTATTTCTTTCTTATAATCTGCCTCATTCTTTAACCGAGATATCTATATTGACGCGTCGAATTTGGACGACCTTTTCGCCCAAGTAAAACTTACTTTATTAAGTTATCGTATCATGTAATCATATTAGTAACGCTGACAGCAGTGGTAGCCCAGTGGTAACGTCCGCGACTTACAAGTTGCAGGTCGTAAGTTTGAACCCAGACAGGCGCTTTACTTTGTGTAAATTATTTCATCATCACTGCTCTCAAAACGGTGAAGGAAAACATCGCGAAGAAACCAGCATGTCCTAGAACCAAAAATTCGAAGACGTGACATCTACCAACCCGCACTGTGCCCACGTGGTTTATTACGGCCCACTCCCTCTCACCGAGAGGAGGCCTGTGTCCCAGCAGTGGGAACATTATAGGCTGATTATATTCATATTAGTAACTATCTGTCCGTGCCCGGCGTCGCCCGGGTGTATTTCCAACTTTTCCGGTGGATTTTCCAAAATTTCATTCAAACCTTGTCTAGACAATTATGAATACAACAAAAAATCTGCCAAATCGGTCGAGCCATTCTCTAGTGATGATCTTTCATACGTGCGGCAATAGATTTTTACATAAAGATAGCATTTTTTTAATGTCTTACTTAAAATAAGCTTAACTTGTGGCTAAGTAATAACAGCCGCACGGGTCTATCAATCAGGTTAAGCTACGCTTGCCGCGGTTGGTCCGTGGATGGGTGACCATCTTTACATACCGAGACCCCTCCGTGCCTCGGAAAGCACGTTAAGTCTTAAATGACGATAACTTTTTTTTGGAACATCATATTTCAATGAAACAAAGCCTATATTCTATTCCAAATTAATCTTTGTCTACCTGTGAAAACTATACGAAAATCCGTTTAGTAGTTCCGGAAATATGCGCGAACAAACAAACAAACAGACACCGGATTCTACTGTTTTATTATATGTATAGATAATAATTATATTACCAGGTGGTATAGAACACGCTACAAACGGTGTCCTTCCTGAAGTCGATGGTGAAGAAGCGCCCGCGTTAGACTTGTGCGCTGATAAAGATGCGTGCGTGCTCGAACTGGACGAGGCTGAGGATGTAAGTTACTTATACGGGTTTTAAAAGCCTGTTCAATTAATACTAATCACTTTTTTTTATGTGTGGCATCTCACAGGTCAACCTAGGAGTTCGTGGCTGCCTTAAGCTAACTGAATTCCAGCCAGGGCATAAAAACTTACAAATTAAACGACTGCTCACTAAGGGCACCCCCTGTGGGGTATGAACCTCAGCTTAGGGCGTCGCTGGGGGGAGGGTAGCAAGATGGGACAGGCTGGATCATAACTGGATAATTATTATTATCTGGGAATGTAAAGGTACAGGCTCAGCTTCAGCGCGGGCTGCCACTTCATCGGGCAAGGGTCAGGGGGTAGCGCTCAGGTGTGTGTGACTCATAACCTCAGTCCGTCTAATGCTGCGGTCCCACGGTCCGCTTTCTCACAAGCCAGGCCAGGCCGACAGGCCGTGTGAACCGTCGATCCGATAAGGCCTGTGGTGGGAATGCTCGGCACGGGCCGCGACAGGCCTCGACAGGTGTGACTGCGCGCCAGGCCGCGACAGACCGTGGGACCGCAGCTTTACCAAACCGATATATTGTTGAGTATTTTGTACTTTGTCGCTATTGGTGGATTTATTATTCAAAGGTGTTGGCACCTGCTTACTACTTCAACCCATCTAATTTTGTACATAGGTAGGCTAAAGTGTTTATCCACACCCATGCTATAAATCCTCTATAAAAATGTCTGAAACAGGTTATTGCCAACATTTAAACAACCAGTGTCATAAAGTAACCATAATATCATCCAAACGAGTGTTATAATGTTATACTAAATTTCATCATGCAATTCGAATTTCAAAAAAAAAAATTGTCATGCACGCGCGTTTCACTACCACAGCGCCGTAATAAAAAAAAAACTTATAGGTTATTCGAATTCATTTCTGTTCGATATTAGTATTGCAAAAAATGTTTACTTTGTTGTTTACAAAAATGAGTAATACAAGCTTTGATAACACACCACTAGATATTTCTAATGCAGCAAAGGACATTTCTAACCAATTTTTACCTACCAAAAAAGTCGAGAAAACAATATTGTACAACACCCTATGGTTTCAGAGCCTTTTATAGAGGATTCATATCATAAGTGTAGATAAAGTCTTGTATGCAACTGTACATAATTAGGTATTAAAACACTCGTGTGATACTATTATCACACTCGGCGTGTGATAAACCCACATTCGTGTTTTAATACCCCTTATTATACAACAGTTGCATAAATAACTATTAATCAATTATGATCAATACATCTCTATCTGGTGTTTCATTCCTCTACTGCCTAAACGCCAAAGTAACTATAGAAAAATACTTCAACTTACTTTAATAAATTTTGTTTTATATTTAGGTGGAAACAGCTCGTGCGCTCGCTAAACGCCACGTGAACATGCAAGTGTACACGCACGGACTCAAGCCTGTTATGGGAGCACAGCCGCAGGCGTTTGCGCAGGTATGTTACGACTTTGCATTTAGATACATAAAGATTTCAGATAAGTTTTTGTAGTTGGCCCTTCCATCAACGAAAGTACTAGATTTCCGATGATAGCATCAAAACCTGCCGGAAAAATAAGACCACAAATAATGTTGTGGTCTTATTTTGCAACATAGTTTTTTCAACCTTATTGCTTCGAAGTTATGTTTTATTTTTCCAAAAATATTTGTTCTTATTTAAAAAATACGTTTACTTTTTAATCGAAGTAGAAGAAATATATTGCAAACGATAGTATAAACTTTATGTTTGAGTGTTAAGGTTTATAATCAAGTTATATGCAATCCGCGGCCATTTGAGTGATGAGTTTTTCCTCCTCCTTTTTCGAATCCTTAATCTAGTGCTATTGTTGACGGAATGGTTGGCCATATTAAATATATGCATACTTCTTAAGCACTTATTTCGTGCTTTAAAACCCAGTGGCATACAATTATGTAGTTTTCCATTTTCATATGTGTTTTTGGTTGGTGAAGCAAAACGTCGTGAGAGAAAACCTTGGCCTTTAATGATTACTTTTCAGTATGAGTAGGGCTTTTTGGGAAAAATACACGATGATATGAATCCATAAGCAGCTTGTCAACCATATCTCTCTTGACAATGACATCTAAAATTAAACGTTAAAGGAGTTCCTTGCCCGTTCTCCATCATTTCAGCCGAAAGACGTCCACTGTTGGACATAGGCTTTCCCCAAGCACCGCCACTTCAATCGGTTTTGTGCTTCCCGCATCCAGCGGATAAGAGCTAGATCAGAGAGAGAGATGGAGATCTACATTTTAGAACAGGCAACTAGAATGCTCAAAGCATTAATTTCAATTAAACCTCTTTGGATTTTGATTCTAAATATAATTCACTGGGCAATTTCAATTCAATTTAATTTAGAATTTATAAATTCAGTAACAATTCACATTGTGTTCGAATATAATCCAACATAAAACATAAGTATACAGGTATATGAGGAGCTCGTGGCTAAGTAATAACAGCTACACGGGTCAATTTATCCGGTTAAGCTACTCTTGCCAGGGTTGGTCTGTGGATGGGTGACCATCTTAACATGCCGAGACTCTTCTGTGCCTCGGAAAGCACGTTAAGCCGGTGATCCCGGCTGTCATTCGGGTCGTCAGAAGCCCGAAAGTTTGACAACCAGTCGTTCCATGTAAAATACTGGTATTCAGCTGCATCCGGTTAAACTGGAAGCCGACCCCAATATAGTTGGGAAAAGGCTAGGCAGATTGATGAAACATAAGTATACACAAATATTAGAAAATTATACAAGAATAATAAAATGATATAAGATGAAAATGAAATACAATATAAAGCTCTGAAATGGAGGAGGGCAAGACACTTGGTTAGATGTGGTGATGGCAGGTGGAGCAGAGCCCTAACGGAATAGTTGCCAAGCAACGGTAGAAGGAGCGTTGGCTGACCAATAGCCAGGTGGGTGGACGACCTACAGAAGATCGTGGGGACGACCTGGGTGCGACTCGCACAGACCAGGGAAGCATGGCATAAAAGGGAGGAAGCCTATACTCAGCAGTGAGTGGAACAAGTCTACCAATGATGATGATGATACAATTCACAAGGTATTTTGTTAACACAGGTATGGCGCGGTCGCCTGGTGCTGTCGGGCGGAGCAGGCAGCTCCGCAGTAGAGCGGCACGTGCGGCGCGCGCTGGACGGCGTGGCCTACAAGCTGCGGCGGTTACAGCCGTGTGCGCTAGTGGCGCCGCGGTTTCAGTTGGAACTACCTGAAGTAAGTTTCTCATGCCTTTTTATATGTCTAAGAATTGCACGATGACCGACCTGCTCTCAAGCGATTGAGTATGCCTGCAATATGAAAAATATATTTGATAAAATGTAAAGTGTTATTACAAAAATCCCAGCTCTTGTAAGTTATCGCGTAACATAGTATACAACATTTTAGTTTCAATATTTTAGTTTTTATATTTATTTTGACCAGTTTAATTTCTGATCTCCTGTGCAAGTCCCAATAAATACTTTTTCTTGTTTTTCTTTATAAATATTAACGACAAAAGCCTGAAAATTGTCATTTAGTTTGTAATATCAACACCATCAAATCTTCACAGGACGAAATCCAACTCATAGTATCCGGATCGGCCATCCCCCTCCAAGACCCGAACACCCCCGAAGCGAACGGCGTCGACAACAGCAACCACTCGAGCAGTCAGCACAGCAGCCACACCAGCAGCCACACCAGTAGCCACACCAGCGCCGGCAGCAGCCAGTGCAGCCAGGCGCACGGGAATGGAGATCCTGACGATGACATCTTCGCGTTAGATGAGGAGCAGCTGGTTAAGAGTCCGCCGGAGGTGGTGGAGGAAAAGAGTTTTGTTAATGGACAGGTGAGTTTAGCTATCAGCATGATTTTGCTATAGTCATAAAATTACATGTACAGTATTTATTTTTTTCTTAATGTGTAAACGGAAAACTTCGCGTTTCGTCAGTCGTCGGATTTCTATCAGTTGCCCTTTGCACTTGGTGCAGACCGGACGCTCTCAATCGACTTGGAAGTATATAGAGTTGTTAATACTCTTTTAACTTAATATAATTTATTTAGAAAATGGGAGGAAAGCTGCTAAAATCGCAGGCACAAAAATAGTTTTACAGCTCTATATAGTTCACACGAAAATCAAAACAAATATAATATAATCTTTATTGACATAGAAGTATGTTACATTATTATATGGAAACCCTGACTCCTGCGCTAGGTTGTAACCTGTTACAGGAATCAGTGTCTTCTCCCAGTAGTTTTACACAAAAATTATGCAATAAGATTTAAACAATTTTACATCATACAATATCTGCTTAAGGTGTATAAATGTGTGTGTGTGTATGTATGTGTGTGTGGTGTGGTGTGTGGGTGTGTGTGTGTGTGTGTGTGGTTGTGTGTGTGTGAGTGTGGTGGGTATCGTGGTATTTATATATTTATCTTGCATGTTTATAATGGGAAGCGCTAATTGCAGGGTTTATGTTATTAAGTTTTCTGTCTGTATGTAATCTAGTGTTTGTAGAAAGGTGTTTATTTTCTTTTTAATTTAATTTTTAGGAAATGGGTTGATATCTAGGGTCTTGTTTACCTTATTGTAGATATGCGTAGCAAGGAAAAGGTGTTGCCTTCTAGCTGAGGCAGTCTTACATTTGACGTATTTACAAACATTAGTGACTGTTCGTTTACTTTTGTAACTATTGTTTATAGGTGTGATTCGGTGTTGCTTCAATGTGATATTGAGAACATATAGCTGTCTTACTGTAAGCACTGTACAATTTTGGTACAAAGTTACGGTCGGAAAACGGTATGGTTTGAAGGTCATGACTTTGAGCAATGATCTTTGAGCAAAACAAAATAACAATATAGAATTTTTAAATGGGAGATAAGCTGCTAAAGTTGCATTCACGAAAATAGTTTTACAGCTCTATATAGTTCACACGATATAGTACTTAGTTCTGAATTCAAATTATTATACACAATAAATCTAACAATTGATGGACATGGAAATTAGCATTTGTTTGTATTCGGAAATGCGATGATTTCCGAGGGACATTAAGAACATAGAAATACGGTACAGTCCACGGTGTTTTTTTCAATGCCCTTAAATTGTACCGAACTCTTGGATGAGTGAAAGGTCATAACAGACGTTCCGTTCTTCTTCTCAATCGCTCTTTCACTGCTGAGAATCGTAACTCCGCACATAGGAGTATTTGACCCAAAAACGCGTATATAAGTCAATGTATACAAAGTTAACAAATCCCGGAAACGGTTGTTACATATTGGTACCGCAATGCATAGAGAACAAAAATCTACCGTCATTTTATTTTAGTAGGCTTGCGTTAAGTTGTAAGTTGTCGTTATCTTAGTACCTTGCAGCGAATACGTAAATAAATTATCAGTGAACGCTTTTGAAGTCCTGCATTTAGAACTAAGTAGTGAAGTTAAGAGTGGATTAAAGAACTATTTTTATGATGGATACTGCTGAACCAGGTATGTACTATTTGTAATACTCAATTATTTCAAAATAATACGAGTATATTAGTAGATATTGTAGGTATTCTGAACCGCAAATCAAACTAATGATATTTTGGGTGAAAAATATATACATTAGAGTTTTTGTTATGTTTCTGGGAGTTTCCCGGTATATGTTTTTTTTTTTGTAAGTAGATGTAACTACCCTACTTTTAGAATAAGTTAAGATTGGGTGCCTAAATTTGCCTATTGTATTTTTTTTAATATTCTTTGACGATGTCATTGTACAAAACAAAATTAATTATGCACTTCATATTCTAATATCAACTTTTTTCTCTTATAGGTGGTTCTGGTGTCAGAATTAAGACACGAGAAAGTTTATTTAATATGGCTAAAACTAGTACAGAAAGAGAATTTTCAAAGAAATTGGATTTTGTGGAGAATGCGATAATTAACCAACCATCATTTCCCGTTGAACAAACACAAGAGTTTCGCCGCAAATTTTCGTATATTAAATCAGAAATGAAGACCAGGTGGCTTGCTGCCAACAGGACTGAACATGTTTTCATAAAGAAAAATCGTGATTGGTTGCAAGGCACAGTGGAAGTACCTGTCCACTGTTCAGGAAAACCGGGTCGTCCATCAAAGACGTTCGATGACTTGAGTGACCACAGCAAAAGGCGCAAAATTCAAACTCTTAAAAGTGAGAATAAAGTCAATGAACTCGTATATGCTACTCAAATGAAACTTAGAGAGGCTGGTAATCTAGAGGCTGCAAAAGTCGTCAAGGACATAACCACAACCCCTACTAGAGGTGTTAAATATCTTAAAAGTTATAGAAGTAGCAACATACTATCAAGACCACAACTAACACCCATTCAAGCACTATCCATTTTCGTAGAAGCGTGTCTGTCGAGAAAGCAGTATGAGGATGTGAGAACCCGCGACAAAAAACTATATCCATGTTATAGTGTTTTGCAAAGAGCCAAGAACGACTGTTATCCAATCAAAGAGAGTATTCAAGTGACTGCAACTTGTGCAGAGGTCCGACTGCAAGATTTACTTAATCATACATCTCAGCGCTTGCTGTTATACTTGGAGGATGTTCTACAAAGTCTTCCAATAGAAGAAATATCTTCATTAGAACTGTTTTGCAAATGGGGTTGTGATGGTTCGCAACAGACTGAATACAAACAAAAATTTGAAAATGTTACAGACTCTGATGCAAACATTTTTCAGTCATCGCTAGTGCCACTTAAAATTATTTGTAGCAGCAGTAAAAGGGTGTTTTGGCAAAACCCGACACCATCCTCGCCGCGCTTTTGCCGACCTATGAGAATCAGATTTATTCATGAATCTTCTGACATTACTAACGAGGAAATACAATATTACAATGAGCAGATCAGGCAATTAGAGGAGTCAAAGGTAGCAAGAGCAGCAAGAGATGTGACCATAAGTCATACGATGCTATTTACAATGGTCGACGGCAAAGTTTGTAATTCAGCTACTCAAACTAAGTCAACAATGAGGTGTTACATTTGTAAAGCAACTTCCAAAGATTTTAACAATATAGTAGCATCACAAGAAATGGACTTAGACAATCTTAAATTCGGCTTGTCTGTGTTACACGCAAGGATAAGATTTTTTGAAACTTTACTCCATCTCTCCTACAAGTTAACTGTACAGAAATGGCAAATAAGAGAACAGTCCGACAAAGAAATTGTAAAAAAAAAGAAATTCAAGAAAAGTTTAGAACTCGGCTTGGTCTCATTGTTGATGTCCCAAAAGCCGGATTTGGCAACAGTAATGACGGGAATACAAGTCGAAGATTCTTTGAGAAACCGCAAGTTTCTTCAGAAATTCTTGGGATTGATTTGAGGTTGATCGAAAGATTTGCTGCAATATTGGAAGTGATTTCCAGTGGGCATCAAATTAATATTGAAAAATTTTCAACTTTTTGCCACGATACAGCATTGCTATATGTAGAGTTGTACTCCTGGCATCCCATGACGCCTACGGTACACAAGGTACTGATTCACGGTCCCCTTGTGGTTCAACATGCCCTGTTACCTATCGGAACCTTGTCGGAAGAAGCAGGTGAGGCGAGAAATAAACACTTCCGGCAATTTCGCCAAAACTTTTCACGAAAGTTTTCTCGAGAGCAATGCAACCAAGACGTTCTGAACAGGTTGCTCCTAACATCAGATCCCTTCATGAGTAGCATAAGGCCGAAACTACCGAAAAGATCGAGGCCATTTAGCGCAGCAGCCATGGAAATGTTATTGCCAAGTGAAGTTCCTCCACTTGCCATGCCTCCATCAAATGAAGAAATTGAAATTACTGAAGATATGGATGAAACAAATAATTCTATCGATGAAGACGAGTGGGACTCGTTCTCCGAGTAATTATAGCCTACAAATAAACAATTTTATTAAATTTAATGTTTTATCACACTTTTTCCTGAAGAAGTAGCATAAACACGTTTTACACTTTGCTGTTTTCCAAATACCATTAGTAAAAACTTTTTACAAAAAAAAAAACAACCGACCTCCAAAAAAAAACACTACAAAGTGAAAAATAACTTTAATTTCGGAAGTCGGTGTCTTGGGTTTTGTATTTTCGTTTTTTGCCACCGACTTCCGAAATTAAAGTTATTTTTCACTTTGTAGTGTTTTTTTTTTGGAGGTCGGTTGTTTTTTTTTTTGTAAAAAGTTTTTATTTTTCACTTTTTAATTGTGGTACCTACCCCACACACATTCGAATAACACTACCTGCTACCAGTGACAGAAACTTATCATATCATCTACATACTAAGTGGGAAAAAAAAACGTATTTTGTAGCTAACTCAAAAACTATCCAAGCAAAGTTAATAAAATTTATATGGGACCAATTCCAGAGCACACCCTTTCAAACAAAAAAAGAATTTTCAAAATCGGTCCACAATTGACGGAGAAATCGGTGGACATACATAAAAAAAAAAAAAAACAAACATACGCGACGAACATATAACCTCCTCCTTTTTGGAAGTCGGTTAAAAAATAAATTTTATTTTTTCTATTACTGTTTTAAACTTATATGTCGTTTAAGACCGCAAAATAATTTTGTCCGTATTTTGGAGTCAAATACCCCTATGTGCTCCGTTTCAAATTGTCAACATATTTACCTTTTTGTAGACACTTACTAGACACTAAAATTTCCACAGGTCCCAACAACAGTATCACTAACAACCCTTAGCCACATCAGCGGCGGGCGAGTGTCGCGTCGTCTGTGCGCGCTGCGACTGCTGTTCGTCCGAGAGACTACTGCAGTCAGAGAGCTCGGAGGACTTAGCGGTTTCCTGCATACGTTTACTTGCGAGGTGAGTGACGTCTTCATCTATATTTCTACTATAGCCAATCCACAGGATCTAAAGATATTATAATATAAAAAAATAAGGGTATACGCGCAACATACACATCAAAAATTTACTAGTTGTCTCTTTTTCGCTCCCGATAATTACGACATGCCGTCCTACTTCCACATGTCATCTAATATAGTGTGTCATTGTGCCTTTTTGGAAGTACGAATGTTGGTTTTTTAAACGTTTCTAACAGTTCTTTGTACAACATTTTGTTCGGAACAAAAACGAAATGAGAATGTTTTCAAAAACCGGTTTATTAGGACGCAACCGCGCAGTTGTAGGTCGTAGGTTCGAATCCAGACAGGCGCTTTCCTTTGTGTAAATTATGTCATCACCACTGCTCTCAAAACGGTGAAGGAAAACATCGTGAGGAAACCGGCATGTCCTGGAACCGAAAATTCGAAGACATGTGACATCTACCAACCCGCACTGGGCCCGCGTGGTGGATTACGGCCCACTCCCTCTCACACAGAGGAGGCCTGTGTCCCAGCAGTGGGAACATTTATAGGCTGATGATGATGATGAACCGCGCACAGGGCGTGCGCCGACAACCATGAACTTGTTTAGTTAAATTGTACCTTATCTTCATTTCATTACATCAATGATTCCAATGCGCTTGCCGCTTATGTATTGTGTTAGGGTTGTGTTGCGAGTTTTCTATCGATCAACCCAAAAACGTAAAAAAAAAACGGTTAAAACGTTTTATTAATCAAGAACGATTTCAATTTTGTGCTTCTTTAAAAACATTTTTATAACGTTCCGTTCGAAAGTAACCGAAACAAATCGTTTCTAAGGTTTTTAAGTCGAAACCGTTTCGAAAAATATACCGTTATCCGAGCCCTGAGATGACCTACCTACCTCTTTTTCTTATAATATCATTACGACTCACTTACGACTCTAAGCCAGATCAGTGGCGGGTGAGTGTCGCGTCGACTGTGTGCGTTCGTTCGTGAGACTACTGCAGTCAGAGAGCTGGGAGGGCAGAAAGAAAGAAAAGGAGATGTCCGCTTTTTGTAGGGACGTTGGTTTTTATTCCGAGAAAAATCTAACCAGCATCAAACTACATCTAAATAAAAACGACAAAATATGGGACTAGGAAGGAACCACTAGTAGTATATAATTGGGGCATCTGGATCAAAGGAGATCCAGATACCCCAATTTTCACTATTCAAATAGATTAAAAATATCTATTCAAATAGAAGAAATCTTGTTTGTTGAATTGATGGTCTGTAAGAATATACTGTTTAATTCATTGGAACATATCTATTAAAATAGATGAAATTTTATTTACTGAATAGATTGTCTAATCAAATAGATAATTGAAATGACATTAACATTTTTATTCAAATAGGTTAATCTTTATTTATTGTAGAGTTCAACTAGATGAAATAATGTTTGTTGAATTGATGGTCTATTAGAATTGAGAATACCTATACTATTTAATTCATTGGAACATATCTATTCAAATAGATTTTGAACTACATTACTTTCTATGGTACAACACTGGTTGATTATTCTTAGAGGTGTCACAAGTCTTTTAATAAATAAAACTAAAATAATGTTAATTTAACATATTTATCTGTATTCAGAAACAATTAATGGAATAAAAAACGAATAAGATAAAAGCATTTTCATCTTCAGCCAGAATCTGGTAGCTTAAATACTACTTTGGAACCATTTTATACTTTTGTTTCTTTAATAAATTGATGTTTGAGTTTATCAACATAATCTGTCCCTTTTACAGCATTTAAATAAAAGCAATCAGGGAAAAGTATAGCATGCTGCATCCAAGGATCATCGTAATACTCCCAATCTTTGATATCACCTCCACACGAAAAGCACATAACTTTATCGTTTAAACCACTTCCACAGTAAAAAAAACCTGCATCAGCCATTTTCATCACCAATCTTCGTTTTGAATCTACTGTAGCCCAATAATGTCTGAATGAACATAATCGAATTTGATATTCATTATATGTTTCATATCGTGGGCTAAAATAATTTTGAATCATTTTTAGAAGGTCTTGATACGGGGATGTGCATAGGCATAATGAGGTCTTTTAACTGGCGTTGTTAATTTATAACGATGTGGTACTTGGAGTCATATGGACAGGACTAACATTATTTTTTCGGTATATTTAAAATTATAGCATGGTTTATTGTGGTTCTATGTATTTATTTAGTAATAAAATAAAACAAGAAATAATCAATCAAAAAAATTTATTTTCATCTGTACACCATTTTCTCAAACACATTACAGTTTTTAAAGCACAGACATTCGAATGATATACACAACTAAATATATTACTAGACATTCTATAGTCATCAAATAATTTTTGTAAACGAGGACAGTTCTTATCTTCTAAATTATATATTTTATCATGTTTTACAAAGTTTTTTAACCACGAAATTTTTTCGCATCCTTTAACATAAATGCTTTTATCTTCCAGATAAGGTACAATATATCGATGAAAGTTTAAGTATGGCATAAAACCCTCTTTCCAGAAAATTTTTCTGTTTCTCTCTATCCAACTTACTTGCAATCTTTCTTTGTTTGTAAGATTGTTAAATGGGAATGGTGGTTTGATTAATAATACCATAATTTGATTTCCACATGCTATTGCTATTTCTTTCACGATGAACTCGTTACTTTCCGTCTTAAACCCTTGCACATCGACTATAGCGTTCATAATAGTTTCTTTACAATACCACTTAAGGGTTTATATTCAAATTGACGATCGTTGATGATTAGACAATAGGCAGATGTATTTTCTGGTATATCTTCAGAACTTTCTATTTCTAGTCTCACATCTACAGCCCCAGTTTTTAAGGCTTCGTTCTGTCTTGAGCAATCAATTACAAATAAAGGCGCCTTTTCTTTAAATTCGTCCAAACCAAGCATTGGTTCAGACCGGGTGTTATAGTAAGACTGACGAAATTTGGTGAACATTTCATATAATATATAATACTTATCTTCTGAAAATTTCGCATTCACTGATTCGTATGGATAATATTGAGAATTTAAAAAAATAGTAACATTAGTCAATTTACAATGGTCAAATATTGAGCAGTCTTTACTTTTCATATTTTTTCTATTTGTCTGCAAACCAAAGATCACATACCTTGGTTTTTCGAGTTGTGAAGCAGTTTTAACAACCCAAGAATGTTTTGTAGTTCTAGGTAATAAAGGGTATTCGTACAAGTCCCAATTTCTGAAAGCTATTTGAATACGACGATCCTTTTCTAAATGTTTAAGTAAAGTTAATCTTTCCCGATCTGAAACTTTTATATGAGGCATACGCCATTGCAGTCTCTCTATACTTACTTCAATGGAGTCATTATTATCAAGTAAAACACTATTAAGATTCGAACCGCTTCTTTTAAGTATAAGTTCATGTTTACAGTTAATGATAATTTTATTATAATCTTCCGCAAATCCTAAAACTTTATTCAAAGGTATAAGTGCACTAAAAATACCATCATTATCTTTCATCCCATTCAAATTCCAACCCCAAATAGCAGCAGCCTTACTTTCCCCCTGGCTCATTGACACATATGATTTTAGAGTTGTAGAAATACCTGCATTTTTTATTCGGTCTATCTCTACACCGTTAATTTCATATCGAATGTCTTGGAATAGAAATGATATATGATTGTTGGTAAAATTAACAACCTTTCGTGTTAGTTTTCCTGCTCCATCTTTCGAAACCGTAGTGGCTCGGCCTTCAACGTAAATGTAGCTAGCTGAAGGTAATACGTACAAATCTTGCTGATTTATGGGTATACGTATTTCATCATTTTCATTAAAATTGTTGCTATATGGATTATATGTATGAATTTCATAATTCACTATAGAGTTGTCGAATTGTGGTAAATCATTCACTTGAAGAATACTCATAATTTAAATCCTAAAGCTCGAAGAAATAGTTTATTATCTTTAGTTATTTTTTTTAGAGTTCGTATAATATGTCTTCGTCTTTTGAAGGTACGAGAACGAGTAAAACTATTATCTTTGGCAGTTGATTTTATATTGTAAACTATCATTTTTTTATTTTCTTTAATCTAATTAACATTCACCTCTTGTGACAGATAAAGTCAAAGTGTTGTCTTATGTAGACGACTCATAACATTTAAACCTTTTTAAGTGATGATTTGATAAAACCTCGCTTTTTCCAAAACTCCTTAAGAAACTTAATACATAAATGTCCGCAATTGAATAAATTATTATTTTGCAAATTATTGTAATTATAATTAATATTGTTAGAACCTACATAACGAATAAATTCTATTGGAGGTTTCAAGTTGCCGTAGCTGTCAAAGTACTCAACATATTCATTTAAAATTACATAGGCTACCCAATGTGTACCAGAATTTTTAGAATTATCTAAATTTATGATTCCGCACTCTTTTGAAAATGGAGACTTCGGTAAGGTATCTCTCATAAACACTCCACGAAAATATGGAACGGTTTTGGTAAAATGTATGATATCTATATTAGTAAGAGCGCGATTAGGTAGCCTATGATTTAGTTTTTTTTCTTTAAATTTGTATATAGCCCAAGCCCGTCCTTGTAACGGTTTAGCCGCAGTCCGTTTCCAATACATACACCTTCCACATTGTTACTATGTCTTTTCATTTCTTCTAAACGCTTTTTTGCAACTCTATATTCATTTATGGTTTTGACGATTCCAGCAATTCCGCTTGCAATACTGCCAGCAGCAGACAAACCAGCAAATATTGGTATTAAAGGTAGAACCCCTCCAGACTTAGGAATTGGTATAATACGTGGAATCCTGGCAGATGAATCACGATTTAATTCTCTAGCAGCAGCGTAGGCCAATTCAATTAGTTTTTTCCTACACTTCGGTTTAACTTTTTTAATACATTTTTTCGTATTGGTTACTAAATTTTTAAAGTTTGTTTTGAACCCAGCTCCAGTATTCACTTTTGTTAACATTATATTATTAACTAAATTGGCAGCAAGTTTTTCTCCAGTGCTTGCATCGGAAGACAAAGCACGCTTTTTTGCCATTTTTAATAAAATTATATCTGCTTTGTGGCGATCTTTCAAAGTTTTTGAATTGTTATATGCAATATCGTGATGTTTACAATATTCATCTAACTTGTTTACACCTTTATCACCTCGAGCTAATCTTTCACGTAATTTAGTTCCTGGGCCACAATAATTATATCCTGGCAAATGGAGCTCAAACGGTAAATTATTAATTAAATTATTTATAAGTCCTTTCCCTTTCATGTATAGAAACAGAATGAGATCACTATCATAGACCGTGATGTTATATTGATAAACCGCTCATGAAACATTGCTTTCGTCAATCCAACTATTTTCGCAGGATGATAACCCCAACCATTTCACGAAAACTTTTCTACCTTTTCGTTTTAAAACTTTTTCAACAAGGTATATATCAGGATGTTTGGTTTTTTGTAATTCTTGATCGTAAAAGGCTCCTAAAATAGGTTGTTGTTTAACATCTTGTAATAAATATGTAACAGGATTTGTGTTTTGAACGTTACTGATCTTGAATATCTCTGTTGACCAATTAGGAGTGTAACCTTTTTCAAAACAACCTTTATATTTACTTATTCGAACAAAATCGCCTGTCTTAAACTTAGCACATTTTGTTTTCGTTCGATTTTGATTGAAATATCTCTGTAGTACTTTAGTTTTATTGCTATGATTAACTTGAGCTGGTGGTAAACCAATTGTTCTATGTATTGCATTATTATATCCAGTAATGGTTTTTGCAAGTGTCCCGTCAGTCCATTTATAATTCCCCTTGAAACTAAATTCCTTGAAAAGCTTACTCTTAATCGTCCTTATTAATCGTTCTACAATTGAAGCTTTTTTGGTCGAATAAGTGCAGTAGTGGTTGATAGAATGGTTTATTAATATTTTTTGAAAACTTTTATTGTAAAACTCTTTTCCAAGATCTGTTTGCAAGTTTCTAGGGATGCGTTTTTCTCTACTCAATAATGTAATAAAAGCTTCAGATACAGCTTCTTTGGTTTTTTGTTTAAGTGGAATAGCCCAAGCGTACTTAGAGAATCCATCAATGATAACTAAAATATATTTGTTGTTGTTGTTGAATTTGGAGAAACTTTGCATATCCATTAAATCAGCTTGCCAGAGATCATCAATATCTTTTAATATTACATGCCTTCGAGGAAAATTTTTTCTTGCACTTCTATGAATTTCGTTTATAATGTCTCTTTTCACTTTGCTCATTCTTTCAACTATCACTTCTGAATTACAAAATTATACTGATAGTCAATTTAAACGCTGAGTCTTTTTATTCTTTTATAACACCCGCTTCTTTTAACTCTTCAATAATTGATAAGATTTCATTGTCAAGATTAGTATTACCTGCAGTTTTAGATGCGATCAAAA
Organism: Agrochola lychnidis; assembly: GCA_963680765.1. NCBI lineage: Eukaryota > Metazoa > Arthropoda > Insecta > Lepidoptera > Noctuidae > Agrochola > Agrochola lychnidis. The sequence continues at coordinate 2,666,065 of OY796871.1, read as the reverse complement.
GTTTAAGCCTGTCCACTAATTCATTAGGATCATCCCAATAAACAAGCTCGGTATTTTTTTTATATTTTTTAAGATACGGTAGACCAGCACCTCGTTTTTGTTTAGATTTAACTTCTGTAGGTTCTTGTAAGCGTTTACTAGACTCGGGAAATAACGGTTTGACCACTTGAGAATATTTTAGACCTTTATCACCTTTAACTTGACCTGCAGGGTCAAAGTCTCTTTTATGAGCATTAGTTGTGATAAGTATTTCTTTGTAAACTAATTTATCTTTTAAATTGACCAAACTTAAATCAGGTTTCTTGCGAAGCAATAATTCTTTAAGACCAGGTGTTATTTTATACTGTTTATTAGCTACGCGAATTAAATACACTTTATCAGAGTTCTCGCGAGTGGTAGAGAAATTAACTATTGTATTTCCAATCATGTGCTTATCGTTCTCACTACGTACGCCAAATGGTATGTTCATATCATCGTATATTTCAAAGATATCTTCTTTTTTCAGCGATACATTAACGTTTTCTGATTCAGATGAGTTATATTCTTCGTCTTCTGAATAAAACTTTTCTGATTCTGGTGATTCATGTTTGTACATATCATGTGATTTGTCACGCAAAAATATTTTTGAACCTAAGATATCAGTGTTTTTAGGTTGGTCGTCATAAGTGTCTTCATTTTTTATTATTGAAATTTGCTTGTTAGCTGCTATAGCATTAAGAGGGTCAGCAAGAGGTTTAAAAAAATACTTCAGATGAGTGTCGGTACTAAATTCATAATCTTTCATTTGTTTCACCTTTTTCCTAATAGCATCCGCAGAGTTTATTAATTGATTTGTTATGTTATGGTCCATTATACGACTTGTACGCAGAAGTATTAATGTTCAAATGATTTTTTTTGTTTTTCATTTCATGTTATATAACCATTAATCAAAATAAATAAAGTTGTCAAATGACTGTCTATATCTACCTTTATTTAATTCACAATCCTTATTTATAGTTAAAAAATCATAAGGATGGATCCAGATTTTAGAACACATATCTTTGAACTTAGACCAGTCAATATCAGAATTAACATGTTCATCGTATATATGTTTCATGTTAACTTCATCTTGCTTGAAAATGATCAAAAAGTTAACATTATCACGTAATAACTGCTTTGGTATTTTAGAATACGTTTGAGATAAATAAAAGCAGTCTATACCTCTATGTCTACCCAGTGTAAAATAATTTCTTATGTTTATTTGTTTTTCACAAACTACATCATCGAATATGATAACAGAGTTCAACAATGCGTCGTTAGGATGAATAACATCATCATCAAAATTAAAAACAAAAAGTTTTACGTCTGGAACTCTTTGCAAAACTTGTTTTAGGAAGCTGTATTTTGGCTGAAAGCTGGTCTTAGAATAAAGATAAACATTGTTAAACTTTAATCCGTTTTCATGAATTAGTAAACTAATCATGACATTCGTTTTACCACAATTCGAGGGACCACATATTATGCATCGAATATTATTTGGGAGAAGTACGCTGTGTTTCACGCGTAGCGAAGTTTCCTTTACATCTATATTTTTAACATGCAATGATACTTGTTGCTTGACCCACTTCATGTCTGTATCTGTTATGAAAACTATTCAGGCTCTAGTATTTATAATTCTTATCATAGTTATTGATCGAACTATTGATTGACTTGAAGATTACTTAGACTATTTTTTAATACTTTAACTAAATGCGTAGTTAGCATATGGGTAAATCAAATAAATAAAAAAAAATGCGTTTAACTAGTTTATTAAATAAAATTATATTTATTCATACACACTTATTAATAGACAGATAGACACAATTTCAATGTAATCGTATATTTAATTTTAAGAAAAGGTAATATAAACAGGAGAATACACAGCTGTATTATACATCTAAATACATTATAACTAAATAATACATTTTAAGAAATTGTATCAGAATGGCCCCATGGTAAGGTTTCGATTTGATTTGAAAGTATTTGTCTTTTATCGTCACTTCTATTTAATGCAATTTTATTCACTTGTTGTGAATAGAGAACGTGTTTAATCGATTTAATTACATTCATTTTACGTTTGATAATTTTGTTATTGTGTAGAGCAGCATTATAATCAGAAAGCTTTAATTGATTTGTTACAGGTTTCGTTATACCTTTTGCCTTCTTTAATGTTGTCTTTACACTTTTCAAACAGTAAAGTTTAGCCCTTAAGCCTATGAATTCATAAATTACCGAGCCTCCAAGTTCATCTTTAAACAAACCCGGAACTTTTTCATTAATTTTAGGTATTCCATATGGATTATCCTCAGCAAAATTACTGGTATCAAATACCGATATATTATCAATCATATCCTTGTAAAAATTATCCGTTTCTACTAAGTAAAGTAGACTATCCGTGTCAGTGTAACATAGTTTAGCTTTCAAGCCATATTTGTTTTTGATAAAATCGTAGTGGAATTGATATAAGTGTTGTTTGGCATACTCCAATACAGTAAAACCAATGTAAATCGGTCTATCCAATATTAATTTTTCAGGGCTTAACTGAACAGCCACAAAGTTTTCTGAAAAGATTGATATACTTTTCAGGTTGGGTTGTAAAATAAGTTTTTCGGCACCAATATATTTATTTGTTTTATTATCAGAATCTTCCCACTTTGTTACTAACTTTACATTTACTTGCTTGCGTTTATTTTCTATTGTTTTTCCAAACACAGCATTATTCAAAAGTTTGAAAAAATCTTTTTCAAAGGCTGATGTAGAAGCTTGACGCAGACGAGTATTTAAATCTATGTATTTTTGCAAAAAATGTTCTTGTCTAAATCTGAGAATGCGATGTATTCGGCTTAAAATCAACCCATTTTTCAAGCATTGTTTTAAATGTATGTAGTGAATGATGTAATTATATTTGTCATATAAATTCGCAATTAATTTCGTAGTTTTCCCACCAGGAGGTACAAATCTCTCTGGTGCGAATGGTAAGTCACTATGCGAATTATGCAATATTTCTGGATAAGTTAGATCGACCTCCAGAATATATCCATATTCAGAATCATCAGATATATTCAAAACATCAAAGTTAGCCCTTTCATTTTCTGATAAAAATTGAAATTCTGATACAGGCATTTTTTTTCTCATAGCATATCCGTAAAGATTGTTACAATCAAGATATATTAAAAAAGATGAAGGCTTAGTATCATTGAAATAGGGTAGAAATTTATTATTCGCTTTTGCATGTCGTAGGGAACACTGTGCTAATCCACCACGTATTCCCTTTTCAAGTAGATTATACATTTCCAAGTCATGCATCAGCTCCAATTTAACACCAGTACACAAAAGCATTGCGTCCCAGCTTAAACTTGGTGCGGACACATAGTATGCTGGATCAAGATTGTAATAATCTAAACTTGTGTTTCTAAAATGCTCAAATATGTCACATAATAATAATACATCGTTTTTTAAATAAAGATCAGTATATTCACCAACAGAATTGATACTAAAAGAATACCAAACTTTTTGTGCATGTGTATATTCATCTTCAGAAATATGCTCCAGCTTCATTGTGTTATAAAAACACTCTCTAGGGGGCAAACATTTTTCATCATACTTAGACCATGCATCAATATATTCGTATGGATAAATACCCTTTTGTCTCAATAAGCATAAATCGGCTTTATGGCCAAATTCTCTTGAAAGATTTATGAAATGTTCTACATGTAAATTCTTAGATAGTTCATCTAAACTCGAACTTAAAAATTGATAAGAATCTATAAACTTTATTTGAACAGGACTAGACTTGTTCTTAGAAGCGAGGCTTTTCATAATACAGATGTATTTTTCTTTTGATTTAGGAATTATTTTAATAGGACCATCGTACTTAACCAGTTCTTTAATAAATAAATGAGAATCATATCCCGATAAATTATGGAAAACAACAGGTATAAACGAACATATTGTAAACGTTAAATTGCAACGAGAATGTGCTGGTCCTCTGTATTCAGATGTAACATGATTGTGATCTCGAACTTTGTCACCCAATAACAAATGTTTACAAATATGACATCGAGTAGCCTCTTCGTACTCTATTTGTTGTTTGACAGACAAAGCTTTCATGGGTCTATTTTTAGACAGTATGGAATTTATGTAACTGACATCTTCAATTAAACGTTTTATAAACACTTCTACACAATCTAAACCTCTATATGTAACATATTTATTCAAATCTGGATCGTATGAACAACATACGTAATAAGCGAAACAGGATGGTTCATGCACCTTTAAGTTCTGAGTATTTTTAGATCTATTTTCAGGACAGTTTAGTAATATACTTTCAAAATCAGCATAAATGATAAAAGGTATTCTTTGTTGTCTGTCATAATTTTTAAATTGTATAATACTATTTTTTTCCGGTAATATGGTTAACACTTTAGAACAATCGTGTGAACTATATTTTGAATCACTAGAAAAAAATTGCAAACAAGCATCGCAAAGTAAAAAATTACCTTTGTGATGAGTAACTTGACGACGGATAAGTTTCCCTAGGTCTTTAATTAAACAGTAATGTCCTGAACCATTCCGCTCAAAGTACAACAAATTTACATGTTTGTTTTTCTTTGAGCTTGTCATGTATAGGGGTCCAGTCACACGACACTTCTTATCTAAACCATATATATTAACACTGATATTAGGATTATTTTTACCAAACAATTTTATATCAACCAAGGTTGGTGGAAATGTCATTCCTTCAATATTTAAAACATCTTTAAAGTTAGGATATGATTTTGTTCTACAAACATTATCCTTTGATGGGAATAGAGAAGCAATAATACTCCATAAAAAACAATGGTTGTCATTGTTCTGTATGTTTAAACAACTTTTCGTATTCCTTATGACCGGAGGAAGCTCGATAAACGTGCCACCTCTCATTGGACAATATTTATTTATATTAATTTCTAAGTGACTTATAGAGATAAATGACCAACCAGAATCACGTTGGTTAAATTCAGACATTTTTCTCTGAAAAGTCTCTTTAGCATTCATGTATAATTCATTTAAATCAGTATTTAGGTAAACATTAGCATACTTTGTATTAAATGATTTTAGCTGCTGCTCACCTGTTTTTGGTAATAAGAAGTAAGCAAACAGTTCGAAATTAGCTTTGATACAATTATGTTTCATTAACAATATTTTAATTAATTTCAGAATATCGCTTTGATTCCCAATCAGAAAAGCCTCCGGAGTTATGTACTCGGCATCTGGTGCTGGATTTAAGCGATACGTGTTTATTCTGTTTCGAAAAGCAGTTGCAATTATTTCAACGTTATTCAATTCAGTTTTAAGTAAACAGTTTGATTTATGCATATTAGTTCTAGCATGATATTTATATTTCTGTTTTGGTAATTCGATTTTACATTTATCACATTCTATTAAAATATCTTTTTGAATTGTGTTGGTAGTTGGTGCAACTGGAAAGAAAACAAAATTGATTATATAAGTAAAATGATTCTTTAATAATGTGTATTAATATAACAACTTGATTAAATGATTAGCTTAACTAATATCTAGTAGGATTATAAATGTAGATAGACTAGGTACTAGATACGACACATCGTGAGCTATATGATAGTGTGCCTAAATATTTATGAGTTCTTAGATTCTATACCTAAAAATAAGAACTCATAAAGGTCTGAGGGCTAGATTTAAATTCTTTGCGCGTTGCGCATATAAATTTAGTCAGATGACCCCAAGCCTCGGTCCCCTCATCCGTCCGGTTTTTGACAGCAACAACGGCCTGACGCCATCGGTTCATCGGCGCGACGTTTTCAATTTCATCGCACCGATAAACCTTCAGTTCGATGTAATGTGTACCCGTTTTGGTGGGCAAGGTTTGACGAGCGTGACCTGTTGCCAGCCTTCGAGTTATCGATGAATGAAGAACAGTACTGGGTTTTTTACCGGTGGTTGCCTGCGTGTCCCCGTCTTCGTCATCGCTGTCGGTGCCGAATAAATCTGTTGCGGTGAGATGAGGCTTGCTGATTGGATTAATTTTCATCTTCTTTGAAGATGAAGATGATGACGTAGACGGAGTGGTTTTCGGTGGTTGATGTTGTGATCTCGAATCCGAACTTGACGGCTTCGACCGTTTTTTCTTTTTTTCGCTAATCGCCACATCTTGCACGGAGCTCTTATCGTCATCCGACAGAAAGAGGTCGTCAGCAAATCTGGACCTGGAATAATATAAATAACTATGATTAAGAACTATTTGTGAGCAAATACATATCAGAGACCTGTCCAATTTATTTATATACACCAAATATCTAATAGACATTAAGTAGTATGATAAAAACTGTTGACGGCCTAAGGAATCGAACCCAGGGTCTAACACTCAGTAGTTGCACTTGCTAAGTAATTATTTTATTCATAATTTTCATTCTAATCATAATAACTGTGATAAGAAACTATCTGCGAGCAAATACATATCAGGGAACAGGTACAAATAACCGAACAGGAACAGGTAAAAATAGACACCAAATATCTAATAGACATTAAATAGACATTATTGAATAGAACATAACATCACGCCTTATTTCTCCAAAGGGTTTGGCAGAATTAAGTCACATGTAATAGGGGGCGAGCCTATTGCCATCAACCGAGCACAAATCCAGACTCTGGGCTGCTACTGAGAAACAGATAGAAAAACCCAATAACGCTTTTCCTGTCCCGGGAATCGAACCCAGGGCCTCATGCTCAGCAGTAGCGCTTGTGACCACTAGACCAACGAGGTAGACTTATTGAATAGATAATTCAATATTGTATACTTAATTAGGTACTTACATTATAAATCGTTGAAATTTCACTTTTCACTTTAGATATGGTAGATATTAATTAGAAGGTGTGAGGTCACCACCTTCAGGAGAGCTAATGTTGATCCAGCTTCCAGCCCAACGACTTAAATACTTTTAATTATAATACGTCACAATCCCAAATATGGAGAGAGCACACGATTTTAAAACTGTTTATTCAGCTAAACTTCCTAACAACAGATGCAATTGCACATACTATGGAAATATCGTGGGTTTGCTTGTTAAATTTAATTATTTAATAACAAAGAAACAGACTTCATACTTTAAGTATTTTTTAACTGTAAAAGTTTTACCCCCTCCCTCAAATTCGATTAGGTTTCTCTCAGACGTTGACGTTTATAAAATGTAAAAAAAAAAACAATGAACAAACAGACATTGTTATTTATTAAAGGTATATACAGTATCTATTTACGTTAGATGTAAACTGTTCAGAGATGGTGAACCTTTTTATATCTGCTGCTGTTATTAGTTAACGTTAAAATTTTAGGTGGTACGATGTAATTTGTCCTTCTTGGATCATCATTCCGTTTGTGTAAAGGTGTGTCCAAACATTGAACAACAATAGTGCGCGGCTGCCGCGCTATGGTTTGGATAATTACCGCGTAAACATTCGTTGGTTTATTCCTAACTAGAGCGCGGTAGAAATGCATCCTGCAAACGCCGTGTGTTGCTGCCGGTGCCGCACTCTTGCCGCTCAATGTTTGGACATACCTTTAGGCAAACGGAATGATGACGTGCTTAAAATGTTAGCTTTGAGCCAAGGGTTTGGCATCCCTGCTCTTGTTTGATGCTTGGTTTTGAATTTCATCTTACCTTTTATGTCGAGGAATGTCTACATCAATAAAATCCTTCATTTTGAACTCTATTAACCATTAAAAAAAAATATTTCTTCAATATAAATAGCCGAAAATATCACTGAAATTCATTTCAATTTTGAAGGCTGAACGGGGAACGCTTAGCGAGATTGTTCCAGTATGTCGGTAAGTACTCTCAATATGTATATAAATTATTTTATATGGGTAGGTATGTAGTTATATCGTTATAATCTTGAAGTAAATTCTTAAGCAATGTATTCGTTATTGTAACTATATTCTAATTCATATCTTCTTTAATAGATGACTCATGACGAGAACCTATTTAAAGTTTTGTTTTCTCTTTTCAGGATACGGAAGAACTATTCAATTTTGTGCCAATGGAGCAGCCGGCCACTATTCTAAAACCAGGACAAAAATCCTTGGGTCTTGTTCAACCTTTCCGCAAGAGAGGAAGACCAGAACCAACAATATATTCATACATAAAGAAACCTGTGACACGGGGTACAAAAATAATTAAAATTGAAATCTACGACGCTGACAATATGCCAAAATCCGAAAATTCTATCTGTAATTGTGAAGCTGAGGTGTGCGCTCAACATGTGGTTAAAACTGTGTTATTTGATGACATATACAGCAGTGCTAAAGAAATCATTAGTAAAATTCAGGATGAAATAGAAAATAAATCATAGAAATCTGTATAGTATTTATCCTACTTACTACCTATATAAATTGTTACTATTTATTTACGTAACAAATAAAAATATGTTTTAATAAGGTACTTTTATAATGTAGTTAACTGTGAATACGATAACAATAAATATAACTTGTTTGTCAAATTAGATGTAACACCTATGTTATAATAAAAAAATTATGAAATAATAATTCGTTTTATTTTTAATGTCCTGGTAAATAATATTTTGCCTTTAATTCAAAGGAAAAATAACACATTTTGTTAATAATCGTATAAATAACTTCGTCTGACCGGGATAGAATCGAACCCAGAACCTCATATTTGACATTTTCATTTGTGAGTTTGTGTCAGTTTCATCAAATAGTTAAACAGATAAAATAATAACTATAGTAAACAATGCATGCCTGGCGTCATGTAGTCGCAGGTGTCAGGTAGCTTGACAAATATGGTAATGAACGAAATAGTTTGCTTAGCCGATGAAGGTACTAAGTCATTTTGTTTCTGAATACAGATAAATATGTTAAATTAACATTATTTTAGTTTTATTTATTAAAAGACTTGTGACACCTCTAAGAATAATCAACCAGTGTTGTACCATAGAAAGTAATGTAGTTCAAAATCTATTTGACTAGATATGTTTCAATGAATTAAATAGTATAGGTATTCTCACTTCTAATAGAACATCAATTCAATAAACATGATTTCGTCTAGTTGAATGCACAATTAATAAAGATTAACCTATTTGAATAGAAATATTAAAGTTATTTCAACAATCTATTTGATTAGACAATCTATTCAGTAAATAAAATTTCATCTATTTTAATAGATATGTTCCAATGAATTAAACAGTATATTCTAATAGACCATCAATTCAACAAACAAGATTTCTTCTATTTGAATAGATATTTTTTATCTATTTGAATAGTGTAAATTGGGGTATCTGGATCTCCTTTGATCCAGATGCCCCAATTATATACTACTACCACTGAAATTATATTTTAGACCCCTCCATTTAAGAGAAAAATTATAAACTATTTAAAGTACAAATATTTTATTTGTTGAGGGGAACTATGACAAATATGATATAAATTAATACTTGGTACTGTCATTACTGTCAATCAATTGACAGTACTGACAGTAACATGTGTCAATTTTGACAAGTTTACTATTTTATGGGGTGTGATCAGCATATTATCCTAGATAATTAGAACGGTTTGTTTGTTTTAGGAGCAAATTCTTACTAAAATAAAAAACGATTTCTCTCAAAGTTGAAGGTCTATAAAAATGTATGATATAGTTAGAACCAAACAACAAATATATTTAACTTGTCCTGGTTAGAATGGTGGAATAATAAAAAAAAATGTTTGAACATGTCCTTTGTTTATTCTGCACGTAATCTTCTGCCATTATAATCACTAAACAGGTCCCCACAACGATATCACTAAGGGCCATAGAAGAAGAGAAAAAAAGTGTGGTTAGTCACTAAGAGCCATTACAGACACGGTACTTTTACCGTCGGCGATTGGAGATTTACAACTTCATCAATGCTGCATCGCGCTTTGGCGACCCTGTCAAACTAACTATGAAAATAAGTTTTGCTTTGGAAACCATACTCTTTTAGGTTTTATCGTGTTTCGATACCCATAGTAAAAATTTATCTGTCGTTTCGCCAACTATTTAAAATTAAATTCGTAAATACTAGAAATGGGCCGACTATGACTTTGGCCGACTAGCCGATCATTGCTTTCGGTTGAGTTCGGGTGACATCGACAATGTTCGTGACTACGCTTTCGGCTCGCGCGGCGCCCGGCGACCAGGCGGACTTAATGGACCAAACGAAGGGTTCCTATTCCTTCCTATCCTATTTTAGATTGCACTGAAAGTAAACTGTAAAACTGATTCTATAATAAAAATAATAACAGTAAAGATTTCAATTTCATTTCAATCACCGGCTTTTAAATTTTTAAAATACGAGTAAAAAATGTCGGCTTTCCCGACTTGTCAGTACATCACTAGTAAATATGTCTCTTTAATTGTTTGGCTGATAATTCTAAGAATAGTTGCGTGGTTGATGTTCATTAAATTTGTAAATCATCAGGTAATGGCGATAGTGCGTGCATACACGGCTGCGCTGGGCGGAAACGCGCTCACTTCCTTCTACATCACACAGCTCATGCTGCAGGACAACGCGCACAAGAATCAGGTATGTTCATGTTCATTACAATTATAATAATAGCACTAAAAAGTATGAAATAGGTAGTAAGTAGTCTCTTTTAGAGATAGTAGTACTTCAACAGGTTCAAATTCTATACAACGTGTAACGTTAAATGCGCAAAACCTGAAAATAGTTTGATCAGAATAACGAGCAGAATCAATTGAACCGCTTTTTAATATAGGTCACATTATCAAAAAAATCTTTATTAAAAACGTTGCCGTGTCTATTTATTAGTAGGTCAAGCCATCACATGCGCAAACCCGCCAAAATAGGTAAACAAACACAAATTGTTGTTGACTTATTTAAATTTTCTCAAACGCGGGATAATAATAGCTTTTATTTCAATGCAAATACAAATCTTACGAATTAAAACAGCACATAAAACCTTTACAATTTTTTTAATGATTTTTTTCTCTCTGAAATTGGTTAATTGAATTAAAAATCAGTTGGGGTATCTGAGGTTTTACGCATTTAACGTTACACGTTGTATATAACCTGCTCTTTCTAATATGGTTTTTTATAAAACTATTAGTAGTTTAGCAGCTAGCTGCGCCCCGCGGTTTCACCCGCATAAGTCTCGATCTTGTGGGAATATCGGGATAAAAAGTATACTATTTCCTAATCCAGGTCATGGTCTACCGATGTGCCGAATTTCATCCAAAGGAGATGTCCGCTTTTTGTAGGGACGTTGGTTTTTTATTCCGACAAAAATCTAACCAGCATCAAACTACATCTAAATAAAAACGACAAAATATGGAACTAGGAACCACTGCAATAATGTTTTTAGACCTGGAAGAGTCTGTTTATGAGAAAAATTATAAGCTGTTTAAAGTACAAATATTTTATTTGTTGATGGCAACTATGACAAATAAGATATAAATTGACACATGGTACAGTCATTACTGTCAATCAATTGACAGTGATGACAGTAACATGTGTCAATTTTGACAAGTTTACTATTTGAATATGTCAATATGACAGAAATTGACACATAGTCAATTTTGACAAATTTACTTTTTTATGGGGTGTGTTCACTATATTATCCTAGATAATTAGAAAGGTTTGTTCGTTTTAGGAGTAAATTCTTACTAAAATAAAAAAGATTTTTCTCAAAATTGGAGGTCTTTAAAAATGTATGGTATACGTATAGTTAGAACCACTAGTTTTTGGGATGTCTATTCAAATATATTTAACGTATCCTGGTTACAATTATTGAATAATAAAAAACCATTTTAGGACATGTCCTTTGTTCAGCCGTTTTAGCGTGAAAGCGTAGCAAACAAACAAATAAACAAACTCACTTTCGCATTATAATGTTAGTTAGGAGGGTTACATCAGCGACAAAGAGGCTGCAGCTTAAACCCTAACAATGTTATTTCTTAATTATAGGGTTTATCTGGCAACACTTTGAAAAACACTTTGACTGCCTCGTTGGTCTAGTGGTCGCAAGCACTACTGCTGAGCATGAGGTCCTGGGTTCGATTCCCGGGTCGGGCAAAGTATTACTGGGTTTTTCTATCTGAAATTTCTCAGTAGCAGCCCGGAATCTGGATTTGTGCCCGGTTGATGGCAATAGGCTCGCCCCCTATTACATGGGACTTAAACATAACTGGCGAAATGTGGGTGTACCTGCTACAGGGACACCTCTGCCCAACCCTGCGGGGAAACAAGGCGTGATATTATGTATTATAGCGAATAGAAAAAATTGTCTATGATCGTTTTTTTGTCGATATTTTTATCTGTCATAATTTATGTCAAATTAGCATTTAGACTGCGCTTTCGTCGCTAAAGTATGAAGCCCATGTGCGTCTACGTAACGATAGTTTTGAAAAAACTCAATAACTAATTTCTTGGCCAAATATTGAGGATGATTACAGCACCAAAGAGGCTGCTGTTTAAGTCCTAATAATATTTTGGAACGAAATTCTTTAACGCGGCTTGCGGTAGGAGTTGTCTGTTAGAAATCGTCACGTAAGGAAAAAGCGTTATGCCCGAATAAGTCAGTTTCAAAAGATTTGTTTTTTAATACAGAGCCATTTAGTATAAAGTTTTAGGAAGTTAATCTAAACTAATGTTGTAAAGAGAAAAGATTTGATTTTTTATATGTTCGTTTTTACGGTTTCACGCTAAAACGACTGAACGTATTTAGATGAAATTTGGCACACGGGTAGACCATGACCTGGGTTAGGACATAAGATAACCGAAGAAAGAGTAACCGTGGAGTTTCTTGCCGGCTCTTTTCCATAGGAAACGACCAATTGGAACCGTGCACCTAGCTTCTGACGCCCTTGATAAGTGCCCTTGTAAGCTTATGTGAAATCAAATAAATGTTGATTTTGATACTTTTATTCCGATATTCCCCCGGGATCGAGACAAATGCGGATGAAACCGCGGGTCGCAGCTAGTACATAATATACAGCGAAAGGAACTTCGTTCTAACCAGGGTTCGCCGATATATATCAGCGGATATATATCATGATATATATCACGATATATCAATTGATTTTTGCCTGTCTTCTGAACTAAAAATTTTGGAGATTAATGTTTACCCTGGCAACACGTAGCGAAAAACTACAATTCAGAATAATTTAGATTGTTTCCCAAAATGGCAACCTCATTTAAAGTTGGGTTTTTTATTGAAATTTTAACCTTAACTTCATATCATATAAAATTTTACGAGGTAATAAAAAATGGGGATCTCCTGGTGCTCCTAGCGTTAGTAATTTTCACATCTAGGGAATTCCCGCAAGCGTGACAATCGAAAGATTTGACAAACATTGACTCAGATAGTTAATTGATTCAGGCGTGACCTTGCGGAAACCCATTATAAAATACAATAGACGTGGATATATTTAGTAACCTGTTCCGCTTATCTATTTCTAAAGAGCCATAAAAAACTCCTGAAATAAATCGACACGTGTTTCACCTCTCAACGAGGCATCCTCAGGATGACGATGGACTTGTTGCGAACTCGAACACGGCGTGTTGCCACACTGAGCGCCGAGTGCAGACTCAAAACAAACATTGACTCATTATTATTTTTCACTTCGTTATATTCAGACGTAATAATATTTTAGTGCTCACGATTTCTTTCATATTTTTCAGTGTTTAATCCCTTACAGAATGAAATTCGCTTCTTTTTCTTAGCCTGTATATATATCGGATTTATATTAAAAAAATCGGATTTTTGATATTTAATATAAAAATCGGATTTTTTCGAACCAACCAGGGTTCGAAAAAATCCGATTTTATTTAAATTTTTTATTTCTAACTGATGATTATTTAAATTAAAATTTCTTCTTACAGGGTCAATGTCTTCTGTCGGTAGGAGGCGATATAGTTCACATAACATACTGAATTTAATTCAACCAAACATGACATATCTATGACAGAAACGTTTAGGACGCTATTATTCTATATCTTTGTATTAGTAGGACTATACCTAGGTAGTTATTTTGCGAATCTAAACCTTATTTGTGTTCCAAGAATGTGATTTTGATTATAAGTTTTATTTTTTTGTTTAACTAATCAAAATATTAAAGTTTATTATGTTAACTGTGTACAGTCAAAGAATGAAATCGTTAAGCCCAGTAACTTTCCTTGTGCGTTGTGCCAACATTATAAATGCAAATGACAATTCGAAAAGGTGACATGTGGAATGTATTTGAAAAGTGCTGAACTTTTTCTTTCTGCCACTGTACATTGGATATTAAGTTTGCCGATTGTAATTCCTAAACGTCATGTTAGTATTAAGTTAGACTGTCTAACAAACTTCTCAATATTACTATTTAAATGAATATTTTGTATGGCGGGAATAAATTGACAACTCGAAACGATACTTGGGCCGCATTCCGACTTACGTTAAAAGTGATAATATCGCGAATCCAACCAAATTTAATAGTCACAAAATATAAGGGTTATTAAGTAATAATTGTGACTTTGGACTTTGGTCGGATTCGCGATATAATCACTTTTGGCGTAACTAGGAATGCGGCCTTGATGGACTTGTTATAATTAAATTAGGAACGTTATAACGTGTGCTGTTACTGTGCGTGTAGCTGTCAGTTTTACAGTTATAAGTTTCATTTTGGCAGCTAAAAACTTTTTAGGCTTCCTAAACATGACGCCGGAGCCGCAGCGGCGCCGCCGCGTAAATTTTACACTCATTCTGAGATATTCTGAATTTTTCATCTTGTAGTCCGCGCCGGTGCGGCGCATGGGTGATATTTATTCGTATACACAAATATCCTGTCTGGCGCCCGGTGAGGCTCCATCTCGTACAGGAAGCCTTCGGGTCCTACAATTTTGTTGCGCATGTGGATATGATTTTTTTTATGTCAGACAAGTACTATAATAGTTCTACAATGATCTTTTGGCGACTAAATAGGCAAGTAAAACGGTAAAATTACCCTGGTAAATTATGGTCATTTTCGGTAAAAAACGTAATGAACGTACTCATACAGTCATACCCACTAAAACACTACAAATACGGAAGTGAGTATGTTTGTGTGTATCTTGTGTATGTCACTACTTCACTTTTAACGGATAAATGGATTTGAATGAAATTTGCCCGAGATATAAGTAGTTGGGCTCGTGCGACTCATGCGTACTAAAAATCCCTAAAACTTAATTCTCAAGTCAATAATTCAAGATATGAATCACACCATGTCATGGATTATAATAATATCATCTATGTGCAGAGGCAGAGCAGAGGACAGCACAAATTAAAATTTATAACTTCATAAGTCGTCGGTAATTTTACCGTAATTTATGTAAATGATCGTAAACTACCCGTATTTTACTAGCGTTTTCCGTAAAATTACGTAATTTTGCAACCCTACGCCTGAATGACATTGATAGACCCGTTGTTGGTAAACGTTTATGAAATTTTCACAGACTTCGTATTGGCAAAATAAGATGGCGGCGTTTTCCGATTTTGTTCACGCGCCAAAAGAAACTTGTGGTGTTACCTTTGAGGTCTCGAAGACAATTTATGTCACAAAATATTATAAGGTATCTTCGTCAATTTTAACCTACCACGAAATATATTTTCAGTTTTTTTTTTTGTTCTTTATCTGTAGAATAATAAAATATTATAGTAAGTTGTAAATTATTAAATTGTGAGTTGAAAAAGATAAGAAATGTAAAAATCAACATCCTTTATGTATATCGTACAAAATTATTTTTAAATATTAATTTTCATTGTATATTGATATATTTAAGAAACGGACTTTTTAATCGAAAGGTTTATGTATGAGACTTGAGTGAAATGTTTATAACTATATTTATATTTGAAGTTTTTCTCAATTTTTGCATGTTTAATAAAGTCCTATTTTAAAGTAGCACACGTGTAGGCCAGAAAAAGTCAATATTTGTATTTATTTAAATATTAACATAAACGGAAAAATCTATTATTAAAGCCTCTTAAAAACGTACTTAACAATTGTATTAACCATCCATTTATCTTGCCATAGTCACTTCGTAATTTTAATATTAAAAGTCAACAAAATGATAATTATTTCTTTAACAAAAACTTGCCACTAATGAACTCTCTTTTAATAAATATCGCTTGGACAGTTCTTTAAAGGTATCTGCTCGTTGCGGTATTACCATTAACCATCATATTCCTGCTCTTGGTCCATAGTACGTGGGGTTGGCGCACCACGTTTTTATCATCCTTTGAGCCGTCACTCTATCATTCACTCCTTTTTACCCGACTGCCCCAGAAGAAGAGTAATGTTTTTCAAGAGTTATGTATATACGTATGTCTATTTCTTTGGCACGCTCTGTAGCCTAAACGACTTGATGGATTTTAACATATGAGGTGTCGTTAGATTCGTCTTAATTGTGGTAGTGGCATAGGCTATATAATATTTATATTTTGTTTCTGCAAATACATAAAAAGGGAAGCGAAGGTATTTAAGAAAATAAATAACAATAATATTGGTATCAAATAAAAGCTAGTAATGAGTCAATTCCAAATATATGTATGTATTATATATTAATACAATTAAAAAGATTGAAGTAAAGCAAATTATAAATTATTAAAAAAAACAAATCCTACTGCAAAAACACATATCACATATCGTTTTTTTTTTTTTAAACTTGCTTTTTTCTTCCATTTTCACCAATCAGTCGTCACTCTATCATTCACTCCTTTTTACAAGCTTTATTCGTTCACTAGCGCCACTAGTACACTCGCCCCGGCTTCGCACGGATGCAATTTACATGACTACGGAAGCCGGTATTCTGTTCACGACCCGCTGTGCACAGGTTCTGAGCAGTAACCTAACAAAAAGTACTAGGCTTGCATGAATTCAAAATAGCTTTTCGTTAGTATTATTGAGTACTTCTTTTTGTATAAATTTACATAATATATAGCCTATGTCCATCTGGAATAATGTACGTTTATAATGGTGAAGGAATTTTTCAAATAGGATCTGTTTCACAAACTCACAAAATTCGCTCTCTCTCTCTTTATTATCTTCTTCAATCGGTCCCTCATTACTGAGGATCGTGGTCACTAGACTCCTTTAAGCGGACAATCTGCCTCCATCGACTTCGGTCCAAAGTTGCCATCACCACAGTGCTGAAATTTGATTGAGGACGTAGCTTCTATTACTTGGTCGGACCATCGTGTTGACGACTGGCCTCGTGCTCTCTTTCCTTCGGTATTGCCAACAATGACCAGATTTTCAAGGCTGCTATCTCCCCTTCGCATTATGTGGCCGAAATCAATATAATTAGGTCTATAATATTAGTATAGATATTATCCCTGACACAATACTTCCGCCTTTTCCTTGGTCTCTCTCTCCTCTCCTTCCATCAAACATAGCTAATTGATTAACTTACTGCCTCCTCAAGAATTTGTGTCGCAAAAACTCTTCAAATAATTAAGATGTACTAATAATTAATACTTATCATTATCACAGAGCATTTCTTTTTAATACAATATTTAAGCAACTCGGTATTAAACAGCAATGCGGTATTTAAACAGTATTGAACAAGTATTTCTCTTACCGCAATGCGCAGTTACCTTCAAGAAACCAAAGTGTAGCGGTATACTAATAATTGTAAGTTATTTTTATTCATTTACTGTAAAAATATCACTCGACGACGGTTAGTGGAAATGTATGGTGCTACGTAAAACTTTCTTGTCATTTTATTGTACATGTATTGGTGACAAAATATGCCAATTTTTTCACCATTTTTCCTAAGACCCAAGGAAAAATGGTGTCGCTTTTATGTTGAACTAGTAAAAGCAGATAATGGTAGCAATGAAATTGTTATAAAAAATCTTCGAACATCCAACCTTTTCATATTTTGGACTGGCAACATTTTGTAACAATATTATAGTGCTGCCAGTAACAATATAAATATTAAAATAGAAAGGTGTATTTTGTCACCGATACATTTTTTTTCTCCTGTCATAATTTTTACTTGATTTTATTCGAATTTCCTATTTATATCGTATGCTCTCATATAAATAATCATGTGTGTAGAAAGTACTTGTGGAACTTTTAATTAGTCTCTTAAAATGTACGATAAGGAGCTACAATAATATTTAACAGTTATTATTAGTTTCCTAAACGGCCTAATGTTATTAGAATTTACTTTTAAATATATCTTATTAGTAAATATTTTGCTTCTTCATCGCTATGAAGCAGATCAAGGTGACGTTCAGCATAAAAAAAAAAATACTTTCGTTCTATGAGTACTTAAATCTATTTTCACAATATTCATATTTTACGTAAGGTACCTAAGTCAATGTAACAGTATATAGCCGTTATTTGGATGTCTTTATGTATTTTGTCTATGTATGTTTACAATGTGTGTTTTAGGGCGAAATATATGACAAATATTTACTTACTGTATTTCATTTCTGTTCCCATAAAAGCTTACCTGCCTTCCTGACTACCTACTTTTTATCAACTAGGTTTAGTTAAATTTACAAGTATTTGAACTATTAAATAAAAACCACAATTTATTAAACTGAAGCTGCCATTTTAATCAGCAGAGATCAGAATAAAATATACTCTTTTTGCCTAAGCTTTGAAGCTTCTCAACCAATCATTTTAATTTGATATAATTTTAGTATCTACGGAACCCTAAAAAACATAATCGACAAAAGTTGTCGAACTTTTTATTAGTTTTCGAATATTGGATACGAGGCTTTTAGCTTTTGGTGAATGTGTATTTTATGTAATATTTTTTTTTTGTGTAATGTGCGTTTATTTTGTGCAGAATAAACAATTTTTCTTTCTAATTCCTTGAAACTTTTTTTTTTTTAATTAGGGCATCTCGCAGTTTTGACCACTGAGGTCTTGGCTGCTTTACCGGACTTTCCTGTGGGTGCCTTAAGCTACTACAGTTAAAGCCTCCAGTCAGCGGCAAAAACTATTCTAAATTAAAACTAGGCAAGCCCTGTTGGGTACGAACCTCGGCTTAGGACCTCGCTGGGGGGAGGACATCAAGGATGGGACGAACTGGATCAGTTTTGATCATGATTATTATACGAGGTATTTAAAGCTACGTGCTCAGCTGCAACAACTGCTGGCACCTCGTTTTCGAGCAAGGGTCGGGGGGGACCTTGAAACTATAATTTGTTACAAGTATAATAATAACTCGTTATTCATTCTTAGAAAAATCACGATTATTGTTCCGGGATTTCGGGATTAGATTATCCACTCTATATTATACTTGCAACAGTGCGGTTTAAAAGAAGATGTAGTGACAGTGACAAAAAAAAAGAGTATGCTTGGTTTGGTTATGTTGAGAGGATGACTGAAAGGCGACTAATAAAGCGTATTTACAAGGCAGATGTGAGTGGAAACGGGAGGGAACGCCCTAGAAGGACGTATAGTGTCCTTACTGGTGAAGATCTTCAGAAAGGTCAAGTGCATAGTACTCGCAACCGGCGTGCGTGTATGACCAGAATATGTGTGAACGTAAACGAAACAAGGCGTGATGTTAGGGTTATGTTATGTAAACGAAGCAAAATGAGTAAGTATTTAAGGATCGTAGCAGGATCGAAAAAAGCGTGAGTTTATGTATGTCTGTCCATGCGTCATGTTCGTGAACGGGCGCCGTCAGTAGGGACTGGTCATCTCTTAGCTGCCACGGCTTATTTTAATTTAATTTTTGAATTATATTATTTTTTATTATGTACTCTTTTAAGAGACACGGCTTGCAACTACAAATCGAGATGTTTGCAACATTCAATTCCAAGCACGTTGCGCTAGTGTGAGTGCCTGTCGGAGCGATATACACCTACAGTGAGCAATACTACCACGCACACGTTGACAATTATTGCTTGACGCGATAGCACTACTAGCTTTCGAAAATTTATGATAAATTTGGACGTGTTCCGTAATACAAAAAATTATGAATGAAAACTTAATGTATTTCCATTTCTTTTTCGATAATTTGTAACTTGATAACATAAATTATGCTTCTGCGGAAACAATATTACAAATATTGTTTTTTATAATACAGAAAAAACAATATGAAAACATGTCATTTACGCTGTAAAAATGTACAAAATGCAATTCGCTTACACTTCATTTAAAGGTAAGTTTTTGGAAATAAAAAGACGTAGGAGCCTAGATAAATACTGTCTCAATCCGAATATCAACATAATATGTTGGAAATATGCTCAAATTGCAAATGATTTATGTATTACGTTTGTATGGACAATTCATGCGTCGCCGCGTTCTTAACGTTCTGCATCATTCTCACAAGTATAACTTCAACATGAATGATGGAACCAATATTTTGTAACCATATTTTGATTTAAAAGAGTGTCCGTGGAGTTTCTTGCCCGTTCTTCTCCATAGGTCTACTACAATTTGGAATGGGCAACTAGCTTCATCTTTCTGACTGACCGATTCCTTGACAATTCAAAAGCGCCTGTAATTGGTATATTTGAAATAAATGCTTTGAGTTTGAATATAATTTACCTATTCTGATCTCTGTTTATCAGGCATAGTGTTCAAGTGTCATGGTCTTTGGCAAGGCATGCAATAGATTAATTTAAAATGTTAAGTAGCAATTTCACTTGTGTAAAGTTGATGTCCAAATCAATACTATTCAATGAAGGGGCTCATAAAATTTATGATTTTAGTTTCTAAAGTAATTTGAACTTATTTTATGGGACCATTTATTGGTAACAAGTATTAACTGTGTCAAAGTATTCACATTAATTACAATGTACGTGAGTTTAATGAGCAAAATGCAATGTATGGTAATAGATAATAAATTAGTAGGTACGGATGGGTCACTCCGCAAAATCATTTAAATAAAAAGCGACTCTTGCTCCGACACAATAAAGTGCAATTCATGTCGCACAGCGCTAATTACATACAGTTATATTCACCTAGAAGTTGCCTCTCTTTCTATCGCGTTACTCATATCTTTTGACTACTTTACGCCCTCTGACTTTTACAGGTCGAGCCCGCTGCGTACCTACTTGTAGTTTCATACCCAAAATGCGGAGTGACCCATCTGTAGAGATGTTATATTAGGGTTATTTTTAGGTAATCCTATTATTGAATATATTAGTTAACGCATATTAGGATACCATAATTATTACTGGGTATTAGTCAAATATTAATGAACCGATTCGTTATTAGCTACTCAATCTAATCAGAGTCCGAGTCGCTGTGAACTTTGGCCATTACAAATATTATAAACTAATATCCGTATTAGCTAATACTAGACAATGCGACAGAAAAAAGTAACCAAATGTTAAAAAACTGTTTTCATTGCTTGCTTATTTGGTAACCAACTCATGCAGCTTTAATACGAAGCCCGACGTGTATAACTACGTCTTTACAATACACACATTACGTACGCACTCTATTCATACAATACAATATTCATCTCGCTCATTTGCCAGGCGCCGAGACGTTAACGAGTGAGTGAGATGACCGCGAGTGCGGTTGGCAAATGATAATAGCGGTGAGCCGCCTCGCTATTACGCGACCGCGTCCCTATTATTTGACTAATACCTGGTAACCTATTACTCTATATTCGCATATCCTAATATGAATATACGTGGCTTGTATTATACCTGTACTTATTACGAATATATTAGTCACACCTCTACCCATCTGTGGTATGTGTTTTTTAACCGACTCCAAAAAAAAGGAGGAGGTTCTCAATTCGTCGGGATATTTTTTTTTTTATGTATTTTCCCCGATTACTCGAAGACCGCTGGACCTATTTGAAAAATTCTTTTTTTGTTTGAAAGGGTATACTTTCAAGTTGGTCCCATTGTCATTTGGTCACGATCTGATGATGGGATCTTGGAGAAATCGAAGGAACTCTTTAAATATTATAGGCACATCTATAGCGGTTTGGGTATTTTTGATGAGCAGTTGACATAAGGCTATTGTTACATAGATAAATTACAAACCAACCCAAAAAAAGTGAAACACTAAAAAGTGAAAAAAAAAAATCTTAATTATTCCTATTGTCTAAGTATGTACAAAACTTACTATACCGACCCAGAAGACCATGTCTCTATACAGACAAAAAATCTTTTTTACAAAATATACAACCGACTTCCAAACAACAAAGTGAAAAATAACTTTAAATTTCGGAAGTCGGTGTCAAAAAACTAAAATACTGATCCAAAGACACCGACTTCCGAAATTTAAAGTTATTTTTCACTTTGTTGTTTGGAAGTCGGTTGTATATTTTGTAAAAAATATTTTTTGTCTGTATAGAGACATGGTCTACTGGGTCGGTATAGTAAGTTTTGTACATACTTAGACAATAGGAATAATGCCTGTGTCAAAATAAAAAAATGCTATTTAGTCCGTCAGTCAGATAATACAAAAATATTAGACACGTATTTTTTGCTTTATCATATTAATAAAAAAATACTTAGATAAAACTCATTTAAGTTGGGGAGTAGGGGTCGCTACGTCACAAGTAAGTATAAAATCTACATACTCATGACGTCAAGACACATTTTAACACAATGTATCACTGTAATCTTTTATTAACGTAAAAAAATAAAAAATATGTGTTTAATATTATTTTAATAAACTACCTGACGAACAACAAATTCTGTTTTGTGGTCGTCCCTATTATACTGTTTTGAAATTTAAATTATTAAATGATTGTAACACACACGAAGCAAAAAGAGTATGTAAGGATCGTGAAGGTGTCGTTTTGTAGATTCTGCTTAACCCCATGGGAAGAAGGCTTGAGGTTTGTATGTATGTATTGTAACACAGTGTAGTGGTTTTGGGAGAATTCGAGAAAAAATTCAAAAAGCTTGTCATAAATACGTACTTTATTTATTTAAAACATCATAATAATTATTTAAATATTCTTACACTTATCAAATGAAATGCCACAAAAATGTTGACAACAAGATCGTTTAATTACATCTTAAATACTATTAATACTTTTAGCAATAAGTACATTTCATTATAATAAGTTCTAATTCTAGTCTATTAAATTTGGAGAGAGAGGTTTAGACGTCCGGTGTTGTTGACATCTCGACGTTGAATGAGTAATTTTTTTAATTTCGCAGTTCGGATACCTAGCATTTCAATACGGCCTTACATTATAAAGGAACTTTTAAATATTTTGGACGAAATAACGTAAAGAACTAAATGTATGTTATTTTAACAAACAATCTAAGCCTGGTCGCTGCGTGTGGGTTGCGGTGGTTGGGCGTGGACGCGGCGTGGCCGCTGCGGGAGCGCGACGCGTCAGCGCCGGCGACCGAAGCGCAGGAACGAGTGCACCACATCTTGCCTCTTCATGCCGGTGTCCAGCAGTTGTGGGTAGTCGCGGACGAGGGCTGGGGAGAAGAGAAACGTATAAGAACATTTTTTTAAATTAAATTGCAGAACTATTTGTTTTTTTTTTCGCTTTCAAGGCTATGGTCACCGGTGAAATTACATGCACATGTGAGTAATATTATTCCTAGGTGACGTTTGCAATCTGCGTCTGCGATGGCAGGAAGGCTGCGGTCTGTTGCTGTCAGTTGTCATAGTCAGTCACTTATCAATACAGATAGTGCCATCCACGAAGACGCGCCCCACCCCGCTCCACTCCGTACTAAAGTACAGCTTACAGTACAGTAATTGCAGAGTGGGGCGCGTCTTCGTGGATGGCACTATGTGTAAGGCCGTATACTCGGAGACAGCGGGCAGCGGGGCGGCGGCGACAACGGCGCGAGAGCGCCGCATTCAAATGCATAGTTTTTTATGGAACTGTTCTCGATGGCAGCGGCGCGGGGAGTGAAAACAGTTCCTTATAAAACTATGCATTCAAACGCACCGCTGTCGCCGCCACCCCGCTGCCCGCTGTTGCCGAGAATACGGCCTAACGGGTAGGCCATCCAACAGTTCGAAAAACATGTAAGTATTAAGTAGGTACATAATTTCAGAAATAAAACACGCTTCTTGGGTCTTTCCATATTCCCGATAAAAACCTTTCGAACGTTCATCGTTATGATCACCATCATCAGCATTTAGAAATCTACTGCTGAAAATAAGCCTCTCCTAAACTTGATCCTCTGCTCTCTCGTCAAGCTGCCACCAGATCTAAAGATCGTCGCTTCACTTAGCCAAAAAAATCATCATCCAAATTCCTCATACCTTGATACTCTGGCACCTGCTCCCCAGCGGCTTCAGCGTATAGTTCGAGGAAGGTGTTGAGCGCCTGACAGAAGCGCGCGGCCCTGGGGTCGTCGTCGGCGGCGCCAGCGCACAGCTGCGCGGGCGCACACAGCGCCGCGCCTGCGCACGCCAGCACCAAGCACACTACCGCCACATGGTAACCATTTCCGCTGAGGACAAAGAGAAAAATACAATTAATTAAAAGGTCGACCAATAAAAAATATGAACAAGCCACATGTTAAGAGGCACTCAAGACAAGTGGAGTAAAGTTGTGACAGAGGCCAATAGAGAGGAGAGGAGACTAGACCAACGAGGCAGTCAAATAAAAAAACAATAGTGGCACAATGCTTGCACAATGTTTTAGTCCTATTTCAAAAATGCACAACGTGCCTAAAGAAGTTTTCACTTCAAAGAAATATTCTTTTAAATGTTTCCAGCAGGATTCATGAGCAATATAGCTAGCGGTAGGTACCGGCTTATACCAAAGCAGGTGTGCAGTGTCCCGTATTGATTCCTTTGCTATAAAAAAAAGAACTTTCATATCTATAAATCGGTACATTATATTCCAAGTGTCAAACGAATGTCTGAAGCAGTATTACAGCCGCTTATTATAAAGACTCCCGACGACATCTCAATTTTAAACGCTCGTCGCAGATTTTTAATCGTTTCTACGTATTTCAAACGTGAACGCCAAAGGCTTATTGAAACTCTGGCTACTGAAGCGTGCAAGTTGCACATGACATAGGGTTAATAGGTTTTGCAAATATTTATAAATAGTAGCTAGAAATTCATTAGACTATATTGGCTTTAGGATTGAATTGACGCATAGCTGAGTGATAATCCTCCGTGATATTTCATTCGCGTCTGGATATTGCAAACGTGAGCTTTTGAGCCTGCAGTAAATCATGCCTAGTCTTTTCCCAACTATGTAGGGGTCGGCTTCCAGTCTAACCGGATGCAGCTGAATACCAGTATTTTACATGGAGCGACTGCCTATCTGACCTCCACAACCCAGTAACTGGGTAATACGATACCCCTTGGTGAGACTGGTTGTCAGAATTTCGGGCTTCTGACGACCCGTAACGACTGACAAATGACAGCCGGGACCAACAGCTTAACGTGCTTTCCGAGGCACGGAGGAGTCTCGGTATGTAAAGATAGTCACCCATCCACGGACCAACCCCGGCAAGCGTAGCTTAACCTGATGGATCGACCCGTGCAGCTGTTACTTAGCCACGAGCTCCTTTTGAGCCTGCAGTAGCTCCAGGAAAATAATGATATGCTGCATGTGGTTAAACTGGAAGCCGACCCCAACATACTTGGGAAAAGGCTGGGCAGGTGATGAGCTTACGAGCCTGCAAATGCTTGCATGATAAGGAAGATATTTATTTGAATAGTACAGCGTATTTGAAAGATGTAGCGTTGAAAGGCTTCCCACAAGATGGACCGATGACCTTGTAAAGGCCGCATGAATCTGCTGGATGCTGAAAGCACAGAATCGGTCGAAGTGGCGGTGCTTGGGGGAGGCCTATGTCCAGCAGTGGACGTCTTTCGGCTGAAATTATGATTCAAAAGAAAAGTTGTATGCGATTCTCTATTACCTTTATATGTTCCTATATTATGTAGGTAGATACAAGTTACACGTTTGTTTTCATTTTAGAAAGCTGGAAGCTTGACCAATGTTATTCTCTACTCAAATACAAAAGCAAAAACATAGCTGCGTTTGCGGATAAGTTACAAACCATGTAACACAACAGACTAAAAATATCCAGCATTCTGTATTTCGAGATCCAATGCATTATCTGCGGGCTGCATAATATGCTGCTTTGTAGGTTGAACGCTGTTGTTAAACATTTGTGATAATGTTTTGTGTAAACTAGCCATTTAAATCCAACATCCTGAAATCTTGGTCATTGGCCATCTTCACTTAGAAAATTAAAGTAAGTATAGAAAAATAGATAAGGCGGTTCAGTAAAATTCGATTTTACCTACCACATCTCTAAGAAACGAAACATTAGAATGTGGTCCTTTTCAAAAGCTGTCATATCTATACTCCATTTGAAATAAGATTAGACATTTAAACAAACCTTTTTTATAGTTCGTTCAACCGATTTTGACTTCTATACCGTAAGCATAAGGATGCCATTAAATGCAAAAAAGTGGTTACAAAACCAACTGTTTACTGCAGCTGCCATTTGTCTTGCCGCCATCGCAATAAAAGTCAAAATCGGTTGAACGGACTGTAAAAAAGGTTTAGTTAAATGTCTAATCTTATTTCAAATGGAGTATAGTACAATACAAATGCGCTGAAAGTACTCACTAATGAAAACAGATTATTTGTAACTACTTTAATTTATACGATGTTTAGATATAGACAGAAAGTGCATTAAGTATCAACATAAACACCCTAAAAGAAGGTATATCTATCCTCGTGACTATCCGAAGTATCAAAACTTAGTTTAGTAACTAGTTGCAAACGTGTTTCGACTGAGACACCCTTTAGTTCGAGAATCGAGTTAAATCGTTAGCATCGATAAGCAGGGATCGAGTATTCGAGGTGTGAAGTCCATTTGAAAGTGATACAGGTGTAATAGAGGTGCTATAGGTAGAATAGGGGTGAGAAACAATGTTGATTTAAGTAATAGAGTTTCGTTAGAACTTAATTCTTAGTGGTTAAGTATATTCAACTTATAATATTCCCACTGCTGGGACACAGGCCTCCTCTCTTCGAGTGATAATGGGCTGTAATCTACCACGCGGTGCCAGTGCGGGTTGGTAGATGTCACGTCTTCGAATTTTCGGTTTTATATAGAACACAGTTTCCTCACGATGTTTTCCTTTACCGTTTTGAGAGCAGTGATGATAAAATTATGTATTTACACAAAGTAAAACGCCTGGCTGGGTTCGAACCCACGACCTACAACTCGTAAGTCGAGGCCGTTATCCACTGCGCCATCACTGCTTGACATTTTTCTTTTTTGTTCACTAATTGTATTATGTTCTGAAGTTGTTATTGATATTTCCTTTTGTATCAAAAGCTCTGAAAATTATCTTAGATGGTGGGTGACTGTGTCTTGAATATTATCCTCATCATAATTGACCTCTCAAACTGAGGTCGTGGTTTCGTATGGTTTACATTTTACTCTCCAATCAAAAAAAAAAATCCGTTAATCTATTGCTGCTAAGTTTTAAGGAAAATATACCCAATAGTTATTTAATTATTGATTTTTATCTCCCATTGTTTTTTTACTATTCAGCCGTCCGTTCCAAATGAGTTTATGATTTATGACAGAGTATCCATACAAGTTTATGCAGATGACAACTATTTACAGTTAAAGGAAAAAGCGACTTCAAGAACGTCATTACAGTAATAATAATCTCGTTTTAAATCATCTGTTAGTTTTTCTTGCTCTTTTTTTAGGCCAATAAGTATAATTTACTTTCGAATGTTTTTTGACAGCTTATCTATAAGCTCAGTGGTAAAGCGGACGACTCACTCTGGCAAGTCGTGGGTTTTTTCGTAGGTAGGTATTTGAATAAATACACAGTGAATAATAATTGCATATTAATGTATGGAATTTACAATTATAATTACGTTTTGTGGTAATGTAGGTGTGTAAGGTTCACCCCACACTGTATTTCCCGAAGGTTTGGGCAGAGGTGTACATATACTTCCCCCCCTCACATTTCACCAGTTATATTTGAGCCCCACAAAATACTGGGCGAACCTATTGCCATCAACCGGGCACAAATCCAGACTCCGGGCTGCTACTGAGAAATTCCAGATGGAAAAACTCAATACTTTCCCCGACCCGGGAATCGAACCCACGACATCATGGTCAGCAGTAGCGCTTGCGTCCATTAGACCAACGAGGCAGTTGTGCATAGTAGATAATTTGAAAAAAAATATTTTGAACTCTACCACCACACAATAAACTATGTAGGTAACTAAATAAATCTTTTCTACAAATATAACATCAAACTACAGAAACATTCAAATAAAAATAAAAGTATCCGCGAAAGGAAATTCAAACCTCTTTGGAAACACAACTGACATTACGAACCGTTAAGAATATCGAATTTCAAAAAATGTTCCCGGCAAAGAACAAGATGGCGTCTTGTCCTTTTAGTTGTTATGCTAACGTAGACTTGTCTTTTTATCCGTTCAAAGGCACGGCGTTAGTTGACCGAAGTAAGGTAATAGGAATAAAGGGGGGTAGGGGATTTGAT
Source organism: Agrochola lychnidis (assembly GCA_963680765.1). Classification (NCBI taxonomy): domain Eukaryota; kingdom Metazoa; phylum Arthropoda; class Insecta; order Lepidoptera; family Noctuidae; genus Agrochola; species Agrochola lychnidis. Next base: position 2,637,593 of record OY796871.1, on the reverse strand, counting down.
TAGGAAGCTTTTTGGCTGTTTTGTGGGTAGTTCGAACGTGGGAGGTAGTCGTTTGATGTGTGTTCGAAGAAAAATGTGATGGGTGCAGTTATTAGTAGATGTAAAAGTGGGTAATCTGTTTGTTTTTGGATAGAAGGACTTCCTTAGGATCTTTAAAATCGTATCATTGTTATTCTTGAAATACTTAAAAAATTACAAAAATGCGGGAATCGAAACCATGAACTGCATGGTTTGTATGGGACAGTTCGTAGGTTCACTTCCCGCACGGTCAATATTTTTAAACGCAATAATTAGGAGTGAATACTACTCAGTGTAAGGAAATGTTTATTAGAATTTAAAAAATGTGAAAAATGAAATTGCAATGCGGTAGCTCTCCAACTATTCTCGCTTTAATTAACTAAAACAAGAAATGTGGAGCAAGTCTAAATCACAGGTCTAAATCATGTCTTAATCACAAGTCTAAATTATGTCTAAATTAAGCACATTTCCACTAAATTAAAGCTTGCACTAAAATGTACATAGTACTGAATATGATGTTCACCTCATTACCAAAACAGTTTGGTGTGATGCCAAGCTAAACTTGCTAAGCCAGCGGGGCCGTTCGTCTTTTGTTAATAAAATTTTGGTTTGATAGAATAACAGTGCTTTGTAATCTATTACTAGACTGGAAAGGAATTATTAGGTGCTATAATGCTACTAATAGATTCGGAGGTACTGCTGTCCATCCTTTAAAAATAATGACGAATCTCCTCTTTGAAGTTTATATTTGGAATCAGAAAATGAACAGACTTTTTTTAAGTGTGTACTATGGACCAAGATGGTGGAAGAAATTTTATATTTCAGTCTGAAATCTGTGTAAGCGAGTCAAAAAAGAAACCGGCATCTTTTGAACCCTAAGTGCCTACTTTATCTTGTCACAACACGTTCTTATTGCATTATATAGCAAGAAACAAATAAACATTCCTATTTACAACATTATTAATGAAAACACTTGGACAGTGCATGTTCTCTTAATAAACGCATTCATTTTGTATGCAGTTTATTACCCACATACAGTACGACGAATAATCCACTCTGTGATTTCATGAGCCAAGAGAATCTGGGGAATACTTAAATTTATGTTGGTAGGTATAGTTTCAGGAGTTGATACTTAATATTGGGATAAATTCGTGAATTCGATAACACCTTATGATTAATTAGGTAAGTATATGCATGCATGGATTGAATAATCGTGTGGTTTTACATTTTATTAATATTCGTCTGTCAAGCATGGTAGTTGAACTTTAAATGGCGTGTGAATAAAGCCGTTAGCAAGGTTCATTTCAAATTAAAAGATTCCAATTGTATTCGTTTTAATTTCATATAATTTTGGTCAAACAGCAAACAATATCCAATCCTTAAATGAAAAACTCCAAAACGATTAAGAATTGTAATATATTTTGGCATTTGAGTAAAAATAGTTGGAATTTGAAACGGGTCACACCCCATGACCTCCGCATTGGAATGTTTTGCGTCTCGTATCACATTACAACATTTATTGGTTTTATTTCATCTACAAGGGTTTTTTCGCTTTTCATTGTGTTGGGGTATGGTTGTCCTTTGATATTTGATGTGAGCAGCGGGTATATACTTGCGTATAAATTGTTATTGTGATGCGAGAATAGAAATATAAGATGTTTATGCCATCATTAACTAGCCTTTTCCCGACTATGTTGAGGTCTGCTTACAGTCTAACCGAATGCAGCTGAATACTAGTATTTTCCATGAAGCGACTGGTTATCTGACCTCCACAACTCAGTTCTGGGTAATACCCCTTATAAGACTGGTTGTCAAACTTTCGGGCTTCAGACGATCCATAAGACAAGCCATATCTAACTAGACTGTCATGTAACAGAACCAGATGGAGGGAGATCGTGAGGCGGGCAACGACTACACCTGCGATTGGACATAGTTTATTGTGACCACGACCGCTCTGTCAAGAGCGATACGAAGAAGAAGAAGAATCTAAGTAGGAATTGAATTTTTCTTCAGTTTTTTATTTTTTGAAAATTCTCATTCTATTTCTATTGCTATTTAGCAATAAAATTGTCACGAGCTCTAGTCCTTAATGTAGAAAGCCGTGTAAAAGAAACTTCTTAATTGACTGAAGGAAAATAAATGCAAAGGAGATTTTTTTTAGTTTTTTTTCAATACTTTTTTCCAAGACCATTTCCGGGTTTCAATCATTGGCAACTGGCCTAAGTTAGGCAAGCATTTAAAGATCACCTGCAAGTGGTGATAATACATAGACCTATAGGTACATTATGATATGCAGTCCATCGTATCCTGAGCAGTAAGCCCCGGTACCAACCTGCCTGGCTAACATATTACCACAACTTGCACTTATTGTGCCGCTAAGCTAACACGAAAGCAGAACTTTCAAGTTTAAAAACACTATTTACATAAACAGATTTACCGAATAAACAACTTTAACTACATTTCAGATTACTCCGACACTTCGAGTTAGTACACAAAGCCATAATAAGACAAAAATAGCTTGTTTAGTGACAAAGTTTGAGCTGTACTCTGTCGGCAGAGATTACAGGGATTGAGTCCTGTTTGTTCACGGCTTATGACTACAGAGGCTGTTATCCAATAAAAAAGAGATTTTTATGATACAAAGCTTTCGTACGGAACTTTTTGAAGCGTTGCTTGTTAGTTAATTAATATTTTGTGGGACATGATGCTCAGTTATAAGATTATGTTTTTTTTTTTTTGTAGAACATCAAAGAGAAAATGGGTTCTTTGTGTTTGGCAGAAAAGTCGTCGGCATAAAGTCTTTGGGGGATGAAGCATTATATACTACGAAAACTATCGAGGTATACGTATAAGCTTCTAACAATCGGCATTATTTTTAGAGAAACTGCGACAAATATAGTTTTGACTTTGTCTTTGACACATGCGACATATCTTTTAAAGACTTTATTTCAATACTTTATATATCATAGATAACATCACGCCTTTTTTGCCCGAAGGGTTAGGCAGATGTGTACATAGAGTACCTACACCACATTTCGCCAGTTATGTTTTTAAGTCCCATTTTATAGGGGGCGAACCTATTACCATCAACCAGACACAAATCCAGACTCCGAGCTGCTACAACTTCTCATCTTTATTCAAATAATTCAGTCAGTGTTGCAAGAAAAAAAAACAATTCCCAAAAGAGCCACTCACAATATGGTTATACCCAAATTACTTAACATTTTAAATGAAACATGTCATAAGAAAGTACTGCAGACAGAGATGGGCTCAAACGAGTTCTTTTAAACATACCGATCAACCTGTTGCGAGCCTTTAATTTGAGGAGCATTTCACTTTGAATAAGTATTTAAATTATGTGCTACAACTACAAATTACCCTTTTTCTTTGGAAGTTGGTTTTTCAACACTTTTTTGGATAAATGTTTTCGATTTTGGGGATTTCATATTTAGGTGTCGTTTTATGTCGCTTGTGATATGATGGACAGCTTTCCATATTATGGAAGTTTACTGGTTAAAACAATTGGCAATTGGTATTCTGTCGAGGAATAGACGTTCCTTATTTCAATTCACTAAATACCAATCAAATGGAGCAGTGGTGGCCATGGAGCAGTGGTGGCCCAGTGGTAACGGCCGCGACTTACGAGTTGTAGGTCGTAGGTTCGAGCCCAGACAGGCGCTTTACTTTGTGTAAATTATTTCATCACCACTGCTCTCAAAACGGTGAAGGAAAACATCGTGAGGAAACCGGCATGTCCTAGAACCGAAAATTCGAAGACATGTGACATCTACCAACCCGCACTGGGCCCGCGTGGTGGATTACGGCCCGCTCACTCTCACAGAGAGAAGGCCTGTGTCCCAGCAGTGGGAACATTTATAGGCTGATGATGATGATGAAATACCAATCAACATTTGTATCAATTTAAGAAAAAGAGACATGAAAATACATCTTACTTTTCCATCTCCAAAATTCCTTTTTTTTTTACTTTTTCTTTTTGTAGTAACGGGTTCCATATTCACGATGATTTATTTCTAATGTTTTGTGGATTTGAACTACGAAGTCTCAACCGATTCTAGCTGTGTCTATAAGCACTAATTATACTTCTGCATAACCCCTAAACGATTGAAAGCTTGAGGGCGAATTCCTGGAGAACCCCGCGATTGCTGGAAGGTTGCCAACGTTTAGAGACATGTTCTGTCTAACAAATCCAATGATCAAAGAGTCTTGATTGCTTTTGAATAAATATCTTTGTTCAGAAATAGATCTGCGTCTGTATTATAAATAGACATTGTCCCATCAGGGTTTAAAGAAAGCCCTGTTGAGTAAAATCCTAACTAATGTTATAAATGCGAAAGTGAGTTTGTTCATTACGCTTTCACGCTAAAACGGCTGAACGGATTTTGATGAAATTTGGCACATCAATAGACCAGGACCTGAGTTAGAACATAGGAAAACCAAATAACACGGTAGCACATTCCCGCGGGATTATTTCAGACGCTGGAGAATCCGCAGGCAAAAGCTAATAGTTTATTAAGTTCAAAAAAGTTTAGTACCAGCATAACTTGAGCTTTAACAAGAGTATTATTCTCTTTGATACTCTGATATTAAAATGATACTTTGACATCTTGTATAAATTGTGTGTGTTTATGATATTATTTAAAAATGTTATTCGTAATTATGCAATCAATAATGTTAATACTAACCTAACATGCAATCTCTATCCCATAATAAATATATGTACGTAATATTTGCACGCCACACTTGGCAGTATATGATGATACCATTGACTAATCTTAAGACCATTATAATGTACCATATTCTGATAAATAAATGATTATGATTATTAATTTTGCAAAGCATATCACAAGTATCTTAAGAAAAAAAAAAAACAGTGGCACTCCGGGAGTGCCGACAGAAGTTAAAACTTGGAAAAAATCGGCACCGCGGTAATCAACGCGTTGATGCCTTTTACTCTACGCACCGCGGTAATCAACGCGTTGATGTCTTTTTAATGTTCAAAAGCTGGTATCGTTACAGTGTCGCGAAATCAATGGTTTAGTCCCATCTCAAAAATTCCCAACGCTCCTAAAGAAGTTTTCATTTCAAAAACTGTGGTATCATCACCTCCTTGACAAAAGGATTGGCAATTGCAGAACTTGGAAAACAAATTCTGCTAAGGATAATGCTGCTGATATTATAATGTTTGCCATTATTTTATCACACCTACGTAGTGGCTTGTTTTCCTTGTGAAGCAGAGACAGGGACATCTGATCCTTCTTTTGTCACTTTAGACGCGTAGGCGAGATGTGGGAGGGTTCCTAAATGATTCGATTTAGTGTCAGATTACTTAGGAAGTATAATGAGCTCTAATTATGTCGTGTTAGCTGTTCATATAACTCATTTGAATATGAAACTCTCTACAAAGATCTTTTCATACATTCTGGGGAAAATTATGAAGCCTGCCAAAGTACAGTCAATGAAATTAATTTTTAAGCAAACTAACGCTTTAACCACAGTGGGTCTCATTTGAAGGCTGATAGTCACCCATTGACAGGGCTATGCTTGGAGTCTCCCTACGTGATCGCAAAATGAAGAGATCCGTAAGAGAAGCAAGGTAACCGACATAGCCCGAAGAATTGCTAAACTTAAGTGGCAGTGGGCAGGGCACATTGCTCGCAGAACACATGGCCGATGGGGACGAAAGGTTCTGGAGTGGCGACCGCGTACCGAAAGACGTAGCGTTGGAAGGCCTTCCACAAAGTGGACCGATGACCTTGTAAAGGCCGCAGGAATCCGCTGAAAGCGAGAAGCACAAAACCGGTCATAGTGGCGGTGCTTGGGGGAGGCATACGTCCAGCAGTGGACGTCTTTCGGCTGAAATGATGATGATGATGAAACTAAAACCCTACGTCAATTTGCCATTTCATACAAGTTTAAAAGTTGAATATACGGACAATTTAAGTTGGTAGACACTGTGAATCACAGCTTATGTCCCAATCTGACTAAAGCTGTTTTCACAGCTATCCGGGAGACCCGCACGAGCCGCCCGCACTCGGGAGATCCGTACGGGTAGCGCCCGCAGTGCTCTAAAACGAGGGAGTTAGTACGATACGGATGCTAGCGGTGTACGGGGTCTACCCGGAGCGGGTCACGTACGGACCAATCCGTGTCGCTGTGAAACAATGTTCTAGCACCTCACGTGTCTCCGTTAAAACCAGCCTTAAGACTTTACAGACGACTTCTCCCAGGATCATTTTCGAATTACAGTAGGTACTTATTCGGGTATTTAATTAAAAGTGGTTTCACTTCATATAACAATTTAGGAATTCTAAACTAACTAACTTTGTCAACTAACTTTGTCAAAGTTCCTAGGTCCTAGGTTCCAAAATGTCTTTGATGCCATCTGCGACTATCAAAAGTATTTCGTTGACTTCACAATGTCTGGTCTCATACTTAGCATGTTAACTAACTAAAGATTATGTAAGTAAATAAATAATTACGAATAACTTAAAAATATATGTGTCTAAGTTAATTTAATTAGCAGCAGGGCTAACCTAGTACGTCGGACTGCCAAGTCGCGAGTTCGAACTCAAGGCACGCACCTCTGACTTTTTAAATTCACGTTGTATAATAATTATCACTTACTTCAAAAATGGTGAAGGAAAACATTGTGAGGAAATCGGCATGCCTAAGAGATATTTCTCGACGGCATTTGAAGCCAAGTCAGAGGCCCATGGGCGGCATAAAAACTCTGACACCAGGTTAGTCACTAACCACACGAAAAACAAAGGAGTTAATTTCATATTGCATTACTTTGTAGAAAATGCCTTTGTACGGTTATTTTTACTTGTAAAGTTAAGTTTTTTCCGCAGTCAGGGGTAACACCCTCCTGAATCTTTAATATTTTACCACAGCATACTTATCTATACATACAACATGTAAAAAAACCCTGTTCGATCCGTGAGGGAGTTGTTAGGTATCGTACTGAGAGTTTATTTATGTGGTAATTTTCAAGAAAATTAAAAATATAAGGTCTCGCTTTTTTTCAATGGGGAATTTTACCGGGTCATGGGGCGCGGGCGGCCGTCGTTTAGCGGGTCTACAAGTCATAACTTATGACCCCTGTTGAAAATTTGGTAATTTTTAATGAATTTTGGTACTAAAAATGTGATTTTTAAATAGCAATAACTTTTTTATTTTAAATAATAATTCGATTTTTTATTACTACAATATGTAATGTTATTGGACAGGTTTTTTTTGATAATTATTGTATAATAAAATAGTAACGAAGATTTTTTTCCGTTTGTCTGGATGTATTTTCCAGATTGGCGCAAAAACGGCTGAACGGATTTGGATGAAATTTGGCACACAGATAGTTTATAACCTGGATTAACACATAGGCTACTTTTAAATCCCGGTAGTTCGTTCACATGGGATATTTTCTGATATCCACGCGGGCGAAGCCGCAGGCATAAGCTAGTAATGTCTATAATTTGTGCTAATTCTCACTTCATTTCACTGTCTCTTATTATATTTTGTCATATAGATTTTGTAGCCCGTGTCATGTAGATTCTGTATATTTTTAGTATAACTTAACTACTGTGCTCAACCTGTACTTTGGATAAATATACATGATTATTATTTATAAACATTTTTATATTTATTTATTCGAGTGAAGAAAAGGATTTATAATTGACTAACGGTGAAGTCAAATCGAGAATATGCGAATAAGAAAGCTAGAAAGCATTCACAACTGTTTAAGACTCACAAGGAAAAACCAGTAAAAAGTAAAGTCCCTCTCACCGTAAAAGTAATATTTTAAAACGCTTCTGTGGTGTAGTGGTTAGGCCACCTGTCTCAGACCCAGACATCTCGGGTTCAATAACCAGTGAGGGCAAAATCTTCTGCTCGGTTTGGTTGGTGGTAGGGCTTGTTCTAACTCCGCCTGGCTAGCTACCGCCATCTTATCTAAGTCTATCGTCAAATGTTAACAGCATTGTTGTGTTTCGGCAGTTAGAGGTAAGATAGCCAGTTCCTCTGTGGTTGAGGATTCTGGGTGAAGCTCACTTCCACCTTCGGCCTGATCATCTCTTACCGTCAGGTGAGACACAGGCCAAGAGCTTCCCAGTTGTGTTTAAAAGAATCATAGCTTACGTTAATTCTAAATTCCAGAGATGACAGATTTATAATAAATTGGAGTGAGTTCTTTCTTTAAAGTTTAGGTAAGGTAATTGATACTTGCGTTGTTCATGTCATGGTCTTACAAAGTGGGTATTCCCATGAGTCAATACATATGTAGACTGAAGTGAGAACACTTGATCAAACATACATAGATAGTCATAACTTTTTTTCTGATATTTTTATTTGAGAAATGGTGCTGGTATAGTGTTAATGATGTCATTATTTTGTTCAGCATCATCGTGAGAAACCCCTGAAACAACACTGGTGATTCAATCGTTCTTTCTTTGTATGAGAAGAGGACTTTGCCTTTGTGATATTCAATCAATCTATAGAGTCAGTCCATAGTGTTCTCAATACTGGGACGCAGGCCTCCTCTCTGTGAGAGGGAGTGAGCCGTAATCCACCACGCGAGCCCAGTGCGGGTTAGTAGATGTCACAAGTCTTCGAATTTTTCGGTTCTAGGACATGCCGGTTTCCTCACGATGTTTTCCGTTTTGAGAGCAGTGGTGATGGAATTAAATACACAGAGTAAGTGTCTGCCTGGGTTCGAACTCACGACCTATACTCATAAGTCTGGGGCAACCACTGTTCAATCAATCTGCCTAGCCTTTTTCCAACTATTTTGGGATCGGCTTCCAGTCTAACCGGATGCAGCTGAATATCAGTATTTTACATGGAGCGACTGTCTATCTGACCTCTAGGTACAACCCAGTTACTGGATAACACGATACCCCTTGGTAAGACTAGTCGTCAGACTTTTGGGCTTCACGCTGAGACTTTTGGCTGACGACCCAAAAGTCTGATGACAGCCGAGACCAACGGCTTAACATGCTGTGCGTGCATATTATTGGAGGACAAATAAGCAGGTTGCCCATCGAATAGGTAGTGTTCTCCGTTGCCTTTGGATATCTACAATACCAGCAGGTTTTTTCTCGAAAAATCTCATCGTGGAAACTCGGGTGAAGTGAGCTGTCATTCGAGCGCGGAGTGGAGCCCAACACAGGCCTATCTGCTTAAAAGGAGGCTTCAATCACTAGTTCTTAAGGTTACTGTTATCCTGTATCATCCCACTGCTGGGAAAAGGAATGCAATTAGTGCATTTGTTCACAATTTTTTAAATATTTTTGTCAACGCAGCTGTAGAAGTTGAGTAAGTTTTCATTAAGTTTGTTACGTAAATTTTCATCATTTTGTATGTCTATCAATTGCATGCAATACCGGTCTAAGTGGAGTTACACAGCATTGTTAACATTTATTTTATGATTTTCTTTTATTTTTCGTCTGTGCATCGCTGTTCTAAATAATACATCTATGGTTTCCAAGGTGAGATTTTTACAAAATAGTTGCTCTACAGGTACCTACTTATCTTTCCTGCGTTGCTATCCCAGAAACAAAGTTAAAATGTCTCAAAACTAAAATCTGCTGATATTATAACATATCTTACTGTTATTTGAAAATTATAAACATACCAATTATAGTGCCAGACTGAATGATAAGAATCCAGACATCAAACGGTTCCCAATAATGATCTATTGTTTCTTCTCTTGAATTGTCAAGGTGTTTCCAAGTAAACAGGCACATATCAATACCGCCATTGTAAGATTATAAATATAACTTTCCTTATTTAGTTTTATTATCATTCTTATCGAATCGAAAGTGACAAGGGTTAATTAAATACAAAAGACATTGATATATTTATGTAACCTTCATCTGTTAATTAAATGACATATGACACATATTTTTTTTATTATAGACATCATTATTTCATTTTCCCACAACTTTTCTCTCATGGTCATACTCCAAAAATTTATAGTAAACTACCTAAAAGCTGGAAGTAGTTTTGTGACGTAGCATTCAAAAAGAAAGTTAAAAATATTTTAGCAGATAAAGATTATTACAATTTAAATGAGGTTTTAGGTTAGAGATTTTGATCATCTATTTTTTTTTTAATGATCTATTTTATATTATCATGACATTTTTAAATAATTAGACAAGTGATATCATACTTTATTTTATCAATATTTGCATGGCATTGTTTAAGGCAGGGATTCCCAACAGGTGGGGCGCGCCCCCCTCGGGGGCGTAGAGTGACCAATGAGGGGGCGCGACGGCTCTAATAAACTATAGATTTATTAAATTTTATATTCTTGGATCGTTCCATAATATTGTAGGTAGGTACTGTAAAAAGAGGTTCAGCTTTTCTGCATAAGTCCACAAAATAAGTTTACCTACTTCTGTTAGAATGGATTAAAGAAAACCGAACCTATCTGAGGCGGCGTGCTACAATTTTCGAGCTCACTTTGTTCGCTCTTCCATTCTACATTCTTTTGATTCTTCAACTTTTCTGCATAAACCGACAAAGTAACTAATAGTGAATAATAGTAAATTAGATAGTAGACAAAACTACTATATTTTTATTTCAATACAAAATAGCGAGATGATCGCAATAGGGTCAGTATTAATCTCATAACAGCTGAATTAGGTAATGGTATTTTGTAACCTTAATATCGAGTGTAAAAACAGATATGAGATTTTTTTAAAAGAAACCTGATAATAAGGTTCATAATAGCAAAAAATATGCATAACAATTTTTTTTTTTTCGTCATCTACTATATTTTTACAGGCAATGGCATCGATAATACTAAATTTGATATACAAAGGTTGTCAACCCTAATTAAGACCTACCATTTGAATGTTACTACCACTCAATTAAGTCCTACTTAGATCATTTAACTTGCCCCTAATATAAACATATTGCGGTTCTGTCCTATCGTATATCTCTACACTAATTAACAATGCATTCCAATTAATCAACAATATTATGGTAATGTTTATTGCAACTTGTATAGCTTAGATCACTGCCTGTTCCTGGCAAATTAATTGACCAGCCCTTCTCGAACTGTGGGCGTTTGATTTAACATGTAATTGCTAAATTTAGCTTTGATCTGGCATGAGTAGAACTCGAACCCGTCACCACTGTACATCATTACGCTATTCTAACTAATATTAAAATGCGAAAGTGAGTTTGTTTGTTTGTTACGCTTTTACGCTAAAACGGCTAAACGAATTTAGATGAAATTTGACAGATACTTAGCCTGGGACCTGGAGAAGGACATAGGCTACTTTTCTTCCTAGATCGCAGACCAAGTCGCAGACAACAGGCAATATTCGGCTTCCAATCTAACTGGATGCAGCTGAATACCAGTATTTTACATGGAGCGACTGCCTATCTGACCTCCACAACCCAGTAACTGGGTAATACGATACCCCTTGGTAAGACTGGATGTCAGACTTTCGGGCTTCTGACGACACGTACCGACTGTCAAAGATCCACGAATGACAGTCGGGACCAACGGCTCAACGTGCTTTCCGAGGCACGGAGGAGTCTCGGTAAGTAAAGATGGTCACCCATCCTTCAATCGACCCGTGCGGTTGTTATTACTTAGCCACGAGCTCCTCGCGGGCAACAACTAGTACTCTGATATATTATGGACTAGTGGTCTAATGGAAAAACTCAATAACGGCCTGGGGATCGAACTTAGGACATCATGCTCAGTAATCGCGCTTGATCATCATTTCAGCCGAAAGACGTCCACTGCTGGACATAGGCCTCCCCCAAGCACCGCCACTTCGACCGATTCTGTGCTTCCCGCATCCAGCGGATTCCTGCGGCCTTCACAAGGTCATCGGTCCATCTTGTGGGAGGCCTTCCAACGTTACGTCTTCCGGTACGTGGTCGCCACTCCAGAACCTTTCGACCCCATCGGCCATCCGTTCTGCGAGCTATGTGCCCTGCCCATTGCCACTTAAGTTGGGCAGTTCTTCGGGCTATGTCGGTTACCTTGGTTCTCCTGCGGATCTCTTCATTTCTGATTCGATCACGTAGGGAAACTCCAAGCATAGCCCTCTCCATTGCCCTTTGGGTGACTTTTAGCCTTCTGATAAGGCCCATTGTGAGCGACCACGTTTCAGTACCATAGGTCATCACTGGCAACACGCACTGGTCAAAGACTTTCGTCTTGAGACATGGGTATGTGGGACGAAAAGATATTGCGTGCTTGATACCACTAAATAATTAGATCAACGAGGCGGTCAATTAGTTTAATATTAACTTACTGCGGGCCAGTCTCAATGCATAGCATTCATTAATTAATTAAGTGTATCTAGCATAACAGCATTTGCATAATCAGCCTACAATGTTCCGATTGCTGGGACACAGGCCTCCTCTCTGTGAGAAGGAGTGGGTCGTAATCCACCACGCGGGCCCAGTGCGGGTTAGTAGATGTCACATGTCTTCGAATTTTCGGTTCTAGGACATGCCGGTTTCCTCACGATGTTTTTCTTCACCGTTTTGAGAGCAGTGGTGATGAAATAATTTACACAAAGTAAAGCGCCTGTCTGGGTTCGAACCTACGACGTACAATTCGTAAGTCGCGGCCGTTACCGAGCCACCGCACTGCTCTCGAAGTGTATCTTCCAATTAATAACTAACAATATGGTAAATAATGTCTATGACTACATGTACCGCTTGTAAAGATTTGGTTCATTAGTGAATAGCTTTGTTATGTATTCAGGAATATTATGTTCAGAATACGTGATTTAACTGTTAACAGGCATTGTCTTACCTCCTCAGAAATGGTTGAACATTTGTACTTAAATAAACTAACTAGGTACTATTGTAAAAAAAACGTATTATCGAAGCTAACTCAAAAACTGCCCAAGCAAAGTTAATATAACTATGGGATCAACGCGCAAGCTTCCTCTACCAAATTAAATATTTTTTAAATCGGTCCACAATTGACGAAAATATCGATGAACATAAAAAAAATACATACAGAGGAATATAGAACCGCTTTCTTTTTTGAAGTTGGTTAAAAAGAGTGATGTACTATTGTGTGTGTTTATTTGTGGACTGCAGTAAGAACATTTTATAGTAATTTTCAACTGCCCATGAAGCTCCGATACTGTTTCGACATTGCAATACACGTCTTATTAATTCTATTTCCTGAACTGCATCTAAAAACATGTAATAAAAACTAAATTTGTTTTAGTAAGTATATAATTTAGCTTTGACTTTGCTTGTCATTTAGTTTTGACAAAAAATTGTTAAATTTTAATTTGATATTTGTACGTCGTTAACGGCAAAACATATTAGAGATCTCAGCTGTATCTATTTTGGAGGAGATGCCCTGGGCGTCGGGAATCGAGAGCCGATTTCCGGCCACCATAGGCGCGGGCTTGCGGACGGTGAGCAATGGGTAGCTCGCCGTCCGATAAGGACCAAGCCCGGGTCGACGGCGCGTTGTGTTCCACGCGCGCCTCAAAGAGATGTCAGCAGAATTGACGGGGTCCGCTAGGGCCAATGCCTGCCGGGGCTGCGAAGAAAACCGATAGGGAAATCGTGGCCCCCGGCAACAGGGCAACCGAAGGAACACGAGTGGGTTTTAGTCAGTAAGAGTCTGACACGCCCTCCCGCTCCGCCCAGAGAGAGAGAAGTTATTTGATAATTTCCCACCCAAAAAAAAAGCTGTATCTATTTTATTTATACAAACAGATAAAAACCTATGTTTAAAAAAAAACAACTTTGACTTTGACTTTGAAAAATATAAATCCCTCGATTTATAAAGACATAATTATTATGTCTTGAGTCTGCCAACTAACGAAGCGTACAAATAAATTTTCACTAACAATTTCACACAATTTCCAAGTATAATTTTACCTACACGTTGTCTGTAGATATTTAGCTACGTTTAAGGCTCCGTCAAATCAGTTGCCACAAGAATTTGTAAGCTTCAAGCGGCCAAATATCGGGGTTTTGCAAATTATTCAAGCCTCGTGGAAAACAATAAAAATATTGGTAAAATGCGGAAAAAATCGCAATCCGCGGAATTCCCGAACTGTATCGAGGTCTTGGTCGTGTTCCGATGCGATATATTGCATTTTTGCGTCTTCTTTTTCATTAAAGTTGAAGGGAGCGTGCAAAATATGGAAACAGTTACAGAGCCAGTCTTTGACTGACTATTTGCAATTTGCATTACCAATTTACGTATTTTTCTAACTGTTTCTTCTTGTCTTCTTGTATTTAGATGTGGATAAATACGTACATAAATAGTTAAATAAATGAAATTGTTTATTTTGTAAATAGAATATCGGAATTAAATTCAAATTCAAAATTCAAATTCAAAAGTCATTTATTCAAACTAGGCTGAGAATCAGCACTTTTCGAACGTCAAAATTACATAAGACAGTCCCTCCAAAAACGCCCACCCTTCACCACTTCCCTTAATCACTTTTACACGTCATATTAAAAAAAAAATAAGCTAGATGAGGTCGGCGTTTCCTATCTGATTACTCTGAGAAGAAAGGCCGAAACAAACTCTAGAGGTCGCAGTCTCTTTTAAAGTCCAGACATAATCTTGGTCAGGCTATATGAGGACCATGTAGATTAGTGTCTGAAATGGTCTTTTGAGGAAAGAATCACACTGATTTGAGATAAGTTCCTTATAAGAAAACTCTTCGTCTAAAAGTTGAGATACGCGAAAGGATATGATATATTATGAGATAAAGTAAAAGATAAATGAAATCAATAATACTCACAAAGATTTCGTCATTAATAATCCTTTAAATAAAAGTACAGTCAACCAACAAAAAACGAAACAAACTTTCACATTTTTCACCAAACTCCACAAAAGTAATTATATTTTTTAATACAGAACTTTACGCACTCGACTGTACCGATAATAGTTTTAAAATAAAAATAGTGATGTGCGTAACTGCGTACTATATTTAAAGTTATCGACGGTTGAACGACATGTCATTAATGTTGCGTGCGCGCCTGACCAATGACCACTGGAGGCTGCGCGGGAGTACGCATTATTTTATCTCGGAGTAACTGACGCACCGTTTAGGGATTCATATGCGGTCGATAGAAATTCCGACAGATTTTTTGGCGGATAGGATGCGAAATAATGAATTGTGAGTTTCTGTTTTGTTTTTTGTCTCCGTTGTTCGTTTTTGGATGTTTGAGGAAGGAAAGAGATGTAGAATTTTTACTGTTTGATTTTTTTTTAAATGTGTTTTCTAATTAATCGGCAGGTACCTATATGTTAACGTCATAGACTTATAGGTTATCAACTTTTTGGATTATGACGAACATATTCCAAGAGTTTTTTTTATGCCCAACGATTTTGCAAGAGCGAGGAAAGCATGGTGGTAACAGACGAATAATTCTACAAATGCATTGTAATAATCCCTGCCATGTGATCCGTATACAACAATAACAAAAATAGTAGACTAGTGAGGGAGACAGAGCAAGACATGTCTCTTTCAACTTTTAATAAAACTCTATCAAATAACAATGTTTATTTATAAATAACAATTAATCAAGTTCATTATCCCGGCCTTGTGTGACGGAAATAGCTGTATCTGTTGTGTAAGATACGGTAATGACTCGGAAACCTTGACCTGACTAGGTCCTGACTCAGGTGGACTTTACGATCAATGACTTTTGAGCCGAACGTCATTCTCTTAGCTGTTGCGAAATTGGGTTTTTGGCGAGATTTGCATTAGTAAGATGTCGTGAATGAAAGAGTTTTTTTTAAAGTGAAAGCTTCTTTAGGCGCGTTAGGCATTTTTGAGATGGGACTAAACTATTAATTTCGCGACACCTTGACGACACCTCATTTTTGTGAACGAGATTGTACTCTTTATTTATATTACATTACGGATCAATGTTTTGTGCAAGTATTTTTACTTTAAAGGTTTCGAAAGTTTTTTTTTTCTTTTTGGAAACACGATTGTGCTCTTTATTTAGATAAGGTTACGGACCAATGTTCTAACAATAATTTTTCTTGCGCCAAGGCGATTTTGTTCAAGTTTTCACTTCTGTCGGCACTCCCGGAGTGCCACCGCTTTTTTTTGCCTTCTTATGTCAAGATGCAATGGTATGAAAAATTGAGCGGATTTTACCATTCTTTGTAGATTCATTGTTAAAGGTTTATTGGCCATAGTGGCATGATAGTGTAAGAAGATTCGTAACAGGGTTACACCAATCTATCGATTAATCAGTATAGGAACATAACTAGAAAAAAAAAACTGAAAAATGAACATTATAAATGACAACAGTACATTACTGTCGCAGCGAGCAATTAGGGCATTGATGGACGATCGTGAAAATGTGGGCCGAGGCGAACCCGAGGCACACATAAGTGAGTCCATCAATGCCTGATTGCGGCCAAGGCTTTTCTCAAATAATGCGCGGAAATTCAAACTGAGTAAATTAATTATAAATTCCAGAATCAATGACGAACAAAGAAAATTATTCACGCGCCGATATGTTCATTTGTTTCTTTTTTACTAACAGCTCTATTTGGTAAGCCAGTTCGAAATTTAAATAAAATCTTTGATAAGTTACCTCCTTGGTTGCCATGTGTTGAAGTAAAAAGTTAGTTCCATTTTTAAATAACACGACAGATATGGATTTTCATAGTAACATTGCCGGGCGCTCGCTTGATTTTGACCAGTAAGTACAACAATTTCGATTTATCTCGAAAAAGGTTGTCAAGTTAATGTTCGAATTTCCAAGCATGTTTGAGAAAATTATTTTATTTCTGTAGGTTTGTAAAAACACTTTTACTCGTCAAAAATAAATTGTATTTCAAAACTAGATGAGTTCGTTGTGTTCTATCCGACTATTCTGAGAAGAGAGACCGAAACAAACTCAGAGTTCACAGTCTCTTTTAAAGTCCAGACATAATCTTAGTCAGATCATGTGAATACCATGTAGATAAGTGTCTGAAATGGACTTTTGAGGAAAGAATCGCACAAATTTGAGTGGACTTGTCCAGTCAGTGCACACATTTATCAGTAATCGTGTAGCTCAACTCAGAGCTTAATATAAACTTGTAGCCTCTATAAAAAGCTTTAAATAACTTGTAGCCATATTACCACCCACATTATCATATTTAACCTCAATAGTTAATCCTTATAAAATTACAACTGATAGTTCAACTTTAAACAATACCCCTCAATGTTACCCTCACAATAATTAACCTATAAAACAATTTATTTGTTACAAATAAGCTTTTTGTACTTACTGCTTAATTAGTATAATGATAAAGACTTGTAAGGAGCATTGTTGTCTTAGAAAATGGTATCGTTATTATCGTGAGTAATGGCATAATTTTATTACATGTTATCATACAAGTCACACAATAAAGAGGTAAGGTACTTTGTAAGGAACATCTCATTTCAATATGTTGTAATTTACGCGTCGGAGATAATTTTCTTGTTATTATAATACATAATGGGAGGTAGGTAATTGGGTGTATTAAGTTATTTTGTGAAAAGAGACTAAATATGGGGTGTATTTTTTATGTCAGTTTTTATTTAAGCAATTTTATCTTTATGTGAAAGAATATTTAGAAGAAAGACTTCCTGAAAATACTACAGACCATTATTGGCGAGACGTGCTTTGGCTGAATGTCTCAGATCAAGTTTCAAAGCCTTTAAAATTTGATTCCCGTGTAAAAGGAACTGCACTATTGGATTTGCCCGCAAAAGCTATATCTCGATACTGGAACTCTTTATGGAAGATGGTAATACAACACTTGTGAAACAGCTTTATTAAATGTTTCAAGTTTCAAGACGAAGTCAAAAATTAAAGTAATTTTGAAGTTTGAAAAAGGAAGCAAACGGCCGCCAAAGTATTGATAAGGGATCGTATGATTTCATCGTTACTCATCCCGTTCGGAAAAACCAACTCTGAGGTATAATTTGTACACTGGGTTCCCAACACTAACAGGTAGGTACTAGTTTTTTTATCGATACCCGCACGCAATTTGGGGAAATATGCGCATCCCTATTGCTTGCGTACGTGCGAATTCGCACGCAAATTGTTCTATAACGCACAACACTATTCGCATGCTATCTATTATGCACTCGAAATTTTGACAGGATCACGGCATGCGAATATAGACTCTATTCCTTTGTTAGACGGTTTTTGTTGAATGCAATTTGTGCAGTATTTATCTTGGCAACGCATTCGGTGTTAAACGATTCTATTTTAGTACCTCGTTTGAATTTCGACTGTGTTTTGTGGGAACTAAAATTTAATTTTAATTTAGGGTCGTATCACTTTTATTCATTGAAAAAGAAAATAAACATTTCCTGCCATTTAAACTAAATATTTGTATAGAAACATTTAAGGTTCGTTTTGGATTGGCATGGTATGGCGAAATTTCCTATGAAATATGATTTTCTGTGAATCATTAAGCGATGTTGTAGTAAATTATTTGATTACTGCAGCACGTGTCAGCTTTAAAACGATAATATTTTGATATGCGTCCGTCTGTGTGACAATTTCTCAGAAAACATTCTCATCTAATTATTCCCAGGGACTGCAAAACAAATAAGCAGTGAGGGACGTGTGGCTATTTTGAATTTCATATAAACAATTATGATTTAACTGGCTAAAGACGTCAAACTGGTAAACGAGAATTTGTAGTTTTGAATACCCTATATTACACTCTGGCCGCTGAGAGAATGCATTCCTGACACCTGTCACTTGGATAATTTCTAGTAGTAATAAGGATTAAATTCGCAAAACACATATTCGTTGGTATGAAACTGACAGGTGTCAAAAACACACACACACATGAGCCGATTTCTACTACCAAAATTTTAAGCTTTTCTATTATATAAGAATCACTACAAATAAGTTCTAAAAAACCATTTTGAAAGGTTTTAAGGTACTTAAAAGCTAAGAAATTTGTTCAAAGCTTTGACTAAGCTCCATAGCAGTATATGTAAGCATTGTCGAAGTATTTACCTACCGTTTGGGGAATTACCCATCTCTTATATTGGAAGAGGAAACTACGCCATGGATAATCCAAAAAATTTAATGAAAATAAAAAAGCTTTAGAGCTTTATGAAGCTACTGTAGGTAAAGGAAGAATATGTTCTTTTGTAAAAAAACACTGATCCTAATATAATCCTACTAATTATATTTATTATTATTCATTATATACTATATTGCTGTGACCACACTAACATTTTTATTAAATTTTTTGTGATTCCAACAATCTGCATTTTTCTAAATTTTTTATTTGGAATTGTAAACCTTTGTATGCCCACGTGACGGTAAAATATGGAGAACTTTATTATAAAAACACCTATGTACTATACGCATTTTTGCAAAGAAATAAATGATTTGATTTTGATTTGATTTGATTTTTATATTATATTATATTTAATACAATATTATAAACGTTCACGTTTAATGGAGGATGGATGGATGTTTATTACTCTTTCACGCAAAAACGAATTTACGGATTTGGATGAAATTTGGCACTCAGATAGTTTATAACCTGAATTAACATATATAATATTTTTATCGCGATATTCCAACGGAATCGAGACTTATGCGGGTGAAACCGCGGGGCGCAGCTAGTCGATAATAATAAATGCAAAAGTACAATCTAGATTTTGAAAAAATAATGGCTAGGTATAAATTAAATAAAGCTCGATATGCAGATTAAAGCTTAAAATCTTCATCAAAACAAATGGTAATTTAGAAATCTTAACAGAATGAAAACTAAACACAATCATTTAATGAAAATGCAACTTCTCTTCTTTCAAACAAGAACGTTAACAAAACCCACATTTTGACACACAAAATAAATAAAAAAAGTACTATAAAAATAACAGACTGCACAACACAGTTTCAGGTACACAACACAAGAAAACTCTATAAATTACAGACTAAAAACAAACTCTACAAAGTTGTACTCCAATGCAACTTAACCCTTTAATGCTGTGGGTCCTAACGGGTGCTAATTGATAAATGACGTTGTAATTACTTTGTGACCAAAGATTACTATGTATTACGATTTACGAGTGTTTTATTACGCTATATTATAGTCACTTACTGCCTTGTTGGTCTACTGGTTCGGTTCCCGGGTCGGTCAAAGTGTTATTAGGTTTTTCCATCAGAAATTTCTCAGTAGCAGTGTGGAGTCTGAATTTGTGCCCAATTGATGGCAATAGGGTCGTCCTTTATTACATGGGACTTAAACATAACTGCCAAAATGTGGGTTTACTATAGGTACACCTCTGCTTATCCCTTTAGGGAATACAGGCGTGATGTTATGTACCATCGGCATTTTGAAAACAAAATCCCGTGCACACGACCCTTTTTTTTCGTAGGTAAGCGATACTATAGCGGCCAATCGCTGCAAGCAAGAATAGTCCTTACAGTGTACAGATATGCGTTTCTTTGATATGTATGTCTTATGGTCAAGTTTTTTTTTAGTTGGGAATTTATCAAATAACTTCTCCCGTTCTGGGTGGAGCGGGAGTGCGTGTCAGACTCTTACTGACTAAAACCCACCCGTGTTCCTTCGGTTGCCCTGTTGCCGGGGGCCACGATTTCCCATTCGGCCCATATTCACAGCGCCGGCAGGCATTGGCCCTAGCGGACCCCGTCAATTCTGCTGACATCTCTTTGAGGCGCGTGTGGAACACAATGCGCCGTCGACCCGGGCTTGGTCCTTATCGGACGGCAAGCTACCCATTGCTCATCGTCCGCAAGCCCGCGCCTACGGTGGCCGGAAATTGGCTCGCGATTCCGACCCGGGCGTCTCCTCCTGTGGCGGTTAGGAGCGTGAGGGCGCGAAATTTGCCTCTCCCTCACGCGTACCGCTTCCTCCGTAAGCATTAACTCTTCGCAGAAGGAGGTGACGGCCTGCCATTTCCTCTCGCTCCGTACCATGGCCTGAACCAGGCCGGACGCGAGAGATCACCGCCGCCGATCGCCTCCACGAGGACACGGTGATGCTCCGCCCAAGCCGGGCAGACCTCCACCGTAGCTCCGTGTCCTCCGGGCATTATGGTCAAGCTGGATTGTCAGTAGAAAAGTATTTTGTGTACGACTGTACATTAATACCTGTTTGATGCAGTCACTATTTTTTATTATAAATTTTTAACCCTTTAAACAACCAGAAGATGAGGACCAACAAATAAAATAAATATCTTTTCTTGGGTCTTTTTAACACCAAAGAGGAAAATTATGAAAAAGGTTGAAATAAATGCCCGTAACAGGAAAAATATTTAAAAAAGTCTGTTGTTAACACAACAATATTTTGATTTAAAAGAGTGTCCGTGGAGTTTCTTGCCCGTTCTTCTCCATAGGTACCTACTACGCTTTGAAATGAGCAACTAGCTTCATCTTTCTGTCTGACCGACTCTCGATAGTTGAAAAGTGCCTGTAAATGTTTTAATTGAAATAAATGCTTTGAGTTTGTTTCATAAAAAAATAATGTACCTAACTGTAATATACCGTTGTATTTGAATGAACAAATTGGACTAGAATTTCTCTGCCATGTTTATACAGCAAATATCATGTTTTTCATGAATCTATTCTGAAAGTATTCTGCAAAAATCGATTTTAAAAAACTTAGTATTTAGATAATTAATTGATTCAGGCGTGACCTTGCGGAAATCCATTATAAAATACAATAGACGTGGATATATTTAGTAACCTGTTCCGCTTAGCTATTTCTAAAGAGCCATAAAAAGCCATGAAATAAATCGACACGTGTTTCACCTCTCAACGAGGCATCCTCAGGATGACGATTGACTTGTCGCGAACCCGAAAACGGCGTGTTGCCACACCGAGCGCTGAACGCAGAGACTTATTAAAAGTGCTTTGAAGCTATTTAAAAAATTAATTAATCTTTACATATTTATCTCCCTATTGTGTTCATAGGAATAAATCTCAAAACCTGGGTTAGACTGCAGTTGTAACGTAACCCTTTTATGCCACTAGGAATTAGGTACCGAGCAGACACCTTTCCTAATTGATAGATGACACGGAAATTACTATACGCGACCAAGGACTGTCATTATGTACCATTACAGTACCTTATAAGTGTGTGTAGGAATGAGGGTTAATCGGAAACGTATTGCAAAGGATTGTGTGGTTTTATGAAACCACGGTAAAACTGAAACTTCTATAGGCGCCGCCATATTGGCCTTGGCTGCTCTGACGAGCGCCTTTCACTTTATCCCTACTCCGCGGCCGACCGTCACACGACATGCAACACACAGACGAAAAAGTTTGAGACGATGTAATAAAAGTTTCACTTTAAAAAATATAGAAAATGGTTCTTTGTGCTGTTATGCCAACAAAAGAAAATGGTTTCTGCTATAATCTTCACACAATATTGAAAACAATCAGGATTGCAGTGGACAAGTTTTGACGAAATATTTATCACCACACTTAGCAAACAGATTGGTGATTGTAGTACCTACATAAGTATTGTTTTGTAATTGTTTTTTTTCCGATACGACAACCAGTGTTACCAAGGGGTATCGTGTTACCCAGTAACTGGGTTGTGGAGGTCAGAGCGGCAGACGCTCCATGTAAAATAATAGTATTCAACTGCCGTCAATTAGACTGGAAGCCAACCCCAACATAGTTCGGAAAAGGCTAGGCAGGGTGATGAGGAGTATATAAGTTTTGTAAACTTTATATCACCGTTAAACTTAGGAGGGTTGGTTCATTTTATGCTAGACACTATACTCCTGGTTTTTGCTTCAGGTCGAAAAGGGGGTATCCATAACCCGCATCAAGACAGAAATTCATTGAGTTTTCTAATACTCACTAGAACAACACGGTATCCTTATAAAACGTTTTGGGAAATACTAATCACCCACGTTCTCTGCAAATAGACAAATAAGTCTTAGAATCACAGGAAATAAATATTGACTTTAGACAAAGTAAAGTCCCATCTTTGTGTCGTATTTGCTTAAAAAACAAATTATCTTCATAAATGGCTCATCTGATTTCCAATTAGTCTGCTTGAACTAAATACATATCCTGCCTTGAGAGTAAATATTGATATTATTGACGCATGCAGTATAAATAAACAACTATTTTATCGATAGGGCCAGATCTTGAGGGTTATGTTAAGATTTATTATTATGATGACTCGGTTTCTGGTTGTCTTCCGGTCGATACTTTTAGATATCGGTATAGTAAACAAGTTCATTGATAAATAAAAGGTAGATAGAGTTTTCTTTATTCTACAGCAACATGAAAAACTTTATTAAAGATCAGGTGCGTAGTACTCGCAAACGGCGTGCGTGTATGACCAGATATATGAACGTAAACGAGGCAAAAGGATTATGTCAGGATCGTAGCAGGTGGAGTTCTGTAGTTTCTGCCTACCCCATGGGAAGCAGGCGTGAATATATATGTATGTGTATAAAAAAACTTTAAACAAAATTGACATTCAAAGTCAAATAATTTATTTCAATTAGGCACAAAAGGGCACTTTTGAACGTAAATGAGTTCTTTAATTTCATATCAATGTCGATTTATATCACGAATTCAGAGTTCTCAAATGAGTCATTCACAGTAAATCCATTAAAATTAGGTAAGTACGTCTTCTTTTACTACAAAGAAACATTCTTACAAACCGTTTTATAATTTCACAATATGTATGGAATCCAAATTCGACATTTTATTCATTTAAACACATGCGTTCATAAATAATGCATTCGTTTAGCCAAGACATAATTTCAGCCGCCATGTTTTTTTTTCTGATTGAACTCTGGTAATCTTTCTTAGACCTTGCATTGGTTATTGAGTCACGGTAAAAATAAATTTCATATATTGTGACATCAGATTCCGGTTCAAATCATCTCATACAACGTCAGAGTACGTCAGAGCTCAAGAATTTTAGGGTGATCAATTACTTATGATCTAGTCAAAACTAGCAGTCGGATGTGGTTTTTAAATGGGATTCGGATGACTACATAAAACTTTGGGTTAATTGTGATTTTATGCGGCTTTTATATGATTTCATTTGGGTTAAAGACAATCTTCAGGTTCTATAATTATGCAGGTTAATAATAATCTTTATTTATATAATTCTTCCGTACGTATGTTTGACACCTAACTTCTTCTAAACGGCTGGACCGATTTGGATGAAATTTAGTGTGTATATTTGAGTCTAATTGTAAAAACCGGGTCAAATTGTATCTTTGAAAATACAATTTGACCCGGTAGGTGGCGCTGTTCTGACAGGACATCGTCTGTCGGGTCCGGTAGTAATAATATAATGCAATCATTAATTTCAGAAAACATCCATATTTCGACACACATATTTTAATTAAAAACAACTACATAATTCAACCTCATAACATTTAAGGTACCTAAGCAGGTCTAAACGATATGATTCTCGAGAGGAAAATATTTTTAAGTAATTTATGAAGTTTATATAGATTCCTACCTACCTATATTTTTTAAGTCTTTACTAGACTTCTTTTTAAAATACGTCCGTACTGTAATTATCTTTAGTAATGAGGAAAATTAAGAGCTCTATTATATTATTTTCTTTCAATTCCCAAGCAATATGGATGATGCCAAGGTAAAAAAAAGTAATTCTATTTAGTCCGTCAGTCAGATAATAAAAAAATATTGGACACGTATTTTTTGCTTTATTATATTAATATAAAATGATTTAGATAAAACGCATTAAAGTTGGGGAGCGGGGGTTGCTACGTCACAAGTATAAAATCTACATACAAGTGACGTCATGGCACATTTTAACTCAATGTATTGACGTAATCTTTTGATGACGTAACAATGGAAAAAATACGCGTCTAATTTTTTTTAATAATCTGCCTGACTGACAGTCATCATCCTTATTGTCTTAAGATATTTAATTTAAACTACGTAAAGTTTCCGTATGATTACATACTAAGTATTCCACAAAAGCAAATGTTTGACGAGATACGAAGTCGGGGCAAAGTTTGAGGCATGTGAGTCAACTACGGAGCTTTGTTTAGTTTGAAGGTCGTTGTAAACCTGCCTTTGTCATAGAATGGAATGATTTTTAACTTATTTTTTAGGGTTCCGTACCTCAAAAGGAAAAAAACGCTACCCTTATAGGATCACTTCGTTGTCCGTCTGTCAAGACCATTTTTCTCAGAAGCGCGTGGAAGTAACAAGTTGAAATTAATGTCAAATACGTAAATCTATGGTTTCTTGGTTCCTTGGAGCTCTAAAAAAATCAAGCTTCTAAGTCAACGTAATAAAAAAATACGGCCGTTTATGCGATATATTTTGATACTCGCAAATAAATCAAAACCTACAGGGTACTTCCCGTTGACCTAGAATCATGAAATTTAGCAGGAAGCAAGGTCTCATAGCACATGTAAAGGTAAAAGTCCGAAATAATTAATTTGTATTTTTATGTTTTTTTTTTTTAAGGTACATAGGTACGATACCATCGACAAACTACTACTATCTGTCTGTTTAGAAACTATCTTTAGAAATAAGGTACAGTTTTAGAGTCAGAGGTAACCCTAGGTTCTAAGTTCTACCAACGACTTTAATTTGTGTGCGACTTTATTGTCGCAATTCCATCGTAGTTTACATGTTTAACGAGGTAAAAGAGTCCTTACAGTAAAAATAACTTAGTCAGGATTAAGCTTGGAGACAATGTTGGTAAGAAACTACTTATAATAAGTCATCACCTTTAAAATTAAAATGTGTCGCGTCAGTAACTTTTTTGTTAATATTTAAAAAGAAATGAAATATGGACTTGATAAGCCGCTTGTCAACTGAGCGGAAAAATAAAATCTGACTTCCTCAGGTAAATCCTCTTAGAGATATTTGCAAGGTCTACTTAAGTACCTATCAGAAACAAAAAATAAATTAAAAACTTTAAATTACCTACTAGAATTATAATTTTTCGTTGTCTGTACCTTTACAAATATGTTATAAAAAAATATTTTAGTTCTATTATTTATATAAATTCTATTATTTGAAAATTTTTCATGCCGTAAGGTAAAATATCATCATCATCATAATCAGCTTATAATGTTCCCACTGCTGGGACACAGGCCTCCTCTCTGTGAGAGGGAGTGGGCTGTAATCCACCACGCGGGTCCAGTGCGGGTTGGTAGATGTCACATGTCTTCGAATTTTTTGGTTCTAGGACATGCCGGTTTCCTCACGATGTTTTCCTTCACCGTTTTGAGAGCAGTGGTGATGAAATTAAATACACAAAGTAAAGCGCCTGCCTGAGTTCGAACCCACGACCTACAATTCGTAAGTCGGGGCCGTTACCACTGGGCCACCACTGCTTGCCAGGTAAAATATATCGGTACTATATATAACCTTTTATAAAAATTTCATCGTTCTCTGTAATATAACCACATTATTTTATGCAAAATAAATGATTTCTATTTCTAATGATTCTCAATAGGTACAAATTGCGGGTGAATTATGACAAGGTATGTCAATTAATGTGGTTGGTATTAAGAACTATTATATCCGAATGAAGAAAAAGAAAATAATTTGTCTCGATTGTGAAAATTATCATTAAGACAAAAAAAGGTGCTATCAGTAATTTCAGACACCAACAATTATATTCTATTTAAACTCATATTTTATAAATCAGCCAAAAGTCCCATTAGACCTTTTGGACATTATGGTAAATTTGTACCCACAACCGTACTGTGGTTGTCGACAGGGAATATATAAATAGGTACGTTAATTACCGCCACCATGGTCATTACCAAAGATTTAAATCGCTAGATGCTCTCACCGTACTTAGTCACGCGAAAAAGTGTCCATGCTGAGCGACAGCAAATAGCAATCACCAATAGCGTTTCCATCACAATCAAGTGAAGTTACTGCGTCATTATGTGTAAGAGGTGTCAAAATTAAACGGAAATGCGATTATATTTTTACGCGAATCTAACGATTACAAAACAACAGCCTGTATTTCCCGAAGAGTAAGGCAGAGGTGTACCTATAGTACACCTACATCTCGCCAGTTATGTTTAAGACCCATAGGGGGCGAGCCTATTGCCATCAACCGGGCACAAATCCAGACTCCGGGTTGCTACTGAGAAATTCCACTACTTCCATTTTGCCCGACCTTGGAATCGAACCCAGGACTTCATGCTCAGCAGTGACGTTTGCGATCACTAGACCAACGAGGCAGTCTAACGATTTAAATCTTTGGTCATTCATAATGATTGATACATAAGAAAGTTACTTTTCTAAATTAAAAATTGATAGTTTCTTTCAAAGATATTAAAAGAAAGAGTGAGATAAATGTCATTCAAGCACAAAGACTTTGCCCGACCCGGGAATCGAACCCAAGACCTCATGCTCAGCTCGCTTGCGACCACTAGACCAACGAGGCAGTCTAACGATTTAAATCTATGGTCATTCATAATGATTGATGGAAACACAAGAAAGTTACTTTTCTAAATTCAAAATTGATAGTTTCTTTCAAAGATATTAAAAGAAAGAGTGAGATAAATGACACTCAAGCACAAAGACTTTGCCCGACCCGAGAATCGAACCCAAGACCTCATGCTCAGCTCGCTTGCGACCACTAGACCAACGAGGCAATCTAACGATTTAAATCTTTGGTCATTCATAATGATAGATGGATTCACTTGAAAGTTGCTTTTCTAAATTCAAAATTGATAGTTTCTTTCAAACATATTAAAAGAAAGAGTGAGATAAATGATATTCAAGCACAAAGTAAAGCCCTTTAACACCCCACACGTCCACAAAGCAATACTAATCGCTCCCTACGTAGGAAAACCCAATAATCTGAAGACACGGCAAATTGAAAACTAAATTGTCACCCGTCGCCATAATTGTAACAAATCGACGATTGTCGTCCGAGAGATTAGTTCGACTAAATAAACTGAGACAGGTGGCCATTTGTCTGGACCACCGCAATTTCCGATGGAGAGACATGTGACGTAAGACGTAGGTGCGATTTGACATTATTGCGTACGTGATTCTTGGTGTAGGCTTTTGTACTTTGAAGGCTCTCTCTTTGTATAGCTTTGTGTAGTATAACCAGAGGACAGTCAAGGCGCTTCCAATGATACCTCATTTATCAAATTATGAACATACATACATACCGGTCAAAATAATAACCCTATATTATCTACATAATACATTCTTCAAGATCTGAATACGGACAGACAACACTATCTCTTCGTGTGGGAGTTGCTTAAAGGGCTTACCAGGTGATTGATCTGCAACATTCGCTTTACAAGCATTATGTCCGATCAAATAGGTTCAGTACGACCGGGTTAAGAACCCTTAAAACCGACAACACTTATTGTGAGCTGTATTTTGTGTGAGACTATTCTTCAACCCAGAACCGAAAAAAGCGGCCAAGTGCGAGTCGTACTCGCCCATGAAGGGTTCCGTAGCAGCAAGTAACGATAAGTTTACGATTTATGACGTATTAAAAAAAAACTACTTGCTAGATCTCGTTCAAACCAATTTTCGGTGGAAGTTTACATAGTAATGTACATCATATATTTTTTTAAGTTTTATCATTCTCTTATTTTAGAAATTACAGGGGGGGGGACACACATTTTACCACTTTGGAAGTGTCTCTCGCATAAACTATTCAGTTTAGAAAAAAATGATACTAGAAACCTCAATATCATTTTTAAAGACCTATCCATAGATACCCCACACGTATGGGATTGATGAAAAAAAAATTTTTGAGTTTCAGTTCTAAGTATGGGGAACTCCAAAATTATTTGTTTTTTTTCTATTTTTGTGTGAAAATCTTAATGCGGTTCACAGAATACATCTACTTACCAAGTTTCAACAGCATAGCTCTTATAGTTTCGGAAAAAAGTGGCTGTGACATACGGACGGACAGACAGACAGACAGACAGACAGACAGACAGACATGACGAATCTATAAGGGTTCCGTTTTTTAACGGAACCCTAAAAACGATAAACATCAGTACCTATACTCCAATTTTATGTACCTACAGTACACTTGTAAACATATTGACTCACTCGTAATATATTCTTTTGTTTTATAAATTACTAGTGACCGACCCGACTTATTTACGATTTGACAAAGCATGTTTTTTTTAAAAATCATATGTACAAATTCACATAAACCTTTCGGAAAAAAATCTCTGAATGATGTTCAAAACTGCATCAAAATCTTTTGCATAATTTAGAAGGACAATGCAGTCACACAAAGAGACACGAAATGCGACTTTAATTTATTGTGTATAGAAGAAAGAACACTACATTGAAAGAAGAAATAAAAACAAAAACCGTTTTACAAAAAAAAAATCTAAAAATGGGAGTCGGTTGTTTTTTTAAGCTATTGCATAGCTTTTATCGCGGGCTTTGAGCGCGGCGACCGAATCAAGAAATTCCGTAACGAAAATAAAACCTAACACCCCCCACTCTGCCTACCATGTAATGACGGTTCCCATGACAATGTGATGTTGTCATGGGAAACGTGATGTTGTCATGGGAACGTAATTTTTGTTTTATGTCATCACGTCATCATCCCAAGTGTAGCGTTGACAAATAGGAAGTATGGAGGTTACAAATGTTATGCAATAGCTTTACCGCGGCAGTCCCCGAGTGCCACACGTTTTTTTTTTTTTGTGGGTTGGTTACCACAACTAAAAAGTTTTATTTTTCACTTTTTAGTTGTGGTACCTACCCCAAACAAATTCGAATACCACTACCTGCTATGTAAATAACAGTGACAGGAAGTTATCATATCATCCACATACTAAGTGGGAAAAAATACGTATTTATTGAAGCTAACTCAAAAACTACCCAAGCAAAGTTATAAAAAAATTATGGGACCACTTCTGAAGCATGACCTACCAAACAAAAAAGAATCAATAAAATCAATTCATAGTTAGCCGAGTACTCGCCTAACAAACATACAGTTGAATTGAGAACCTCCTCCTTTTGGAAGTCGGTTAGTAAAATAGTGTTGTATGCATAAGTAGTAAAATAGTGTTGTATAACGCATTCATTTTTTTTTGACTCGTAGAAATGAATACATTTCTACGAGTCAAAAAAAAATGAATGTGTTGAGTTTCAAGATACTGTATTTCACTCTAACAAAATCATATTCATTTCTTTCATTGACAATTCTTTGATCCCCTTTTAGTCGATACTGTTCCACATCCCCAACAAAGTATCCCATCCATAAAAACCCACGCTATTCAGCTGACTCGTCCTCGTTTGAGCACAGTTGTCAGTTTGACGTGAACGCGACATAACATCAAGGCTTGCATGTACAGACCGTTCAGGATAACTTGTCCCTTGCCGTCATGTTGGCATCATTGCTTATCAAGCTTAGTTTCAATACTAATAGAGTTCAAACTGGCGACTGACAGAACAGTGCTACCAATCGCGTTACGGGTCAAGTTATAATGAATGCACAGTAGGCGTACTATTTTGTATTCTGTGCTGTAAACATTGAGTTGATATTCACTTTGTTTAACACCTAAGTGACACTACTGTTGAAGAACACACGACTAAAGGACATTAGTCATTATAACAGCACCGCTCCGACACGGCAAATAACTTGTCATTCAAGTTAGATTTCAATAACGTGATATAATAAGATTTTTAACATAATGGTGCCGATTTCTCTTGTTCACAAACTAAACTAAATTTAAGTTCATTGCATCTTTATCTTTCTATTTCACTAAGAAAAGGACAGACGATAAATTTTAGTTTAGTCCTGTCAAATTAATCAGCGCTTGACGTAAATTGACGTAATTTTAGGGCGCATTCCGACTTACGTTAAAAGTGATTATATCGCGAATCCAATCAAATTTAATAGTCACAAAATACAAGGGTTATTGAGTAGTAATTGTGACTTTGGACTTTGGTCGGATTCGCGATATTATCACTTTTGGCGTAACTCGGAATGCGGTCTTAGTAGGCAAGTTTTTAATCACGTCTAAACTTGTATGGAGTAGTGACAGGCGCTGATTAATTTGACAGGACTAAACTAAAATTTATCTTCTGTCCTTTTCTTAATAAAATCGAAAGAAAAAGATGCTCTAAACTTAAATTTAGATTAGTTTGTGAACAAGGGAATCGGCACCATTGACGAACCAATTTCTTGACTTACTATTCGATACACGGACAACTTGATACAAAAACTAGTAATTAATTAGTAGTAATTGCAGACCGCTAAGCATAACTTTTATATTGACTACATAACTATATGGTGGCAGGGACATCGACGCAAAAACTGTTACCATGGATTCAGTACATGATTCTGAACCCCCCGGGTTGTCTTAAAATTTTTCGTCAGTTATTTAAAAAAAAAACTGCTGTTCCTTTCACCCTGTATCTTATCCTGCTTTACTGCTTACACCGGTCACGGTTTCGTCTTCATCATGGTTTGCATAACGGTGTTAAAAAATTACTGGTTATTATGGTCTTTCGTTTGAAGCACAAGAACTTACATCTCCATTGGAAAACAGATGTTGTTGACTATCCATACTGTTACCGAACTCGTTTGCAGACTGTACCCAAACAAGGACATGCATGTAGGACATTCTAAGTCTAATGGAGAGTCTGTCAAGAGGGTTGTGCGGCCAGTAAGTAGTTAGTAATTTATCAAAGAATAGACGAGTGGACCAGCAGCTTTGTCGTTTAACTGGAGTTAATGGTTGCATTGACTCTTTATTTTTGTATATATAGGAATGTTACATCACAATGATATATTTATTATTTATACTATATTGGAGATTCATGATTACCTATTGTTACTATAGTGTTTGTTATATGACGTTGATCTGCCTTGCTTAAAATACAATAGACGTGGATATATTTAGTAATCTGTTCCACTTAACTATTTCTAAAGAGCCATAAAAAACCCTGAAAGAAATCGACACGTGTTTCACCTCTCAACGAGGCATCCTCAGGATGACGATTGACTTGTCGCGAACCCGAACACGGCGTGTTGCCACACCGAGCGCTGAACGCAGAGGCTACTAAATATATCCACGTCTATTGTATTTTATAATGGATTTCCGCAAGGTCACGTCAGAATCAATTAACTATCTGCCTTGGTTATTATTTAGGTTCATTGGTGGAAAGCTTTTAACATTAATTTTCCAACTTAAAAACCGGCTAGTATGCATTGCTGAGTAGACTTTACTTTGAAAGAAGCTCTCAAAATTCAATACAGATGTAAAGTCACTTTGTAGGCTCTCATTTCAAAGTGTTTTATTTTTAGAAACTAAACATATAAACACGGCACGCAGATTCTCCCGCTGTACAGACCAGGTTAAGATAACACTATTCAAGGCATATTGTCAGGGTATGTACACGGGGGGTCTATGGACCAGCTACACCAAAAGGTCGCTAGATGTCTTACGAGTCCAATATAATAATATTTTCAGAATGCTGTTGAGGCTGCCCCGTTTCTGTAGTGCGTCGGAAATGTTTGCACTTAATCGACCTGACGGCTTTCATGCGATCATTCGAAAAAAAGTCGCATCATTAGTAACTAGAACACGGGCCAGTAGCAACAGCATTCTGATGACAGTGTCTGAGAGTTTTTATTCTCCCATTTTGAGGCATTTTGTGGAGAGGATGGCCAATTGAGAAATTTGTACCTTACTTAGTCATCTTCTGTGCAAAATGACTCGATCTAATTTCTCAATAATAATAATATTCTACTAACACTAGCTTTAAGATATTACTAACATAATGGATCTTTTGTTGTCCGAATAAATAAAATTTAATAATAATAACCCTAAAAAAGAAACACTTTTTCGGTGAAAAAAAAAAACATTAAAAGCAGGTGTCATGAATCTCAAATCATGGTAATACACAAACGAAACACGTGCTTACACGTGTGTCGTGTGCCCTTTGAAATGTAAATGGGCAGCGCCATAAGTTGGGCACACGCAATTAGTGCCCGGTACCAACTAGAAATATGGTCGTTAACATTCATAAAACCTTTTTTTAAATAACCTCTGTAGAATTGAATTATAATTTTTTTGGGTGTTAGGTATGATATGCGAGGAATCCGTAATTAGATTTTTAATTGGAAGCTAAAATTTAGGAATTTTCTTTTTGAGATTTAACATTTATATATCTATTTGAAAAACAAATTTTTGAGAAAGTTCTAAAAGGGATACTACTAACAAGCTATAAAACGTGAAAAAGAAAAAAATGTTGAGGATCATGTATGTGGGTTTTCCCCTGAAGCGTGGCCCTTGTCGATTCTAAAAATAGTAGATATTGAAAAATTAAAATGTCGAATGAAAACAACGAAACAGTTGTAGTAATGTAAAGTCAAAAGTCATTGAACGACACGTGCCATCTCACTGGGTAACTTTAATCGCAGCGTGAATAAAATGTCCACTACTAACCGAATTAAACTGACCGATTGCCCGATTCAACCCGAAACTAGAATTCACTGGGTTAATTACTGCGTTCGAAAATCTGATTAGGAGTCAACGCGCGCTTTCCAAAAAGTGACAGTTGACGAACGGCCATGTTGCCCGCCATTATGCAACGGCACGAGCGCGTTCAGCCTTGTTAATTACATCTCCGCTAATTACTTTTACAATATAAATGATGGTCACAAACCAGTTTGTAGTTTCCAAGTGGGTGGACGATGGGACCCGACTTGAATGTTAAAAAAAACATAGAGATTCTGGTTCATTAATTTTGTTTTTCGAAATTGCATCTTTCATATTGTGTTCTAGAGAGTAACATGAATATTGGATAGCAAACTCTTTGATATCTTGTTAATAGTTCGTATTTTTAATAACCGTATATTTTCCCCTACTATGATACTCGAAACAAAGGCTTCTCTAATTACCTCCTTGTTTGAACCTCCTTTTACAAAACTACACAACAACGAATACAAAACTTTAATAACACATCTGTATTATGAAAAAAGCTCATAAATTTTTCCTACCACAAAAGTACGACATTTCAAAAAACAATATTGGATTCAATACAGCGATATTTCCTTTGGGATATCGGGCTTGATTGTGGTCACAATCCAAATACGTTTTAATGACTTTTAGCTACAGGTAGTATTATTTTACATTACGTTTTTGAGTCACTTCAACGTAATGACGGAACATTCCCGCGAGAGTTTGACGTTTCCACTTCAGTTGTAAAGATTGCGATTATATTTTTGTCTTGAAGTATACCTACTTAGTGATTGATTTTAATGGGCATTTGCTTATCTAATAGTTTGTTCAAATTATTTTCCACTCTTATATGAACTTCAGTGATCCACTAGATTCGTTACTTTAACGGAAAACTCCGTGCTTTTTCAATAAATGGAAAAATTTTAGGGTGTCACGTACAAATTCATATGTACGTGACACCCTAAAAATGAATGTCCCGAAGGGTTCGGCAGAGGTGTATCAATAGTACACCCACATTTCGCCAGTTACGTTTAAGTCCCATGTAACAAAGGGCGAGCCTATTGCTTGACTCAGAACTGCTACTGAGAAATTCCAAATGGCCTAATAACACTGTTCTCGACCCGGGAATTGAACCTAGGACCTCAGCTCAACTCAGTAATAGCGCGAGATCAACGAGGCAGTCACATTCCTACACTTAGATTATATTATTTGTAAATACAACTGAATCTAATGCATTAAACTATCAGCTTCAATTTCGTCAAGCTTTACATCTCCAAGAAAACATTTAAAACTTTATTTTATAATCTGAGAATATTTCTAAACAAAATAAATCATATGCATAGCTTTTACGTCATCTGTCAAGTTTATCTACAATACTACTTCTTCATAGATCCAGTCCCTATTACCATCATTACTTGCTTATACTACCTTTCCATTATTGCATGGCTGGTACCGGCGCTCTCGTCAACAAAGCCTCTCAACAAAGGCCCGTCAGATTATATCAGTCAGATTATATCAAAATGTCGTTCTTTATCTCTGTTGATTTTACGCTATTTCTGGCCGCCAAGATTCCAAGATTATCTATACTCAGATGAGGTTTAAATACCTGTGTATTTTGTTCCCAATCTCTTGCGTAATTTCTTAGGTACTCACCTATTAGCAGTTTCGTAACGAATTAATTGACAGACAGACTAACCGCTGAAGTTGGTCCTAACCACCTTCAGTGGTTTGTTTGTATGTCAATTATCAGTATCCTAACACTGTACAGTTGACTTAGTGATCGCAAGTGAGACTAATGAGTCTGGGCTCCTAGATTCGATCCCCGGATAGGGCAAAGTGTTATTGGGTTTTTTTATTAGGAAATTCTCTGTAGCAGCGCCCGGAGTCTGATATTGTTCCTGGTTAGTGACAGCCTATAATGTTCCCACTGCTTGAACACAGACCTTTTTTTTCTGTGAGAGGGAGTGGGCCGTAATCCACCACGCGGGCCCAGTGCGGGTTGATGGATGTCACATGTCTTCGAATTTTAAGTTCTAGAACATGCCGGTTTCCTTCACCATTTTGAGAGTAGTGGTGATGAAATAATTTACACAAAGTAAAGTGCCTTCTATGGTTCGAACCCACGACTCGACTCATAAAACGCGTCCTTTAACTCTGGGCCACCACCACTGCTGTTAGCTCAAAATAACCTCGAGCTATTCCATTGGACTTACAACTGGCGAAATTTAGATCTTAACAGATCTACGACACCACAGACTTTCTTTTTTGAAGTATACAAGCATGGTATAATGTATGTATTAGCCTGGAGTCTCGATTTGTGCCCGGTTGATGGCAATAAGCTTGCCCCATATTACATGGAACTTAAACATAACTGGCGAAATGTGTGGGTACACTCCTTATTTTTTATCTTTTGCTTGGGAAATTGTTAAATAACTTCTCCCGCTCTGAGCCTCCCAACCCACCCGTGTTCCTTCAGTTACCATGTTGCCGGGGGCCATGATATCCCTTTCGGACTTCTTCGCAACCTCGGCAGGCATCGGCCCTAGCGGACCCCGTCAGTTCTGCTGACATCTCTTTAAAGCGCGCGTGGCACACAACACGCCGTCGACCCGAGCTTAGTTCTTATCGGACGGCGAGCTATCCATTGCTCACCGTCCGCAAGCCCGCACCAACGGTGGCCGGGAATCGGCCTGCGACTCCCGACGCCCAGGGCATCTCCAGCGGCGGTTAGGGGCGTGAGGGCACTGGTGCACCCCTGCTTATCCATTCGGAGGTGATAGCCATAATGTTATGTTATGTAATGTATGTTAAAATGAACTAGTCACATGTATATCAATAAATCCGTCCTCAATCATTTTAAAACATAAAATTTACCGATATCATGACGGTGTCGTATGTGTTTGTATGTGGTCAGCTGTCTCATTAGCTTCATGTTTTTTGCAACTGACGTGCGGTGTCAACACAGGTACAAGGGTGGTTTGTTATTAATTAAAATTGTTATGAAGACTGAAAGAATTGGTGGTATTGACTATTTTGTGATGCGTTTGGTTATGTAGTTTGGGGTTAGAAGGACTTTACTATTATCATGTTTGGTGACGTTTGCGAGTTCGGAAAAGTATAGAATGTTTGATAAACCCAGCAGCAGACGTTTACGGGATTATGAAAATGTTCAACATTTTTTAACGTGAATGATAGGTTTTGCATATTATTAGTGAAGCTGTCGAAAGATGCGATTGATTTTTTTCAGTAAATCATAAACATCTACTGTGAATTAAGTAATTAAGGTTTCTCTATCTGAGTGTCTGATGTATTCTTTCTAGAAAGAATCCTTTTCTATTATAAGAGTTATTGTTTCGAGGGCGTAACAATAATTTACTAAATCCATCTAAGGGAGTGTTTTCCACAAATAGCTTCTTTCCATACGTTGATAGTTAAATAGGCACTATTCCTTGCATTTATTGCAGTGCATAGGGTGTGATAGCATTAGTAGGAGTAGTTACTGGTTTTCTAGGAGATTAACTTTAAATAGGCTATATATTAAAGTATTTAACTATGGGTTAACCTTTGCTTAAGAGTTAGGACAGAATAATACGTCCTTTCTTTTCTGTTAAATGTACCTACATATGATATCGTACTTTTTGTTTTTGTTATTTTGCATAGGAATTTGTAGAATTTTTAGAAGCCTTTGCCAAAGGACCAGCGTTTGTAATTAGCAGTTTTTTTTTTTTTTTGTATCTGCCACTTTCTCTCGCTCTCTCAATTAACTATTAAAAAAATGTCCACTTTTAGTTTTCTATACCTGCTCAAGTGGAGACTAAGAAGACTTAGTTTTTTGGTTTCTTATGAGAGTAAATGTTCTCAATACGGGTTCTCAAACTCAATTATCCCCATGATAAATATTCCATAACCTAGGAGTAAAATGTGTATCACCGTTTTACAGCCAGAATTCTAGATCAGTTTAATTAAACGTAACTTAATTAAGAACACTATCATCTCCTCACAAAATTTCATTCTGGCAACTAAAACCAACATAATATCAAAGTACTTCTCAAAATATAATACAGCGTGTCCTAAAGTAACCGGTAACGACCACTTTACTCACAAAGGAGAGCAGCTTAAATTTCTACACCATCAGATGGTAAACTTTCGCGCGTTAATCGCAATTTCCACGTTGTTTGAGCCGAAAAACGGTTTCAAAAGTTCTAATCTTGAAAGTAATATCTTTTTTGAGTAACTTTTTCTTTATTTTGTAAAGTTTTATAGTTTTCTTTTCAATTTTGTCATTATTGTGGCCAGACATTTCTATTTAAAATGTGTATAGTTTTGTACTTAGGGTTTTCATTATTTTTGTCTATTGAATTATTCTTTATAAGTTTTAGGCGAATAACCTTTATTCTGTGAACTCGATGTACCTCTCAACTCTTTATTACATATTAATCAGAGTCATGAAAATACAGATTTATATTAATAACACTTTATACCCAAAAAAACAATCTACACACCACACACGTTTCCAATTCATTTCCTCAAAAATGACACACAACAACCCATTACTAATGTTACGGTAACATTTTAATCGAAATGTTTTTCCGTACTTTTCCCCTATTTCCCGACGTCGCCTGGGAGTAAGAAATAATAAGTAAAAGTTGCTTGGGCGTACGGCGGGCAACTAGGCAACAGGTGTTTGTACCGCGAGCGAAGAGAAAGATTGCTAACTTGCGTGGACATGTGTACGCTTCGGTTGTTGATACAATCATTTATATGTGTTATTGTTACTGTTTGTTCTAGTTACCTTACATGGTAATGCTTTGAAACTTGTGAAAAAGTGACGAGCTTGCCCACATTCGACTAATTTTTTTTAAAAATTAATCATTTTTAAACATAAAATAATCAGCCTATATGTTCCCATTGCTGGGACACAGGCCTCCTCTCCGTGAGAGGGAGTGGGCCGTAATCCACCACGCGGGCCCAGTGCGGGTTGGTAGATGTCACATGTCTTTGAATTTTTGGTTCTAGGGCATGCCGGTTTCCTCACGATGTTTTCCTTCACCGTTTTGAGAGGAGTGGTGATGAAATAATTTACACAAAGTAAAGATTTAGATTTGGAGAGGGAGCGCAGAGCGTTGTCAGTCCGGGCGAACATGCTGGCCCGCAGGTTTTCTCGATGTACAGTCGCAGTTAAAATTGCCCTTTTTAAGGCGTATTGCACAACACTGTACTCGGGGGCCCTGTGGTTCAGATATACCCAAAGGGCTTGCAATGCTCTGCGTATCCAGTATAATAATGCGTTCAGGGTGCTGTTGCGAATGCCACGCTTCTGCAGGGCGTCGGCGATGTTTACCGACGCGCGCACTGACTGCTTTAACGCAGTATGGCGCAAGAAATCTGCCTCGTTACTTCGCAGGTTGCGTGACAGTCCCAACGTCATTCTGCACTCGATAGCCGCCCGGGCAGATAGTCCGCTTGTTTGGGCATTAGCCGATCGGACAAGATCTGTTTTAGTTATTAAGTACTAACATAGGCTAAGTAAGATTGTTACTAACAAAATGGACATCATTTGTAGTCTGAATATATAAATAAATAATAATAAAAATAAAAGCGCCTGTGAGGGTTCGAACCTACGACCACTGCTCACAAAGGACACTAAACTTAAGTAGTACAAAATGTAAATGTAAATTGATCAATTGTGTCAGTGTTTTGGTCGGCCATGAGGTTCTAGATTTGGTTCTAGTCTGACATTATAGTTTTTTGTCATAGGAAATTACTTTTCAAGTCGGATGAATATTGTTAGTATCTACCTACTGTTTTTACATTAGATCTAGTCTAAATCTTAACTATAAGAACAGTGTCAAGACAAGGAACATTATTCAAAGTGTGCTCTTTGTAATTTGAAAATAAATTGTCGGAATTCTATTAATTAGAGAATACATGTTACGTAGTTTTTTTTAAATGCCATTAGGTACTAAGTTGACGATTTAAGCTGTCTGATTGTAAAAGTTATTTTTACTTTTTCAAATTAAGGAATAACGCCTCCTGTGAGCCAACCACGTGGTAACATGACCAGTTAAAATAAAAATCACGCGGTTTAATCAGCAGACTTACCGAAGTCTCCTTAAAGAAGATGTAAGATTAAAAAGCAATGCGACTCTTACCTACTGATTACTGTAGTTAGCTCATATTACGCGCGTCGACAGCAAACTATACCAATTAACCTTTTTCTTCGCCCGACTAGATTTACATAGAAATTACTAGCTTTTAAGTAATTTTATAAGGGAAGATTGTCACATTCTTCTCTAAGGGAAAATCTTGTGATTAAAAAAAAAACTGAATATAAAATAATCCAATTGGGCCCGCGCGGTGGATTACGGCCCACTCCCTCTCACAGAGAGCAGGCTTGTGTCCCAGCAGTGGGAAAATTATAGGCTGATTCTGGTTTGAAGGCAAGCACGACTGGTAACTAACCTCATGAAAGTAAAGATCTTTGTCGAATCAGCAATCGTAGAGTCAAAGTTTAAATGCTTCATGTGTTTCAAATTTTAAAGGCATTTTTAATTTTCCTCCAAGGGCTGATTTGTCAAAAGTCTTAGGAATAAATATCGGTATTTGACAGCTTTTATACCTATAAAAAACTAGCTTCCGTTAGCGTTTTCGCCCGCACGATAACTTTTAAATTATAGCTTATGTTACTCAGTAATAATATAGCATTCTACTAGTGAATTTTTTTTTTAATCGGTCTCGTCTTTTTTGAGTTTATTCTTTACAAACACAAAACTACAAATCTGTTCTCTTTATAATATTATTGTCACACGGTCATAATTAAATCTTCAGATGAAACTTATCTGACTATTGAAAAATTTGCCGTGAATCCAGCAATGTTGCTTTGGGTCAGAAATAGAGGTATCGTAATAATACTTCCTATGGGGAGGCCTATGTCCAGCAGTGGACTTCGATAGGCTCAGTAGATTGAACAATACCCTCGATAGAGCTTTTTAGCTACTATAAGGAGAGCCTTCTATACTACTGGTTTTACTAATATAGTCTAGCCTTTTCCCAATTATGTTGGGGTCGGCTTCCAGTCTAACCGGATGCAGCTGAATACCAGTATTTTACATGGAGCGACTGCCTATCTGAGTTCTACAACCCAGTAACTGGATAATACGATACCCCTTGGTAAGACTGGTTGGCTGACTTTCGGGGTTCTGACGAGCCGTAATGACTGTCAAAGATCTACAAATGACAGCCGGGACCAACGGCTTAACGTGCTTTCCGAGGCACGGAGGGGTCTTGGTATGTAAAGATGGTCACCCATCTACGTACCAACCCCGGCAAGCGTAGCTTAACCTGATGGATTGATCCAGTATAGTTCCCAAAAGAAGCCAACATTAATTCAAAATCACTGTTATTCTAGAAAAAAACTATATTTTTCAACAAAAAACACCGGATTAAGTCAGCCCGTTTTATACCGTTTATCTACCAAAAAATAAAAGGAAAACTTAAAGATAAGTAAGTTGTCAAATCATATTTATGAAAGATTATCCTTGTTGAAGAGTTTTTGCTAACTTTGTGGAAGTAGAACAAGATTTTGTTCTTCTGAAGTTTTTATAGCGGATCGTATATGTAAAACTGGTTGATACACGAGTAATTATTGGATTTTGTAGATTTTTATTTTTTAAATGTTTAAAAGAACTAATAATAAATTTGTGTGCTCGATAATTTAGATTTTATCGAAAAATATGAACGATTTGTTTAATAAAGTTTTGATTCAAAGACGACTTGGTTTGACCAAACAATTTTTTTTTTTTTGTTTATTTTATAATTAAATTCTACTTTTATGAGATTCATTTGAGTGAGCTCCAAATAATAAGTACTGATAATAGTGCTTAGTTTTGATTATTTGATTTGATAAGTCGATAAATAGCAACGTAATACGTAACCGTCGATTTGGTACAACTTTGTAATTCGGTAAGGAACTGTGAAATATTTTTTGGCAACAATCTTTTTGGAAAGTCATGTTATTGAAAAGTTACTTTCATATATTTTCGTAGATTTAAATTCGGCTTTTAATTAACGAATGAAAAGACATAAGAAAAAAAATGAAGATTGTTAAAAAATATTTTTTGCCAAAACTGTAAATATCTATTTTACTTTCTATGGACTTTAAATTGAATTTTTTTTTACGGCCCTAATAAAAATCGCTTTAAAAAATCGATCCTATAAATTCAAAAAGAAACCAAAAATTTTGCCCCCTCGATTTAAAAACTATTTTTGAATTCCCACTAACCCCCCAAAGAACATTGGAAAATAAGTACATAAAAATCGAAAAATAAAATAATACAATTTCAGCGTCACTTACCCCAAAGCCATAGTTGCTGTGTATTTGCTACGACGGTTCTACGAGTCTACGGGTCTACGCTGCTACGCTTCTGATGTTCGTAGCACAGCGTCCGGGCTTTATATCCGTCGTAGTCTCGTAGCACCTCCCCGCGCCCCGCCCACTGCATTTGCACACATATTGCTTCTTATTGAAATTAATTGTTATTTTTTGTGTAAACTACGGAAATAATTGATATTGTTTGTATTCTATTTTTAGAGGAAACACAGGTTGGTAAATATTTCAGGGAATTTATGTGGGTTTTGTCGTGTTAGGAGTGGGAAGGACTTAGAAGATTTTCGTACAAGGTTTTTTTCAACATAATATTGTATGTACTCCACATCAAATCTTAGTGTGAGATTTTTAATTCTTCCTTATTAATTTACGTAATAAACTTGATAATAATATTAAATATATTATACATTGAAATTATTTGGTTGGATTTTGTTTGGTCTTTTGAAATTCAGCACTTTGAAATCACGAGAAGGAAAATTGGTTCGGGATTATGTTTGCCTTTTTAAGGAAAGTAAGTACTGATTATGTTTAATGTTGATACTTTTAGCATTCAGGCCCCCAAGATAAAGGCGCTGCCTAGTTTGGGGACCACTATTTTAATACTATGGTAAATATTCTAGTTACAGTAAGCATACAATGGTGCCGATTCCCTTGTTCACAAACTAAACTAAATTTAAGTTCAGTGCATCTTTTTCTTTCTATTTCATTAAGAAAAGGACAGAAGATAAATTTTAGTTTTGTCCTGTCAAATTAATCAACGCTTGTTGTAAATTGACGTAATTTTAGTAGGCCAGTTTTTAATCACGTCTAAATTTGTATGGAGTAGTGACAGGCGTTGATTAATTTGACAGGACTAAACTAAAATGTATCTTCTGTCCTTTTCTTAATGAAATAGAAAGAAAAAGATGCACTGAACTTAAATTTAGTTTAGTTTGTGAACAAGGGAATCGGCACCAATATCATTATTTCTAAATTTTGTAACAATGGACCAATACATTTTTTTCTTATTCTTATTAAAAAATTCACTAATTAATTTAACTTGAACCAGTTGTATGGTTCCGTTACAAAGGTCAGTTTCCCCAAAATCGCGGGTGGTGTAAAAGAAGACTAATGTTATAACTATCTTACCGACAGATATTGGTTAGAATAGAATATATTTATTGTAAAACATGAGTATACATCAAATAATATGTGCAAGGTCTTAAAATAACAGGTAGATCTGCATGTTTTGCCATTTATGGCGTACAAAACAACATATTTTTGGTTTAAATAAACCATTAAAAAATTGAGTCTACACAACAAACTATGAGATTAATAACTTAATCTTAATGCTAAATTAAAAAAGGGGGAAAAAAATATAAAAAATTAAAATAAAATATTGGTTTTTACAGATTTGAGGGTCAAATTGTTAAAATGTTGTAATTATAGGAATCTATTTAATTAATTAATTAATAATTCGAAGACGTGTGACATCTACCAATCCGCACTGGGCTCGCGTGGTGGACTACGGCCCACTCCCTCTCACAGAGAGGAGGCCTGTGTCCCAGCAGTGGGAACATTTATAGGCGGATGACGATGATGATGATTTAATTAATTGCGGTCATTTAAAAATTTCGATATAATATATAATAGCATTTGCCTATGAGATTTTTTTTATTTAATGTATTTTAAACAGAGCAGTAGGCATTCGTCTAATAGGTTTTGGAATTTTATT
This sequence comes from Agrochola lychnidis, assembly GCA_963680765.1. NCBI lineage: Eukaryota > Metazoa > Arthropoda > Insecta > Lepidoptera > Noctuidae > Agrochola > Agrochola lychnidis. The sequence continues at coordinate 2,594,044 of OY796871.1, read as the reverse complement.
ATAAATGATTGGTGCTAAACAAAACATACTTTTACGCATCAACGCTGTGGTTGATTGTCTTTATAAGTAACTTTGCGTAGGAGACCAATTCATCTAGTTTTTTTCTCGACTATTGAAATGATCGTAAATGGAATAGAAATTATCGTTCGATTAAAAATGTAAGTGTTTGGTAAAAGGCATTAAAATATACTTGTATCTTGCATATGAAGGTGGGCAATGGTTATCAATTGATTCCTTTGTTACGAGTAACGTGGGTTTGATTCCCGCAAATAACAATTTGTGTAACGCTACGTACTATTTTATTATGACACTATGTCAAACGAAGAGTTTGAAACTTATCAATTTTAAATAATAATAAACTATGTTCAATAATCATAATTCATGAAATTTAGCATTAGTAATCGTAATTTTAAATTATTTCTATTCAAAAATTGTATGTAATATGGCTTGGCATGGCTTTATTTTTTATTTTTATTTACTATTACGAACAGAGTTTGTGAGAGGGGCTTGTGGCTAAGTAACAACAGCTGCACGGGTCGATAGATCAGCTTAAGCTACGCTTGTCGCGGTTGGTCTGTGGATGGGTGACCATCTTTACATACCAAGACCCCTCCGTGCCTCGGAAAGCACGTTAAGCCGTTGGTCCCGGCTGTCATTTGTAGATCTTTGACAGTCGTTACGGGTAGTTTTAAGCCCAAAAGTCTGACAACCAGTCTTACCAAGGGGTATCTTGTTACCTAGTATCTAGGTTGTGGAGGTCAGATAGGCAGTAACTCCATGTTAAAATACTGGTATTCAGCTGCATCCGGTTAGACTGGAAGCGGACCCCAACATAGTTGGGAAAAGGCTAGGCAGATGATGACGTACAGAGTTTCTTGCCCGTTCTTCTCTATGGAAACCTACTACGCTTTGGAATGGGCAGTGGCCCAGAAAAAAGAAAGCAAAAAAAAATGCAGATAGATTGAGCTAGTGAGCTTAATCTTTCTGATTGAGTGACTCCATGACAATTAAAAAATGCCTGTAGGTAATTGGTTTAATTGAAATAAATGTTTTGACTTTGATTTTGCCCTTGGTCTTGGGTCTTGTATTGATATTCGTCTGTGCACGCACCTATGTTACAAGACATATTTTTTCAATAATTTTTTTTAAAAATAGATGTACTAATACAGGATCTCTGCCGAGGTTGCCTGGAAGAGATCGCGGAAAGCGATAAAGCCCCCATTGTATATTTTGTAGTGTTAGATTTTTTTTTATATTTTTTTTGTGGTGTACAAAAAAGTACATATAAATAAATAAATAACTCTTTCCATGACAATCTGACACTTTTCCGCGCAACAGACGTGACAATAGCCAACTTTGCTTGCACTCGGCAAAAAATGCTCTCATAGGGAAAAGCTTTTTTTGTATGGCCCCGAAAATGAATGTTTAAAAAGAAACTGACAGCCCTATTGCGTGATAAGTGTTACTATTCAATTAATGATTTTTTAAATGACCCTAATCTTTAGATTTAATTATTGACATTGTGTATTTGTTTCTTATTATTATTATGCTAGTTTTAAATTCTATAATTTATTGATTAATTATTTTTTTGGCAATTTTCATTTGACTCTTTGATTTTCATTTGTTTTTTTTTATTGTAATAAAATTTACTTTTAATGTTTGCATGCCTAATTGGTAGATTGTACAGGGAACTCAACATTTTGTGAACATCTTTATTTATGTACCTACACTCAAAGCGAATAATTGATTATGATTATTATGATTAAAATATACAACAACCTACCACAGTCATATAGAGCTATGACAACAAATCAATTTAAAAACAAGATTCGAAATCTATTAACAGACAAGTGCTATTTAATATATATAACTTTTTGACAGATACTATTTGACATGCTTGAACTTATATTATTATTTATATAGTTTTATTATTCTCATAAAATTTATTAATTAATGTTAGTGAACCAGTCTTTGGTTTCATCATCATCATCATCAGCCTATAAATGTTCCCACTGCTGGGACACAGGCCTCCTCTCTGTGAGAGGGAGTGGGCCGTAATCCACCACGCGGGCCCAGTGCGGGTTGGTAGATGTCACATGTCTTCGAATTTTCGGTTCTAGGGCACGCCGGTTTCCTCACGATGTTTTCCTTCACCGTTTTGAGAGCAGTGGTGATGAAATAATTTACACAAAGTAAAGCGCCTGTCTGGGTTCGAACCTACGACCTACAACTCGTAAGTCGCGGCCGTTACCACTGGGCCACCACTGCTCTTTGGTTTATTAAGAAATTATTTGTTTGTAATATAAAAAAAAAATTAGTACGCCTCGTCAGGCAAAATATGTACGGACTTTTTACCTATTTAAGATGTTGCATGCTCGATTTGTATGTAAACGCATGTTTGACAAATAAATTATCTTTATCTTTAACACATAGGTTAGGCAACAGCTAGTGTTGCCTAACCTATGTGCTTCTCCAGGTCCCAGGTATCTGTCAAATTTCATAACGATTGGGTCTGGTGGCATGCGTGAAAAGATAACAGACAGAATGACAGAGTAACTTTGACATTTTTAAGGATGGATTATTTATAAATGATACAAAATAATTTTTCATTGATCTTAGTCTATACAGGGTGGCAGGGACATCGACGTGAAAACTGTTACCATGGATTCAGTACATGATTCTGAAACCCCCTTTTTTTTGAGTTGGAAATTATCAAATAACTTCTCCCGCTCTGGGTGGAGCGGGGAGGGCGTGTCAGACTCTTACTGACTAAAACCCACCCGTGTTCCTTCGGTTGCCCTGTTGCCGGGGGCCACGATTTCCCTATCGGTTTTCTTCAAACCCCCGGCAGGCATTGGCCCTAGCGGACACCGTCAATTCTGCTGACATCTCTTTGAGGCACGCGTGGAACACAACGCGCCGTCGACCCGGGCTTGGTCCTTATCGGACGGCGAGCTACCCATTGCTCACCGCGCCTATGGTGGCCGGAAATCGGCTCGCGAATTCTAAAACACCCTGCGTTGAAATTTTTGGTCAGTTATTTTTTTTTTTTAAATAGCTGTTTCATAGAAAAGTGCAATACCTACGCGGTCAAAATGCATGGAACAGCAGATTTAAAAAAAATCGACGTCAAATTTCAACGCAGGGGGGTTCAGAATCATGTCCTGAATCCATGGTAACAGGTTTCGCGTCGATGTCCCTGACACCCTGTATATGTGTCTAGTAAATAAAATGGTATCTTTAGATAAATGGTTAGTTAAAATCTGAATGGTTCCTCATTACTGTGAGTTTGAACGAATTAAAGATTCCTTCCTCGTTTTTCCTTTGCAATGTTCATGCAATTTTCTTTTAAATTCAATCCTTGCCAATTGAAAAATATGTGTTCATTATTAATTAAGTTGACCTTATTGGTGATGTTCTTTAGAAAGGTCAGGTGCGTAGTACTCGCAACCGGTGTGCGAACTATGAACGTAAACGAGGCAAAAGGAATTTGAAAGGATCGTAGCAGGTGGCGTTCTGTAGTTTCTGCTTACCCTTCATGGGAAGAAGGCGTGAGTTTATGTATGTATGTGTATATGTATGTATGTATTAATTAAGTAACTACGAATTCTCATATAAACAAAAGTCTTATAGCCAATAATGGATTTACATTTAACTTTATAGGTAGTAAGCTTTCGTGCAGTAAAAAACTTTTTAGAAAAACAAAAAAAAACAACTGACTTCCAAAAAAAACACTAAAGTGAAAAATAATTTTAATTTTGGAAGTCGGTGGCTTTAGTTTAGAATTTTCGTTTTTTGCCACCGACTTCCGAAATTAAAGTTATTTTTCAAAGTCAAAGTCAAATAATTTATTTCAATTAGGCACATAAAAGGCACTTTTGAACGTCAAAAACTTCTAGCGTAATCTAATAAGCATTGTTAAACCATTAGTTAAAAGGTTATTTCCAAAACAGATTAGCAGATTGATGTAATAGCACCAAAACATTTAGGAACCACTCTCGGCGCAGCAGGATGCTATCAAAAGGTGCTATTTCCACTAAGTTTATTACTATTAACTTGTTAGTGTTGATCGATACTTGGGTAATGTATCGTTGTTACAAATTAATGAGTTTTATGATGGTGAGTTTGATGTTAAATGTTGTATTTAAGTTTTAATTGTTGTTTGATAGATATTAATACTCCATTAGACAAATAACAGCAGAATAACGACGGTTATTGTGTCATATTGTTAAAATCTTTCATCATCATCAGCCTATAAATGTTCCCACTGCTGGGACACAGGCCTCCTCTCTGTGAGAGGGAGTGGGCCGTAATCTACCACGCAGGCCCAGTGCGGATTGGTAGATGTCACATGTCTTCGAATTTTCGGTTCTAGGACATGCCGGTTTCCTCAAGATGTTTTCCCTCACCGTTTTGAGAGCAGTGGTGATGAAATAATTTACACAAAGTAAAGCGCCTGTCTGGGTTCGAACCTACGACGTGAAATAACTGAGTTTAGTATACATTTATACCAAAATACGGAAAGGGTGATAACCGTTATTTTTCTAATGTCATAAATTCATCACACTTAATAATACAAAGGCGAAAGTTTGTGAGTGTGTGTGTGTGTGTGTATGTTTGTCTCTTCTTCACGCTCAAACGGCTGGACCAATTTGGATGAAATTTGGCACACAGATAGTTTATAACTTTGATTGACACATAGGATACTTTTTATCCCGATATTCTCACAGAATCGAGACTTACGCGGGTGAAATCGCTGGGCGCAGCTAGTCCTTAATATTATAAATGCGAAAGTAAGTTTGTTTGTTACGCCTTCACGCTAAAACGGCTTAACGGATTTGGATGAAATTTGGCACATATATAGATGATGCCCTGGAAAAGAACATAGGATACTTTTTTTTTTTCACGGGGTCGAGACTTATGCGGGTGAAACCGCGGGACGCAGCTAGTAATAAATAAAGCATAGTAATGAAATAAACGTTTTTGATATCGTTTTGGGAATATTACAAAAGGTGTGTGTTTTATAGAATAGGACATGTTCTTCTCTCACAGAAAAGAAATTCAATTTGCTGTTCATGATTTTAGACAATTATTCGTGGATCTTTGACAGTCGCTACGGGTCGTCAGAAGCCCGAAAGTTTGACAACCAGTCTTACTAAGCTGTATCGTATTACCCAGTAACTGGGTTGTGGAGGTCAGAAAAGCAGTATCTCCATGTAAAATACTGGTATTTAGCTGCATCCGGTTAGACTGGAACCCGACCCCAATATAGTTGGGAAAAGGCTAAGCAGATGATGACTCTATTTAAAGGGTCGTAACGTGGCCTGTGCCTTGCTAGTTTTGTTCGAATTTTTGCCCGGTTGATGGCAATAGGCTCGTCCTCTATTACATGGAACTTAAACATAACTGGCCAAATGTGGGTGTACTATAGGTACAACTCTGCCCAACCCTTCGGAAAAACAAACGCGATGTTATGTTTTGTTATGTTGAGTTGTAAACCGGGTTATTGCAAAGTCAGTACGTAGTGTCCTGACAGGAATAATGAAGGTACTATCATAGACTATGGCGATTTTCAGACTCAAAACATTATAGAAAATACAACATATCATTTTTTTTTTTTTTTTTTGATAATAATATTTTGGATATTTTTAATGTTTTAACTGTTTTTAAATGTTTTACTACTTTTTTTGTTATCCTATATAGTGTCCCACTGCTGGGCAAAGGCCTCCCATATTTCTTCCAAACCTCTCTGCTTTGTGCGATTTCAGGCCATGTTGGCCCCGCAAACATAACTAGATCGTCACACCACCTTCGCCTTCATAGTTTTACTTTTACTACTTATTTACTCATTTTTGTATATGGGTATTTTGCCTGAATTAAAACACTTTATTTTTATTTTTTATTACAGTTACAATAAAAATGCATTTTTGTTTTTCTTACCAACACGTAGTGACAGCATTCAACTACGTATACCAGCAGTTGTGACTTTAATAAATATTTAAAAAGTTCATAATAATTAAAGTTTTCAACTAATTCACTAACTTAAAACTGTTTGTTTTATGAGCATGTCCGTCTGTTGCAGGGTTGTGTATAAGATTGATGTTATTTAAGTATATTAGTACAGATATAACAGACAGCTTCTTGCTTTGTGGAGGTCGCTCTATGTAATATACAGTTATTCAGCTGCATTCGGTTGGACAGGCAGCAGACTCTAACATAGCTGGGAAAAGGCATCTCATGATCTTAAAAGATACATTCTTAGGGCAAAGTATTTGGGCTTGCGGACGGTGAGCAACGGGTAGCTCGCCGTCCGATAAGGACCAGGCCCGGGTCGATGGCGTGTTGTGATCCACGCGTTCCTCAAAAAGATGTCAGCACAACTGACGGGGTCTTCTAGGGCTGATGCCTACCGGGATCGCGGGAAAATCCGAAAGAGATACCGTGACCCCTGCCAATATACAGGCAAATGAAGGAACACGGGTGGGTTTTAGTCAGTAAGAGTCTGATACGCCCTCCCGCTCTGCCCAGAGTGGGAGAAGTTATTAGATAATTTCCCACTCTAAAAAAAGGGCAAAGTATTTAGAACATATTTTATGAAAAAGCCACTTTTTTTTGTAAGTATATACTTTATTGTACACCAGAAAATACATAGCATAAGCATAATAAGCCTATAATGTTCCAACTGCTGGGATACAGCCTCCTCTCTCTGAGAGGGTTTGGGCCATAATCCACCACGCGGGCCCAGTGCGTGTTGGTAAATGTCACATGTCTTAGAATTTTCGGTTCTAGGACATGCCGAAAAGACATCAAAAATAAATTCCCCATTGCATGATATTTTGCAAAACAACGTACGGCAAGGTACAGCAGTAGTTTTTAGATTATACTTTATTTATGAAACCAGAAGACTAAAGGTAAACAAACAACCACCCACTTGTTAAACCGCATTCCTTTATACTTGACCGCTAGGCAGGACACAATACCTAGTAATAATTAATTTGTAAAGAGGACCGTGACTTTTGCTTTACGTTTCTCTACCTGTCTGTAATTTCTGCCAGTGCAGTCTAAAATCCCTGCTCATTCAGAGGAGAAAAGAGCATTTTAATCACCACTTCCTCAGTGCAGGATGGCGATTTCTAACTTAAATAACAGTACCTGGTTGACCTTTTTAGGGTTCCGTTAAAAAACGGAACCCTTATAGATTCGTCATGTCTGTCTGTCTGTCTGTCTGGCTGTCTGTCTGTCTGTCTGTCTGTCTGTCTGTCCGTCCGTATGTCACAGCCACTTTTTTCCGAAACTATAAGAGCTATGCTATTGAAACTTGGTAAGTAGATGTATTCTGTGAACCGCATTAAGATTTTCACACAAAAATAGAAAAAAAACAAATAATTTTGGAGTTCCCCATACTTAGAACTGAAACTCAAAATTTTTTTTTTCATCAATCCCATACGTGTGGGGTATCTATGGATAGGTCTTTAAAAATGATGTTGAGGTTTCTAAAATCATTTTTTTCTAAACTGAATAGTTTGTGCGAGAGACACTTCCAAAGTGGTAAAATGTGTGTCCCCCCCCCTGTAACTTCTAAAATAAGAGAATGATAAAACTAAAAAAAATATATGATGTACATTACTATGTAAACTTCCACCGAAAATTGGTTTTAACGAGATCTAGCAAGTAGTTTTTTTTTAATACGTCATAAATCGTAAACTTATCGTTACTTGCTGCTACGGAACCCTTCATGGGCGAGTACGACTCGCACTTGGCCGCTTTTTTTTATTTTTTGGTTGGGAAATTATCAAATAACTTCTCCCGCTCAGCGCGGAGCAGGCGGGCGTGTCAGACTCTTACTGACTAAAACCCACCCGTGTTCCTTCAGTTGTCATGTTGCCGGGGGCCACGATCTCCCTTTCGGTTTTCTTCGCAAGCCCGGCAGGCATCGGCCCTATCGGACCCCGTCAGTTCTGCTAACATCTTTTTGAGGCGCGCGTGGAACACAACGCGCCGTCGAACCGTGGTTAACCTAGCTCTGCTCGGGTGAAAAGAGATAAACATATCGTCCAAGTACCAACGTTGTATCACATTCCCGAGGCTGTGAAAATATAGAGAATACGAATTTTCCCAGATATGAGACGATTTTTCGTCCCGTAAACCCCTATATTGCAACTTTTATCGAAATCGTTAGAGCCGTTTTCGAGAACTTGATTACAAATATATATATAAATATTGCTCGTTTAATAGTATAGGATATCACAATCAAAACAGTTTTGAAGGAAATTTCTAATTCATTGCTGAATTGTTTGAAAAATTCGTCTGCTCGACAACGTAAATAAAACAATGAATGTTTTTGAATTGTCAAAATAAATGGCATTGTCATTAGTGTGATAAGCAGGCTACCTCAGGTTTCTTACAATATTTTTCTTTATCATCAGCTAATGATAAAGATAACATAACATCACACCTGTAATACGTAGGGTAAGGCAGATGGTACACCCACATTACGCCAATAATGTTCAAATCCCATTTATGGGCGAGCTTATTGCCATCAATCGGGCACAAAACCCAGTTATGTGACTGTGTGTGTGTGTGCCTGTATGGGGGGGGTGTGTGTGTATGTGTGGTGTGTGTGTGTGAGTGGTGTGTATAAACCTATACATGTATGTCATTCTTCGTCTCATATATTGGCACGAAAATAGTTTATGTCGTGATAGGAATCAACTAATTTGCAGAGTAGTACCGGGTCTGACTGCCAAGGGTGCACCGAATGTATGTCGATCAAATGTCGCCACACGTGGAGGTTATTTATATGCTCTTACGTCAAACCTTCCTTAAACTATGACGACCTACGTCCTTAATTAAGGTATGTTAATCAAATTTTGTCCGAATTTTGTTGAATTTAGTCAAAATTTTAGTTAAATTTAAACTTAACCCACCCCTAGCTGCCAGTGAATATCTAGTTGTATGAATATTCATTGAAATAAGTTTAATGAACGGGTTCTTATGCATATAAATGCAACAACGAGCGAGTGTGAATAGCTGCTGTTTGGTGATAATACCCTGGTAATTATTTGTTATGAATTTATCGTTGTTGTGTCATATGTGCGTTAACAGGGTAGGCAGTAGTGTCCTTTTATGAGCTAATAACCGAAGAATGATCACCAATCCATTTACCAATCGTGGTGATCTGCGTGGTTTTTCACTGTTAATATTAATAGTCCTGCAGATCAAATTTTGACCATAGCGACCAATCTCAGCGGAGACTTCGGCGCGGGAGATATTAAGTATAGTGCAGGCGTGTGTGCACAGACACAGGTGCACCCTCTCTTCCGTCACTCTCATAGTCCGATGGGACTGCAATCCGAAACGACCGGCGCAGGGCCAACGGCTTAACGTGCTTTCCGAGACACGAGAGTATCACACCACCATCTTCCAAACTTTGGGCTGTTACTAAGAAATTCTAATAACACTTTGCCCGACCCGGGAATCGAAACCAGGTCCCCACGCGACCAAGAGATCAATGGAACAGTAACTGTTCCTCACGTGTTCACAAGTAATGCAAGCAAATTAAGATCGAATGGGATGGTATTGTTAATGATAATGATGCCATATTCCATAGCCATGTGTGAGATGTTATATATGCAAACAAGCAGCTGTGGGTGTAAGCTTCTGTGGGTTTTATAAAAAGGACGTAGGGGATGCTTGGTGTCCTTCTGAATCTAATATCTTTAAACGAGCAATTCTTGAATATACGTGTATACAGGGTGTTTGGCAGAACGTTGAACATACAAAAATGGTGGATAGGTGGGGTCATCAGCTACTTACTCAGCCCTACCTGGCGCCCTGGATTTTTTTTTTAAATTTGTTGCTTTCTTCTAGTTTCACCACTTTCTTAACTTTAAAGTATAATTTTTTTATTAAAAATTGGTAAAACAGGCAATATTTTTTTTTTTTTTAAATCTTTAGTGTTGGCAGATTCTTATAAAATTATTGCTTTATTCATATATTAGCTAGAAAAAAAGTTATGAGTCCTCAAAATTACAGAAAGATGTAAAAAATACTTAAATCTTAATTTCAACTTGCATTAAAAAAAATATCCAGGGGGCCAGGGCCAAATAAATTAGGGCTGAGTAAGTAGCAGATGAACCCACCTATCCACCATTTTCGTATGTTCAACGTTCTGCCAAACACCCTGTATATAATCTGAATCTCGGAAATGGCTCCAACGATTTTCATGAAATTTTGTATGTAGGAGGTTTCGGGGCGATAAATCGATTTAGCTAGGTTTCATTATTAGAAAACGTCGTTAAAAAAAAACTGGTCATCCAGATGTTGTTAATAAAATCAAACGTCTAACACACATTTCAGTGGTATTGTTTATTTGTAGAGGTCTTCGTGAGACCCATTGTCGGTACGAAACTTTGTATAAACTGATTAATTCTCTATTCAGGACCATCAAAAACTTTCTGCATTTAATTTTCCTACATTTACAGGTATTCCAAAACGATGCCTGTCTACCGCCGTATTAACATTTTCCAACAATTCTCTAAAAATAGCTGCACACGACGGAAACGCGGCTTCACATTAATCCAACACGTCAGTTTTCCATTAGAGGTAATTATTTTATCTCCGTTTTTAATTCACTGCCCTCCAGTGAAGAGTGTGTCAATAGTGTTGTGATAAGAGTAACATGATATCAACATGTTTACACGGTCTAATGCGTGTGAAACATCACTACATAGTATAAAACAAAGTCACTTTTTCTGTCCCTATGTATGCTTAAATCTTTAAAACTTCGCAACGGATTTTGATGCGGTTTTTTTTAATAGATAGAGTGATTGAAGAGGAAGGTTTATATGTATAATAACCCGGTTTATACCCGTGTGAAGCCGGGGCGGGTCGCTAGTTGTATTATAAACTACTAGCTGCGCCCCGCGGTTTCACCCGCATAAGTCTCGATCCTGTGAGAAAAAAAAAAGTATCCTATGTTCTTTTCCAGGGCATCATCTATATATGTGCCAAATTTCATCCAAATCCGTTCAGCCGTTTTAGCGTGAACGCGTAACAAACAAACTTACTTTCGCATTTATAATATTAAGGATTACTTCGTTTGGTTGACTGCCTCGTTGGTCTAGTGGTCACAAGCGCCACTGCTGAGCATGAGTTCCTGGATTCGATTCCTGGGTCGAGCCAAGTGTTATTGTGTTTTTCTATCTGAAATTTCTCAGTAGCAGCCCGGAGTCTGGATTTGTGCCCGGTTGATGGCAATAGGCTCGCCCCCTATTACATGGGACTTAAACATAACTGGAAAATGTGGGTGTACCTACTACAGGTACACCTCTGCCCAACCCTTCGGGGAAACAAGGCGTGATATTATGTTATGTACTTCGTTGGGTCTAGATTTGTGCCCATTTGATGGCAATAGGCTCGCTCCCTATAACCTACTTCCTATTTTGGACTAGCTTGACTGGCTTGCTGTGCCTCAGAAAGCACGTAAACCGTTGGTCCTGCGCCTGATTTCTCTCCGGTCGTGTCTGAGTGTCGTCTCATCGGACTATGAGAGTGAGGGAAGATTGAGTGCACCCGTGTCTGTGTACACACTTATTTATTTATTTATTTATTTAATACTTCAAGCACACAAATGTACAGAGGCGGACTTAATGTACTTACTCTTTCCTAAGATACAGACAGATTTTCTGCCTAGTTTAGGAAAGGGAGTCCTATGACCATTTTTATATGTGTTGTACTGGTTCTATTTATTTATAACATCTAATTATATAAGACAACTTTGTATACCATGTACAAACTACTTTTTGAAATAAAAAAATTATTATTATTATAATGCCAAAGGCATTTTCTACCAGTCAACCTTTGGGTGATGCAGAGACAAACAGTGGTAGGTGCAATAGCGAGAATTGAGGAATAAATATTTATTTAAATATAAAGGTATACATAAACATATATTTCCAATTATATATAAATATAAACAAAATTAAATATATATAAAAATATTACTAAAGCAAATAAGACAAACAATGGGAAATCATTACCGTTGTGATGATACTGCCAGCTTCCTGCGAATGTGCTCGCGAACTTTAACTTTAAAAGATAATCGGTTGGTCACCATCCTGATTTCCTGGGGGAGCGCATTCCACAGAGAGATAGACTGAACGAAAAAGGAAGAGTGAATGAAGTCTGTGCGGTGGGTGGGACATTGAAGAAGACGATTGTGAGATGAACGTAGATTTCTATTGTGGTTGTCGCAAATGTACTGAAAGTGCGGGACTAGATAACTCGGGGAAGACGGAAAGTTAAGAAATGAAAACAAGGTGGTCAGCGCCCTTTGCTCTCTACGCTGGCGTATGGGCAACCACTTTAGAAGCGAACGATGCGCAGAGACACTTGTGCACTATAATATAAATAACTCTATTTAAAGCTTATTTTCAAGGATTCTACACGAGCAGTTTGTGGATCAACGGTACGCGGAGGGTTCTAGATGCTCTGCATGTGCAATATAATAATAGCTTCAAGGTGCTGTTGAAGTTGCCCCGGTTCTGCAGCGCGTCTAGCATGTTTGCTGTAGCACGAACTGACGACTTTTATGCCATTATGAGGAAGAAGGCCGCATCCTTAATAAGCAGAATGAGGGCTAGCAGCAATAGTATTTTGAAAATCCTAGCTGAACAGCATGATGCACTAATACTAAAACACTTTGTCAGGTTGCTCGTGCGGCAGGGATGAATAATCTTATATATAAAATTCTCGTGTCACAATGTTAGTTACCTTACTCCTCCGAAACGGCTTTACTGATTTTTACCAAATTTTATAAGCATATTCAGTAGGTCTGAGAATCGGCTACTATCTATTTTTCATACCCCTAAGTGATAAGGGTTGTCCACCCCAAACAAATAATTGGCAAAACAACGTTTGCCGGGATCAGCTAGTAATTATATATATACAGGGTTACTGGTAACTCGACGTATTCCTTGCAGGACGTCATAGTAGGGTTAAAATGCAACAAATTAAGCCACCAAATGTTCTACCGAAATTCAGTAGTTTTTGAATTAGTTAAGAGTTTTAGTTTTTTTATGAAAAATCCCAGATTAAATCATTTGAAACCAATTTAAAAATGATTTACGGCGCGACTGTACTGAAATTTAAGTTATTATCATAGTTGACGCCGTAGCAGACCTTTGTTAATAATTAAAAGTTCAATAATGCCTGAAACTTTGGCAAATATCACTAACCAAACATTTAATTTTTTGTAATTTTTGCTATTACTTCATAAAAAATGTAGTCTAGTGCAAAAAAAAAATGCTACACCTGGTGTACAAATTACTAAGAAAATATCCTTGTCTTATCAGCTATCCAAAAAGGTATGAAAGTTAATACAAAATCATGGACTACATTATGAAAATCGTTTTTGATTTAGTACAGGCGTGCGTTTCACAAAAAGATGATTATTCGAAAAATCAAAAACAAAATCGTGAACATTATTATTCTTTTTAATCAATATTAAAAACTTTAATTACACACATTTCACACGTCTTGTTCGATGTGCTGCCCTCGGTTTCGAATACATGTTCTTATTCGCTTCCTTACTTCGGTTTTTGTTATTCTTGATGTGATTGTTGCCCTCATCTGGTCCGCCGTATTTGTAATTCTCTCCCTTAGTTCTTCAATTGAATTTACTGGGGTCACATAAACTAGATCTTTCATATGACCCCAGACGTAAAAGTCTAGCGGCGTCAGATCAGGGCTTCGTGCAGGCCACGGAATCGGCCCACCGCGCCCTATCCATCGGTTTGGATAGTTTTCATCCAGCAATTGTCGAATTGTGATTCGGAAGTGGGCTGGACATCCGTCATGTTGGTAAATCATATTTGCTCTTATTTCTTCCGGTACATCCGTGAGCAGTGCTGATAAATTATTTCTGAGGAAATCTTCATAAAGTTCCCCATTTAGTGTTAGGGGTAAAAAATGTGGGCCAATTAATTTGTCGTCAATAATACTCATCCAAACATTAAGCGAGAACCTTCGCTGGGATGCGGTTGGTTTCAGTTTTTTAGGGTTTGCTTCTGGTTTTGGTGCCCAGTAATGTAAGTTGTGGTAATTTGTGATACCATCACGATCAAAACATGACTCATCGGTCCACAGAATGTTTTTTAAAAAGTTTTCGCTGTCGGCGTCGGCACTTAGCATAAAACGACAAAATTCAAGCCGTCTCGGCGGATCTCCTTCTTCTAATGACTGGACTGGTTGATAATGGTATGGATGTCGGCCTGACAAGTGAACTACAGACCAGACTTTCCACTGTGACATACCAAGCTCACGCGCTACGATGTTTGTCGATGTGTTAGGATCGTCAATAAAACGTTGAAGAATAAGCTCCTCGTCCTCAGCCGTGTATCTCCGGGAACGACCAGTGTCAACTTGCCTGCTTCTTTGGACGCTGCCAGTTTCAGATATTCGCCGATAAGTCGATCCGAAGACACTAACGTCGGCGGTTGGGAAAGCGAAGTTGATATTCTCGCCGCGCCTCAGCAGCGTTACCGTCACAAAGTCCGTAACAGTACATTATGTCAGCGTATTCAGGATTAGAATATGCAGCCATAGTCAGCGCTTATGAAGGCACAGCACAGCACAAGAGCAAGATACGCAGCAACAGTTAGGGAAATAGCCAGTAACAAAACACGAGCTTGCGCGACGTAGAGTTGAAACTAACTAACGCTGACGACCAAATTTTGCAAAATCGCACCCCTGTCATGCCGAGAGAACAATAGCGACCAATCACAAAGCTCCCCGAGTGTTTGGAGTTCAAGCGCAGGTAAAAACTACGAATAATACGAATACGAAACAATAGGTTGACCGTCTCGCAATTTTACCTGCCCCCCATAAAACTCTTCTCTTCCCTGGCACACATGCAAAAGTATTGACAATCATACCTTTCTGAATAACTGATAAGATAAGGATATTTTCCTAGTAATTTGTACACCAGGTGTAGTATTTTTTTTTTGCACTAGACTACATTTTTTATGAAGTAATAGCAAAAATTACAAAAAATTAAATGTTTGGTTAGTGATATTTGCCAAAGTTTTAGGCATTATTGAACTTTTAATTATTAACAAAGGTCTGCTACGGCGTCAACTATGATAATAACTTAAATTTCAGTACAGTCGCGCCGTAAATCATTTTTAAATTGGTTTCAAATGATTTAATCTGGGATTTTTCATAAAAAAACTAAAACTCTTAACTAATTCAAAAACTACTGAATTTCGGTAGAACATTTGGTGGCTTAATTTGTTGCATTTTAACCCTACTATGACGTCCTGCAAGGAATACGTCGAGTTACCAGTAACCCTGTATATATATGTCGGATCCGGTCATTAGTACGGACACGAAACGAATCGCAATCGCACCATTGGCGACATCAAGTTATCTACCCACACCAGAAAGCGCGCTTCTACAGAGTCGTGATGTTTTAAGGCCACGGCGAGGAGGGATGGAGCCTCGAATCGCATCGGAGTCAAGACGTCGCGGAACTGTTCTCGATTCGTGGTGCTCAGTTATTGTGTTAGTTGTAATTTGTGATCATTTTGTTAATTGGTGATTTTAATAAACGACGTCGCACCCGGTGTATGTATAAATTAGCTAGTGTGATTAATTTGATTGTTAATTGTAATGTGATCTGAACTGCAAACTGTTTTTTCTATTGCGCATTAACCAACACTACCCACACTACGCCCACAGTAGTTAAAATATCGCTGATAATAACGAGAGTCACATACCCGTCTCCGACATTTAGTTAATAAATACTAACCCTTAGTTGATAAGTTTGTTTTTGTACTAACCATTTGACCAATGTTGTCAAATAAAATAAATAATATCTTCCGCACCGAAGGCCAGTTTTCGTTAAGATTGGCTGCCATGGCCAAAATACAGTCTGGACGACTACTTGGGACTTTAAAATAATTGGCGAAATGTTGGTGTACTATGTAACTACATCTCTGCCTAAGCCTTTTTGGAAAACTGGCGTTGTGTTATGTATGATGTATGTTTGCGTTATGCTTCATTGGCTTAGTATTTGTAAGCCTATTATTAAGCGCGGCGCGTCATGGGTTATGGAGTTTTTCGCGGTCGAAGTGTTATTGAATTTTTCCTTTAGGGAATTGTAAGTAACAGCCTGGACCCTTGATTCGGCTGCCAACCGCGTCCCCGACAGAGGTGACCTTGGTTGGCGACAGGCAGAGCTGCTTGAAATTTGCTCGTAAACCACCAACAACACGGTTGTTAACCACCAAGGTCACCTCTGTTGGGACGCGATTGGCAGCCATGTAGCAAGCCCTTAAGTTGCCTACAGATCTACATACATACATACATAAACTCACGCCTTCTTCTCAAGTGGGTAGGCAGAAACTACAGAACGCCACCTGCTACGATCCTTACATACTCCTTTTGCCTCGTTTACGTTCATACATCTGGTCATACACGCACGCCGGTTGCGAATACTACGCACTTGGCCTTTCTGAAGAACATCACCAATAAGGTCAGTATAAGTCCTCCTAAGGCGTCCCCGCCCGGCCTTTCTCTTCACATCAGCCTTGTAAATACATTTTGTTAGTCGCCTTTCATTCATCTTTTCAACTTGCCCAAACCATCTCAGCATACCCTTTTCAATTTTTGTCACCACATCTTCTTTTAAATTACACCGCTGTCTTATCACATCATTCCTCAGCCTACAGATCTACACTTTTTTTATTTAGTACTCCTTCGCCATGAGGGGCAGAAGTATCTACTAAAGAAAACACGTATTTCGACCGTCAAACATCGGGCAAATCTGTAGACAATTGGCTCGTAACCTACTGTTAGGTTTCAATTTATTAATACGTAATTGTTGGATATTGTACTGGCAACACCCAAAGATTTGAAATGTGAAAATGGGGGCATAACGACCTGCGAGGTCGGGCGCGACGGTAAGACGTGCTTAGTGGCTGTGTCGGTAAAAAGATAGATTGGCATAGTATTGGTTGGAGATCTACTGTAAATTAAGGTAACCTATTAGTTTTATGGTAAATATTACAATACTGATTGAATTGTGATATTATGTGGGGAATAGGAGATGTGATGGTATGGTGTAGAATATTGAATTTGATGTTGGCAAAGAAATATCTTCATAATGTGCACATATCGAAATGATCCTGAATCTATGCTTAATTTGAATGACAGAAAAAATATTTTAAAAAATCAAAAAAACAATACTTTTTATGGAATTAAAAAAATGTAACAAAACTGTATAACTTTTAAACTAAATCAACTATCGCGATGAAACAAACTCCATAATAATTGGAAGTAATTAGGCGTCCACATAAAATGAAAATTGAGAAAAAAACTACCCTGAATTGAAAATAAACATGTATTTTAGCAAAAATCTGTATTTTTTTCATAAATTTTTACTGTAATTGTAAAATTTATAAAAAAAGATGCCAAAGAGAAGAAAAAAAAATTTTAGATTTTTTTTATTGTAAAAAAAACTTAAATAAAAAATGTTTTAATATTTTTTACATCGATTAAATGAAGTATAGATTCCCTCTTTTCGATATGTGCACATTATAAAGAATCACACTGTATACCTATTGTTTCACAAGTAGGTACCTACTTACACTACAAATTGGACTACAGCAAATCTACTTAGGAGCAGAAATAGCAGTGTTCAAAAGGAGACTAAATTACCCATAACTAACTTCATAATCAGCCTATAATGTTCCCACTGCTGGGACAAATCACTAACAAAACTAACAAATCACAAACACTCTTCGAGAGTGAGTGAGCAGTAATCCACCACGCGGACCCAGTGCGAGTTGGTAGATGTCACATGTCTTCGAATTTTTGGTTCTAAGACATGCCGGTTTCATCACGATGTTTTCCTTCACCGTTTTGAGAGCAGTGGTGATGAAATTGTTTACACAAAGTAAAGCACCTGCTTGGGTTCGAACCCACGACCTACAACTCGTAAGTTGGGGTCGTTACCACTGGGCCACCACTGTTCTTTAATCAATTTTTTTTGAAGATTTCAGGGTTCCTCTTACCTAATCTAAATTACCTAAAGTAAATACTAATCACGAATGAAAAATGTACCTAACACATATATTTTTCTGTAATCGAATTCTCAATTCCGCGATGGAATACCGTTCCGATCAAACACGTCAATAACTAGAAAATTATTACATTATAAAATACCTCGCACTTCTTCAAAGTTATTTGGTATATTAGAAAATATATTTTTCCATACACGAGTACGGTACAGATTTATATCATTTCCATACGTTTCTAATATCGTGCCAATATTTCGATTTGTAACTTTATTAAAAATTCTTTGAACATCTATGAGATAGGTAGGTGGATCTTATTGCAACTGAAAAATTTGGTATTTGATACGTAGGTCGAAAATAATAATATAGTTTAAAAAATATGCATATCTGGGAAAGTCGATTCGTTATTTTTCTTAATGAATACTGTCAAGTTTGGTGTTTGCTACATAATACCTACTCATCTAGTAATTTAGAAAATCTTATTTAAAAAAAAGTGGCACTCCGGGAGTGCCACTTTTTTGTGCCAACAGAATTGAAAACTTGAACAATTTTACTGTGCAGGAAATAATGTATCGCGCGTTGATGTCTTTTTAATGGTCAAAAGCTGGTGTCGTAATAGTGTCGCGAAATAAATTGTTTTTTATTCTCAAAAATGCCCAACGCGAATAAAGAAGTTTCCAATTCAAAAATCTTTCATTATGTCATAAAACTATGGTATATTTGATAGATAATAATCACAAAATAGGAGGTATCTTTCAACGTGGTGAAGGGTGGTCGTTTTGGGGGACTATCTTATGTAATTTTGACGTTCAAAAAGTGCTGATTCTCAGCCTAGTTTGAATAATTTACTTTTGAATTTTGTTTTTTTTTCTTTTTGAACGATCAAATATTTTATTTTTAATCAAGTACTAACATAACTACATTAGGTGGTTCGATTATGTAGCGTTTTTATTACTTACTTTCACGTTGAAGACAGAGCTCAACTTTTTTCAGTCAACTGGTTTAACATTCTTAAAAAAATAAACGCAGCAATACGATTTAAAATTACAAAAACTTAAGCACCACTCAAAAACCCCCATAACTTATCCCCATGGAAATGTAAAATAACACATTTCATAAGATCACCCTTCGATTATCTCGGTTGAGTACGTCTACCAATGTATTCATGGTTCAATATAAATGTAAACGCGACTTCATACATACCCATACAATTACTCCATGCAAACGATGGGGGCTGAGGGAAAAATATCCTCTCACAAGGTTTCATTAAAACCGCCTATGACTCGCCTTAAGTGGCTCTCAAAGTTAAGGCAAAGGAGAGAAAAAACAGTAGGTAGGGTCACCTTTCTTTTACCTTTTACTAGCTCATCCGTCAGACATTATCCTGTCAAAATTTCAATTTCGATTTTTCGGCTATTCATTTGGGTTTTTCCTTATTTTCTTTTTTCCTAAAATATCTCAGTAATGAGGCGAAAAAAACAAAAAGAAAATACAATATTGAAATCGGTCGAGCCATTTTCGAGTTTTCGCGAGACTAATGTACGGCAATTGATTTTTACTAGTTTTTCACTGTGTGTGTGGCTGGTGAAATTACTAAGTCTAAGTGAGATTTTTCAACACTTAGGTAATTTAATTATGGTCGTGGGTTCGAACTTAAGCAGACGCTTTACTTTGTGTAAATAATTTCATCACCACTGCTCTTAAAACGGTGAAGGAAAACATCGTGAGGAAACCGGCATGTCCTAGAACCAAAAATTCGAAGACATGTGACATCTACCAACCCGCACTGGGCCCGCGTGGTGGATTATAATAGCCCACTCCTTTTCATAAAGAGGAGGCCTGTGTCCCAACAGTGGGATTATTATAGGCTGATTTTGCAATTTAATCATAATTTTGAAGTCCCTGGTGAAAAAAATCTTCTAAGTTTAGCAGTTTTTGTAATATGCGGAACTTCATCAGGTCAGATCTTTTATTTATTCGTCTGAAAAACTATAAAAGATTACTCAGGTTTTCGTTGATTTTTATGATAAAATTAAATTGTGATATCGGGTCCGGTTATGTTATCAAGTTCAACCTAATCTCTACTTAACGTCGCTTGGCGAAAGTTTGAGAAACGCTGGCTCCTTATTAAGAAATAAGTGTTTGACTTGATTTATTACAATCGGCACATCACTCTGTATTGTATATTCACATGTGCGTACGACTGACACAGATCGGAGATTATTTTAGGCGAAAGCGTTAGGGTAGCCCGCGAAATTCATATTTTCTAACGTTTTTTTTCAATTTGCAGGTCAGGTTTTAAGTTGATCAAAATATGAACCATTTAGCTGGCAGGGGGGACACTTGACTCTAACAAAAATTAGCACTTTAAAGCTTAATATTTCGCAAACGCATTCCTGAATCCAAAACTGGTATTCACATACTCACAATGTTTTTGGGTGCGTTCCGACTTACGCCGTAATCGATTTGAGCGTGCTAACACCCGTACCGTGTTAGCGTTATCGCGATAACGATGTCCCGTGAATCGTCATAGATGACGTCATGACATGCGCCATCTTGCGATAACACTGACCATGCCCTAAATTAATATCACCGTGAGCACTGTCAAAAATGACAGTTGTGCTGTTTTGTTTTGAGTTGAATCTTATTTATAAAATAACGTGGCAATTTCGAAATTGTGCTTCTGGCTACAGTTGCCACCTAACCAAAGAAGAAGAAGAAATTTGTGGTGTATACCCAAAGAAATACTGTAATCCAACCATCTTGTGCAAATTTTGGGGTTATGTTATAAGTTTTGACAATGAGCGACCACTGTGAGCAGTGTGAGCACGTTCACGAGCGTCCCGAGTAGTTGACAGCTCTGAGCTGTCATAATCGTGATATGTAACTAGGAACGCGAAGTATCGATGTGAGCGCTGTGAGCGATTAAGGCCTAACTCGGAATGCGGCCTTTGTAGGACCTTTCCAATGATACCCCACACCAAGAGATAGAAAAAAAACCATAAGAATAGGGGAAGTACAACAAAAAAAATTTTTTTTTTCATAATTTTGTTTTACCACTTTGTCAGCGTAATTAATATGTATACCCATGCCAAATTACAGCTTTCTAGTACTAAGAGTCTCGGAGCTAGACCGCGGACAGACAGACAGATGGACATGACGAAACGATAAGGGTTCCTTGTTTACTACGGAATCTTAGAAACGTTAGAAAATTTCAATTTCGAAGGCTACATTAGCGCATCCCCCTTAACAAAGAAAACCTCTCGGAAGCTACTTGACTTATTGCTACGTGTATTATTAGGGGTTGTTTTCAGTATCAGAATAGGCGCTACAGACCTATAGATTTATAGCACCTAATTCTATAGTTCGTTCCAAATGTATCTGATGAAAGTGTTAACAAACACTGGGAAGTTTTGATTAACTGGTTTTTTTGATTAAGTAGGTAACATGTTTAAATTGTAATTGAAAATGTGTCGATGAAAATTGAGGTTATTTTTATAACCTCAATTTTCAAATGAAAAACATCTTTAAGGTGATTTAAAATTATAATTTCGGGTTTTAAAATAATGAGCACTCAAAAATCACAATTTGTAAGTGACACTACAAATTGGCATACACAAAGTGCGTTTCCTGAAATCCTGACCCATTTGTTTATTTTTTCATCGGATTCTTTTATTTTATTTTATTTTATTTATTAAGGGATAATAAACAACTACAACAAATAATAATACTTAGAGTTTACATAACTTTTTGGTGACAATGCTGCAGTCCACTGCATTATCCGCAGGTAAAACATATTTAAAATCAATGGTTGCCACTAGACGAGCATTACCAGAATCAACAAATATTTTTTATTAAATAAATAAGTTACATAAAGCTAGCTATAGCTACAAAATCAAATTAGATGAGAAACAATTTCATTTATTATACTTAAATTAAGCAATAAATAAATAATAATAATAAGATTCAATTATGATAAAAATGTTATAATATTAGATTTAAATTTATATTTTGAATATGCAAATATATCAATATCAATAAAATTTGAATTATAGGATTCCAACATTCTATGAATAGGGCAGCGTAAGCCAGAGTTCGTACGACAAGAGCTTAGCGCGAACAGAGTACGTGCACGAACCTGACGCGCGTGAACTGTTCGGGGGACAGAATAGCAAAGCTTACTCATTAAATCAATGGCATCAAAATTATTGTGAACAATATCATAAAGCACGTTGGCCTCCAGGTATTTGCGCCGGTTCTCCAAGCTGATGAGCTTGTACTTATCCAGAAGTTGGGAGTATGACAGATAAGTCTTAGCCCCCTGACATCTGTAGTACATAGCACGGAGGTACTTGCGCTGGACTCTTTCTATTCCAACTACGTACTTTTGGTAGAAGGGGTTCCAAATAGGGACCGCATATCCTAACTGAGAGCAGACAACACCTACCCGATACTCTAGTACAGTATTAGGTAATTATTATTTTTATTATTTATTATAACCATGGTCCACACTGACAAAAAACAAACAAAAATACTTAAAAGATGTTATTAATAATTATATCTTATATATATTAGCAGAGCCACAGTTTTACAATTCATGACTTCATGTACCTAGAGCAAGTTATAAAAGAGCTTGTAGGCGATGAAATAGATCAGTTTAGATAAGTCTTATATTTTTCTGAATGTACTTACCGTTTTGTCAAGTGAAAGGCGACTTTTTAAAGAATTAGGTACTTCAACAGAATGCAGCTGCGTCCTTCTGTCTGTACCTAATGTCAACAAACAATGATCACCAATTCATTAACTGTAAAAGTTGTAAATATATATATATATATGTATGACCTTAGAGTTGAGGGACATCAAAAGGAACACGTTGTGTATCACATTATTATATTGTTAGTATAAAAATGATTTTATAGTTTAATAGCTATGCCCCGCGGTTTCACCCGCGTAAGTCTCGATCCTGTGGGAATGTCGGAATAAAAAGATCCTATGTATTAATCCAGGTTATAAACTATCTGTGTGCCAAATTTCATCCAAATTGGTCCAGCCGTTTGAGCGTGAAGAAGAGGCAAACACACACACTCACAAACTTTCGCCTTTATAATATTAGTGTGACTATTCGCCGCGCAGTGGTGGCTCAGTGGTAACGGCCGCGACTTACGAGTTATAGGTCGTAGGTTCGAACACTGACAGGCGCTTTACTTTGTGTAAATTATTACATCACCACTGCTTTCAAAACGGTGAAGGAAAACATTATGAGGAAACCGGGCATGTCCTAGAACCGAAAAATTCGAAGACATGTTGACATCTACCAACCCGCACTGGGCCCGCGTGGTAGATTACGGCCCATCCCTCTCACAGAGAGGAGGCCTGTGTCCCAGCAGTGGGAACATTATAGGCTGATGATGATGATGATTCGCCGCGCGGCGATTTGGGAAACTTTTACGCCTATTTTGTATACTCCCATTGTTGTGTTGTGTGTCGGGTCGTCGAACTCTAAGATAAGGACCTCACGATAGCAGATGCATGCATGCCGTCTATTGGGACAGGTTTACTCAAACTGTTTCAGGTTTTTTACCAGTGAAATGTCCCCCCTAAAATCAAACAGGGGGGCCCCGCCCCTTCCAATTTTACTACCAGGTAAAGAAGGTTTCTTTGTGGTATTCTTCACAGAGTTTAGGGTCGCTGAGTGCCCTTCGACGCATCGGAACATTCCTCCGAATATTTAGTGAAGCAGAGAAGAATAACTTAGCCAGCAATATTGCCCTAGAAACATTTGTTTTTTTTTAGATGCTTTCTTTGTTTATTTATATGCAACCAGTGTTTCGCATTCTAAATTAATACATTAGTATTAGGTAGGGTAGGTAGGGTAGGCAGGGTAGACAGGGTAGGCAGGGTAGACAGGGTAGGCAGGGTAGGCAGGGTAGGCAGGGTAGGCAGGGTAGGCAGGGTAGGCAGGGTAGGCAGGGTAGGCAGGGTAGGTAGGGTAGTAAGTGATAAAGTTGGTCCACCCCAAACATTTATATGGCAAAACAACGTTTTCAGGGTCAGCTAGTAATATGTATAATCTTATATATAAAATTCTCGTGTCACAATGTTAGTTACCTTACTCCTCCGAAACGGCTTTACTGATTTTTACCAAATTTTATATGCATATTCAGTAGGTCTGAGAATCGGCTACTATCTATTTTTCATACCCCTAAGTGATAAGGGTTGTCCACCCCAAACAAATAATTGGCAAAACAACGTTTACTGGGGTCAGCTAGTATTTTGTATAAACATTTGGTTTAGATTTAAATGACATTCTTAGGGAATTCGCTTTAAAGACGGGCTGAGAGGCGCAATGTCTTTGATATCGTCCAGAGAATCTTCGCATTTTATGTAATAAATAAAATATTCTATAATTTGATTGATCTAGTAATTTCTGTTTTGTCTTATCTGCAGTAAATTGACCGGAGGAAGCCGGGGGCTTCGGAGATTGAAGGAAGGGCCACCAAAGATGTTTGCCCCCCGTCATAGAGTAGGTCTTCCGCGGTCCCAGCTCAGCCCGGATGCTACCCTGCAATAAATAACACGATATTTTTGATATTTAATGTCTGGACTTTAAAAGAGAATTTGACCCCTGAATTTTTTTCGCCATCTCTTCTGGTCGTTAGATAGGAAATTTCGACTCCATCTATAGATGGAGTCGAAATTTCCATACTCCATTTGAAATAAGATTAGACATTTAACTAAACCTTTTTTACAGTCCATTCAACCGATTTTGACTTCTATTGCGTTGGTGGCATGACAAATGGCAGCTGCAGTAAACAGTTGGTTTGTAACCATTTTTTTTGCTCTTAATGCCATCCTTATGCCTACGGTATAGAAGTCAAAATCGGTTGAACGGACTGTAAAAAAGGTTTGTTTAAATGTCTAATCTTATTTCAAACGGAGTATGGCATATTTTCTTTTTAATTTGTCGTGTAAAATTGATTCTGAAATCCTATTTACAGAATAAACAATTTCATTTCATTTCTCAATACCGATGTCAAATCATAAATAGTACCTGGGCGACCGAGCTCTGCTCTGGTGAAAATAGAGAATGCTCATTTAATAATATAGGATAGTACCTACTAATTCCATGCTGCCACGATAGTAGGTACTTACTAATTCCAAAGATCATTATTCTAATGTAATGTCAATAATGTCATGTAATTTTTCATTATCTTGTTCTAAACTTTGGGCGACCGAGCTCTGCTCGAGTGAAAATACGGAGAAAACAAATTTTCCCAGATACGAGACCTAGCTAGATCGATTTTTCGCCCCCGTAAACCCCTATAATGCAACTTCCATCGAAATCGTTAGATCCGATTTTGAAAACGTGAGTAGGTACAAATATATATACAAACAAATATTTATAGGTACAAATATTGCTCGTTTAATAGTATAGGATATTTAAGTTTCATAAGTAACTTTATAATAAATAATAGTTATTAAATAAGTAAAATAAATTTTAGATTTTATTTTGGTACTTACTTAGTTTACGTTAATATTCATCTTTTGTAAGATTGAGGAATAAAGGCATGCATTTTCCTTATCCATTTTCTGACATGATTTTCCAAAAGCACCACAAAATTTTTAAAAAAACTCTTCAGACCATAACTTCGCGGGATAACAAACAATCTGACCCTGTTTTCCTTTAATTCTAAAACGACAATTAATTAAAAATGCCATTTTACAATATTTTTTCAAGCTGACGACGCTTCACAATGAAAAATTACTTGATCAAGTCTAATGCGGAACCAAGCTGTTTTACATAGAATAATAGCCGACTCTCATTATTATGCAAAACTTAGCAATTTTTTAATTTTTTATGATGGTTTGTCAAAGAAGCTGGTTAGTTAAGTGTATTCTTAGTTTTGTTATTAGAAGAAACAGTTTTAGTCTCTCTTTCCTCTTATTATCCCGATCCACAACAAAGAAATGAATACGTAGTAGGTATAACGAAGCAGTCCACTTAGAGCACCCGTCCGAATAGCACCTGTGCGAATAGCACCTAGCCTAGTCCACGAAAAACGTCCTATTTTTAAATGTCGCCTAGACAAATTTTGTTATGTACGTAAATATGTGTAATTAATAAACATTCCAGTGATTTTTATCGATATCATTCATTTAATAACGTCCTGTAAAACAAATACATCCCAGCAGTAGGCTGCTGAGTCGCAGGTGCTATTCGGACGGGTGCTCTAAGTGGACTACTTCGGTATAACGCTCGCTTATTTACTGCGAAATAAATTGATCTCTTTCTTAGTTAAGAATACCTTAAGGACAGACAGAGCTGATGACAGATCCTACGTAATACGCCTGCACGCTATTTCCGGGGCTGAATAATGTCGCCAAGAAGAAAACGAAGATATACCAAACTGTTGGGCCAGGCAAACCCGCGATGGTCTGAGACTGTTTAAATTCACGTTGAGTGCGCTGGGCCATCGCAATAGAAGTCAAAATCGGTTGAACGGACTGTAAAAAAGGTTTGTTTAAATGTCTAATCTTATTTCAAACGGAGTATAGTTTAACATCGGTAAACCACGATGTCCGAGGAGGCTCACATTGCATAGTTTTGTACCATATTCTAAAAAATATTAAAAAGAGAAAGAGTTTTATAACATAAAGCAGCAGGTATGCTGGAAGAGATTTCATTAGAAATAAGCATCACCTGCTGTTCCTTTTGTCTTGTCTGTGTATTATTTGTGTGTAAATAAATAAATAAAATCATGGCTGTTTTACCTAAAGGGTTAAGCAGAGGACCTTTAGTACCTACTGGCGAAATGTGGGTCATTTCGCCAGTTAGATATATTTAAGTCCCATGTAATAGGGGTGAGCGGACACAGCGGTTCGCTAGGTAACGACGCAGCGGACGAACTTGCTAGAAGAGGTTCTGGCACGGCAGTCTATGGACCCGAACCTATCGTACCAATCCCTTTAACAAATACGCAGGTGGCTACGGGAGTTCACCCTCACACAAGCGGAGTACTGGTGGACCTCGACACCAGGCTGCAGGCAGTCCAAGGAAGCTATGCCATCCCTGGATAGCAGGCTAACCAGGCGTTTATTACGCCTGGACAGGAACGGCCTGCGCCTGGTGACGGGAACCATCACGGGACACTGCTCGCTAAACACAACATACTTCCACACAATAGGCATAACGGACAGCCCTCTGTGCAGGGCATGCATGGAGGCTGAGGAAACCGTCGCGCAAGTGCTCTTCGAATACACAGGCGTCACCCAGATTAGAACAGAAACCCTCGGGTCACCCAGATCTTTTACAGATGTTCTGAACAAACCAGGAGTTTTGATTAACTTCTGGAGGGAGGTGGGCTGATTGGAATAACCACCAAACGGCCGCCATGGCCCACGCACAATGGTCCACCTGACGGACTAAGTGCGGAAACCAAACCCCATAACATAGAACATAGATAGGGGCGAGCCTATTGTCATCAACCGGGCATAAATCCAGACTCCAAGCTGCTACCAAGAAATTCCTGTCGGAAAAACGCTTCTCCTGACCTGGAAATCGTAGGTACCAGGTCTTCACGGTCAGCAGTCGCATTTGCGTCTACTAAAACTAGAATAACGAGGCATAAAGAAGTTCCTAGCTTCACAAAAGTATTTTGCATAGTTCTCGAGGAAACTAAACAATAAAACAAAAGATATATTAAAACGAACACTATAATAAACAAACAAACATTTACAGTTGAGGCTCGTGCAGACCAGCACGATGTCGCGGGCGCGGCAAGGACCGCGTTGCCGGTCGCGCTGCCAGTCACCCTGCCTGTCGCGCTGCCTGTCGCGCCCGGGACATCTCCATCTTTCTCAATCCAATCACTGTACTCAGAGACGCGAGTAAACAAAGAAGTCTTATCAAAATTCTTCCCGCTCACAACACCGACCAAGATCCCTTCATTACCGACCTCATTGGGGTCTCCGGTACGCATGCACAGCAGCGGCCCACCAGAGTCACCCCTAGCAACGTCTGTGACAGCAGTCGCCGTGCAAATAAACGAATTCATATTCATTTCCCACATTAAGGAGCACTGCCGCCCGGAAATGGGTTCAATATCAGCCGTAAGCAAGACTGGCGAGGTTTTGGCATTCGAATCATGACTAACTCTTCCGTACCCAGCGGACACACATTGACTCTTATAGTCGGACATCTTTGTCGCAAGTTTCACATAATTGACATTGTTGTTATAGACCCACGGTTCTTCCACCACTGCTATTGCAATATCGTATGAAGGGAAATTGAAGTCCTTGTGTAAAATCGCTTTTGTTATGTGTCTCCACTGGGCGTCTGCTGTGGTTTCTGGTATCCCGGTGTGTATGATGTCCGTCTTCATGCTGCCTGCCACGACGCGCACCGCTTCCGGGTGCTTCTCGTTATAAAAATTGTTAACTTCGAAGCAATGCGCTGCTGTCAGCACCTTTTTCTCAGCAATAATGCTGCCACCACAAAGATTCTGCCATACAAACTTATCTGGCTCAAGTTTTTGCATGAGTTCCTTGATAGACACTAGGAATGGGAACTGCCCTTCTCCTGCAGCTTTACCGTTAACAACGGTGGGTGTTATGCTGAATTTGGAGAACCTTAGAGTTGTTATAACACGCCTGTCATATTCACATATTACAGTTTGAATGAGAAAAGTAAGAATTGTAAAGACGTTCATTAGTAATTTTGTTCATTTCCGAAAATGGGATGAAATCCTTTTGTTGATCTGTTTAACTTTAGTTTGACCGGGTTTGACAGTGGGTTTGACTGGTGGTCCGTTCTTCATTTTATATAATCTGGGAGCATAAATAATACGTCTTTTTGTCAATAGAACTCTATGCCGTTTAAATTGAGTTCTTGGATTAAAACCAAGCAGGTCTTTCGACCAGAAAATGCGTGGGAATGACTAAAATATTTTAGAAAAAGAACCTACAAAAGAAAAGGGTGATTCAAAAAAAAAAATCAGCAATACTTTTTTCACAAACAAAAACAACATTATCTTTTCTAGCACAAAATCTTTCAGTATACCATTATACTCTTTTCAAATCAATCTTAATACCAGCCTTACAATCAATTGGGCCCCATAATTACAGGCCAGGACAAACAAAGCCGCGGCCAACCATATTTGCCGCCTGTGCAAACATTCCGCCTCCCTAATGCAGACTAATGATTGTTAAAGATAGTCTTAATCAAAGACACTCTTGACACCCTATTATTACCAAGAGGGACGCAATTAATGCTTAATTTATAGTCAGGATTTTATTTTCGTTATTGCAGGCTTATTTTCTTGTAATTGAGACTTTTTACAAGATTCTGTATAAGGTGAAAATTGGGCGATTGGGGCACGCACCTCTGACTTTTCGGATTCATGTGCGTATTGTATAATTAATCACTTGCTTCAAAAACAGTAAAGGAAAACATCGTGAGGAAACCGGCATGCCTGAGAGATATTTCTCGACGGTATGTGAAGCCAAGTCGAAGACCCATGGGCGGCTTTAAAACTCTGACACCAGGTTAGTCAGTAACGACAGATAACGTAGAAGATGATTGAGAGATTAAGGGTCAATAGTGTGAAACTGTAATTTATAGAAGATTGTATACTAAGGCTCAATTTACATTGCGAAGTGTCAATTTCATCTCGTCGAGTGAAAAGGCAAGCGAATTCGCAGAAATACTCGAGAATTCTCGCGACTGTGCCGTGAGCTGTAATAGGCGTTCGCGCTAGACTAGACGCTTGACATCGCACTGCACCTCCCTTCGCACCACTTCCCGCGGATTTGCTAGACGCCGCCGGCGGTAGATGCGGGAATTCCCGAGAATGCTCCGGCCTGTTTTTTACTATTTTGTACGTTTGGTAGGTACACAATATTGAAATAGAGTTCATTGTGCTATGTACAATTCTTTTTAAAATATTGACTTCCTTTCCTTTCTGCCACAATGTAAATTAAGTCTAATGGAAACTTTTTTTATGGAAATTATACCATTTATAGAAGAAACACACGGCTACACATCAAGCTATATATTTCCAGTTTATGCTGATCTCGCATTGTATAGGATTTCCGTACAATGCGAGGTCAGCTTATACTGGAAATGTATAGCTATGGCCTCTCATCATCTGCCTAGCGGCTACCAGTCTCACCGGATGCAGCTGAATACCAGTATTTTACATGGAGTGAATGCCTACTACCTCCACAACCCAGTAACTGGGTAATACGATACCCCTTGGTAAGACTGGTTGTCAGACTTTCGATCTTCTGAAGACCCGTAACCACTGCCAAAGATCTACAAATCACAGACGCACCAACAGTTTAACGTGCTTTCTGAAGTACAAAGGTGTGTCGATATGTAATGGATGGTCGCCCATCCACAGTTCGATCTCTGCAACCTTCGATGGTCTTATTGGTAAATTACAACAACCTGCACGCATCGATCTATTTCCAATATTAGGTTTTATGCATTCTACTCCGCTGGTGAATATGCCTGTCCAGTATAGGGCCGATCTGTCCATGCTAAATTTGTGGATACAGCACTACATGAGACGTGCCACATTATTACTGGTTGTTTAAATACGACCCCGATTCGAATGCTTTATCCACTAACAGGCATTGCGCCTCCAGAAATTCGCTGGACAATAGCCAACCGCATCGAGAGGGCGAAGCTGCAGGATGACCCACGCCACCCAATGCACAACTACAGTGTCCCAGAGTCGCAAAAGTTTTCTTGGTGCGTGAGTTTAATCCCTTCACAGCAAGATGTGACCTTTGCCAAGAGCTTAATTAAACCTTTATAGACCTGGGAACATAATAATTAATTAATTAATTTTTATTCAATAAATCAAGCAACAAGACTCATAGTGTTAGTAACTTACAAAATACGTTAGTAAAACATTAACACAGAAACAATTTGTGACAAAACTTTAATACAGAAACAATTAACACAGAAACAATTTGTGACATCACTGCTGCAAGGTGACAGGCCCAGCCGATACCTTGCAGCAGTGGTTCACAAACGCACAATCTAGCCTGCTTGCTACCATAGACAGGATGCTGTTGGTGCTGCCCCGCACCCTACTAACCAGGGATGCGCACCGCTTCCGCATCACAGTGTAGAAGCAGTCAACGCGTGCTTCAGCAAACATCCCTGATGCGCTGCAGTATCGAGGCAACCCCATCAGCACCCTGAATGCGTTATTGTATTGGACGCGAAGGGCGCCGTATGATTTTTGAGTAAAATGAGCCCACAAACTGCAAGAGTAAAAAGACGTGAGTAAGCACTAAATATAGTGCGCCTGACCTCCTTAGAGGCACGCCTGAATCTGCGGGCAATCATGTTAGCTCTCACACACAATACATAACAAAAATACAAACACAATACATAATGACATAATGATGAGTACATAGATAATGATTTAAAAAAAAATCGGATTCGAGATTTTTTCGTTTCTTTGCATTTTCCGGGAAAATTTACCATAGTAGTTTTTTTTTTATACCATCAGAAAGTAAAGATTTCAACTAACAAAAAACCCACCGACTTTTTTAAAAAAGCTGATATTTTGACGGGAGAATTTTTGATTGAAAATTAGAGTGCTCTTTCGATATTAAGTCAAAATAAGATGAAAAAATAAATATTTAAAATCAAAAAAATAACAGTGTCTGGGACATAAAAAGGTAAGTTTTCACCAAATTTCGCGATTTATTTTTTTGTTTTGTCATAAAATCAGTCTGCCTAGCCTTTTCCCAACTATATTGGGGTCGGCTTCCAGTCTAACCGGATACAGCTGAATACCAGTATTTTACATGGAGCGACTGCCTATCTGACCTCCACAACCCAGTAACTGAGTAATACGATACCCCTTGGTAAGACTGGTTGTCAGACTTTCGGGCTTCTGACGACCCACCCGTAACGACTGTCAAAGATCCACGAATGACAGCCGGGACCAACGGCTTAACGTGCTTTCCGAGGCACGGAGGAGTCTCGGTATGTAGAAATGGTCACCTATCTACGGACCAACCCCAGCAAGCATAGCTTAACCTGACAGATCGACCCGAGCGGCTGTTAGTATTTAGCCACGTTTTGTTTTTAATATAAAAATAAAAAACCAAAAAAATTGGTTATTTGAATTTTTCACATACATTTTGACATTATGTGAAAAAAAACTTTTTACAAAAAAAAAAACAACCGACCTCCAAAAAAAACACTACAAAGTGAAAAATAACTTTAATTTCGGAAGTCGGTGTCTTGTGTTTTGTATTTTCGTTTTTTGCCACCGACTTCCGAAATTAAAGTTATTTTTCACTTTGTAGTGTTTTTTTTGGAGGTCGGTTGTTTTTTTTTTGTAAAAAGTTTTTATTTTTCACTTTTTAGTTGTGGTACCTACCCCACACACATTCGAATACCACTACCTGCTACCAGTGACAGAAACTTATCATATCATCTACATAGCAAGTGGGAAAAAAATACGTATTTTGTAGCTAACTCAAAAACTATCAAAGCAAAGTTAATAAAATTTATATGGGACCAATTCGAGAGCACACCCTTTCAAACAAAAAAATAATTTTCAAAATCGGTCCACAATTGACGGAGAAATCGGTGGACATACATAAAAAAAAAAAAAACAAACATACGCGACGAACATATAACCTCCTCCTTTTTGGAAGTCGGTTAAAAAGTGTAAATACAAAAGTTGCAGATCTTTTTATTACCTACAACTTTGCCATTTAACTTTTTTCCATAAGACTTGTAGTTTTGCCGGAAATCGAGATAAACCATTTTTACCCATAAAAACTCACCCCCATCCACTTCCCGACCTCAGATCGCCCGTAAATTATTTTTCCTTTCATTTTTGTTAGGTATATTCTCTTCCTTTTCCAATGGGTTCCATCCTACTATATTTTTTTTCGGTTAAAAAAATTATCGACCCTGGTCTATTATTGGACCATCAGACACCACCCATCCGAGAACAAGTGGCCGTGGGCGACTTGGCGAACCTTAAACAGACTTTGTACCCAAGTCGGACGCTGCAAAGACAATCTCCATAAGTGGATTCATGGACGGCTCAGCAGTGTTCTCGAACCTACCGATTTTTCGGTATTCCTAGAACTATTTTGAGATGAAGTAAGTTTACTAAAGCGTGGCGAAAAATGTTCCTTTGTTGTCTACTTTCATCGTTAATATTTTATCACTGCCCCATTTATTCGCCAAAGTTGAACGCATATTTTCGCATATTTCGCATAACTCATCATCTGTTACGACGCCTCATTGAGGTGGATAGCAATTAAAATTCTATTATGTCTCGTTAATGACAGTTGAAAGGTTAATCTTATGAAAACAAAACAGTGAAATAGGCTGTCTACTGATTCAATCACTGGTCTATTACATGCAAAACGGCTCTTTAATGACGCTAATTGTTATGACTTAATTCAAAGATGACCGCGGCTATGGCCAAAGAATATTAGTATGATCCTAAAGATTGTAAAAATTTATTATATTTAAGTGTGTTTGATGTGAAGTAAATTAGACTGGCAGTTTTTTTTTATAAATAAACGAATTTTATTGAATATTGTGTTTTTTTTTTGTCATATACCGATTTTGGATACAAATATACCGATTTTAGTGGGCAGCTCTACCGATTTCGCTCTATGACGTTCGAGACCACTGCGGCTCAGATGTCGGATGCGTATGCGGCGTCTTTCCACAGATAATGGCGCTCCTTTCATCTTGCTGTCACCTGCACACGTGAAGACCTAATGGCTGCGTCAGTAAACGGTATTAGCGTTTCTGAATTTTAGGGCAAACAAATATAAGATTAGGTAGGTATTTTATGTGTTATTTTTGCCATCGACAAGTTAAGAAGAAGACTGTTAAAATTAAAGTGATCTTTATTTTCGGTGCACTAAGGTTGCTGGTGGGGTGCTGCTTGGATTGCTGTCATACAAAAATTAACTGTGAATTGAAAGACATCCGAGTGCGGCAGATAATGCCAAAAGATGTAACTAGTAGCGACATCTATGCTGTTGCATGTAACTAGGACGACTGGTAACGCCATCTATATTTACTAGAAAGGCAACTCTCAAGCCACAATCGCAATGTTGAATTGCATTGAAAAATGGACAAACGCCAGATAGGTGGGCTATCTCATCTTCCTTCATTTTGAACCGACTTTCAAAAAGAGGAGGTTCTCAATTCGACTGTGTTTTTTTTTTTGTATGTTTGTTACGCGATTACTCCGCCAATTATGAATTGATTTTGATGATTCTTTTTTGGTAGATCATACTTCAGAGGTGGTCCCATATAAATTTTATTAACTTTGCTTAAGTAGTTTTTGAGTTAGCTTCAAAAATACGTATTTTTTCCCACTTAGTATGTGGATGATATGATAACTTCCTGTCACTGTTATTTACATAGCAGGTAGTGGTATTCGAATTTGTGTGGGGTAGGTACCACAACAAAAATGTGAAAAATAAAAACTTTTTACAAAAAAAAAAAACAACCGACTTAAAAAAAACACTACAAAGTGAAAAATAACTTTAATTTCAGAAGTCGGTGACAAAGAACGAAAATTGAAAACCAAAGACACCGACTTCCTCGTCAAAATTATTGTATTGAGGTCTATGTGATGATGTGTACGAGGCGTCTACGTAATGAGTATGATACAAGTCACGACAATATTCCACATTGTTCAAGGTATGTATTTATTTTTTCTTTCTATTTAATGGAACCCCAAATAGTTCACATTTTGAATTCCTAAAAATAATAATGGATCATAATATAATAAATGTACTGACCCTCTTTTTATGAGCCTCAAATAATTCCCATTTTGGTGTCCTAAAATACTACTAAAAAAGCGGCCAAGTGCGAGTCGTACTCGCCCATGAAGGGTTCCGTAGCAGCAAGTAACGATAAGTTTACGATTTATGACGTATTAAAAAAAAACTACTTGCTAGATCTCGTTCAAACCAATTTTCGGTGGAAGTTTACATAGTAATGTACATCATATATTTTTTTTAGTTTTATTATTCTCTTATTTTAGAAGTTACAGGGGGGGGACACACATTTTACCACTTTGGAAGTGTCTCTCGCGCAAACTATTCAGTTTAGAAAAAAATGATATTAGAAACCTCAATATCATTTTTAAAGACCTATCCATAGATACCCCACACGTATGGGATTGATGAAAAAAAAATTTTTGAGTTTCAGTTCTAAGTATGGGGAACTCCAAAATTATTTGTTTTTTTTTCTATTTTTGTGTAAAAATCTTAATGCGGTTCACAGAATACATCTACTTACCAAGTTTCAACAGCATAGCTCTTATAGTTTCGGAAAAAAGTGGCTGTGACATACGGACGGACAGACAGACAGACAGACAGACATGACGAATCTATAAGGGTTCCGTTTTTTAACGGAACCCTAAAAAAGTAACTGCGAGTTGCGACCACTGAATGTAGCAATCGCCGGCGGCTGCCGTAGCACCACTCGCTTCGCTCGCTCGGCTCGCGTCACAGTTTTGAAATAACCTAACCCATTCGGTCGGGGTGTCTAGGGAACTGCGAGGTTAGTTACTGCAACTGGGGTTGTCTTGTATGTGTACGAAGACTGTTTTACTGCTGTATCAATAGGAATACCTATATCAAATAGGAAATGAGCGAAAAATAAAACGTGGAAATAGATATAAAATATTTATTTATTCATCTTTAAACAATAAATTGTTTTATATAAAACATAGTTCGGCATTAGATACCTATACATACTACTTATATGCTATTTTGATTCCACCCCACATGTCCCAAAATATTATTAAGCGCTGGTTTATCAATAGTCAGATTACGATACAATACGATTTGGCAATCCATATCCAGCGTATTCGATTATGTGAATCTATTCTAGAACGATTATTATCGACGAAAGCAGGGCCTGTAAATGAAAAAAAAAAAAACTATTTTTCACTGGACATTCCGTCAAAAATTTACCGCCATGTTGCATTTCAATATTCGTGAACATGTGGTGCAGTTTCAAATTACGATACTGTCAACATTATATTAAAATCATTCGCAAACAACTCTATTATTTTAGTTGGTGTATGATTTCTATAAACACCAATTAATTTGAAAATACTTTTTGGAATAAAAATAAAAACTTCACAAATCATTTACTTATTTTTTCAATAATTTTAATGCCCGTAAGTTTTGAAAACGGGCATTATCTAGTCGAATGTCGCAGATATTTCTTAAAAATACTTGTTAATAAAACTTATAATTTAATTCTCAATTCGTAATGACTGTCTTTATTCATGCTATTAACACCCGGTTCCAGAAACTGAAAAACAAAAATTGGCTGATTATCTGTGCTATGATCGACTGACTAAAATAACAATGGAAGGGTCTCGCCACCTGTGATACAATTTTTCAACTGATACAGATCATTTTCACTAAAGATAAATACTTTATTGTATTGCACAGTTTTTACTTATCCATAATTGGTAGAAAAATAACTGTAACACAGTTTTTGAAGCAATAAATTATTTATTATTATTATATCTTGTTTAGCCTTTCTGAAACCGGGTGTTAGACTCATACAAATTCATACATAAAAGAAAAAAATATAATTTAATCATTCATAATTTTGAGACTATTTAATATTACTATCTAATCTATTATCTAAAGCCTGATAGTTTCTACAATAGGATATGGAATATAATTATGACAAATTAAACATTGGATACATTCAAAGGGATATAGATTCAAAGGGATTTATCATCAATTAAATTTAATGGCAAATATTACACTGAAAATTAATTCTAAGGATGCATAGTGACTAATAAAAATTTTATTAATGATTTTATGCACTTTTTCTTAAAAATAATAGTCGACTCGATTAAAGATCAACATGGCGGGTGCGTGTCGGGCGCGGGTCGGGACGGGTGTATATATTGTAATTCCTTGTATTATGTGGATGTCAGCACACGAAACACGTGCGCGGCTCCCGCTCCCGACCCGACCCGCGCCCGACACGCGCCTTGTATGTATGTTGAGCTAAAATAATTATTCTTAAAAAAATATAAGTCAGCTTACTAATAATTTATTGTATGTTGTTAAATGCTTTATTTCTTTGAATACATACAAAAGAAATAGATAAAAAAACTTCGTAAGGAAGCGAAACAGGGCGTATCATTCGCCCCAAAAGTCATTGGTCAGATAGGCAGGCGCTCCATGCAAAATACTGTTATTCAGCTGCATCCGGTTAGACTGGAAGCCGACCCCATCAAAAGGGGGAAAGACTAGGCATATGATGATGAATTTCGCCTCTAAACGAAGTTTATTTTTTTTCTATGAAAAAGGTGCAAAATTTGGTGCATTTTAAAATAAAATGCGATTGCGTGTAGAGGTAGGTTTTGGAAGACAATATATATCTTATTCTATTGAATAACGAATGTGCGATCTACTCTCTTAACCATTAACTTGATATCTTTAAGAGTAATATTTCCTGAATTTACGAAGTGCTTAAACTCTTAAACGGTTAACTTGTCGAGCAGAAAATTTTATACAAATTCTGTACAGAGCGACGCAACTACATCTATGTAGCATCGGCAAAATTCGTAAAACCGATCTAAATCCGAACTGAGTGCGCCTTCAAAATCACCAATCTTTATTAGCTTTAGGTGAAAATGATCTTTACGCAAACGCAATAACTTGTAAAGTCATTAATTTGTAAAATTAATGAATGAAAATTTTCAAATTTATTGCTACATCTAAGTTGTGTCGTACTGTACCATTTTGAATTAACTTTGTAGATAGTGCCTTTATAGGCGCCGATAACCAAGGTTCAATTCAATATCAAAGTTTAGATTGAGCTTTTTCGTGCCAAAGCAACCGTTCGCCGAGCATACACTTCGTAAATTACCATTATTACCTTCCATGATAACACTCTAATTTAGACCTACTGTCTACGTCATAAGTCACACAATGCATCATTGTGAATTGTTTCGCTAGTGACCATTCTACGATGATACCTTTACCATTACAATTTGAATCTTATGTCAACTTCATAAGTCACAAAATGCATCGTAGTGAATAGTAATGTTATTACATTATTATTCCTACCTTCAATGAAAACCTACACATTAGGCGATCGCTACAAAATAATTAAAATCCACCTTATGTCAATGTAGTGAGGTTTCTCGCGTTATCTCGTGTCATAAGTACGTTATCAATATTATGATACTTACTTACTATTAACTAGAGTGAGCACACTTGCGACGTTTAGTAAGGACTAAGGCCGAATGTCACCAGGGACCGCGGAAGTACTCCACGACGGAGGGGGGCAAACTTCTTTGGTCACCCCCTTCCAAAAACTATTTAATGTACAAATTTCGCCATCGTAGGTTACGCGTAGAATAGCGCAACGGGGCGAGAAGTAAACAAACAAGGAGACAGAAACATATTTCTACAATATTCCTTTCTAAACCTTCTTTACGAATATTAGTAACATTGGAGGGGGCATGGCCCCCGGTTTGATTGAAGGGGGGGCATTTAGCCCCTTCTGCCCCCCACTTCCGCGATCCCTGAATGTCACCAAAATAAAACTGAACGCAATCAGCACATCTAAACCGCATTTGACAGCTGGTAGTGTCATCATCGTTAAGAGCTCTTAAACGTGGTTTAGATGTGCTGAGTTTCTTGCCCGTTCTTCTCCATAGGTACCTACTACGCTTTGGAATAGGCAACTAGCTTCATCTTTCTGTCTGACCGATCCACAGTGGGAAAAAAGATTTTTTTTGTTCAAAAATCTGTCTACACCACAATTTTAGACGTATCGCCGCCATATTTTTTTATATACTCCTGAGATAACACACTTTGGTGTGTCACTGCTACTTTTCACACAAATCTGCCTACACCACAGGCAGATTTTTGAACAATAATTGTCATTTTTTTCCCACTGTGCGACCCCTTGACAATTCAAAAGTGGCTGTAAATGGTTTTTTACATTTCATTATTTTATTTACATCATCAGAACATAAGCACATTCATCTATTGCAATTTATTGCAATCGACGTCTTCGCAGTTCATCGTCCACATATACAGTATTTTTATTCTTAATGTCCCTCGGGAATCATCGCATTGCCGAATACAAACGAATGCTAATTTCCATGTCCATCAATGATCAGATTTATCTTGTATAATAATTTGAATTCAGAACTAAGTACTTTATTGTTGATTTGTTTTGATTTTCGTGTGAACTACATCGTGTGAGCTGTAAAACTATTTTCTTATCTGTCGTGCCTGCGACTTTAGCAGCTTTCCTACCATTTTTAAAATAAATTACATTAAGTTAAAAGAGTATTAACAACTCTATATACTTTCAAGTCGATTGAGTACGTCCGGTCTGCACCAAGTGCAAAGGGCAACTGATAGAAATCCGACGACTGACGAAACACGAGGTTTGCCGACATTAAGAACATATTTGTACTGTAGTCTTGTCTAGGTCGGGCTGCTCCATCGTCAAAGCCGAATAACTTGGCTATTGGTTTAAATTTATGCCTGTAATTGGTTTATTGAAATAAATGCTTTGAGTTTGAGTTTGAATTTCATCGCATTCAGTTTCATTGGTGAACTTCGCCCCAAAAAAATATGATGTATTGCACAAATCTGCGGTATTCGTTTATTTTATCAGTATCAGGCGAACTAGCAGTTACTCCTTCTTTACAAGAATGCTCACTCTTTTCTATTTCTATGTTGTATGCAAAAAATCTTGTTCGCTTTGAGCAAGGCGTACATAATACTTTTTACGTCGTAAATTTGAGTTACGATCATAATGATCATGCTCAATCTTTGTATTTGTTCTAAGTTTCAAAGCTAACAAGATGTTTTTGCGTAAATTATAATAATATTGACAGTTATAAATTAATGTTAGAATAATTCCTTTATCTATAATAGTTCTGACGATCCCCTGTTTCTCAAAAATAAATGAAAATAATATTAATCCGATTTCAAATGTCATATTAGCTAATAATGCATACATCCCGTTACTAAGACCTATTAAAGGTAATTTTATTGATCTAAAACTGTCCATATTATCATTTCAACATTATAATAATTATATCATCAAAATTACTCATTTATCAAAATTAAAGTCTTTTATAACAATAATAACTAGTACTTTTATACATCTAATTTTTTTTTTCTATTAAGGTACCGAAACGATTTCTTATGAAAGATATAATGCCTAAATAATCGTGGTTTTAAATAAAATAGCGTTGTCTCGAAAAATTTGTGACGTAAACTTCTATTCAAAGTTAACTGCGGCTCTGAAGTGCCCCCCTCCCCCCGCCATGAATTCGTTACTGCGCAGCCACTCGCCTCATGTTCCTTCGCTTCGAGACAAATATTTATAGGATAGCCTAAAGATATCTGAGCGTATATTTTGAGTATGCCACGACATACTCAAACACGAAATCAAAAATTCAGGTTACAAAAATAAAACAGTAACAAGACATGAGCCACAATACGTATTTGAATTCAGAATCTTAGATAATTATCAAGTTTTTGGAATACAAAGTCAATGTCATACACGACAAAGTTCAAATTCCATTGCAACCAAAATTTATTAAGAATTTATTGAAGAATTTATTCAAAAATCAACCTAGAGTACGAAAAGCTAAAGTAGATAGTTGATTAACTGGCAATACGTGACAATTATCTAAGATTGGGTATTCAAGTATAGAAGTGTGACATATTCTCGCATATGTTAACGAAATCCAATGTACAGACAAGTCATACTCTTTAATATTAGTTTTAAATCTAGCGGTCTACGCAGGAAATGTTTCACTTATCTTGAAGCTGAACGTAGTTGGCTGGGAAGAGGCCGTAAGCGCCCTTGCAGAGGCCTTGCCACCAGCCTTCGTCGATCTGAAGAAGAGAAATAATACGTTTTGAATTACTTTCTAGTGATTTTTGAAGTGAAAACTTCTGTAGGCGCGTTGGGCATTTTTGAGATGGGAAAAAACAATTGAACTCGCGACACTGTTACCGTCACTTGATTTTTGTAAACGCGATTGTGCTCTTTATTTGTATTATGTTACGGATCAATGTTCTATGCAAGTATTTTTACTTTTAAGGTTTTGGAAGTTTTTATTTTGTTGAGATTATGTATGTGTGTATGTACAAAACATACTCACCTTACTAAAATGCACATAAAACACAAATATAAGTTATTTACTTAAGTAATTACACCTTTTTAGAACAAAAATGTACAAATGATTAACTAAACAAAATTTCGATAGATAAAAATAACCGTATCTTTTTGTTCCGCGGGTCGATTTTCATGAACTAAACGTGACAAATGGTTTTAACTTTAGACCTTTCATTCAAGACCAAAGTTAAAGAAATATCTTTACAAACAAAAAATTGAGTTTTCAAGTTTAAACGTAATTATGATAATTTCAATTTGCTAAAATTTCCTTCTAAATTAACTTTTAACACTGTTAATGGATCAAAATAAGTATTTTAACACGAACCTAATATCTATCTACCTGAGATCACAACATAATTACAATTTCTTACTGAAATCTAATTAGACATCAAAATTCTTTGGAGTAAACTCCAGTCGTGCGTCGGAGCTGACACACACACTTTTTTTTACTTTACTTTCTCAGAACGAATTCCTAAATATATTGGGAAATAAGAGTTTAGCAGCAGAAGTCGGTTATTTAAAAGAATAATTGTTAAACTTACCATCACGATATTGGTGATGATATCATCAGGATCGAAGGATATCTCATCAGGGGCGGCCGCTTGGTAATCGTAGAGTGCCCTGGCGGTGTACCCATCTTCATCATCTCCCTCTATTTCACCTTCTCCTGCCATTTCACTCTCCCACCCCACGGGGGATACCACTATTGTGGGCTGGCGAATGAGCTGGGGACAGAAAATAAATAAAAAAATATCAGACATTTTGAGACCACTTCCCGACTTCAGGCGCATTTCCACGGAGAGTTTCTCGTCGGCTGCAAGGCGATAGTAACCATGCGAGTCTGTAGGGGATTATCATGTTGACACTCAAGTGAGAAACAAACGCTCGCCTAAAACTATGTCATTCGAGACTATTCAGGAGATTTTCTCGAACTGTTATTTGAAAACACTTTTTTTTTTATCCTCGCTATTGAAGCTTTGGGCTGCATCGCCCCTGATGGTAAGTGATAATCAGGCCGAACGTGGAAGCGAGCTTCACCCGGAATCCTCAACCATATAAGAACTGGTTATTTTACCTTTAACTGCCGAAACACAACAATGCTGTTAAAATTGTTGTAATGGCGACAGACTTAGATAAGATGGTGGTTGCTAGCCAGGCGGACTTAGAACAAGCCCTACCACCAACCAAACCGAGCAGAAAATTCTACCCCCACTGGGAATCGAACCCATAGACCACAGAGGCGGTAATATACAGTTAAATATGATATTTTGTTTACTAAGACGTTTTCTGTTTTGATAAGCGAAGCCAAACACAGTTCTTGACACGCGAGTATCTTATACGAATCGACTTTCGATTATTTCCTATTCGAGGCAAGAAATTTCCCTAGTGTAAATCAACCATTTAAAAACACCATGCCATTATGACATTACAAACACAATTTTGTATTATTTAAAAAACAAAATATATCACATTTATTGATACGTCTAAAAGCGGGTCTCAAAACCTACAACAACTTAATAAATTATCAACAAACCTCTTCCTTATCCTCCTTGGGCTCTCCGACTAGCGTGACATCCGGCAAGTTGGGCAGCTTGTCCACCGCTGACGTCACTTCCTCTACTTCAGCCGGCGCGGGCGCAGATCTTACTACTTCAGCTGGAGGCGGTACATCAGGCATTACCTGGAAAAGATGTAAAGCCACGTATTCATTAGGGGACATTTGTCCCGCGACCTTGTCGCCCGACACGTAGAATTCGTGTCGGGCGACGTCGCGGGAAACATCGCCCGACATCGCAGGCGACATCAACGTGTCGCGGGACATGTCGCGTGTCGACGTTCGGAAAGCGTTGACCTTGCGCGACTTTTGTGTCCCTCGACAGTCGCCTGACGGCATTCGAGTAGTAAGGACGCATGTCGCTCTGTGGGTAAGCCGCACTTAACAACACTACCTCCTCGGGTGACATCGCGACTACAACTTCGATATGTGGACGAGCAAAATGTCGACCGACATTGTCGCCGGACAGTCGCACGTAAATGTCCCGCGACTGCTCGCGACATGTTGAGCGACTTTGTCCCCTCGTGAATACGTTTCGATTCTCGTGTAAGTACTTTAAATCATTTGTATTTTATATGCTACTGGTACCTACAGATTGGCACTGTTAGTTTTATCACAGTATAAATATGCGCAGTATGGAAACTAGGCCTATTTGTTCAAAAATAACTCCATTTTTAAAAAGATCTGTGCGACCTCTCATCTTGACACGGCACCCGCAACTGCCAGCACCGCGACAATCGCTTAGGGTGAGTCAATGAGCACATCTGTGTGAGTGTGTGCCGTTTCGAACGTTTACTACGTAGTTTCTGTACTGTCCTTATTTAAACTGTGGTTTTATTGAGTAAAATAAAATAATTATTTATCTAGAGAAAGTGTTAAGTTATGCCATATCTTTTTTTTATTTTTTATTTAGAGCCATTAGGCATTCGCATTCAAGTCATACATGGTGTATAAGAGTTAAAAAGGAGTGTCTCAAAATAATGTATTGCTCTTAAATATAAAATGCATATTATAATAATAATA
This sequence comes from Agrochola lychnidis, assembly GCA_963680765.1. Lineage (NCBI taxonomy): Eukaryota > Metazoa > Arthropoda > Insecta > Lepidoptera > Noctuidae > Agrochola > Agrochola lychnidis. The sequence goes on along the minus strand of OY796871.1, from coordinate 2,550,171 downwards.
GGAGCTAAGTAATAACAGCCGCACGGGTCGATCTATCAGGTCTACGTTAATATATCTGTCGATCGATTCTGAAAATTCTCACCTTGAAAACTGAGATCAATAGTGTCAATTTCTAGCATTAGATCAGAGATGTTTATTTATTTATTTGGCACCTCAACGACTTACTCACTTAAACATACACATACAAAAATTACAAACAGTTATATAAGTATTGTGAACTTGTCACTTACAGAAGTGCACAGCACTAGCAGAGAATTTAATGAATGCAGAAAGTTTTATTTATCGTTAGTTGAATTATTTACAAAACAAAAATAAAATAAAATAATAAAAAATAAAGTTTAATAAAAAACTGTAACCCGACCACGGGAAAATAAAATGATCTAAAAAGTACGAAACGAGCAAATATTTCATACAGAAATCAAGACATAGGTACAAAAATGGTCAAGGTAAAGCCGTGGTCGCATGCCTGTATGCCAAGTGGGTGCCAGGAACACCTACAAAATTGTAATGGCATGCGATGACGGCTTTACCTTGACCATTTTTGATTTGATTTGATTAACTGCACGTTGGTATCATCTTGCGATACAACGTAGCAGTCTCACTTTTGCTTGTTTTTAACAATTTAAACTTATTTATTTACTTTGAAAGTATAACATTATTTACATATTTGTAATGTGCTCGTCAAGACCTTTCTTTTGGTACCAAACATGTCATGATCATCGCATTTTAATTTTTTTCGAGGTTAGAAATTTACGTGTAAAATCCACCATATTAAATTTAGGGAAAATTTATATAGCCTATATCACCCGGACTATTATTACGAATCTATTGATACCTCATTCATCAAAATCGGTTCAGTAGTTTAGACGCTACGGTGGAACACACGTAAAAGCAAACATACATACATAGACTGCTAAAATCATAACCCTTCCTTTTGGCTTTGCCGTAGTCGGGTAAAAATAGATATTAATTATGTTCACAACTACGATGAAATATTTAACTAAATAACAAAAAAAAAGACGGAAATTCGTAACTGTATCCGCAATTACGGAGCTGCCGCATTTATTTAGACCTCCGTATCCGCATTAATCAATGCGAAGCTCGTGCGGATGCAGATGTGGGTGGCAAAGTGTGAATATAAGTAGTGATAATCAACAAAATGGAAATTATAATAATTTAAATCATCAATATAGCTCTAAATTGTCACATTTTCACGAAATAGTGTTATATCCATTTTACCACATAACATTTCGAGAGCTTAGATATAGATTTTTAAATGATTATAATTTAGTCATTATTTCATTAATTGAATTATGATCAACATACAACGAAACAGCGCTGCAATTTGCAAAAAACGTAAGAAATTTTGAATTTCGCCTTGCCATTTTGATGGATCCCTTAAAAACTACTTGAGATCCGCATCCGCAGATGTAAAAACAATCTGCATTCGTAACATCCCTGCACAGCTCACCTCAACAAAATTTTCACTGTGACTTTTTTACAGAATAGACCGCTGTTCATAATATATATGTCGAAGACGGGTACGTGACTCTTTCGTAATTATCAGCGATATTTTAACTACTGTGGGCGTAGTGTGGGTAGTGCTGGTTAAAGCGCAATAGAAAAATAGTTTGCAGTTCAGATCACATTATAATTTACTATCAAATTAATCACACTAGGTAAATTATACACACACTGGGTGCGACGGCGTTTATTAAAATCACCAATTAACACAATGACCACAAATTACAACTAACACAATAAATTAACACCACGAATCGAGAACAGTTCCGCGACGTCTTAACTCCGATGTGGCCAGAGGCTGAATGCCCTCCTCGCCGTAGCCTTAAAACATCACGACTCTGTAGAAGCGCGCTTGGTATGGGTAGATCACGTAATGTCGCCAGTGCAGTGGCGCGCTTGCGATTCGTTTCGTGTCCATACTAATGACCGGATCCGACATATACATTATAGAAGTGTTATTTTAGTTAATTGATTCAGGCATGACCTTGCGGAAATCCATTATAATATACAATAGACGTGGATATATTTAGTAACCTGTTCTGCTTAGCTATTTCTAAAGAGCCATAAAAAGAAATCGACACGTGTTTAACCTCTCACGAACACACGAACGCGCTCTGCGTCCAGCGCTCGGTGTGGCAACACGCCGTATTCTGGTTCGCAACAAGTCAATCGTCATCCTGAGGATGCCTCGTTGAGAGGTGAAACACGTGTCGATTTCTTTCAGGAGTTTTTTATGGCTCTTTAGAAATAGCTAAGCGGAACAGGTTACCAAATATATCCACGTCTATTGTATTGTTTAAGTGTTATTTCGACAAACCTTGTGCATGATAGGCGATGTAAGTGGCGAGGTGACGGGTGAAGCGGTAGGAGACGGCAACACCGGCTGTCTGTTGGCGAGGCGGCCCGGGGGCAGCTTGGTGGGGGCTTCCGGTTCGACGTCCGGTTCAGGCTGGTCCGCTTTCTCTTTATCTACGCGAACTTTCTCCTATGGAAGGATTTGTGAAGAATATGTTATTTTCAATCAAAATCAAATCATTTAATTTCCAGATCATACAATCCATGTTGTTAGTAATAACATATTTCGATCAACAGGCCATTACATCTAGCGATGTACCGACAAAACGGGAAGCCGACTATCCGGCCATATTTGTAGTCGGCGACTAGTCGGCAACTAATCGGCAAAAAGCGTAAACTATTTGGCTCTTTATTCTTATTTTTATGCTTAAAATAGGGTGATTGAGTGAGTTGGATCGTTTTTTACGCTTTCACACTAAAACGGCTGAACGGATTTGGATGAAATTTGACACAGGAGCTTGATTTGGAGAAGGACATAAGCTACTTTTCATCCTGGATCGCAGACGAAGTCGCAAGCAACAACTAGTTGTTAATAATTTTTATTTTAGAATCACCTTACTACATGATTTAGGAATAGGAACTCTTCTATTGGTAGTCAATAATTGAAAGTTAACAAAAAACAAAAAAAAAAAAAACTAAACGACAGCTTCTACAACTTTGAATTACAGACCGTACATAACCTATTGTTTATTATTATTTTAGAATCACAATTTCCGTTCTGAACCGAACTCATCCGAAAACAATGGTCGGCTTGGCCGAGTATTCGGCCAAGCGGTTATTCAGCCCCTCTCTAATTACAACCAATATGAAAATTTTAATAAGATATTAGATTATGAATAAAGCATACCTTTTGTGATAAATCTTTGTCAATAGCCTCTCTCTGTTGTCTTATCTTTTGCACCGACTGTAACGCTTCCTGTGAAATAAAAAATAGACATGATATATTGGAAAACCAAATAAAAATAAGCTGGATTTTGATTTACTTGTTGCATCCATACTAATATTCGTCATGTTCGTGAACGAGCGCCGTCAGTTGGGACTGGTCATCTCTTAGCTGCCATGGCTTATTTTTAATTTATTTTAATTTTTGAATAGTTCTTTGTTTTATCTTTTTATAAAACAAAGAACTATTCAAAAATTAAAATAAGCTTCTAACGTGCACGTCTTTCTTGATTGTTCTCACATGTATAATTTCAACATGAATGATGTAACCAATTTTTTATTTAAAAGAGTGTCCGTGGAGTTTCTTGCCCGTTCTTCTCCATAGGCACCTACTGCGCTTTGGAATGGGCAACTAGCTTCATACCTATTTCTGACTGACCGATTCCTTGACAATTCAAAAGTGCCTGTAAATGGTTTAATTGAAATAAATGCTTTGAGTTTGAGTTTATTATAAATGCGAAAATAACTGTCTGTTACATTTTCACGCCTTCGTAATCAATGCTCGTACCTTCTCTGTATAAGAAGAGGCCTTTGCCCATTTACAGGCACTTTTGAATTCTCAAGGAGTTGGTTAGTTAGAAAGTTGATGCTAGTTTCAATGTTTTCTTTAAGGTTCCACTACTCGACGGCTCGATCTTGTTGGTGACGTGACGGTGGAGTTTCTTGCCCATTCTTCTCCATACGAAAACTACCTTTTGGACGGGGCGACTAGAATCAATTCTATTTTTTGTTTTTGACATTCAAAAGTGCCTTTTTGTGCCTAATTGAAATAAATTATTTGACTTTGACTTTGTGACTGTAAATATGTGAGAACCATGTATCTATCACAAATTAAATTATCTATCGTTGCTTCATTTTTAATTCTTTTTACCTATTGTGGTATAGTAATTTTATTCTAGGTGCATCGTCTTCACATATAATAATTATTTAACAAATGTACGTACATATACAAACAATATTGTAAAACATTTTAAAAGAGTACCGGTGGAGTTTCTTGCCCATTCTTCTCCATACGAAAACTACCTTCTGGAAGGGGCGACTAGAATCAATTTTATTATTTTGTCATTTTTGACGTTCAAAAGTGCCATACATGGGCCTATTTGAAATAAATGATTTGACTTTGACTAATTTGCATGCTATTTAGTAAAGTTATTTATTTAAACAGACGATGATTTATAACGAAAACGAGAGCGTAAAATTTCATGAACAGACCTTTGGGCGTATAGATATTATGGAAAAAGCATGTTTCTACTCAAAATAAAATTATTTAAAATATAACTTAATATCACGCCTTGTTTCCCCGAAGGGTTGGGCAGAGGTGTCCCTGTAGCAGGTACACCCACATTTCGCCAGTTATGTTTAAGGCCCATGTAATAGGGGGCGAGCCTATTGCCATCAACCGGGCACAAATCCAGACTCCGGGCTGCTACTGAGAAATTCCAGATAGAAAAACCCAATAACACTTTACTCGACCCGGGAATCGAACCCAGGACCTCACTCAGCAGTAGCGCTTGCGACCACTAGACCAACGAGGCAGTCAATTATTTATTTAACCATTTATGCACACACATATAAACAGACAAGAAGAAAAGAACAGAAAAATACGTACAAAGGCAATTGGCCAATTTAAACTTTTCAATAAATTATCTATCCCTGTACGGTTTCTATTTAGCCATTTTCATACTACATAAGTTATTTATTTACGACCAAAGATGAGTTAAAATTAGTGTTGAAATATGGAAGTTTCGACGCTCATAACTTCCAAACCAATACTTTTTCCCAATTCTACTTCCATACAGGGCTAGATAATGACAAGGCAAATTGATATAAGTTTAAGTTTTGAACGTACACCGTCAAAAAGACGAGTAATCACCATACTACGTTTGTATGGAAAAATGACGGACTAGTGTACCCTTAAGAGGCCTGCGAACACACTTCGAAACTACAAATCAAGATGTTTGCAAAATTCAATTCCAAGCACGTTGCGCTAGTGTGAGTGCCTGTCGGAGCGATATACACCTACAGTGAGCAATACTACCACGCACACATTGACAATTATTGCTTGACGCAATAGCACTACTAGCTTTCGAAAATGTATGATAAATTTGGATGTGTTCCGTAATACCAAAAATGTTGAATGAAAATTTAATATGTTTCCTTTTTTTTCGATAATTTTTAACTTGATAATATAAGCTATGAGTAAATGACATCATCATCATCATCATCAGCCTATAAATGTTCCCACTGCTGGGACTGCGGCCTCCTCTCTGTGAGAGGGAGCGGGCCGTAATCCACCACGCGGGCCCAGTGCGGGTTGGTAGATGTCACATGTCTTCGAATTTTCGGTTCTAGGACATGCCGGTTTCCTCACGATGTTTTCCTTCACCGTTTTGAGAGCAGTGGTGATGAAATAATTTACACAAAGTAAAGCGCCTGTCTGGGTTCGAACTTACGACCTACAACTCGTAAGTCGCGGCCGTTACCACTGGGCCACCACTGCTCTCAGTAAATGACATGTCTTGATAATATAAGACATGTCATTTACGCTGTAAAAATGTGCAAAATTAAATTCGTTTAAACTTCATTTTAGAAAAGTTTTTTGGAAAAAAAAGATGTAGGAGCCTAGATAAACACTGTCTAAATCCGAATAACAACATAATATGGTGGAAATATGCCCAGATTGCAAATGATTTAGGTATTACGTTTGTAATTGATGGGTCGCCGCGTTCTTAAGCAAAATGACAAACTTACTTGTTCCTTCTCCTTAGCCATGTTCTCAAACTTGGCCCGAATAGAGGAAGGTTTGGCGGCGCCTATGTCCGGCTTCTGCTTGGTGTAGTTGGTGCCCACCTTCTCCACCTCGTCGAACCGATGAGCTGACTTGTCTACCCTGTCTGTTTCCACGCCGAACTTGCCGCCGAAACCCTGGGGAATGGAAGGAGTAGGAATACGGTATCGAATAGAAAGTATCGATACTGTACTCATGAGTAGTATCGAAAAAAAAATCGTACTCATAAAAGTATCGATACTTCAAGGTATCGAGTACTTTTCTTAAGGCCTAATGCGCATAGAGCATAGGTCAATATCAGTCAGTAAATAACGTCAGTTTAACTTTAGTAGGGCAGGACATGAAAAAACAAATGACAACGGTGAACGAGTGATTGATTGATGTAGTAAATGAATGAAGGAAAGGTTAGGAAGGAACGATTTCGAGCAAAGATCGATGTAATGTTTTAGAAGGTTCAGAACGAGTGAACTAGATGGCGTTGCCATAACCATAAACATAAGCCGTAAAGTCGCAAGTTTTAAATGGGTAATTTCTAAGATTACCCATTTAAAACTTAATTTCTTATTCGATACGATACCTGCCAAAAAGCACTCATTGAGTAAAAGTATCGAATGCAAAGTATCGAGTACAAAAGTATCGGTATCGAATAGATATCGATACCACAAAGTATCTATACTTTTTTCGTGTCCCTAGGAAGGAGTGAGTCATTAACAATATCAGGTTTTGGTGGCATAGAAAATCAAGTGTGATGCGTCTGCATTGAATTCACCCTACCCTACTAAACCTTCGCTGTCCAGTCACGAGCAAAAATATGCATACACTTAGCAATAATCAAAATGATTTTCTCTTCGAATAACGATTGCAAATTGACATAAGCCCTACGTAGTGTGGGACTGTGGGCTCCAAAATACTATATTCCTAACAACATACAATTACAATCAAAACAATAGGAGATAATAACTCTGAAAAGTTGATAATTGTAATATTAGTGCTCGTGACTGTCCGTCCGTGTGTCTGTCATCGGGCTGTATCTCATGAACCGTAATTAGCAGACAGTTGAAATTTTAACAGATTATTTATATTGCCGCTAAAACAACAAATAATAAAAATTAAATAAATTTTATTAATTTCATACAGGAAACGTGTATTTTTCGGCGTTTTCGATCTTAATACGGTATGGAACCCTTCGTGTGCGAGTCCGACTCGCACTTGGCTGGTTTTTTTAGATGCGTATCGCACACTATCATAAAATGAATCTTATAGGTACACCGTTCTAGAGAAAAACATTTATTTTTAAAAGTTTAAAATCATCGATATCATAGGTATACCTTCTTATGGTCCACTTGACTAGCGTGAGCCTGTGTCTTCTCCTGATGGTCCCAACCCAGTGCAGACGCATCTTGTCTGTCTGTCTGCACGCCATACTTGCCGCCGAAACCGATGGCGTAGTCTATAATAATTAAGTATGTTAAATAGGGTTCTTGATGAGGATTCTTTGTTTTCGACATCGAGGAAGGAAAACATCGAGATATTTTTAAAATTTCTAATGAAATTTAAAAAAAGTTAAGTTTCTCGAAAATGGTTGACATTTGCTTAGGAGTCATAAGTGATTTGGTTGCAAATAACCTCTCACCCCTAATGGACTACCGACCAATAACCCTGTTTAAGAATGCGGCGACGCATGAATTGTCCATACAAACGTAATACATAAATCATTTGCAATTTGAGCATATTTCGATCATATTATGTTGATATTCGGATTGAAACAGTATTTATCTATACTCCGTTTGAAATAAGATTAGACATTTAACTAAACCTTTTTTACAGTCCGTTCAACCAATTTTGACTTCTATTGCGATGGCGGCATGAAAAATGACAGCTGCAGTAAACAGTTGGTTTGTAACCACTTTTTTGCTTTTAATGCCATCCTTATACCTACGGTATAGAAGTCAAAATCGGTTGAACGGACTGTAAAAAAGGTTTGTTCAAATGTCTAATCTTATTTCAAACGGAGTATAGGCTCCTACGTCTTTTTATTTCCAAAAACTTATCTTTAAATGAAGTGTAAGCTAATTTCATTTCGTGCATTTTTACAGCGTAAATGACATGTTTTCATATTGTTTTTTCTATATTATAAACAACAATATTTGTAATATTGTTTCCGTAGAAGCACAGTTTATGTTATCAAGTTACAAATTATTGAAAAAAAATGGCAATACATTAAGTTTTCATTTATAATTTTTTGTATTACGGAACACATTCAAATTTATCATAAATTTTCTAAAGCTAGTAGTACTATCGCGTCAAGCAATAATTGTCAATGTGTGCGTCGTAGTATTGCTCACTGTAGGTGTATATCGCTCCGACAAGCACTCACACTAGCGCAACGTGCTTGGAATTGAATTTTGCAAACATCTCGATCTGTAGTTGCGAGCCATGTCGCCGGCCTCTTAAATACTTTTCTCAAATACCTTTCTGCGACTGATGATGCTGTGCGTCTTCCCTGTGGTCCCAGCCCACAGCGGAGGCGTCTTGACTGTCGGCTTGTACTCCGAACTTGCCTCCGAAGCCGTGCGAGTAATCTTTCTGTGAGGAATGCTTCACTACTTGTTCTTTATGCTCCCAACCGGCTGCGCTCTGCGAATGCAAATTAAATTTAAAATAAATTAAAAGCTTTCTTGTTGGAAAAATGTTTATACTCAGCATCAGAATACATGTCAAATGACAAAAATAGTCACCTATAATAATAGCAGTGAACAAGCTATTTAATAAATTATCTTTTGACTTGAACACTATGCTCATCACTAGGACCTTGATGAAGTTATACTCTCAATTATTCTTTTTATTTTTTTTGACATTGAATTTTAATATCTGCTATTAACTTGACATTGTATTTATTTCGATACTGGAAATTTGAAATGTCGTAAGGGACAGGGAATACAATGTTCCTTACGACATTTCAAATTTCCAGTATCGATTTGTTGACATATTTTAAATTAATTTGACTTTTAAACTAACTTTTCACTTCAATTTTAATTAAGCTTTTAAATATATTTTTTCTGCATGTGATAATTTTATTTAATGTGTAATGTTCAACACAATATTAATTGTTAATGAATAAATAAATGAAATTAAATTAAATTAAATTAAAAAGTAGACTTAATTGAAAAGTAGTTAAGTTTTGTAGAAAATTTTGTTTTCTTAATGCCTGTAGAGGAACAAATTCTCGACAAGTAATAGACGAGATACTGTAAGTAGGAAAGTAAATGTTAACATGACTATTTTTGAAGTGAAAACTTCTTTAGGCGCGTTGAGCATTTTTGAGATGGGAAAAACAATTGAACTCGCGACACCGTTACAGACACCTCATTTTTGTAAACGCGATTGTACTCTTTATTTAGATAAGATTACGGACCAATGTTCTATACAAGTTTTTTTCTTCCACCAAGGCGATCTTGTTCAAGTTTTCAATTCTGTGCGCACTCCCGGAGTGCCAGTTTTTTTTTTTATAATTATTTTCCTACAGACTGTGGGAGCAACAATCCCAAAAAAAATATCATTTAAATTCTATTCTAATTCTAAATTGAATGTTTACACTCGCATGAAATGTTCGATCATATTTTCTTGTAGAAATATGAACATTATTTTCATAAGAATACGATTCATTTTCGTATGAAACGCTGGATGTGCATAGCTTGTAAAGTGTAAGTGCTCTTTATAGACCATCATCATCTGCCTTGCCTTGTCCCAAATATGTTGGAGTCGGCTTCCAGTCTAACCGGATGCAGCTGAATACCAGTATTTACCTTTTTGGCCTTGGGGCCTTTTTAGCGCAGCCGTGAGGCACACTCCCCTGCTAATTTGTTACATCGCACTTTACACTTTTTATTTGATTAAAAATTTTAATTTTTATCTGGTATTAATTATATTGTGTGCTTTTTTGGTCTGTGCTAAATAAATGTATTGTCTTTCTTTCTTTTCTTTACCTGAAGCGATGGTGCTGGATGGCGTTTTTTATAGATCCAGAACAAATATATTCTGTTAGGTATATGTAAGCTATGAAGCGTGTTTTCTAATCTAGCCCGCGCTAAACAATCGTTCAGCTATTGCCTCAATCTAGACTTGGTAATTCCTTTCTTTAACTAAAGTTTAAACAGATAAGACACGGATGATTTCCTTGTAAATAAATACTTACAATAATGAAAAAATAATATTATGATTTCTATACACCGTGAAATTTGAATCACAGTTTTGCTAAACGTTATTCAGACCATGGTCTACTACCATTCTACAGCATCCAATAAAAAAAAAAACATAATTGGTTTTTGAAAAAGACAAAGTTTAAAATGTCAAGATTATCTACTGCTTACTAAATTTCGTTTATGGAGGTACATTTCCCTGTAGACAATGCTGTGTCCCGTGCGTGGTGTCTGTGTTGTAGGGAGTAACGATAATCTTGATATTTTAAACATTGTCTTTTTTGTGTTTTTTCAAAAACCAATGTTATTTTTTTTTTTATTGGATGCTGTGGTATGGTAGTATACCATGGTCTGAACAACGTTTGTTCTAGCAAAACTGTGATTCAAATTTCACAGTGTACATATTTTTAAGGAATATTTAAATATATATTTTATATGAAAAAAATTAACATAAACAATTCCCTTTATTATATCCTCACCTTATCCACCCTATCAGTCTGCACGCCGTACTTGCCACCGAAGCCCTGCGCGTAGTCGGTCTGCGACACGTGCTTGTGTACCTCGGCCACGTAGTCGTGCCCCACGGCTGACGCGTCCATACGGTCCGCTTGCACGCCGTACTTGCCGCCAAAACCTGGGTTTCAAACAAAATAATAATACCAGCCTATTATTGTCCCACTGCAGGGCAAAAACCTCTTCTCATACAGAGAAGGCACGAGCATTGATCACCACGCTTGCTCAAAAAACATTAAGAAAATCATATGAAGCTGCCTATGTGCTGTCAGGGTAGGAGAAGACACATGCTGCACGAACCCCAAATAAGATGGATTACGGGTGACATAGTTTTTTTTTTTTTAAATACCGTGTTACTAAATCAAACAAATTAAGAATGCGGCGACGCATGAATTGTCCATACAAACGTAGTACATAAATCATTTGCAATTTGATCATATTTCCACCATATTATGTTGATATTCGGATTGAGACAGTATTTATCTAGGCTCCTACGTCTTTTTATTTCCAAAAACTTACCTTTAAATGAAGTGTAAGCGAATTGCATTTCGTACATTTTTACAGTGTAAATGACATGTTTTCATATTGTTTTTTCTGTATTATAAACAACAATATTTGTAATATTGTTTCCGCAGAAGCATAGTTTATATAATCAAGTTACAAATTATCGAAAAAAAAATGGAAATTCATTAAGTTTTCATTCATAATTTTATGTATTACGGAACACATCCAAATTTATCATAAATTTTCGAAAGCTAGTAATACTATCGCGTCAAGCAATAATTGTCAATGTGTGCGTGGTAGTATTGTTCACTGTAGGTGTATATCGCTCCGACAGGCACTCACACTAGCGCAACGTGCTTGGAATTGAATTTTGCAAACATCTCGATTTGTATTTGAGAGCCGTGTTTTTGAGGCCGGCGCCTCTTAAATGGTAAAAGAAATCATTATTCCGCAATAATCGGTGATCGGAGTAGGTAGAGTGATTTGGGGTCAATGCACTGGCATGTATATATTAGTATGGATATGCCCCCGAGATTCCGGGATTTTGAAATTATTAAGACTTTTAGAATAAAGAATACACCAATATGAATAAGAAATATTTAACCCTTTTGCTGTCTTTTTAATAGTGTATAGGTGATCGGACTCCAAGAAAAGGATAGGTATATTATAAAAACAATATAATACTATAATATATTTTAAATGTTTATCTATCGCATTCTATAAATTTCTAATTTAGTAGTTTAAAAATCCTTACTTTAACAATATTTGATTCAATCCCGTAAGTAGCAAAATGAAATCCCGGAAAAAAGGCTTATCCATGTTATGATTTCTATGACTATTCATGATGCGAGTACATAAAATCACTCTACTTACTCCGATCACTGGTAATAATCCAGAAACTTTCTCAAGCCTAATCCAATTGCCCACACTGCACTGCAGGCATTTGGCTAATCCATAGCCAAACAAAAACATCATGCTGTGGGTCCTACAGTATGACGATTTTATTTGGCTATAAATTGCAAGATTATTGATTTTAATTATGTTTATTAGTTAACACCAAGTAAAGGAATTGTTAAGTTTTTTCAAGAATAATAATGTTACCTTGTGCATAATCTTTCTGCGACACGTGTTTCTCAGTCTTGCCGACATAGTCATGTCCGACCGCAGACTTGTCCATTCGGTCCTGTTGCACACCGAACTTGCCTCCGTATCTGTTGAAATATATTCTTATTAAATATCTAAAAGTGCCTTAATGTTAATTCGCCATAGCAACATATGGACCAAAACTTTTGAATTTGTTATTTTAAGGTATAGTTTTGTAATGTGAATATGTAGGTGTTCCGTATTCATTTAACTTGATATAGAAGAACAGAACATGTATTTATATTTTTTACTAAAATAATTACCTATATTTATAATGTAAAATTAATTTGGCACCAACTTTTATAACCTTTACTTATGAATATGATTCTTGATTCTTTATACAGGGTTTCAGGGACATCGACGCGAAAACTGTTACCATAGATTCAGTACATGATTCTGAACCCCCCTGCGTTGAAATTTGAAATTAGTCGGTTATAAAAAAAATCAGCTGTTCCATACATTTTGACCGCGTAGATGTTGCACTTTTCTATGAAACAGCAGTTTTTTTTTTAAATAACCGATAAACAATTTCGAGGCTGCGGATTTCAGAATCATGTACTGAATCCATGGTAACAGTTTTTGCGTCGATGTCCTGCCACCCTGTATAACAAGGTTTTTTTTTTTTTTGTTATGTTAATTTCTTTTGGTAATCCCCATTGACATTCGAAACTTACCCATTAAACGATTTAAAATCTGTATTAAAACCAAACTTTGTAAAAAAGGGTACTATACAATTTCAGATTATTTAGAAGATAAAAAAGCTTGGGATTGAACTGCTCGCTCTGCTAAGCCTTGTGATAAAACCACAAAACTGGACATTTTAATCATTATATAAAATCAACATATACCAGTTTTATAAACACATTGACATTGTTGAAAATTATATTCAAAATGACATGATTACTTTGTAAAGTATTATATTATTTTAACTATTGTGAATGTGAGGACTATGTGGATATTATTTTTCATTTTTTTTATTATTTCTCTTCTAGTTTTAGTGATGGTCTGGCAGTTTGAGTAGTTTTTGCGGCCTACCCAAATGTCCTTTCTTTGGTATTGCTCGTCGCTATCGGCGTGTGCTAGCTAACATATGGCCAATAATTTATACTTAATTAAAATAATGTTTTGTGTTGCATAATAATTTTGCATACTATTGTATAGAGTCATTTTTATTTTTTTCTAACTTGAACAGACAGCTGTGCTGCTGGGGAGTTTGTTGCGCCACTTCTTCTTCCCAGCTAAAGGCACTAGGAAGTGGTGAAGGGTGGGCGTTTTTGGGGGACTGTCTTATGTAATTTTGACGTTCGAAAAGTGCTGGTTCTCAGCCTAATTTGAATAAATGACTTTTGAATTATTGAATTTTCGAGTTGAGCTCCTTAAGTTCTGAGTTGAGCTCCACGATTACTGACAAATGCTTGCACTGACTGGACAGGTCCACTCAAATCTGTGTGGTTCTTTCCACAAAAAACTTTTCAGACACTAATCTACACGGTCCTCATATGGCCTGACCAAGATTATGTCTGGACTTTAAAAGAGACTGCAACCTCTGAGTTTGTTTCGGCCTTTCTTCTCAGAGTAGTCAGATAGGAAACGCCGAACTCATCTAGCTTATTTTTAATATTTTTTTATATGACGTGTAAAAGTGATTCCGATATCCTATTTACAGAATAAACAATTTCATTTCATTTCTGATTATGAAACTTGAAAGAAGAGAGACATAAAATATAATTTGCTGGTAAGTACAGTTCAAATCAAACTCTGAAGTGCGCTACTCGTTGCGCAGTACCCCCTGCCCCCCGCTGACCCATGAATTCGTTACTGCGCAGCCACTCGCCTCATGTTCCGAGCCGCCATTAGGTTTTAATCGAGGTATACAAAAAGGAATTCAGAAAGCGATGAAAAGTTGGCTCATTTGAAACACTATCGTAATTTTGACTGTATGAAAGTTTACTGGTGTGTATCGTGTTGACACTGAAATATTACGAACCCAAATGAAGGTTTAGGTCCAGCTTCATATTGCTTCTTCTTCGACTGTGAATCTGCCTCAAATACTTCTTCTCTTAGCTTCGCCATACTGAAAATAAACAGACATTATAAATTATAGTTAAATATTTCAAAAAAAATCATCATCATCATCTGCCTAGCCTTTTCCCAACTATGTTGGGGTCGGCTTCCAGTCTAACCGGATGCAGCTGAATACCAGTATTTTATATGGAGCGACTGCCTATCTGACCTCCACAACCCAGTAACTGGGTAATACGATACCCCTTGGTAAGACTGGTTGTCAGACTCTCGGGCTTCTGGCGACCCGTAACGACTATCAAAGATCCACGAATGACAGCCGGGACCAACGGCTTAACGTGCTTTCCGAGGCACGGAGGAGTCTCGGTATGTAAAGATGGTCACCCATCCACTGACCAACCCTAGCAAGCGTAGCTTATCCTGATGGTTTCAAAAAAATAATTAATTAAATAATTATTTATTGAAATGAATAAATGACTCAAGCTCTGGCTTAATATATTTTGAAGGACGTTTAATCAATGTCGAAAAGAAGTTACTCCTCGTTGGTTTACTTTAGAATAGTCGCAAAGACCAGTGTTAACAGTGGAGTATGACCAATAGGCCCACATATTTATAGGACTTCTAAAATAACGCCTACACCTTCGAAGAATAAGCATAAGCTTGTGCATAATTTACATAGAAGCCAGGAGAGTTATGGACACCCACATACGTATACTCTCCGATAGCGCCTCAGTTCTCCAATCCTTACGGAAAAAATATATTACTTCAAAGTTAACACTAGAAAGTCACAATGCACTAGAACAAGTAACGGTATCTAGCCGCAATACGGTGACACTGCAATGGATAAAGGGACACAGCGGATCGCTAGGTAACGACACAGCTGACGAACTTGCTAGAAGAGGATCTAGCACGGCAGTCTGTGGAACCGAGCCTATCGTGCCAATTCCCTTCAACCAGATACGCAGGTGGCTACAGGAGTTCACCCACACACAAGCGGAGAACTGGTGGACCTCGACACCGGGCTGCAGGCAGACCAAGGAAGCTATGCCATCCTTGGATAGCAAGCTAACCAGGCGTTTATTACGCCTGGACAGGAACGGCCTGCGCCTGGTGACGGGGACCATTACGGGGCACTGCTCGCTAAACAAACACTTCCACACAATAGGCATAACGGACAGTCCTCTGTACAGGGCGTGCATGGAGGCTGAGGAAACAGTCGCGCACGTGCTCTTCGAATGCACAGGCGTCAACCAGATTAGAACAGAAACCTTCGGGTCACCCAGATATTTCACTGATGTTCTGAACAGACCAGTAGTTTTAATTAGATTTTCCGGGGGGAGGTGGGCTGGTGGGAACAGCCGCCATGGCCCATGCACAATGGTCCACCTGACAGAGTAAGTGCGGAAACCAAACCATAAAACATAGAATCATCCTTCAATGTTCCCACAGCTGGGATCTAGGCCTTCACACTGTGAGATATATATTGTGCAGTGTTAAAAGAAATTACATTTATAAACATGCGTTCTTTTGTTTCCTGTAACGTGATTCACTGTATAAAAGAAAATATCGCCCACACGCTTCCCTTTCACTGGTTTAATATCAATTTATTATAATTAGCATCGTCTGGCCGATACTGCAGGGCATTGGCACCACACTGATGGCGCGATCGTATCCTATGCTAAGTCCCCACACGCCGCGACCAATGCATGTGTACCTATGTCAGTCATCATCTGCCTAAGCTCTTTCCAACTCTGTTGAAGTCGGTTTCCAGTCTAACTGGATGCAGCTGAATACCAGTATTTTACATGGAGCGACTGCCTATCTGACTTCCTAAAGCCATACCCACACCCCTTTGTAAGAATTTCGGGCTTCTGACTACCCTTAACGACTGTCAAAGATCTACGAATGACTGCCGGGACTCAAGATCAAAGGTGTAACGTGCTTTCCGAGGCACGGAGGGGTCTCAATATGTTATGGATGGTCACCATCCACGAATCGACCTTGGCAAGCGTAACTTAACCTTCTATTGACCCGTGCGGTTGTTATTATTTAGCCACAAGCCCCTTAACTTTTTAGAGGGGCTTGTGGCTAAGTAATAACAACCGCACAGGTCAATCGATCAGGTTAAGCTACGTCTGCCGTGGTTGGTTCTTGGATGGGTGACCATCTTTACATACCAAGACCCCTCCGTACCTCGGAAAGCACGTTCCGGCTGTCATTTGTGGATCTTTGACAGTTTTTACGGGTCGTTAGAAGCCCGAAAGTCTGACAACCAGTCTTACCAACGGGTATAGTGTTACCCAATAACTGGATTGTGGAGGTCAGATATGCAATCGCTCTATATAAAATACTGGTATTCAGCTGCATCCGGTTAGACAGGAAGCCAACCCCAACATAGTTGGGAAAAGGCTAGGCAGATGATGAGGCACTTAACTTTTAACCAATTTAAAAAAGGAGAAGGTTCTATGTTCGCCTATATGTATTTTTTTTTTTTGTACGTTCATAGATATTTTCGTCAATTGTGGACCGATCATAACAGATATGAAGGTGAAGGTGAAGGAAAACATCGTGAGGAAACCGGCATGTCCTAGAACCGAAAACTCGAAGACATGTGACATCTACCAACCCGCACTGGGCCCGCGTGGTGGATTACGGCTCACTCCCTCTCACAGAGAGGAGGCCTGTGTCCCAGCAGTGGGAACATTTATAGGCTGATGATGATGATAACAGTTATTCGAATTTGTGTAGGATAGGTAACACAAGTAAAAAGTAACAAGTAAAAAACATTTTTCAAAAAAATAAAACCGACTAAGCAGTAAGCTGAACACCATGTAGACTCACTAGACTAAACTTATTTGAAGCGAAGGAGACTTTTATTAGTTACGGCTTTTTAATTATTAAAGTTTTTCAAAAAAAAAAATTGTATTCGTAATTATTATTTTTATTTCGTAAACATGTTTTGTGATTTGACTACCATGACAGACATGACAAACAAACCATTGTATTTTAATTGATTATTGTAATGAATGAGTAATTCAAAGCCTCTAAAGGTCATGGTTGGTCACTCAGAGATAGCAATAAAAACTTAATTCGGATAGTATTGTTATTGCATTTAATAATAACATTTTTAAATGTAAAAAAAATATACATATATATTTAAAATGTAAAATAAAATTAATAAGATTATTATAATGAGTAATTAATTGTATTAATTGATAAAACACTTTACTAAATGTTTTTACCCAATAACAAAATCTAAAAATAGTTTGACATACCTACAGTACAGTTTTCCCTATGTAAAATCAATACCTATTTATAAATTAAGGAAAACATTCTTTGGTAATACTAGAACTGGTTTAGTTTCCTGCAAGCCAACGGTGTTTTGTATTGTAACAAATATTTTATGAAATAATAAATTGTGTGAAGATGTTTAGTAAAATCCTTTTTTTTTTTAATTTGGTGCAGTTATTTTTCCTACACTTTGTTACTAAGATATTTGGTTTATAATCTTTCCGTTCATCTTTGTTTGTATTCCGTTAGTGTTAATTTTGTGATAAAAAATTTCAATAATTTTTGTTCCTAAACTGGTATTATTTATTTAACTGAATAATAAGAGCCAATGAAACTAATCACCTAAGTCCAGGTACGCACGGGTGATTTTTCCCGCTCCAATATTTTTTTCGTGAACTGGGTTTTCGACACTCTGCTTAGCGCCGAGAGTTGAAAATCCAACAGTGTGTTTTTTCAATGCGCTGGGATGCACTCTGTTGAATTCTCAACGCTCGGCTCAACACCGAGAGTTGAAAATCCAGTATGTGATAACTGAATAGGCTTTTGAAGTTCAATCTATCTATACTAATATAATAAAGCTAAAGAGTTTATTTGTTTTTTATGCGTTTGAACATACTAATCTCTGGAACTACTCTAGCCAGATTTAAAAAAAAATTGTCTTTGATAGCCCAATTCTTGAGGAAGGCTATAGGCTATTTAACATCACGCTACGACCCTTAGGAGCCGAGCAAAAAGAAAATAAAGTCAAATAGACAGCTAAGCTAAAACATAGTAATAGCAGAGCCTGTTGATGCGATGCGACGCAATGGGTCGAGGGCGTTTTATAAAATGTGGCTGATATTTTTGTATATGTATTGTGTATCTTACGACTTCCACCGGAACAAAGTCGCGGGCACAAAGTAGTCATAAATAAATTAAGTAACAAACTCAAGTACTCACTCAATAGCCTCCACATTTCTTCCTCCCGGTCCCCATCTCTGGTCATGCTCCGTTACATCATTTACAAAGTCAGGGTCGGTCTCCCAATCGTCCGCCTCTGGGAGCTCTGGCGGAGCCACGTTAGTTGATGCTTTCCACATCTGCAATATAAATTATAAGTCACTACTTTGTATAATAATTAACAGTCAACCGCATATGGGAACACTTGAACAGCAAAACCACTCTTATTGGTCCAAAATCAGCGTAATGTCACTGTCAATTATTAACCATGACTGTACCATGGTTAAAAAGTGAAAGGAATGACAGCAAACAAAGGAATATAATGATAAAATGCGTTGTGAGGAAATGTTGTGCATTCGCTTGCCGTAATATGAGGAGAACACTGCCTCCAAACATTTCCCATATGTTCTGAATTTAATTTGATCAGACACAAGACCGTTTCCAGCAAAATACTATAGTTAAATATCTGCTTTCCTATGAGAAATACGTCTAAGATGACTATGACCTATATTTCTGTAATAAAAACATTCATTCATAGAATTCAGGAGCACAAACAAGAGAAAAAAAAAATTCAATGGGTGGTTTATAATTTGATGTAAACAATAACCTGTCTTACTGCCTCATTCATATGGTTTTATACTTTCAATACATGCAAATGAATCATTAAGGGACATGTTTAGATATAGCTAATGCACATTCAGTTGCTTTTTATTTAATTGACCTATAATGAGGAAATTAAAATATTTAACTTGAAATGACTCACTTACCATGTTGAAAATATTGATTAGGGCGATTATATATCACGAATACTAGTTAGCTATCTTTTATGGAACTGAAGTTATCCCATTATCTATTATTATCTTGACGTAACGTACAGGTGTAGCACTACCTATATGTATGCCAATCAATGTTGTGTACATTATTTCACTTACCAAAAATACTTTTTAGAGCTCTCTATTCAATATAACTTTTACAATAGACTCACAAGTAAGTTGAACGCTGTCTAGTTTAGCTATTATTAAGAGAAAATGTATGAAATAGAAAGCGTTCTTACCTTTTTTAAGCCGGTTTTTCAATTACACGTAAACACACAGTTTCACCTTTTACTGACACGATATGGACATTCCAACTACAAGGATAATACCTGATATACGTTAGGGAAGGATTAATTATGATTCTGGCATTAAATAAAACCCGACAGATTGTATTATTTCGATTTATTTTGCGAAACAAGTAGGGCGATACCCCGCGATGCGTCACTCGAAAATCGTATTTGACGTTGACAGCCAGCAGCTGTCATCAAATCTCAGATCAGCATTTTTTGACAAGATGTTAAATGTTGCTAGGTTATGAAAATAAGAAAAGTATGCTATGCATTTGAAAACAACACTTCATAATGTGACTGACAATGGCGTGACCACCATCAGGGATTTTAATTTTGAAAACACAAAAAAATTGTTACCAATTTGTTGAAATTTGTCGCCAAATATCAGAATTTGTCCTATGACTAAATATGTGACTTGCAAAAAATTGAGACTAATTAGCAACAAAATTTGGGAGAAAACAGATTTTCGCTAGGTGCCCTGCTAGCTTTTGAGATTCAAATGGGCCAAGCTGGGGACATGCTCCCCAGATTGGCCACGTATAAACCATTCTTGAACCAGTGACCGACAAATTCTGATATTTGGCGACTAAGTTAGACTAATTTGCTACGAATTTTTTGTGTTATCAATTTAAATCCCAATGCTTGAATATATTTTATTAAAAATTTGTTCGAAGACAGGAAAACACGATAAGATTTGTGAAGTTATCAAAACTTGCGATTATACGGCTTTGTTACCAATTCAGAACTACGCTTAGCATGACGACATTATAAACGGACTTTGTCGACGGAAGAATAGATAAAAATGACAGATAAACAGTAACAATCTGTCATTTTGTATATTTTTCCGTCGAGAAAACCCGTAGGTAACCCATTTCTAAGGTTGTCATGCTACGCGTGCTGATATAACTAAAATAATAAGGATTATCTAGCGATCTTTATATAGATAGTTGAACCTGTCTATCAGGGTTGTTTATTTGTCTGTCAGCCAAAACTGACAGCATTTCAGATTTGATGTCTAATGAACTGCCACACCATCCAAGTTATTTTTAGGGCAAGCACAGCATAGCCATGTGGAAAAGGTTAGGTAATAAAACAGAAAACCAAAGAATACTAGTATCAGTACCCTATCCATTTATCGTTCTTCGAAATCCAAGTACCTAAAATAATTTATTACAGTAAAATAGTAAGGTTAACACATCTAAATTACATGAAATAAACTTGGTATTTATTTATATTTTAGCGACATTAAAACGCTTACTTCGCAAACGTTCAATTTAACCTGTACCCTAATTACGTAATACACAATCAATCACAATCTGAATCGTTTTGAAACAGATTGCTAATCCCAGTACCGGCGTTAGGGTAGGGCGCGCATGGATGCCAGACATGAAGGGGCGCCCTACGCGAACCACCGGCCTCTTATCAAACTTTTCTGTTATTGTTAACTTTACTACATGAGTCGACGAAAAAACTCCTATTTCTGTATGAACGAATTAATATATACGAGGAGGGTTCAAATATTTTCAAACTCGCTACGCTCGCTCTTGCATCCTGCATTCTCCCCTATATTTTTTTTCTTTAGGGCATCTCATAGCTGGTCTCTGAGACCATGACTATTTAACCGGTCAATCCTGTGGCTGCCTTAAGCTGCTACACTCAAAGCCTCCAGCCAGGGCACACACATAAAACTAAGCTAAAAACTAGGGTAAACGCTCGCTAAGGGCACCCCCTGTGGGGTACGAGCCTCGGCTTAGGGCGTTAACCGGAGGGAGAACATCAAAAGATGAAACAGGCTGGATCAAAAGGTTTGATCATTATTATTAATCGGGGAATTTAAAGCTAAGTGCACAGCTGCAACAACTGCTGGCACCTCGTTTTCGAGCAAGGGTCGGGGGGGGCCTTCCCTTTCAATCGAAAGAGTTCTTGCGGGGGCGTAGCGAAACAACAGGAGACGACCAGCAGCGAGGGTGCCGACTCTGCGCGCCTACGGGGAAAATATGTAGCTCCCCCCCGCCCCGCTCACAGATCTAGCCGTTTACGGATTGGGGGGGGGACCGTCGCGTGTGTGTGAGCAGCTAGTGTTGTTGTGTACGCTGCTCAGTGTATATGTGTGACGCATGGCACGCTCGCGCCGCGTCGACACATGATTATGTGGATGCACGTATAGTAATGGCTGTCTGTATAGTTACGCGATGTGCCTATATTAACTTAGAACACACCGCGCAACAGATGTGTGAATACATCTGTAGAGTCCGGCCTTCCCTTTCTGCATGAGTTGTAACTCTTATACTGTATCAATGCTCAGGAACAAAAGCTAAAATTGTCGCCCCTCCACTCTCCAAGAGTAGTGAGGGGCGCCACAGAAATCTCTCCTGGGGCGCCGGTATTGCTAAAACTAGCACTGGCTAATCCATTGCTTCATAAGTTGGAAAAAAAAATCTGCTCAACAACGTAAATAACGCAGTGAATGTCGTTGAACTGTCAAAATTAAAAGATTAGTCTTAATCGTTTACGAAACTGTGTTACGTAATTAGGGTACTGGTTGTGGGCAATTTTGAGCAAGCACACATAGGATTCTTGCGCTAGTAACTTATGTTGAAGGCTACAGGGTAACCAAGTAAATTCAAATTTTCTTACGGTTTTTGTAACTTGCAGGTCAGTATCAGGCTGAATTTTGATCAAAATATTATTCGAGACCGTGACAAAATAATATGTATTTACAGAATTATAATCATTAAATTCATTCAGAGCTGTAGCTCTCTAAGTTCAGATTACTATATTGCAGCGGTTCCTAAACTTTTAAGAGGGTACCGAGCTTTTTATGCACACAAACATGTTTCTATTAAGCTTATTTGAAGTAGTAAACAATTAAATTAAAATGTAGGAAAATAAATTGGTATTATTGGGGATATATACTAGACATCATCCACGATGGAAACACGATTTGATAAAGTTGGCTCGATAGAATAAATTCGCAAAGTTACCTCTTATCGAGTATTTTTTTCCTCTATTTTGCTACTTTTTATATAAATAAGTAAATTTATGTTTCGATTAATTTACTAAAATAAAGTTCATAGATAACTCCAGCGTTTGTCCGCGTTAGTTTTTTATTTAAGAGCAATATGATGAAAATAACAACGAAAAACATTGAAAAAGTGTAAAATTGTGGTTATTTTCTTTACTCTTTACACGTAAAGAAAAAGACAGAGACAAAGGCAAATGATCGGTATGCTCTTAAGGATACAGAACAATCGACAAATAACTTTCGTTTTATGGAACCCTAAACATTCAAAGGAATAAACTTATCGTGGAATAAACTTGTAGTACCATAAATTGACGTAAAACTAATACTTTACGAGATATTTCACAGGAATACAGGTTTTTTTTTTGCTCTTGTTGTAGCAATATACTTTTCACAAAGTATTTGTAATAATCAAATGTAGTTGGGCTATCAAATGCAAAAATATTTTTTCAAATCCGTCTAACTCCAGAGATTTGCGCATTCAAACAATAAACAAATGAATCAAATAAAAAAAGTCTTTAGCATTATTATGTTAGTATTGATTATTTTAAATTTCGAAATCGCTGCTGTGACTATTAAAATTTCATGATATTGTAACATGTTAGATTAATTCTTACATAGAAAGTTGTATCGATGAGTTTGATTTAAATTCTATAAATACATATTTGTTACCATCGCGAATTGTATTTTGATCAAAATACAACCTGATACTGAACTGCAAATTGCAAAAAAACGTAAGAAAATTTTAAATTCAAATTTTCTTACGCATCCCCCTTATATAACAATTTATTTAAATGTGCCTGGAACATTATAATAAGGGTAATAATAGTAGATACACCTAGACTAGATAATAATCTTATATTTTTACTAGTTAACTAATTTAAGGTTTTTTTTTAATATGAAATTAATAAAATTAGTAAGTACAGACGCCAGCACATCAAGCTACTACAATCTGTCAAATTTATTTAATGGATTTTCAACTTTATCGCTGAATCCTAAGGTTCAAAGTTGATTGGGAAAATTTGACAGTTTCGGGTAGCTTGATGTGCTGGCGTCTGTACCATAAAAGGCCCTAAAAGCCTTTCGTGACAATGTTTTCGGCCAAAATGTTTAAATGAATTATTCCATACCATCTATTCGTAACTAACACTGATTTTTGGTACTTTGGTCGTATTACTACCATAATTACATTTAAAAAATAAAAAGCTAAAACTTTTGCTTTCTATCACAGTGGAATAAAAATAAATAGTTTAAGTAAAAATTACAGCTTGGATAAAAGTATAAAAAATAATTATAAAATATTTCCTGCACAGTACAGACGCCAGCACATCAAGCTACCCGAAACTGTAAAATTTTCCCAATCAATTTTGAACCTTAGAAGTCAGCGATAAAGTTGAAAATCTATTAAATAAATTTGACAGATTGTAGTAGCTTGATGTGCTGGCGTCTGTACAGCTTGGCAAAAAAGAGTCTGAACAAAATGAGGGCGCCACTATCGCACTTAGGTGACTTCGAATGGGAAATGAGTAAAATAATTTATACAAATTGTTAAAAACGCTGCTTGCTGGTAACTCAAAACCTACTAGCACTTTTAGGGAAAGTAGTGCCATCATCATAGGTCTGCATTACTTAAGTAAAATATTTAGTTCCAAATGTCACCACGTCAGACTCTTTTATGTCGACCTGTATCAAGAGCCTGACAGGAAGATATATGTTGCCAGAAAGAAAAAAAAAAAAATTGAAAACTTTTCGCCATGCTAAATGAATAAAATAATAAAACATTTTTCTAAACAATTTACATTTCTGGATCAGGAGCATCAATCGCGTAACCGAATTTTTGTAAAGCGATCTTGATTTCGCCGAATACGGTGGGGTCTTCTATCGTAGATGGTAATTTCACTAGTTGAGACCTAGCCAGCTTGGCGATGGCTCCTCGGAGTGCTTTTCCTGACCTAGTTCTGGGTAATGCTGGAACGGCTACTGCCTTCCTGAATGCTGCAATCGGACCAATCAAATGTCGAACTAACGCGATTAACTCTTGAGTCACTGTGCTCTCGGCTACGATTTCTTCATCTGTGAACAAAATCGGTTGTTTAGATTCAAATACTATAAAAAGCGGCCAAGTGCGAGTCGTACTCGCCCATGAAGGGTTCCGTAGCAGCAAGTAACGATAAGTTTACGATTTATGACGTATTAAAAAAAAACTACTTGCTAGATCTCGTTCAAACCAATTTTCGGTGGAAGTTTACATAGTAATGTACATCATATATTTTTTTTAGTTTTATTATTCTCTTATTTTAGAAGTTACAGGGGGGGGGACACACATTTTACCACTTTGGAAGTGTCTCTCGCGCAAACTATTCAGTTTAGAAAAAAATGATATTAGAAACCTCAATATCATTTTTAAAGACCTATCCATAGATACCCCACACGTATGGGATTGATGAAAAAAAATTTTTTGAGTTTCAGTTCTAAGTATGGGGAACTCCAAAATAATTTGTTTTTTTTCTATTTTTGTGTAAAAATCTTAATGCGGTTCACAGAATACATCTACTTACCAAGTTTCAACAGCATAGCTCTTATAGTTTCGGAAAAAAGTGGCTGTGACATACGGACGGACAGACAGACAGACAGACAGACAGACAGACAGACAGACAGACATGACGAATCTATAAGGGTTCCGTTTTTTAACGGAACCCTAAAAAGGGGGTGACTTTTTAGATAATACTTGAGATCCTGTCAAAAACAAATGAAATCCTAACGATATATGTATATTATATAAAATACTAGCTGACCCCGGCAAACGTTGTTTTGCCAATTATTTGTTTGGGGTTGACAACCCTTATCACTTAGGGGTATGAAAAATAGAGAGTAGCCGATTCTCAGAACTACTGAATATGCATATAAAATTTGGTAAAAATCAGTAAAGCCGTTTCGGAGGAGTAAGGTAACTAACATTGTGACATGAGAATTTTATATATAAGAAGATGTATATATGTGTATTATAAGTTATAACCTATTTATGTACTGTTATTTTATTTCTAATGATATATTTTTAATATTTTTTTTTTCTTTGTTCCTCTCAAACAGCACCTACCATCCAATCTCTTCACCACCCTTGGTTGACTAGTAGAGAATGCCTAAGGTATTAAGTCCGCCTTTGTACCTTTTTGTGTGTGAAAAGTTTAAACAATAAATAATAGGCCAAAATAACGATGTAAAAAAGGAAAAGTAACTGTTTAGTTTATAAAGATCTTAAACAAGGTTTTTATCAGATCATTATAATTCACATACCATCTTGGGGAGGCCTCATAACATACAGGCAGAGTGGAACATCCCCCTTGGTAGGGTCTGGAGCTCCGACAACTACAGCATCCGCGACCCTGGCATGTCGCAGGACCACATCTTCGAGAGCTGCAGTGGAAAGACGATGGCCTGCTACATTGATGACATCATCAGCTCTAGCAACCACCCAAACGGCGCCTTCGGAACTTATCCAGCCAGCGTCTTGAGTATCATAGTAGCCCTGTAAAGTTAAAGGAACCATGTATCACTTGTTTACTTTGTAGAAACCAACGTACGAGATGTATCATCCAAAGCGAATTAATTCCTGCCGATCAATCAACTTTCTGGATATAATACTGCACGTAGGCGTGTAGGTATAAGTATTATACCTACACGCCTACGTGCAGTATTAAATTAAATTATATTGTTAAAGAAATTATAAAAGCAAATTTTTTCCTGACCTTGCTTAATACATCGCAGAATAAATTATTATTACAAAATTAACAAATCAGCCCCTTGATTTACATAGGTATAATCATTATCATATCAATATGGCAGTATAGTGCAGCACATGCTTTATGAGTGTGACCAGTTTACAAAAAATCAGTAACTTTTGTATTAGACGCAAAATGAAAATGACGAAAAACTTACCGGATAAGTCTCGAAGTAGGTCTCCTTGAATCTCTTATCCGCTTGCCACAAAGTAGAAGCAAAGCCAGGAGGCAGAGGTAGCTTGGCCACCAACCTGCCAACCTCACCTGGTTGACATTCTGAGCCGTCTTCTTTTAGAGTACGAACTGGAAAATATTGTAAAAGATTGAAATAAACCTGAAAGGATTAACATAACATATTTTAATTCAAACTTTAACCGATAACTAAACTTCGTTTTGTAATCCTAGATACTAATTTGACATTTCAAGTGATTGTTGTTTGTTTTTTGCATTTGGAGTTTGACATTTGCACCTGTCAAATTAGTCTCTGAGATTAAAAAACGAACTGTAGGCAGGCGGCTCTAGTGAGCGAATCGACAAATGGAAGGGGATGTCATCAGTTGTGAAGCTACAATTTCACAGAGCGGCGAGTGCGATTAGAGACCTATGACAAGCAGTGAAATATGCTGATGATAGGAAGAGCTTATCCAATTAATTAAAGGAGTTTTCCATAATCAAGGTCTTAAACAGGTCAGACACACCCGTTCAGAACCATTTTTGACAAGTCATTGAACTGATTTGGAGTCATTGGCCTTTTTGGCGCAGCCGTGTGGCACACACTGTAGTTTTACAAACATTTCAATTTTATTATGTAGGTATTTCGTTTTTCATGTGTCAAATATCAAATGTTGCCAAATTAATTTTACTCTTTTTTTTTCTTATGATACAGAAGTAACTTCAGAGTATAGATAGTGCAATCCACGAAGATGCGCCCCACTCCGCTCCGCTCCGTACTAAAGTATAGTTTACATTACAGTAATCGCGGAGTGGGGCGCGTCTTCGTGGATTGCACAATCTATAGTCAGATACTCACTATCATATCCAGGAACCGGGTATCCAGCCGAGTGTGGTGGTATGGCCTTCACACCATACCCCATGCAGGGGGCTGTGATGGGTGACCCTGACTCCGTTTGCCACCAGTGGTTCAGGACTGGCACGCCAAATATACGCTCTGACCATTGCTGTATAAAAAGCATAAGGAATTATGACATTAATAGTAGAAATCTACGTAAAATCTGGAATGAAAACATTGTGAGAAAATGGAAGTATCCTACTAAGAGCACTGATTTCAACAGCTCTTGTCCGAATCGCACCTGAGCACTTCCACTAACTAGGGCCAATGCCTGCCGGGGGTTCGATGAAAACCAATCGGGAAATCGTGGCCCCCGGCAACAGGGCAACCGAAGGAACACGGGTGGGTTTTAGTCAGTAAGAGTCTGACACGCCCTCCCGCTCCGCCCAGAGCGGGAGAAGTTATTTGATAATTTCCCACCCAAAAAAAAAAAGGTAAGCTGTTTTTATGTGTTTATTTCTATCAAATTACTATCGAAACGTGTTTCACTTGAGTTAATACGACGTCCTGCTCAAAACATGGCAGTAGGTAGTGGTCTTTTTAAAGGTCTATAGTGCTCAATGTGCAAGAGTGCGCATAGCCATCGTGTACAAGAATCAAGAATGCGCGCGCAGTCTTGTACAATGTACTCGTATCAAACTTTTATTTAAGACTAGCTGCGCCCCGCCGCGGTTTCACCAGCATAAGTCTCGATCCCGTGGGAAAAAAAAATTAATTATCCTATGTTCTTTTCCAGGGCATCATCTATATATGTGCCAAATTTCATCCAAATCCGTTCAGCCGTTTTAGCGTGAAGGCGTAACAAACAAACTTACTTTCACATTTATAATATTAAAGGATTAAGGATGTTATGTGTTTTATAATGAAATATGTTTACAGCTATGCTAATAAACTAATTAGTTATGTTTTTATGATTTCAAGAAGACAAAGAACAACGAGGAGAAAAACAGTAGATTCGAATATAAGAGAAAAAGTCTAACTATTGGAGTTATCGCCATATCCAAAGTCATCTGTCGCGCAACCGATAAAAGAAGCATAAGGTCTGAAATTTTAAGCTGCTCTCCACACAAAAGAATACTCGAAGAAGAATTTAAAAATAAGAATGAAAAACGTTTGCCTAAGAAGAGTAAGACTGTTAACCAAAGAAGCTAGCAATTGAACCAAAGAATAAAAATTGGGCATATCCAGGTTGCTCAGTAGTGCTTAGAGAACTAATCATAGAAGACTGGATCGAGTGTGTATTTCTTGCAAAAACTGTTGGCACGAAAAATGCACAGCATACGTAAGCTATGGTAGTTTTAAATGTTACATTTGTGAGTGATGCGTACTCTTGACCTACGTGCGCATCTTGCACATCTGGCTGCGCACTCTTGTCCTCATACGTTGTGCAAATGTGTGCATTAAGGATGCTACAATTTTTTTTAAATAGTTCCTAAATCGTTACCTTTAATTTGCTTTTTTAAGTTTTCTTACTAGGCAGATAACCTAGCTAAATGAATAAAAACCGATGTTGATTCTAAAACGCTTCGTCTTTTTTTTAAAGAACATAGTAGTAAAAGTGCACAGTGCTGCACACCCCTACCCTACCTACAATTATATTCACCAAGAAGTTGCCTCTCTTTGTATCGCGTAAATTTTATATCTTCTGACTACGTTACATCCACTGAATTTGACAATTCGAGCCCGCCGACAGCCGTCCG
This sequence comes from Agrochola lychnidis, assembly GCA_963680765.1. Taxonomy (NCBI): domain Eukaryota; kingdom Metazoa; phylum Arthropoda; class Insecta; order Lepidoptera; family Noctuidae; genus Agrochola; species Agrochola lychnidis. Next base: position 2,520,776 of record OY796871.1, on the reverse strand, counting down.
CGCCCCCGGTAAAATTCCTCATTGAAAAAAAATGCGGCGATTTTTTTTTCTGTTTTCCTTATAATTACCACATAAATAGACTGTCAGTACGATACCTAACACCACCCTCACGAATCGGATACGGTTTTTTTTTCATGTTGTATACCTTGTTAAATTTTTCCGCATATCATTGCAGGGACAGTGCACGCGCACGTGGGTAAGAGCGCGCATAAAGTCGGAGGTCAATATCGTTCTGACATGACAATGAATGCATTGATTTATTTAACGTAAGTAGCTTTCCCTTACAAACTATACTTTATATACGATGTCATTGTGCCGTGTCAAAGAGAATAGGGAAGAAGCTTGAGTAAAAAAAAAAATCGGCTTCGTCCGACAAAAAAATTTTTAGACACGTAATTTTTGCTTTATATTAATAAAAAAATGACTTAAGATAAAACGCATCAAAGTTGGGGAGTGGGGGTCGCTACGTCACAAGTAAGTATAAAATCTACATACTCGTGACGTCATGTCACATTTATCTCAATGTATCGCCGTAATCGTTTGATTAGGTACGTAAAAAAGAAAAAAATACGTGTCCAATATTTTGTAATAATCAAACTGACGGATATAAAAAAAATGTTGTCATCAGCCCTTTTAATATTAAAGTTACCTACGTACCTACTGACTTACCCTGGTATATCGTCAAAGACTTAGATTAAAATATATTTTATTAGTTTTCAACGCACCCTCGTATCCTGATCACAGTGTTCACCAGCAATAAACACGGTCTTCAAAGATTTGCTGCAGTATCTCCTGGCGTACTTGGCGTTAGGATCAGCCCGCTTCAGCACTCGGAATGCCGTGGGGATGGTGAAGAGGGCGTTCACGCGATGTTGTTCTATGATTCTGGAAGCAAAATGATAAGAACAAATAACAAACGACTAATGAAAACTGTGGATAGGTTTTCAAACTCAACTGAATTTAGTCTAGCAGAAGACTGTGAAAAAGCAAAAGACGTCGAGATATAAAAAAAAAACAAATTCAAATCAATTTATTATGGTATGGTAATCAATGGGAAAACGTTTTCCAGTCCTTGATCCCCAGAATTAATTTAGATGTAACCAATTAAAGTTCCTTCTACGTAGGCAAACGTATGTCGGAGAATCTATTAGATAACCTATCATGGGCAAATTTTTCAAAGTGACAAAAGGGTAGTTGCCTAGGTAATAAAAAGAAATTCTATTTAGTCCGTCTTTCAGATAATAAAAAATATTAGACACGTATTTTTTCCTTTATCATATTAATAAAAAATGACTTAGAAAATACGCATTAAAGTTGGGGAGTGAGGGCTCGCTACGTCACAATGCACTATTAAATCTAGCAAGGCGTCACGACTGACGACGCCACGTCGTGAGGTCGTGACGTCACGCCACATTTTAACTCAATGTATCGCCGTAATCTTTTGATTACGTCAAAAAAGAAAAAAATACATGTTCAATATTTTTTTATAAACTACAAGACGGACAAAAAATTTTTTTTGGACACAGGCCTATTAAAGTAAAACGGCATAAACCGCTCTCAATATTCAATACAAGTAAATCTCACCTAAAATACTGTCCAGGGTCAGGAGTCCTATCCGGTTTGCCCTCATAAAGAACAGAAGTGATGCCTGCCAGCAGAGGACCGTAGCAAATGTAGGAGTGGCCGACCACCCATCCCAAGTCTGATGCTGCCCACCACACGCCCTTCTTGAGCCCGTACACTGTGCGCAGGGTCCAGCAGAGTGTGGCTGCGTGTCCGCATGGACGCTGGACGCCTTTGGGGGCGCTTGTTGTGCCTATAGTGTGGAAAAATATATAATTATTATACTAGCTGATCCGGCAAACGTTGTTTTGCCAATTATTTATTTGGGGTGGACCACCCTTATCACTTAGGGGTATGAAAAATAGATTACGACCGATTCTCAGATCTACCAAATCTTTATATATATAATTCTTCTGTGAGTGTGTATGTCACTGAACTTCTCTCAAACGACTGGACCGATTTTGATGAAATTTTTTGTGTGTGTTCAAGGGGATCTGGGAATGGTTTAGATTCACAATCGGACCCGATAGGTGGCGGTATTCGGTCAGGACAACGTCTGTCAGGTCCGCTAGTATACATATAAAATTTTAATAAAATCGATCAAGCCGTTTTGGAGGAGTATGTCAACTAACATTGTGACACGAGAATTTTATATACAGGGTGTTTGGCAGAACGTTGAACATACGAAAATGGTGGATAGGTGGGGTCATCTGCTACTTACTCAGCCCTAATTTATTTGGCCCTGGCCCCCTGGATATTATTTTTTTAATTGAAGTTGAAATTAAGATTTAAGTATTTTTTACATCTTTCTGTAAGTTTGAGGACTCATAACTTTTTTTCTAGTCAACATCTGAATAAAATATTGCCTGTTTTACCCATTTTTAATAAAAATTACACTTTAAAGTTAAGAAAGTGGTGAAACTAGAAAAGCAAAAAAAAATATTTTTTGTTTTCCTGGGGCCAGGGCCAAATAAATTAGGGCTGAGTAAGTAGCAGATGACCCCACCTATCCACCATTTTCGTATGTTCAACGTTCTGCCAAACACCCTGTATATAGATGAAAGATATAGAAGATAACGGATTTGATGTTGTTGATGGCTGAATCATGAAGGTACTGTCGTATTAATTTTAAATGGCTATATGCTATGTGCTGCTGGGTCCAACGGCCGGCTCCATAAAAGAGCTTTTAGAATTTTGCGAAAGGTACGCTGCTAGCTACAGTCTAGTTTATGACTGTAAGAAAAGCCTGTTCATGATCTTTAAGGCCCCCAGTAGGAAACAATCATACGAGCCAATTATCACCCTCAATGGCCAACCCCTGCAAAGGGTGAAACAAACCAAATATCCGGGGCATTACGTAACGGAGGACCTTAAGGATCATGAAGATATCGAACGCGAACGCCGGGCTCTTGCTGTGAGAAGCAATATGCTGGTTCGCAGGTTTGCTTGTTGTAGTAAGGAGGTTAAGATAACGTTGTTTAAGGCTTACTGCCAGACCTTCTACACGAGCAGCCTGTGGGCCAGCTACACGCGGAAAACAATGGACACCCTGAGGGTCCAATATAATAACAGCTTCAGAATGCTTTTGGGACTGCCGCGCTTTTGCAGTGCCTCTGTCATGTTCGCGCAGGCGCGTGTTCACGATTTCCACGCAATGGTGAGGAAAAAAACGGCGTCGCTGCTAGAGAGAACGCGGTCAAGTCTTAACAGCATTCTGAAGATGTTAGTGGACAAAATTGACTCGCCGATAATGAATCACTTCATGCAGGTGTTGGTTAGGCAGGAGTGATTCATTACATTCGGTGAATGTATGTAAATATTGTTTATACTTAGTTATAATTGTAACACACTAACATAGCTTTTAAGTTTTCTTTTTGTATCTAATTAACTAACATATGGATCATTGTTGTCTAAGTCAATAAATGAATTTAATTTAATTTATAGGACCTCTTCGAGGCATTAAATTACCATGGCCATTAGGTATAGTCTTCCTTATCGACTTTCTAATTTCGTTCCTATAAAATATGCCTAGCCTTTTCCCAAGTATGTTGGGGTCAGCTTCCAGTCTAACAGGATGCAGCCGAATACCAGCATTTTACATGGAGCGACCGCCTATCTGGCCTCCACAACCCAGTAACTGAGTAATACGATACCCCTTGGGAAGACTGGTTGTCAGACTTTTGGGCTTCTAACTACTCGTAACGACTGTTAAAGATCTCTCTCTCTGTATCTCTCTCTGTCTTTATCTTTATCTTTATCTTTATCTTTATAAATGACAGCCGGGACCAACGGCTTAACGTGTTTTCCGAGGCACGGAAGAGTTTCAGTATGTAAAGATGGTCACCCATCTACGGACCAACCCCGGCAAGCGTAGCCTAACCTGTTGGATCGACCCATGCGACTAATATTAGTTGCTTAGCCACAAGCTCCAGAAACAGAAGCTCCAGGAGCCCCAGAAACAATCACATAATGTTTCTGGTAAGAATTATTGTGAGCTTTTTAGTCTGCAGTAAATCAATCTGCCTAGCCTTTTCTCAACTATGTTGGGGTCGGCTTCTAGTCTAACCGGATGCAGCTGAATACCAGTATTTTACATGGAGCGACTGCCTATCTGACTTCCACAACTCAATAACTGGATAATACGATACCCCTTGGTGAGACTGGTTGTCAGACTTTCGGGCTTCTGACGACCCGTAAAGACTGTCAAAGATCCACGAATGACACCCGAGTTCCGAAGCACGGAGGAGTCTAGGTATGTAAAGATGGTCACCCATCCACGGATCAACCCCGGCAAGCGTAGCTTAACCTGATGGATCTATCCGTGCGGCTGTTATTACTTAGTCACGAGCTCCTCGTTCGTTTCTATGTTAGCACTCGTAGGGAATGAAGCTACAAGTAAGTATGCGGCGGGCTCGACTTGTCGAATTCAGTGGGCGTAACGTAGTCAGAAGATATATAAGAGATACGCGATAAAAAGAGAGGCAACTTCTAGGAGAATATAACTGTAGGTAATTAGCGCTGTGCGACCTGAATTGCACTTTGTTGTGTCGTAGCAAGAGTCGCTTTTCATTTAATTGGTTTTGCGGAGTGACCCATCTAATCAAAATAACAAAATAAAACACATCAACATTCAAAATTTCTGTTTCTATTTTGCATCTTTCTGTGGCATAACACAGGTTTATAGGATGCTGTTACAAAAGTATTGGATTAGGTACACAACGACTAAAAACAACTACAACAGTTACTAGGTACTACAGTTATAATATACCTTGAGACAGCTACCACAGATGAATGCTATACCCGAAACACTTTAACGTGGCAATAGCGGTCATTGACCCACCTACACTCCCCCGACCCATCACTATGCTAGGCAAGTACCTAGGTGTAGTCCTTGACCACCATCTCCCCTTTAAAGAGCACATAACCCAAGCCCGCGCGCGAGCCGCATGGGTCCTTTGAAGGCTTCACTATAATTATCCTAAATGCACGTAGCTAATTGTCACTACGGTGCAAATTGCGTATTTACACAACGTGCATTCGCCCAATCATGACCTATGCGAGAGCTGTTTTTGCACAAGCACGACCCAGTCACATACATAAGATGCAGACATTACAGAACCGTTGCCTTCGGAAGGCCTCGGGAGCCCCCTGGTTTGTTAGGAATGAGATCCTCCATCTCGACCTAAAAATCCCCACCATCCACCAAATTTTCAAACGCTCTTCCAAGCGTTACTTCGATACTGCCGCCAAACATCGCAACCCTCTGGTTGTCGAGGCCGCCCGGCCGCTAGTTACACTCTCTCTAATATCAATCGAACTCGCCGCCCTAAGCGAATCCTTATCGACCCTGACGATCCCATTACCCTCCTCCAGGAGAGCAGTAAAAAAACCAGCACAGTGTACAAAAACAGACGCCTCCCATCATTCCGACCACGCCGCCGAGGTCCTTTGCGATCGCGACCGCGTCTCCGAGTAAATGATACTCCCCCCCGACCCTTGCTCGATAACGAGGTGCCACCAGTTGTTGCAGCTGAGCACGTAACTTTAAATTCCCCGAGTAATAATCATGATCAAAACTTTGATCCAGCCCGTCCCATCCTTGATGTCCTCCCTCCGGTTGAAGCCCTAAGCCGAGGTTCGTACCCCACAGGGGTGCCCTTAGCGAGCGTTCACCTAGTTTTAATTAGCATAGTTGAATAACCCCTGGCTGGAGGTTTTAAGTGTAGTAGCTTAAGGCACCCACAGGAAAGCCCAGTTAAGTAGTCATGATCTCAGAGGTCAACTACGAGATGCCCTACCTAAAAAAAATGAAAAAAAAAGACCCACCTACATTTAATAAAACTGAAATGAAGTTCGTTATGTCCTGAATCAATATCTATCAAATCAAATCAAATCATTTATTACTTTGCAAACATGGGTAATTATTACATTGATGTTTTATTAAGAGAGTCCTCCATGTTCTACCGTCACATGGGCATGTTAATGTACACAAATTTATAGACATTTTCAACATACAAATAACACAATATAATATAAATATGAATACACTAGGGTTTCGGGGCGAAGAACACGTTTCGTAAAAATTGTAATCTGATGCGTTGCACAGCTGACAGATGACAGCCTACTTGTCTAAAAAAGGTGCGCGTCGTTTGTCTTTTTGACGGGTTCTAGAACATTCTAGAAGCTGCGGATTGTGGCGGGAGCGGTTTGAAATGAGATCGCGTTTATACATTATAATTTGAAATAACAATTAGGAAATTATAACAATACATTATAAAAATTTATGTAAAATCGTTCGAATTAAATTAATACAAAAATGTCAAATGTCAACAAGTAATCAAAAATAAAAATCGTGATCTTCAACATGTTCCAATAACGAAAAACCATACATAGTTTATTGTTTGGGTTCCGGAGATATTACCGAAAGGGCAATGACCGCTATTGATACGCTAAATCGATTCGGGTATACAAATAAACTTTCTACACAAAAACAATAGGTACTCTAGTTACAGAAATAACCACGTTACCCTCACGAGTCTCACATAATATGCTAAAAAGACCTACTTTAATAAGTAATAACAATGGGGTACTCCGTTAAAGTGATTATCAATTATAATGAATAGAACAAAGGTTTGAAGCCCAATTAAGTCACAATCAACTGAACGCAATGAATGTCATTCGTACGTGTTGTTTACTGTCAGGGCCAGAGGTCGTTGATATACTTAATCCTTACTAATGTTATAAATGCCAAAGTGAGTTTGTTTATTTATTTGTTTGTTATGCTTTCACCTGTGACCTGAGACATGAGATGACATAGGATACTTTTTATCCCGACATTCCCACGGAATCGAGACTTATGCGGGAATATGTATTTTAATCCACGCATTTCTCCGAAACTGTTAATCGGATCGTGACCATTTTTTAAATTGGCTTACATTTTGTTCAACTTAGGGAACAGTGCAAGTTTCATTAAAATCGGTTCAGTAGTTTTCAAGATATAGACTAATACGTATAAGTGTGACGGCCTGGCTTTTTGATACGAGCTACGGGTGTGGTGTAAAAGGGAAAACATCTCAAAACCTTAATCAACCACAACTAAAAAGTGCAAAAAAAGCTTTTTTACAATAAAACAATCGACTTCCAAACAAAAAAGTGAAGTCGGTGGCAAAAACCGAAAATACAGAACCAAAGACACCGACTTCCGAAATTAAAGTTATTTTTCACTTCTTTATGTATTTTTTTTTTTGTTTAAAAGTAAGTTTTGTTTTTTTGTAAAAAGTTTTGTATTGCCTGCACATCGGTCGTCACAATCTCGGGCCGAATTCTAGCGGTCGCGCCGAACAAGTTGAAAATTTTCGGGGTCTGGGATCGGTACTCGGTTGACCGACGTGCGATGGACACGCGGTCATAGTAAATGTATGTTAATTATTTTAGGCATAAATTAAACATAATTTTAAATAATTTGGCATCAACTAATAACACTTTCATGTTATTGACACAAATAAGTATGTTAGTAAATATTTATTTATTTATATGTGACTAAATACAAATTGTATTTGCTTTGTTTAAAAATATAAATAGCTTTATCACTATAGTTATTTTTATATATCAGCCAAGAAATTGGCTAGTAAAACTGTTAAATTAGAAAATGAGACAATAGAGGAAACCTCTTCCTTAACAAATGGAGATAATTTAAATATAAATGCTAGTTCAAATCATTTAAATGTTAGAAAAAGTTCTTCTTTAATTTCGGAGTTGTTCATGAACTGTAGTTATATTGATATCCTATGTGTAAGTGTAACTGAGCATTGGTTAAAAGCAGTTCATGTTTAGCTTTAAGAACCATCAGGTTGTCGGCTCGTTCAGCACAGTTAATATGATACGTGGTGGCTCTTTAATAATTGTTCATAACAACATGAAATTTAAAGAACGTAAGGATATTGTGAGCCTCTCTGTTGAGCGACTTATTGAAATAGCTTGCTTTGAGCATTGTAATGAGCGTGTACAGGTGCCATGTGCTTCATATATATTTTTGAGAAATGTATGGAAGAAGTAGTATTAAAGACTTGTAACAGTAATGAAACAGTTGTTGTCTGTGGAGACTTGAACATTAATAAACTAGAAAAATCTGCTACAGTAAATAAATGTATAACTCTAAAAGTCATATAACTTGTACAATACAATCTTTAAGCAGACTAGACTATCTCTCACTAGTGCTACCTGTAGAACACCAACAGCATATACATTCAACATTGGTTTACAAAAGTATTTAGGAAAGGTAAATGTATATACTGTTATCGTAAACACAAATTATAGGTGTACATAACATATAAGAAAAAAAAAATTGAACAGAAGCTGCTCATAAACTAAAAGTAAAATTTAAAAAAAGCTGTAATAATTATTGACAATATTTTAACAAAAAGCCATTATAAATGAGTTGGACTCTGATCACTGTGGTCAGTTGTTAATTTTACCTCAGAAAATAGTCAGAGCTCAAAGAATACTTGTGTTATATTTAATGAGTGGGCAACTTCAGGTATTTAAAAATAGACAGAGGTTATTTGAATTTTACCATGAAAAACTTATAACCATGATTAAACTTTTAAAGAATTTGTTAAAAAATATTCTAAAATTTTTAAAAGAGCCTGTTCCTCAACAAAAGCCATACATATTAAAAATAAAATATTCTGGAAAGAAAATTAAAACCACTTGGAATATTATCAGAAACAAAACGAACGGAATCGTGACTTCATATAAAAATCAATGATGTATTTAAGGCAGATGTGGAGGTGACAACTGGTTCTTCACTAATATTCCCATTTTTGCCAGGGATGTAACGGATATCCGTATCCGCATCCACAACTGCGGAGCATCCGCATAAATTATGATATCCGCAAAACATCCGCATCCTCAACTTTTGATTTTAAAAGCTCCGCATCCTCATCCGCATCCTCATAATTTCTATGGGGATGTGACCCTACGTTGTTCTCACAAATAGTGAATTTTTAAAAACTCGCGCCTAGCTAAATGTGCGGTCCGTAAAGTGAGTTACGCGTTTCTATTGTCTGAATTCGCAATGTCCTTGTCCTATGACAGACGATCAGCCGCATGTGGCAGTGGTGGCACGTGTCACAGTTTTCTGGGTGCCGGGTGGCGTGTTATTGTTTACTTTTTGTTTGCTCGTAGAAGTAAAGTTTTTTGCAGGCAAATTACGCTACGGTAACCTACCAAATGATTACCTACAACCTAAAACATAAATACTATAAAAAAACATGGGCTATTTTTTGTACGACATGATCCGCACCCTCATCTGCATCCTCAATAAGGAATTTTCCAATATCCGTATCCTCATCCGCATCCTCAAACCCGATTATCTCGATATCCTCATCCGCATCCTCATCCGTTATACGACATCCGTTACAACCCTGATTTTTGCCATGTCTTCAATACTTTATAATTGATGTGATTTCACCCTTTTTAGCAATTGTTTTTAACTCGTGTTGCTTCTGGTGTATTTCCTAATATAACGAAAGTTAGCAAAGTGATTCCACTGTTCGCAGCACAACTGATCCGACACAATTTTCGGCCTATTTCAATATTGAGTACACACGGCTACACATCAAGCTATACATTTCCAATATAAGCTGACCTCGCATTGTACGGAAATCCTATACAATGCGAAATCAGCATAAACTGGAATTGTATAGCTTGATGTGTAGCCGTGTGCACAATGAGCAAAATCTTTGAAAAATTAATTATAAAACGAATGTTAGGACATTTCAATCCACATAATTTACTTCACCTGAAATAATATGTTTTAAAATGTTGAACGACCCTTTGTAAAACACAAAGGGTCTTTCAACTACAGACGCGGGGAGATATCCAAGGCCTTCGATTGCATCCATTATGATACACCCATCAGGAAACTGCACCACTATGGTATGAGGGACAAGGCTCTCAACCTTCTTACTTCTTATCTGAACAACTTAATTCAGAGAGTCGATGTTAATGGCAAACGATCTGCAGGATCTGCGGTCACCTTCGGCGTTCCACAGGGTTCAATTCTAGGTCCGTTCTTATTTAAAATTTATGTAAATGACTTACTTTACCTACCACATAAGGGATAGTGACAAAATCTTATTATTCGCAGATGACACTTCCCTCGTTTTCAAAATAAAACGTCAGTTAGTCAACTTTGAACAAGTTAACGAAGCACTCTTTAAAGTTATACATTGGTTTAATGTAAATAATCTTCTCCTGATCGAAAAAAACACTAAACTCATTAAATTATCAACGCCACACGTCAGGCAACTAACTACCAATGTTCAAATTAATGGAATAGAGTTGGACACTGTTGAGTCAACAGTTTTTCTTGGAATAACTATAATCTGTGTGGTTCCTTCCTCAAAAGACCATTTCAGACACCAATCTACATGGTCCTTATAAAGCCTGACCAAGATTATGTCTGGACTATAAAAGAGACTTTGACCCCCTTTTTTTGGGTGGGATATTTTCAAATAACTTCTCTTGCTCTGGATGAAGCGGGAGGGCGTGTCAGACTCTTACTGACTAAAACCCACCCGTGTTCCTTCAGTTGCCATGTTGCCAGGGGCCACGGTATTCCTTTCGGACGTTTCTGCAACCCCGGCAGGCATCGACCCTAGCGGACCCCGTCAGTTCTGCTGATATTTCTTTGAGGTGCGCGGGGAACACAACGCGCCGTTGACTTGGGCCTGGTCTTTATCGGACGACGAGCTACCCATTGCTCACCGTCCGCAAGCTCGCACCTACGGTGGTTGGGAATCGGCCTGCGACTTCCGACGCCCAAGACGTCTCCTGCGGCGGTTAGGGACGTGAGGGCGCGAAATTTGCCTCTCCCTCACGCGTTCCGCCTCCTCTTTCGCGAGCATTATTGTTTTGCAGAAGGAGGTGACGGCCTCCCATGCCCTCTTGCTCCGTACCATGGCCTGGACCAGAGCCAGACACGAGAGATAACCGCCGCCGATCGCCTCCACGAGGACACGGCGATGCTCCGCCCAAGCCGGGCAGACCTCCACCGTATGCTCCACCATGTCCTCCGGGTGATACACACAATGGTGACACCCAGGCGTTTCCTCCCGCCTTACCCTGAACAGGAACCTCCCGAAACAACCGTGTCCGGTAAGGACCTGCGTCAGGCGGAAGGTGAAGACGCCGTGGCGCTTCTCTAGCCACTCCTCAAAGAGGGGACTTATCGTCGCAATTGTGGCGTGCCCAGCGCTGCATTGCGACACTCGCACTCTCCATGACGCCATGAAATCCCGCCGGAGCTCTCTCCGGCAGCGGACTTAAGCCCCGGCGTTTCGCCTCCTCGCGCCACTCCCAAATGTGTACGAGGACTTTTGCCTCCAGATCCCATGGCAAGACTTTGGCCCCTGAGTTTGTTTCGCCATTTCTTCTCAGGAGTAGTCAGATTTATTTTTAACCGACTTCCAAAAGGAGGAGGTTCTCAATTCGACAATATGTTTTCGGAAGTCGGTGGCAAAAAACGAAATTTCTAAACCACCGACTTCCGAAATTATTTTTCACTTTGTTGTGTTTTTTTTGGAAGTCGGTTTTTTTGTCAGTCTAGACTGGTGTTTACGGACATTGAACCTGAATTAATGACCTCATTCTTATTCAATCATGAGTTAGAATTTTAATTTCAGTATTAACTGGAATAGTTAGGTTAGTTCAAAATTCATTTGCATTTAAAATTCAAACTTATCACAAACAAAATAAAAATGAAATGCTGTTCGTTGGTAAGCGCAACACTTGAGAACGGCAGGACCGATATTGGTATTTTTTGTTTTAAAATGTTCGTAATAGTCCGAATAAGGTTTTAAGGGAAAGAAACATTGGAAAATAGTCCCGGAAAATATGAAAAATTTAAAAGATTGAGAGTTATTTTTTCTATGTGATTTTTGGAAGAACTACCTATTGTTTGGACAGTAAAACGTCTGATGGGTCAGCTAGCAGATATAGAGCGGTAAAATTTGTTGTTCATATCTTTTGTTTGTTTAAAAGGCTCTGGCTGGAATACTGACCCGATTTCCAATGGATATCCTTTCACTGATGATAGCTGCACTACTGCCGAGTGCCATAGGATATTGTTTTATGTTAGTATATAAACATCTATCAAGAGCAGCGGTGGCCCAGTGGTAACGGCCGTGACTTACGAGTTGTAGGTCGTAGATTCGAACCCTGACAGGCATTTTACGTTGTTTAAATAATTTCATCACCACTACTCTCAAAACGGTGAAGGAAAACATCGTGAGGCATGTCCGAGAACAAAAAACTTCGAAGACATTGATATCCACCAACCCGCACTGAGCCCACGTGGTGGATTACGGCCCACTCCCACTCACAGAGAGGAGGCCTGTGTCCCAGCAGTGGGAACATTATAGGCTGATTATGATTATGAAACATCTATACACATACTAATTAATAATAAAATTGTCTCTATGTTTGTGTCTGTTTGTAATGTCACAATAACAGCTTTTTACAAATTGCATATGAAAGTATTTATAGTACTAAATATATTAATTATCTGTCTGTCTATTTGTTCCGGCTAATCTCGGAAACGGCTTGACCGATTTTGACGGGACTTGTCTGCTATCTGGCAGATAGCTGATGTTATAAGGAATAACTTAGGCTAATTTAATTTTAGAAAAAGAATTAAGGTCCACGCGGGCGAAGCCGCGGGCAGCTGCTAGTAAAAAAAACTGGCTGTTCCTTGATTAAAAAGCTACTATCTATGCTATACTATACTATGGTTCACTCCGCAAAATCATTTAAAAAAAAACGACTCTTGCTTCAACACAATAAAGTGTAATTCAGGTCACACAGCGCTAATTACCTACAGTTATATTCACCTAGAAGTTGCTTCTCTTTCTATCGCATAACTCTTATATCTTCTGACTACGTTACGCTCAATGAATTGGCCCGACAAGACGGGTACTTGTAGCTTCATACCTAAAGTGCGGAGTGGATCATTTCTGTATTCATCTGTGCTACTTTTTTTTTAATCTGTGCTGTCGCACTGGTGGGAAAAGGTCTCTAAAAGGTCTCTGTGCTACTACTTAACTATTAATTTTTCAGTGCGCAAAATACGCGCTTGTATACGTGGAGTTACGGACACCAGCCCGGCAATCTACTATCACAGTATACAGGGTGGCGGGGACATCGACGCGAAAACGGTTACCATGGATTCAGTACATGGTTCTGATTTCTGAACCCTCATGTGTTGAAATTTATCAACGGTTATTTTAAAAAAATACTGCTGTTTCATAGAGAACCTACGCGGTTAAAATGTATGGAACAGCAGATTAAAAAAAAATAACCGACGCAAAATTTCAACGCAGGGAGTTCAGAATCCATGGTAACAGTTTTCGCGTCGATGTCCCTGCCACCCTGTATAAATATGGACAGTACAGAAACTACGTAGTGGCCGTGGCCGCGATGGCCGTTTTGGTTGGCGCATATTTCCCCCCAAATTGTTATTTTTGTGTTTTTCTTTCTTTGCGTCATGTTTACCGCAAATAAACGTATTGTCTTTCTTTTTATTTTGTCAACTTTCACGGCACACACCCAGATGCGCTCACAACGAGTGCACTCACATGTGCACTCACCCCAAGCGATTGCCGCGGTGCTGGCAGTTACGAGTGCCGTGTCGATACCGTTGCCACGATTTTTATAAAAACCAATCAAGTGCGTGTCGGATCACGCACTATGAAGGGTTCCGTAATTGGGATGAATTTATCCCTAGAACAAACTTAACATGTTTTTGCAACTGCAAATATAAATTGGTCGATTTTTACTCGTTAACTTGTAGAGCCTAGTCAGTTGTGATAGTTTTCCTTTTAATTTCGTTATATAAACTACTGCTGTGAATTTTTTCACATATCCAAAACCAACCATTTAGCTGGCAGGGGGGGGGGACACTTGACTCTAACAAAATTTTGCTCGTTCAAGCTTAATATTTCGCAAACGGATCCCTGAATTCAAAAATAGTTTACCCCACACACCGCGGGATAGAAAAGAAAAAAAACATCCTCACTTTACGTGTAGGGGAGGTACCCTAAAAAAAATCATTTTCAAGATTTTATTTTACCACTTTATTGACGTGATTAATATGTATAACCATGCCAAATTACAGCTTTCTAGTACTAAGAGTCTCGGAGTTAGACCGCGGACAGACAGACATGGCGAAACTATAAGGGTTCCTTGTTGACTACGGAATCCTAAAAATGGAGCGTAGGTAATTATTTAAACAAATAGGCTTAGTTTCTAATACTGTCCATATTATAATATGCTACTACTCTCTAAGTTTTCGGTATATTTGTGTCTTACCTGAAGTATACAAAATATACAGCGGTTCGTTAGCCTCCACGGACACACAGGGTACAGGGTCAGCTTCCAGAGCCTCCTCCCAGTTGATATCCCTGCCTGGTTCCAGGGTACACTCCAGCACTCTTCGACGCTGGAAGATGATGCAGCTGTTTGGCTGGAAGTCTGACTGGCATAGGGCTTCGTCCAAGATGTCCTTGTATCTAGAGAAATGACAAACAGTAAGTAGATAGTAGAAATAAGAAATACATAGTAGCAGTCAGGAGTACTTTCCGAGGCACGGAGGGGTCTTGGTATGTAATGGAAGGTCACCCATCCACGGACCGACCTCAGCAAGCGTTGCTTAACCTTGAAGATCGACCCGTGCAGCTGTTATCTGTATGTATGAGTACCACAGATACTAAAGGCATAGACAAGTAACTAATGTTACGTCGGGTGCAGACACGCGGACTACATAAGGTTTAGTTTTTAAAGTATTTCTCACATCTATTTTTATTTTATTATATTTATTTCTGTATTTTATCTATCCGTGACATCACTGCGGGCCCTATCAGAATACCAGCGCTGCGTTATTTATTTTTAGGGTTCCGTACCTCAAAAGGAAAAAACGGAACCCTTATAGGATCACTCGTGTGTCTGTCTGTCTGTCTGTCCGTCTGTCACAGCCAATTTACTTCGAATCTAATGGACCGATTAAGTTGAAATTTGGTACACATATGTATTTCTGTGACCCGAACACGAATAGGTAACGTAAATAAATGAATTTTGAATATAGAGGTCACTTTTGGGGGGCAAACTAGAAAATTAAAAAAAAAGTTTTGTTAACAGTAGGTACCGTGTGACATATCAAATGAAAGGGCTTGTTGTGAGGATCTTAAATAAATTTTATACATAATTTTAAAATAACTTTTAAAGTTATTTAAGAAATTCAGTGAAAATTGACCATTCCCCCCGCCCCCTTATCTCCGAAACTACTGGACCAAAAATTTTGAAAAAAATACATAGTATGGCTCTTTACTCATGGATTACAGGAAAACCTATAAGAAGTCTATGGTCTTAAAATAACATGGTAAATCTTTCAATATTGTGCGTGCAAACTTACATTTCGTCGTCGCTCGGCATCCAATATCGAATCTCTCTAGCTACTATACCTAATATCAAAATATCAAAAGTGTTTGACAGTCTGCTTAATACACAAATAAATAAAACTGTTAATGTTCAAGACAGCCAATTCGGGTTTCGGCGTGGTTTGTCAACAGAAAGTGTAGTGTTGTGTCTTAAGTATACTGTCACATACTATATCCGATTTATTCAAGGTTTTTGATCTGGTTGCTTATTACATATTGTAGAGAAAGATAGAGAAGGATAGGTTGCCAACGGAGCTTATAAACATCTTTAAATATTGGTATGGTAACTAGATCAATAGTGTACGATGGGCTGGAACTTTTTCCAGGTCATACAGGTTGGAATGTGGGGTGAGGCAGGATTGGCGAGCTTAGCAGCACCAGAGTGGGTTGCTATATAGATGGTATCTGTGTAAATAATATTAGCTATGTAGACGATATGGTGATTCAGAGCGCGTCAATCTGTGGTCTCAGAAAGTTGGTCGCCAAATGTGAGTGAGCAGTATGCCAAATCATGGTTTGATGTATAACTCCAATAAGTCAGAGACCATGGTCTTTGGGGCTGGGGGTAGACCGGGTTATGTACCACCTGTGTGTATTACTCATTGGGACTACATTACAAAGAGTATTTACGTTTAAATATCTTGGTCATATATTGACCCCTGACCTCAATGACGGACTCAATATTGAGTGGGAATGAAGGGCGTTGTCGGTAAGGGCGAACATACTGGCTCGCAGGTTTGCAAGCTGCTCACTTAAAAAGTAAAAATGACTTTATTTCAAGCTTATTGTACACGTGCAGCCTGTGGGCTAGATATACCCAAAGGTCGTACAACGCCCTTCGTGTCCAATACAACAACGCTTTCAGGGTATTGGTGGGGCTGCCCCGTTTTTGTAGCGCATCGGGAATGTCCGCAGACGCACATATTAATTGCTTTTACGCAACGATGCGAATGAGGTGTGCATCCCTGGTGCGCACAGTGCGGGCCAGCTCCAACAATATCCTAAAAATTCTCGCTAGTAGGCTGGATTGCATGTACAGACGCCAGCACATCAAGCTACCCGAAACTATCAAATTTTCCCAATCAACTTTGAATCTTATACTTCAGCGATAAAGTTGAAAATGTATTAAATAAATTTGACAGATTGTAGTAGCTTGATGTGCTGGCGTCTGTACATCAATCAGGGATGTAACGGATATCCGTATCCGCATCCGCAACTGCGGAGCATCCGCATAAATTTTGATATCCGCAAAACATCCGCATCCTCAACTTTTGATTTTAAAAGCTCCGCATCCTCATCCGCACCCTCATAATTTCTATGAGGATGTGACCCTACCTTGTTCGCACAAATAGTGGATTTTTTTTAAATCGCGCCGAGCTAAATGGGCGCGCCGATAAGTGAGTTACGCGTTCCTGTTGGCTGAATTCGCAAAGTCCTTGTCCTATGACACACGATCGGCCGCACGTGGCAGTGGTGGCACGACTGTGGTGTCACATGTCACAATTTGAGTTAGCCGACGTTCACACAGACGTAATATAATCGCGGCAAGATTTTATCGCGCACTGGATTTTCAACTCTCAGTGTTAAGCCGAACGTTGAGAATCCAACGCGCTGGGACGCACTCTCGTCCCAGCGCGTTGAAAAAACACACTGTTGGATTTTTAACTCTCGGCGCTAAGCAGAGCGTTGAAAATCCAGTGCACGAAAAAAAATCGCCGCGATTATATTACGTCCCTGTGAACGTCGGCTTACTGGGTATATAATCATTCGAATTTTTTTATCACCGCCACTGGCAAGTATCCCGAGCGAACAATTGTTTTGTGGAGCTGGCACTTGGCTATCTATGATGAATTGATGAACTTAGAAACCGCTTAGAAGGCGAAAAGGCCTGCAAGTTACTTTTTATCAAATATAATTTACCTTTACTTAAGTTTTTAACCGACTTCAAAAAAAAGGAGGAGGTTCTCAATTCGTCGGGATATTTTTTTTTTAATGTATTGTCCCCGATTACTCGAAGACGGCTAGACCGATTTGAAAAATTCTTTTTTTGTTTGAAAGGGTATACTTTCAAGTTGGTCCCATTGTCATTTGGTCACGATCTAATTATGGGATCTTGGAGAAATCGAGGGAACTCTTCAAATATTAAAGGCACATCTATAGCGATTTGGGTATTTTTGATGAGCAGTTGACATAAGGCTATTGTAATATAGCTTAGATAAATTACAAATCAACCCACTAAAAAGTGAAAAAAAAAAATTTTTTACAAAAAATACAACCGACTTCCAAACTACAAAGTGAAAAATAACTTTAATTTCGGAAGTCGGTGTCAAAAAACTAAAATACTGATCCAAAGACACCGACTTCCGATATTAAAGTTATTTTTCACTTTGTAGTTTGGATGACGGTTGTATTTTTTGTAAAAAAGTTTTAATATTAAAGTTGTGCATTTGACTCCACAATTTAAAATTTCAGATCACAACTTTAATACTTATTCAATTTTTTTTACGTACCAAAAAATTACCTGCAACCTATATATCTTTATATATATAATTCTTCTGTGAGTGTGTATGTCACTGAACTTCTCTCAAACGACTGGACCGATTTTGATGAAATTTTTTGTGTGTGTTCAAGGGGATCTGGGAATGGTTTAGATTAACAATCGGACCCGATAGGTGGCGGTATTCGGTCAGGACAACGTCTGTCAGGTCCGCTAGTACAAATATAAATACTATAAAAAATAAGGGCTACTTTTTGTACGACATCCGCATCCGCACCCTCATCCGCATCCTCAATAAGGAATTTTCCAATATCCGTATCCTCATCCGCATCCTCAAACCCGATTATCTCGATATCCTCATCCGCATCCTCATCCGTTATATGACATCCGTTACAACCCTGACATCAATCACTGCAGTGCTATCTCCCATGGGGTGAAATAAATTTAAACTAGATTACGTGGGGCACTCAGAAAGTTTTGCGATACTAGAAAAAAATATACTACAGGTTATAATTTTTTTATTATATCTTCTCAAAGAACTCTTTGTGTATTGGCGTCTATACACAGTTTCATACGTCTAAACCAATTATCATAACACATTTTCCAGTCCGCATCAGACACCTCTCCAATCTCCTTCTCAAATGCAGCCAGTGCATCTTCCGGTGATGAAAACTGTTTTCCTTTGAGTTGATTTTTTATTTTGGATAACAAGAAAAAGTCGCACGGAGCCAAATCGGGACTTTAAGGAGGATGTGCTATAAATTTGACCGGTGTGCTGTCCAGAAAGTCCCTTGTTTTGAGCGCCCAGCGTTTTATCGTGGTGAAGCAGTAGCCCACGGAGGCCAGTGTTCGGTCGCTTGCTGCTTGCAGTAGTAAAAATTTCTCGCAAACATTTGGTAACATGCCATTCAGCATTGATGCTTCTTTGATCTCGTAAGAGTACTGACACCAGATAACCAATAAAAAATTTGCCTGCACTTCTGGCTCGCTTCACTTTGGTAGGCATTGGTTCATTTTGAAACAGTCACACGGTCGACTGACGCTTCGTTTCTGGATCATATTGATAAATCCAAGATTCATCACCCGTAATGATATCTTAAACGCGCCGAAACGCGCCTGCTTCAAATTTTGCTATCATGTCTTGGCACCATTCTGCCCGAACCTCCTTCTGAGCCTGCGTTAGTTTTTGCGGTACCAGCGTGAAACTATCTTCCTTACCCGAAGATGCCCGTGTAGAATTTCATGCACACTTCCCGATCCAATCTGCAGTATATGCTGAACCTCTTCATATGTAATTCGCCTATTCTTTTGAATTTTTTTTTTTACAGCCAGCACGTTTTGTTATGTAACAGCTGTTATAGGGCGGCCACTTCTTTCTTCATCCGCCAAAATTACTCGACCACGCATAAATTCGTTGAACCAGCGGGAAACAGTCGCTTTAAAAGGGCTTTTTTCTATGAACACCATTCGAAGTCTTTCAAACGATTCTTCTGGTTATAGTCGACATTTGAAATCGTACGAAATCATCGCGCGAAAATGTTCTCATTGTAAATCCACTTTTCAGTAAGACAGAGTATTTTGATTATGCTCATAAAAAAATGTGGAGGGAATTTCGAAATTGGAATGTTATGTTTTTTTGTAATAAATAGTCATAGTTTTAATTGCCATCAAAACCAGCCAGTATTCCATGGACAAAAACTGTTAGTCGCAAAACTTTCTGAGTGACCTGGTAAAATAAGTTAACATAGTTCATAAGTTTACTAACACAATAAGTCCTCGTTACTTGAATAAAGAAAAATATCTGGATGACCATTTTATTTTTTAACGACGACGTTTTCTAAAAATGAAACCTGGCTAGATCGATTTATCGCTCCCGAAACCCCCTGCATACTAAATTTCATAAAATATTTTGGAATGTGAAATTTTTTACGAAACTTATTTTTGTTTTATTTCATTCTACACGTTCAAATAAGTGATCCTGCAATTAAAAAAAAAAAAAACGTAAAAAGTGTCACATTCGCGGTATTGGATGCTGAGCGACGATTTGCAGTTGGAATGTATGGGAGAACATGTTTTTCAACTACAGTGTTAAGTTTGTTCTTGGGTTAAATAAATTCATCTCAACTACGGAACCCTTCATTGTGCGTAGTCCGACACGCACTTGGCCGGTTTTTTTCTTAAATGTCGCAGCGTATGCTGAGATAGGAGCCTTTTGGCCTCGTACAGGACTTTCTGCTTTTATTTTAATTGTTTGTATTTTTTTAGTTTTTTTTTAGTTATATTTGTGATTTCCTGTGCGAGTCTAAACACCTTTTCTTTCTTTCTTTCTTTTTATCGTTTAGACACAGTGTATTACCTGACAATTTTGTTTGGCTCCACCCCGCAACTTGCAGCTATGATGACAGTTGGTTCAGCATGCTCGATCCTTGTCCTCAACTCCCTGGCGGCGAAACCTGAGCAAAAAATAAATTAGTCCTTCAATTTAAAATTTTGGTCCTTATGAAAAATATTTTTGTCGCAGAAAACATCTTGGAATGAGGTAAGTATTTAGATTAATTTAGATAAAACGTAAGATACCTAAACAGTCTACTTGTATTTTTATAAATTAAGATTTTTTAAACAATAAGTCATTACACGTTGCAGGAATATTCCCAAAAAGCTTTTAGTGACGTCACATAATATGAGTAGATACCTAAATATACTTATCTACCGGGCAATGACCCGAAGAGAACAAATCTTTTTGCTAAACTTCCCTGAAGAAGTTAAATATAATATACTCGAACAAATGTAATTCCACTCATTTTTGTTTTTTCTGCGGCTGCTAATGCTATAGACGTTCTTTCAAAAAGACCTACAAAACAAGGCTGAAAATCAGCACTAAAGATATTCCCCAAAAGACTCATTCCTCACCAGTTTCCAGTGTTAAATGTGGAAAGGATAAGGCAACAAACTCCAAGAAAACAGGGACATGCTTTCGCAGTCCCTATGGGTACCTACTGAACATCTGAGTCAAGACAGCGTTTGTTGCCATTTGCTCCACGCGAGGTTTCTGTCCTCGCTGAGCTGATCTTCCTAAGATCACCTGCGTTATTCTGTCCCCGTTAAACTACCCGCCTGGCAGTGTCCTTGAACCAGATCATGCAGAACAAAATATCTATCTGGCTAGAAAATACACCCATCAAAAATATAACACGTAAAAAATTGTAAGTCTCGCAACGCAGTTCTTCTACCGCAAAACGATGTGAGATCTAATGTTAAACCAAATCGGTTAATTTATTCAGTACCTTTCTATGGCCTATGGGAGCATCTATCCAACAACTTTTTCATAAATTGTTAACTAATTAGTTTTAACTTACAACATTTTATTGTGACCATATCAATATTAGACATCTTTATTTCTTCAATAAATAGAATGGCTTGGCAAAATCTTACCTCCAAATACAACAGAGTGAATAGCTCCTATCCTGTTGGTAGCCAGCATGGAGATGATGGCTTCAGGAATGAGAGGCATGTAGATCAGCACTCTAGAGCCTCGGGTCACGCCCAGTGAGGCCAACTTACCGGCCAGTCGGGACACCTGATATTGAGCAGAATTTTATTTGTTACCGGTTGCTTATTGTATATGAGAACTTCCCGACCACCTTAGAAAGAAAATACGTTGTGGTAAACATGACGCAAAGAAAGAACAAAACACGAAAATAACAATTTGGGGGAAAATATGCGTTACATCCACGCAAAACGGCCATCGCTCAGCATAATGCTGCGACCCTATGCGAGACAGCCCCGCCGGCGGCGGCGATGACGTAATGACATCAACCGGTGCAGCATATAGTGAAATAACAAAATAAGAAATCAAGAATAATACTCGTATAAATACAACACTTAGTCCTAAATGTCTAAAACGAATGAGTATGGCTATAAGAACAGCTGAGGTAGACTATAGAAGCCGCAGGAGGAGACGCCCGGAGCGGTAATCGCGAGCCGATTTCCGGCCACCGTAGGCGCGGGCTTGCGGACGGTGAGCAATGGGTAGCTCGCCGTCCGATAAGGACCAAGCCCGGGTCGACGGCGCGTTGTGTTCCACGCGCGCCTCAAAGAGATGTCAGCAGAATTGACGGGATCCGCTAGGGCCAATGCCAGCCGGGGGTTCGAAGAAAACCGATAGGGAAATCAGGCCCCCGGCAACAGGGCAACCGAAGGAACACGGGTGGGTTTTAGTCAGTAAGAGTCTGACACGCCCTCCCGCTCCGCCCAGAGCGGGAGAAGTTATTTGATAATTTCCCACCCAAAAAAAAAAAAAAGTAGACTATAGAAAACATGCATGGAAGGACGGAAGTGAACTTTAAGATGACGGCAAAGTTTTTTTTTTATGGGTTTGTTTAAGATAAAAAGACTCATGACTTAGCATAAACATAATAAATCAGCCTATAATATTCCCACTGCTGAGACACAGGCCTCCTATCTTCGAGAGGGAATGGGCAATAATCTACTTCTGTACTCGTGACTTTATGCATACAATTTTCAAAGGGGTCAAAAATATTAAGAAGCATCATAATCTAGAAAGCAAAGAGTATTGAACAAGAGAAGAAACAGACAAGAAGTAAA
Source organism: Agrochola lychnidis (assembly GCA_963680765.1). Lineage (NCBI taxonomy): Eukaryota > Metazoa > Arthropoda > Insecta > Lepidoptera > Noctuidae > Agrochola > Agrochola lychnidis. The sequence continues at coordinate 2,498,117 of OY796871.1, read as the reverse complement.
TTAATAAACAGAAGGAAAAAAGACAACTCATTTATCTCAAAATGGACTAAACATAGTGGATTTTGATCTTCTTGGTTGCAAAGTCAACCATTTACTGTACCTACCACAAGAATAGCGAAAAATATTTGACGAGGAACATGAAATATATAAGTAATACAGATGTCAGGCCCATGGAAAAAAAACAGTGGCACTCCGGGAATGCCGAAGTGAAAACTTGAAAAAAAAATCGGCACTGCTTTAATCACGCGTTGATGTCTTTTACTCCACGCACCACGGTAATCAACGCTGGTGTCGTCACGGTGTCCCGAAATCAATGGTTTAGTCCAGCGGTCGGCAACCTTTTGGCAGGCAAGGGCCACAAGTAGGGAATGCAATCCGGACTATCCGTAATCCGAAAAATCCGGATATCCGCACATTTTTACTAGACTTCCAAATCCGGATTTGAAAATCGAATCCGGATTTTTTGAATAATAAGAAATTGTAAGAAAAAATTCGAAACGACCCAGTTCGCTTTTCGCGCGTCTCGCGAGTGTCGAGTCTATAGGCTCTGAGCAGAGGCGGTGTAAGGCGCGGACAACGTGGGCGTAGGTGGTGACCTATGCCTCGCGGACGAGGGACCCGCACCTCGAAGGTTTATGAGGATCAGTGGTCTCGAATATCATAGTGCGAAATCGGTAGAGCTGCCCACTAAAATCTGGATATTTATACCCAAAATCGGTATATGCCAAAAAATACAATATTCAATCAAATTCGTTTATTTGTTTAATAATTTGAGAAGGAGTCTATTTGTCTTGTATTTTTGTTCTTCAATCATTCATCAACATCATCATTTCAGCCGAAAGACGTCCACTGCTGAACATAGGCCTCCCCCAAGCACCTCTACTTCGACCGATTATGTGCTTTCCGCATCCAGCGGATTCCTGCGGCCTTCACAAGGTCATCGGTCCATTTTGTGGGAGGCCTTCCAACGCTACGTCTTCCGGTACGCGGTCGCCACTCCAGAACCTTTCGGCCCTATCGGCCATCCGTTCTGCGAGCAATGTGCCCTGCCCATTGCCACTTAAGTTTGGCAATTCTTCGGGCTATGTCGGTCACCTTGGTTCTCCTGCGGATCTCCTCATTTTTGATTCGATCACGTAGGGAAACTCCAAGTATAGCCCTCTCCATTGCCCTTTGGGTGACTTTTAGCCTTCTGATAAGGCACATGGTGAACGACCACGTTTCAGTAGGTACCATAGGTCATCACTGGCAACACGCACTGGTCAAAGACTTTCGTCTTGAGATACTGTGGTATGTGGGACGAAAAGATATTGCGTAGCTTCCCGAACGCTGCCCAGCCGAGTCGGATTCGACGATTGACCTCTTTCTCGAAGTTGGACCTACCTAGCTGGACAGTTTGTCCTAGGTAAACATACTCGTCCACAACTTCGAGCGTAGCGTCTCCGATCTTCTTGAGAGTGGGTGTCACATGGGCATTTGACATGACCTTTGTCTTTTCCATATTCATTTTAAGACCCATTCTTTCGGAGGCTCTACTGAGGTCATCGAGCATTGTACTGAGGTCCTCCATGGACTCAGTCATGATAACTATGTCATCGGCAAACCGAAGGTTAGTGATATACTCGCCATTGATGTTGATGCCTAGCCCTTTCCAATCCAGAACCTTGAAGACATCCTCCAGTGCAGCGGTGAACAGTTTCGAAGAGATAACGTCTCCCTGTCTTACACCTCGCTGCAGAAGGATAGGTTTCGAGGTCTGGTCCTGGAGTCGAACTGACATAGTGGCGTTTTTGCACAGACACTTTAGCACCTCGATGTACCGATAGTCGATCTGGCACCGTTGAAGAGACTGCAGCACAGCCCATGTCTCGATCGAATCGAAGGCGTTCTCGTAGTCCACAAACGCTAAGCAGAGAGGCTGGTTATACTCTTCGGTCTTCTATATAACCTGCCGCAGCGTATGTATGTGGTCTACGGTGCTAAACCCTTTAGGGAATCCGGCTTGTTCGGGAGGCTGGAAGTCGTCAAACCTGCGCGCGAGACTATATGTGATAACTCTTGAAAACAGCTTGTAGACGTGGCTCAGAAGTGTGATGGGCCTATAATTCTTAAGCAGGGCATTGTCGCCCTTTTTAAAGAAGAGTACCACCACACCTCTGTTCCATGCCTGTGGCGTTTGACACTATATAAGTGGGTTTGACAGGCTCAGTCTGCACTCAGCGCTCGGTGTGGCAACACGCCGTGTTCGAGTTCGCAAGAAGTCCATCGTCATCCTGAGGATGCCTTGTTGAGAGGTGAAACACATGTCGTTTTCTTTCGGGAGTTTTTTATGGCTCTTTAGAAATAGCTAAGCGGAACAGGTTACTAAATATATCCACGTCTAATGTATTTTGTGTTTATTGATGATAGTTTGAATAATTTCAAACAACAAACAAATAATTCATTGGATTTGATTTTCATGTGTTTTTATTTTAATCCATTTATACTTTATGAAACATCATATTAAAAAACTAAAATGGGTAGATTTGTTAATTTTCATGAAAAATTCGTAAAATCCGGATAATCCGGATTGGACCAAAAATCCGTTCTTAAAAATCCGGATTTTAAACCAGAACGGATTTGCATTCCCTAGCCACAAGGTGGCAAAATAAACTAAAGGCGGGCCGCACTTGTGATATTAACCCTAGAAGCCCAATATACCTACGTATAATTGGTCATATCCCATAGAAAAAATAAAAATGCTATTAAAAATTGTTAAACCATACGGAATTTAATTCGTACACGTTATACTTACATTATGTTTGGACTTTATAGCTAGAAAAATAACCACCGTAAATCAATCAGAAATGAAAACTACAAAGTACCTAAATAGGTAACCGATTTTATACAAATTTCAGTGTGATGTCTGAGGTTGCATTTGGGAGGCTATTTCTTGTAAGTTAGCTGTCGAATTTGTAGTTGCAATAATTCATAGAATGGCTCTCAAATGCTCATCTGTGAGACAAGAAGCATATTTATTTTTTCTATAATTTACAATTGAAAAAGTTTGCGCGTTATTTATAACTTATTTACAAAACATTCACGGGCCGCAAGGCCGCGTGTTGCCGACTGCTGGTTTGGTCCCGTCTCAAAAATGTCCAACGCGCCTAAAAAAGTTTTCATTTAAAAAATAAGCAAAGAAATAGGTACTGACCTGATGTTTAATCTCCGAGTATGTAATCTTCCGTACGGTGTCGGTCAAGGGTGAGTCATGCACGAGCGCTACCTGATCACCCTTGCCACTAGCAACATGGCGGTCCACGGCGTTGTGACATACTGACATCTCTCCACCTACCCACCTGAGGAAAAGACAATGGCTTTCACGGTTTTCTTCATCGCAGCACCAACTGAGGTCGCGAATACACTCGTAATTGGTCGTACCTTCAGAACGCACAAGCTTCAGTATCACGACCTAATACCCTGGGGGTCTACTCCCTAAGAGAAATCCGTAGATTCGGCCGAAGTTACGGGCGCTTCGTCCTCCATTTCAATTACAGACATACCGAGTAGACCCCCTGGTTCGGGCGCTTACGATGCTGAATTCTGAAGACGAATAGAGATGTATTTCGTGAATTTTTAAAATTCTGTTAGTTGACAGATGAAAGATAGTTATGTAAATAATTTAGCATTTTTCTAGTTTTTTTTAGGTACTTTATTTCTTGTATGTATTTAAATCTGTTATGGTGTGCATGATAACCTTAAAAATAAAGAAGCCCCAGAAACATCATCATCTGCCTAGCCTTTACCCAACTATGTTGGGGTCGGCTTCCAGTCTAAGCGGATGCAGCTGAATACCAGTATTTTACATAGAGTGACTGCCTATCTGACCTCCATAACCCAGTTAGGTACTGGGTAACACGATACCCCTTAGTAAGGCTGGCTGTCAGACTTCAGACTTTCGGACTACTGACGACCCGTATCAACTGTCAAAGATCTACAAATGACAGCCGGGAACAACGGCTTAACGTGCTTTCCGAGGCACGGAAGAGTCTCGGTATGTAAAGATGGTCACACATCTACGGACCAACCCCGGCAAGCGTAGCCTAACCTGTTGGATCGACCCATGCGACTAATATTAGTTGCTTAGCCACAAGCTCCAGAAACAGAAGCTCCAGGAGCCCCAGAAACAATCACATAATGTTTCTGGTAAGAATTATTAGCATAGCAAAAATAGTAAGCAAGGAAAATAAGAATAAAATTAATGTGGATGGCTATAAGATTAGGAAGAGAACTAAGAAAGGATGAATGGTATACTAGAACATGAGCAGGAGTAAGATGATTAGAATATCAATTGTCAAGTCATTAACGCACACACAAAGAATGGGCAGTTTGCGCGCTAATTAAGGTATTTCCTTCGTATTATTTAAACAAATAAACATTTTGAAAATGTTATTATTAAAAAACTGTTGACCTTCCGTGAAGTATTTACGCCATACTAAGGTTTATGTTGTTTTTTAGAGATAACTTTCGATTTTGTTTCTATCGTGGAAATTAACTACAAGTACCTACTCGTATTTTTAAAGTCGATTTATAGAGTGAATCCTGAAATATCTTACATATTAAAAGGTGGAAGAGAGGAAGAGGGCAAGTCATCGCCCCCACCAGTTCACAGGAGACACATTTTCAAGGTCAGTGTCAAAATTCTTAGAGGTCAAGGTCAAGTTGGTAAATTTGAAATAGGCATAGTCGACCTATTTCTGTCTGCAGGGTTTAAAGGAACCTAACACGAAAGAGATGATGGGGGCTCGTTCGCTCGCTTTGCTAGTTCACTATCTGAGTCAGGGTGCCCCAAGTCCCGAGCTCGCTTCGCTCGCTCTCGAAAAATAGACAAACCGAGCTATACCAACGACAGTATATTGTCTTACTTTCCTGACTGCGTAGGCGGCCGAACTGAACCTTTCCACTAGGCTTGATATAAGCGGGCCCCACTGAAGTTTAGCATCTACTGTTATGCTCAGAAAAACTGCCGTGTCTACAGATTCAAGCACCTCTTCTAAGAAGTTGTTGGGACCTAGATTTCTAACATTCGGTAAGGCGAACTTTATACATTTCGTTTTCTTGGCATTGAGAACTAAGTTATTTGTCGTAAACCAATCCGTTACCATTGAAAGTGCACTGTTTACATCGTCAAAAACTTGTCTATTTCTGTCTACTTTAAAAATAACAGGGATTTCATCTGCAAACAGTACAATGTCACAGATACCTTTTAAATAGAATGGTAAGTCAAATATACACTAAGAATAAGAATGGACTCAGTATTGAGCCTTGACGTACACCTAACTGAACTGGAAGCCTGGAAAATTTCACACCTGGAAAATTTCACACCATAACATCTATACATTGGAATCTAAAATTCAAAATTCAAAAGTCATTTATTCAAATTAGGCTGAGAACCAGCACTTTTCGAACGTCAAAATTACATAAGACAGTCCCCCAAAAACGCCCACCCTTCCAATATTCCAGCCCAATCTAATATGTAAATAGGAATTTATTACTTTAAGAGCTTCATTTTAGAAGTCTGTCATTTTGTATATTCTTCCATCGACAAAACCCGTGGTCATGCTAAGTGTGCAGCTACTTTATTAATTAATTTGCTGTCGACCATAATCTCAAGTTGTTTATCTTATTTAACCGACTAACCCGATTCATTGTTAATGATTTTACTTTATTATTATTTGTTTTTTTTTTGTATCTCATTATTTAGATTTAGCAAAAATAGTTAAGTATTTAACTTTTTCGTTCTGATCAAATTAAAGTTAAAAAAGAGACTATTTAATTTGGGGGAATAACAGCTAAGTCTAAGACGATATTGCCAAATTCTTAACTGTTTTTGAAGACATGACATGTATCTTTGGCCCTTCCACCACGGATGGAAGGAAGATAACTATTTCGTCGAAAAACGGATGGACCATCCCCTTCCAACGAAATACTTATGTGGTTGTTGCTACTAACCATTTCGTGAACGGCGGGTTGCTGTTGTCCAGCACTTGATCCCAAGGTTTGCTCCATTCCAACTCTTGGGCAACCTCGCCCCAGAAGCCTTCAGGGTCATTAATAGAGCGTCGGTAAGCCTCCTGGTATTCTGGAGTCACACTACTCTCACCTAAATGGGAAAATAAATATTGTTATACGGAAAGTTTTTCATTAAACCATAGATATGATAATATGGAGGGGCAATGCAAGGAGAGGTGAAACACATGTGACTAAAGTAATGAATGTAAATGTTGATGGATGGAGAGAGAGATAATACAAAAGATGGATGAATGGCGTGAAGGATGATTTAAAAGAAAAGGGAATGAATGATAATGATAACGTAACAGCTGACAGGAGAGAATTCTCACAGAGGAATTCGCCCCGGTCAGCTGTTAGAAGATTCTCCATAGGATGGATAACAAAGGACCACGGCAACCTGAAGAAGGACCTCACACGGTACGGATTTTAAGAAATGAGGCGAAACTGAATATTTAGGTAGGTACTTGTGCATTAAAACTTCATCAATGATGAATGCAATTTCAAAAGAAGTGTCAACTTAAGGTAATATGTAGTTAAATTAGCATAATCTATTAATTTGTCTCTTCTTCTTAACAATTTAATATTATCCTATGAAATATGAAGTTTGTGTCAGTGGTTTATAAAAACCGTGATGTGATCAATAGTAATGATATTGTCAATCGCTTCAATTGCATTTGGTAGACGATCAATTTGTGCATCAATATGTTTCAATCACGTAACAATTGACAATTGCAATTGATCGTTTCGGGGACCTTTTACACCAATGACGGAGTTGAACCTTACCTTCAAGGACGCGTTAATGCCCTGTATATCATAATGTCATACATAGTGGCAGACTAAACGCTTCTGGGGACCGGAGCGGAAAAACTAAATTACTAAACCCCTCGCACGCCCAAACAGGCCCGGATATGTAAGGTTTCTTTTAACTATTCTTACATAAATATTAGTTACTTTGTCGACTTACGCAGGGAAGTCTGAGAAAAAAAGAAAATGTAGATCGCAAAAGCGAGCGAAACGAGCTCAAACATTTTAGCACCGCACGTATGTTAATCATGCGTAGGGGGCCCCCAAATGCAAACTGCCGTTCACTTACTGAACATGATCTTGTTTGAGATTTAGTTATAAAGTATTTTTGGAGTTTTGGCCCCCCAGATCGGGGACCCTTGGTAGACCGCACTTGCCAACCCCACCCCTCCCCTTAGTCCGCCAGTGGTCATACAAAAAGATGACACAATGTAGAAAAGGATAAATACCCGCATGTATCACTCGAAGGATTAGGTAACTTATCTGAGCCATGGTGCAAAATTTATTGCGCTCGTTTCGCTCGCTCTTGCATTCTAGATTACATTCATTGGTGTTAAACTTTTCTGCGTAAGATTAGCAATCGAAAATGGGACCGCAGATTAGATTAATTATGACAAGGCCACAGATTTATTCACAGAATAAAAGGCTCGAAGTGTAAATATTTATGTAATTCTAATCTTAACTATAATAATTAATATATTTAATATATCCTAACTAATATTGCAGCAGTGGTGGCCCAGTGGTAGCGGCCGTGACTTACGAGTTGTACGTCGTAGGTTCGAACCCAGACAGGTGCTTTACTTTGTGTAAATTATTTCATCACCACTACTCTCAAAACGGTGAAGGAAAACATCGTGAGGAAACCGGTATGTTCTAGAACCGAAAATTCGAAGACATGTGACATCTTCCAACCCCGAAGTGGGCCCGCGTGGTGGATTACGGCCCACTCCCTCTCACAGAGAGGAGGCCTGTGTCCCAGCAGTGGGAACATTATAGGCTGATGATGATGATAATGATGATATTAGAAGAGAGCCATCAGAGCAATATATCGTCTCCGCAGACGCGATTCTCTAAGGGATCTGTTTAAAGATATTAACATCATGACGGTACCTTGTCAATATATCTATGAAAACATCATGTACGTAAGGAAAAATCTAAGTCTTTTCAGTAAAAGAGGTGATAGACACAATTATAGGACTAGAAATAGGGACCAATTAGTTCAACCGGGTTTCAGATTGGCTAAAGTAGACTCATCCTTCATGGGGTGCTGTTTAAAATGTTATAATAAAATACCTTCCCACATACTCCAACTGAACGAAACGAAATTTAAATCATGTATAAAACGCACACTATGCTGCCAAGCATATTATAAGTTGGGGGATTACATCGCTGATAAAAATGCTTGGCTCAGCGCTGGTCCAGCTCCACAAGGGCGCATAAACTAATTGATTAGCATTCGAAAATATTGTTGCAGCTGCTGAAGATTGTAAAACTATCTTTTCCTTGTATAAATTCAATCTCTTTGTATTGTATAATTGCATATCACATGTGTGAGCACTGTGACCATGTTGTACATTCCATAAAGCTACCATTTACTGGGTACGTCTTTCATTGACTTGAATGTGCTCTGGCAGCTGAGAGTATGTCATGCTCACTCAAATGTCTCGCTGATGGTGGCGTGTGTGTTGGATCATTAAGTTCCCTTCAAAATGGTTGAGCTAAATGGTGCTGATCCATGCGTCATGTTCGTGAACGGGCGCCGTCAGTAGGGACTGGTCATCTCTTAGCTGCCACGGTTTATTTTATTTTAATTTATTTAAATTTTTGAATTGTTATTATATTTTTATTACGGACGCTTTTAACGTGCACGTCTTTCTACATTGTTCTCACATGTATAAATTCAACACGAATGATGTAACCAATATTTTGTAACAATATTTTGATTTAAAAGAGTGTCCGTGGAGTTTCTTGCCTGTTCTTCTCCATAGGTACCTACTACGCTTTGGAATGGGCAACTAGCTTCATTTTTCTGACTGACCGACCCCTTGACAATTCAAAAGTACCTGTAATTGGTTTATTTGAAATAAATGCTTTGAGTTTGAGTTTTGAGTTTGAATTATAAATGCGAAAGTGAGTTTCTTTGTTACGCGTTCACACTAAAACAGCTGAACGGATTTGGATGAAACGCACATGGGAAGATCATGACCTAGGTTAGGATATAGGATACTTTTTATCTCGATATTCCCACGGAATCGAGGCTTATGCGGGTGAAACCGCGGGGCGCAGCTAGTAATCCTTATATATCTTTATATATATAATTCTTCTGTGAGTGTGTATGTCACTGAACTTCTCTCAAACGACTGGACCGATTTTGATGAAATTTTTTGTGTGTGTTCAAGGGGATCTGGGAATGGTTTAGATTCACAATTTTGTCCGCTGGACAATGTTTTGACAGGATAACGTCTGTCGGGTCCGCTAGTAATATTATAAATGCGAAAGTAAGTTTGTTTGTTACGCCTTCACGCTAAAACGGCTGAACGGATTTGGATGAAATTTGGCACATATATAGATGATGCCCTGGAAAAGAACATAGGATACTTTTTTTTTCCCACGGGATTGAGACTTATGCGGGTGAAACCGCGGGGCGCAGCTATTAATATTATAAATGCGAAAGTGAGTTTGTTTATTTGTTATGCTTTCACACTAAAGCGGCTGAACAGATTTGAATGAAATTTGGCACATAGGTAGACCATGACCTGGAGAAGGACATAGGATACCTATAATCCCGATATTCCTACGGGATCAAGACTTATGCGTGTGAAACCGCGGGGCGCAGCTATACTCGGATTAATCGTATGCAGTAACTTCACAATTGGAAAGATACCAGTTACTAACAAAAACACACATGCATAGTTTAAATTAAATTTAATTAAGTACATAAACTTTAAAAATCTATTCAGTTAGAAAATTAAAAAATAACTTAGACAATCACTACACCCCCAATCTACAGTTTTGGCCAAACATAATTTTTTTGCGAGCTGTCAAGTTACTGAATACGATTTAAGGGGAAGCGTCAGGGTAGCCCAATCATGGCTTTACTCAATTATAATCATTACAATCAGCAATACAACTCCATAAGTTAGCAAAGGTGTCAAATGTCATGATTTCATGAAATCATGACATTTGACACCTTTATCTTCTTCTTAATCACTATTGCTGATTGTAATGATTATAATTGAGTAAAGCCATATTTGTTACGACCGCGAATCATATTTTAATCAACATAAAACCTAATACTGACCTGCCAAATACAAAAAAAGTAAATTTGAATTTCGCGTGCTACCCTGACGCTTCCCCCTTAAAAGTCCAAGTATAGCTATAATTTTACGACTTATTTGACACCCTATCCTATCCCAGCGAAATTATAATAAATATCCGACATTTCCATGTATAAAAAAAAATGGCTTCATAAAGAAGCCTTGTAAAGTATTGGCGAGGGAAGAAATTCTAGATCCGGTACCCTAATTGCGTAATACAACACAATCTGTTTCGATTCGAAACAGATTAATAATCCATTGCTTCATAAGTTGGAAAAAAAACCTGCTCATCAACGTAAATAACGCAATGAATGTTGTTGAACTGTCAAAATGAAACAAATTAGGCAAACATTTTGACGATAATAAGTTACGCAATTAGGGTACCGGGCTGCACTATTACGTCAAGACTTAAATCAACTCATTCATGTGCACAATAGCTGTTACTTTAAATAATTATTTGTACAAGGAAATGCTCTCCTTTTTTTTAACAATACAATTTGTTTTAGACCTTTGCCCTCGCTTATTGTTAAGCGTTTTAACCGACTTCAAAATAGGAGGAGGTTAAATGTTAGTCTGTATGTATGTTCATCGATATTTTCGTCAATTGTGGAAATTCTTTTTTCATTTGGTAGAGAAAGCGTGCGAGGTGGGCCCATATAAATTTTATTAAGTTTGTTTCGATAGTTTTTGAGTTAGCTTCGATAATACGTATTAATTCATTATGTATATGTTATACTTAAAAAATATATACTTCCTGTCACTATTGTTTATATATCAAATAAAGGTAAACGAATTGGTGTGGGGTACGGACCATAACTAAAAAATAAAATAAAAATTAAAAAAAATAAAAAACAACCGACTTCCAAAACAAAACACTACAGAGTGAAAAATTAATTTCGAAAGTCGGTGGCAACAAACTGAAATACAGTTCAAAGACACCGACTTCCGAAATTAAAATTATTTTTCACGTTTTTTTTTTCGTGTGTTTTTTGCTATTATTATCAAACGTACCTTTATGAGATTATTTAACTAACTTTAACTGAAGTGAGCATGGGCGTACCCAGCTTTTGGCCCGGGGGGGGGGGGGGGGGGGGGGGGGCAAATCAGAAATTTCTTAAGCCAGGTTCCCTGCTCATATTTTACCCTACACACTACACGAAACTTGAGGTAGGAAAAAGGGTTTGCAAGATTCCCATGGGCGTATCTTGCAAACCCTTTTTCCTACCTCAAGTTCAAGAGCTCAAGTTTCAAAAAGTTCAAGATGCTAACCCTCCAAGTCTGTATATCTTCGAATGTGCAAAATTTGTTAAAATGCACCCGGAGCTATTTAAAAAAGCTCATGAAATATTTCCAAAAAGTACGAGGCACAGAAATAGAATAGTTTTGCCCATAATTCCTAGGACAGCATTATACAGTAAGAATAACTATGCAATGTGTGTTCGCATATTTAACGCAATACCAGACAGTATCAAAATCTTACCAGCTAATAAATTGCAAGGTCTTAAAGTATGACAAGTATGATTAATAAATGACAACCATAACTATGTATTTACATTTACCCTCTGACACTAACAGTATTTTTTTTTTTAATGTATCTAATATTATAGCAATAATGCTTCTAATTTTTACCCGACTACGGCAAAGCCAAAAGAAGGGTTATGATTTTAGCAGTCTATGTATGTATGTTTATATGTTTGTATGTTTGTATGTTTGTATGTATGTATGTATGTATGTATGTTTGCTTTTACGTGTGTTCCACCATAGCGCCTAAACTACTGAACCGATTTTGATGAATGAGGTATCAATAGATTCGTAATAATGGTCCGGGTGACATAGGCTATATAAATTTTCCCTAAATTTAATATGGTGGATTTTACACGTAAATTTCTAACCTCGAAAAAAATTAAAATGATATGATCATGACTTGTTTGGTACCAAAAGAAAGGTCTTGACGAGCACATTACAAATATGTAAATAATGTTTTACTTTCAAAGTAAATAAATATGTTTAAATTGTTAAAAACAAGCAAAAGTGAGACTGTGCTACGTTGTATCGCAAGATGATACCAACGTGCAGTTAATCAAATCTTAATAAATAAAAACGGTTTGTAATTCCATCCTCAATTCCTCTATGAAGAAAAACAAGTACACACGGCTACACATCAAGCTATACATTTCCAGTTTAAGCTGATCTGGCATTGTAAAGGATTTCCGTACAATGCGAGGTCAGCTAATACTGGAAATTTATAGCTTGATGTGTAGCACTGTGTACAACGAAATATTATACACGGGGCACTCAGAAAATTTTGCAATAGGTAATAAAAAAAATATACTACAGGTTATATTTTATTTATTAAATCTTTTCAAATAACTCTCCATTGGCGTCTATACACAGTTTCATGCGTCTTAACCAATTTTCATTACACATTTTCCAGTCCACATCAGACACCTCTTTAATCCCTGTTTTCCCTTGAGTTGATTTTTTATTTTGGGGAACAAAAATGACAAATCCATGATTCATCACCCGTAATGAAATCGTAAACGCGCCGAGACGAGCCTGCTTCAAATTTTGCTATCATGTCTCGGCACCATTCTACCCGAACCTCCTTCTGCTTTAGATTGTGTGGTAATCAGCGTGAAACTATCTTCTTTACCTGAAGATGCCCGTGTAGAATTTCCCGATCCAATCTGCAGTATATGCTGAATCTCTTCATATGTAATTCGCCTATTCACTTAAATTTAATTTTTCACAGCCAGCACGTTTTCTTATGTAACAGCCGTCATAGCCCTATGACGGCCACTTCTTTCTTCGTCCGCCAAAGTTACTTGACCACGCTTAAATTCGTTGAACCAGCGGAAAACAGTCGCTTTAGAAGGGCTTTTGTCTATGAACATCATTCGAAGTCTTTCAAATGATTCTTTTGGTTTTAGTCGACATTTGAAATCGTACAAAATCATTGCGCGAAAATGTTCTCGTTGTAAATTCAATTTTCAGTGAGACGTTGCGCGCGGCGTTGTTGTAACGTTTAGCAAATGTAAAAACGGAAAAGTATAAAATAAAAAATAAAGTTTAATAAAAAACTGTAACCCGACCACGGGAAAATAAAAATGATCTAAAAAGTACGAAACAAGCAAATATTTCAGACAGAAATCAAGACATAGGTACAAAAATGGTCAAGGTAAAGCCGTCGTCGCATGCCATTATAATTTTGTAGGTGTTCCTGGCACCCACATGATATACAGGCATGCGACCACGGCTTTACCTTGACCATTTTGTACCTATGTCTTGATTTCTGTCTGAAATATTTGCTTGTTTCGTACTTTTTAGATCATTTTTATTTTCCCGTGGTCGGGTTACAGTTTTTTATTAAACTTTATTTTTTATAATTGAATTGTCTTATATAATAATAACCCAAATGTTTGCATGTCACATTATTATGACTAAGTGTTATCTGTATAATTATTTATTCTAACACTAAAATTGTACCAACACTTATGGCAATTAAATTGAATTTGAATTTAGGTGTATGTAGTGTGTAGGTACAATAAATCCTGCTTTATAGGTAGGTAGTCAAATAAACTGTGTCTTTGGCGATTTTCACACTGCCCCGCATCATGCTGCATATTGCGTGTCGACGCACCTACGCGCGTTCCTGCGGGAGTGCAGATCTGCATCATCGTGCGGGTTTTTTGCGCACTCACGCGCGTAGGTGCGTTTTGTAGATTCACGCACGGCGGCTCTCATTTATTCGCCGTTCTCTGTGGTGGTCGTGCAGTACTGAGCATCACGATAGTTTTGATAAAAATCACGCGCGGCACTGCGGGATTCGGTGTGCCATACCTTGCGTCTCGCCCCGCACCTACGCGCGGGGGTGCATGTTTCTCCGCGTGTATGCGCGTGATCCGCATGAACGCGCGTGGTTGCGTTTTCAGTGTGTTGGACTGTGCGTGTTTTCTATACAAACGGAGATACTTACAAGTAACGTTAAAACACGCAGTCACGCAACATGCAGCGTGGTGCGTGGCAGTGTGATAATCGCCTTTGCTTGCAACGTTCGCGTATTTTGCATAATATATGAACGGCAGCGCAGCGCAGTTTTTTCAAAAATTTATGCAAAATATATTTTAATTGCAAACTAAGTCTTACATAATGCGAGTCTAACATAACTTTTATCGACAATAGTCGATACTTAGGTATACAAAATCCAGGGGGGGGCAGCTGCCCTCCCCTGCTCCCCACTGGGTACGCCCATGGAAGTGAGTAGTGAACGTAAGTTGGACAGAATGGAAACAGCTGGAAGAGGCCTACGTGTCACAGTTACAGGAAACGCTGATCACTAAACCGGGAAATCCGATGTGTATTATAGTCCATGCGCGACTGCTACTCACTGCCTGAGTTATGTGACCAGTGAGACGGGGGAGGGCGCCATTGACAAAATTGTCAGACTGAGTTAGCTTGGTCTTTGTCTACCTCCCCCGTCTCACCGCTCAGATACCTCAGGCAGTGACTACCAGTCGCGCACGGAGTTTATATCAGTAATAAAGGCTTAATAAAAACTAAGGTGAGTAGGTACGCAGAGGCTCGCTATGATCAGGATTACCTTTAGCCCTTAAGTATTCGTAAGATCATCATCCCCCGCTTCTAAGCTCTTATCCCGATTTATTGGAGATTGGGGCAGCATCTCTTCATCTTTATCAGCTGTCATCTCAGTACTCATCTCCTCATTAACCTCACACGCTATCGAATCTTCCGTCCACAATCCGTATTTCCGTCTCAAAATTTTCTTCACGACATATCCTTCATCCCTCCGTATCAATTGCCCATGATAATGATACAACTTCTCGGTTATTGGCTTATATTTAAAATTTGCCTTCCTTTCCCACAATATTTTAATGAAATGAAATGAAATGAAATTGTTTATTCTGTAAATAGGATATCGGAATCACTTTTACACGTCATATAAAAAAATATTAAAAATAAGCTAGATGAGTTCGGCTTTTCCTATCTGACTACTCTGAGAAGAAAGGCCGAAACAAACTCAGAGGTCGCAGTCTCTTTTAAAGTCCAGACATAATCTTGGTCAGGCCATATGAGGACCATGTAGATTAGTGTCTGAAAAGGTCTTTTGAGGAAAGAACCACACAGATTTGAGTGGACCTGTCCAGTCAGTGCAAGCATTTGTCAGTAATCGTGGAGCTCAACTTAGAACTTAAGGAGCTCAACTCGACGAGCAATACCAAAGAAAGGACATTTGGGTAGGCCGCAAAAACTACTCAAACTGCCAGACCATCACTAAAACTAGTATCATATACAAACTAATATCCACATAGTCCTCACATTCACAATAGTTAAAATAATATAATACTTTACAAAGTAATCATGTCATTTTGAATATAATTTTCAACAATGTCAACGTGTTTATAAAACTGGTATATGTTGATTTTACATAATAATTAAAATGTCTAGTTCTATGGTTTTATCACAAGGTTTAGCAGAGCGAGCAGTTCAATCCCAAGCTTTTTTATCTTCTAAATAATCTGAAATTGTATAGTACCCTTTTTCACAAAGTTTGGTTTTAATACAGATTTTAAATCGTTTAATGGGTAAGTTTCGAATGTCAATGGGGAGTTTGTTGTAAAAGCGTATACATTGACCCATGAATGAGTTGCCTACTTTGTGGAGACGTGTGCGATGTACAGCAAGGTTGTGTTTATTCCTGGTATTTAAACTATGAATATCGGACATTTTCTTAAAATTTGATATATTTTTGTGTACATACAATAGGTTTTCAAAAATATATTGTGAGGCTACAGTCAGAATATTTATTTCTTTGAATTTTTCTCTAAGGGAATCTCTTGGACCTAGGTTGTAAATGGCTCGAACAGCCCTTTTCTGTAGAACAAAGATAGTATTAATGTCCGCACAGGTTCCCCAGAGAAGAATCCCATATGACATAAGACTATGAAAATAACTAAAATAAACAATTCTGGCTGTATCCACGTCAGTTATCTGTCTAATTTTTTTAACAGCATAGGCGGCCGAACTTAGCCTTCCTGACAATTTTTCTATGTGTGGGCCCCATTGTAATTTACCGTCAATAGTGATTCCAAGAAAAACTGTCGACTCAACAGGGTCCAACTCTGTTCCATTAACCTGAACATTAGTAGATAGCTGCCTGACATTTGGCATTGAAAATTTAATGAGTTTAGTTTTTTTTTCGTTCAGGAGAAGATTATTTACATTAAACCAATGCACAACTTTAGAGAGTGCATCATTAACTTGTTCAAAGTTGACTAACTGACGTTTGATTTTAAAAATGAGGGAAGTATCATCTGCGAATAATACGATCTTGTGATTATCCCTTATGTGATAGGGCAAGTCATTTATATAAATTAGAAATAAAAAAGGACCAAGAATTGAACCCTGCGGAACGCCCATGGTGACCGCAGATCCTGCAGATCTCTTGCCATTAACATCGACCCTCTGAATTCTGTTGTTCAGATAAGAAGTCAGAAGGTCAAGAGCCTTGTCCCTCATACCATAGTGGTACAGTTTCCTGATGAGTGTATCATGATGTACGCAATCGAAGGCCTTGGACAAGTCGCAGAAAATGCCAAGAGCATCTTGCGACTCCTCCCAGGCCTCGAATATGTTCTTTAGTAATTCCACGCCCGCATCTGTAGTTGAACGACCCTTTGTAAAACCAAACTGTTTCAGATGAAGTAAATTATGTGTATTGAAATGTCCCAACATTTGTTTTAAAATTAATTTTTCAAAGATTTTGCTCAATGTGGGTAATATCGAAATAGGCCGAAAATTTGTAGGATCAGTTGTGCTGCCAGATTTGAACAGTGGAATCACTTTGCTAAGTTTTTGCTAAGTCTAGGCCTATCCATTAAAACAATTGAACTGTGAGTAGCACCGTTATTGAATCTACGATCAACATGCAAATTAATAAAAACAAAACTAAGCGGACAATGGCCTGAGGTGAACTAATTCATGTGATTCATAATGAGTCCCTAGTAAAGTTCGATTTCACAATATTGGAAAAAATCTATCGAAAGATTCAACCAACTCTTCCTTGACTTCAGTTTCAGTCCATCATATCTTATCCTTACTGTCCAAGTCATCATCATAATCAGTCTACTTATAATGTTCCCACTGCTGGGACACAGGCCTCCTCTTCAAAATGATCCTTCCTTCCTTAATCTGTCTTTTTTATATAACAAGTTGTTAATGGACTTCAAAAGCATATACAGCATAAACGTATTTAAAAACAAATTAAAGACATATTTATTGAGAAGAGCTATTACAGTATTGAAGAGTTTATAGATGCCAAACGACATCCATTATTAAATTAATGATTTGTGAATTATTATTATATATTTGTGTGTTGTGTTGTATTGTTATTGTTTGTCTTTTTAGGGTTCCGTAGTCAACAAGGAACCCTTATAGTTTCGCCATGTCCATCTGTCTGTCTGTCTGTCCGCGGTCTAGCTGCAAGATAGTACTAGAAAGTTGTAATTTAGCATGGGCATACATATTAATCATGCCGACAAAGTGGTAAAATAAAATTATGAAAAAAATATTTTTTAGGGTACCTCCCCTACACGTAAAGTGGGGATGTTTTTTTTTTTCTATCCCTTGGTGTGTTTTTTTTTTCTCTAAATAATCCCATAGTGTGGAGTATCGTTGGAAAGGTCTTTCAAAAACATTGTGAGTGTGTTAGAACCATTTTTGAATTCAGACATCCGTTCGCGAAATATTAAGCTTTAAAATGTAAGTTTTTATTAGTCAAGTGTCCCCCCCCCCCTGCCAGTTAAATGGTTGGTTTTAGATATTTGAAAAAATTCACGGTAGTAGCTTATATAAAGAATTTAAAAGAAAAACTATCACAGCTGAGTAGGCTTTACAAGTTAACGAGTAATACTAATAATCGACCAACTTAGATTTGCGGCTGTAAAAACGTGTTCTCCCGTACATTCCGTATGATTGATTTTTTTCAACTACAAAGTTAAGTTTGTTCTTGGGATAAATTCATCCCAACTACGGAACATTGTGCGTGGTCCGACATGGACTTGGCCGGTTTTTTCTTTCTTTGAATACTGGGAAATAAATTTTTACATTTAAATGGCATATTGGCGGTTATTTAATTTATTGTTACTGAATTACTGTCACAGTACCTTCTGCTAAATCAGCTTCATGTAGGCGCGAAAAGTCCTTTTGACAAAGAATCAAACTCACCATAACTTTCAATATCAGCAACAGAAACAAACGTCTTCTTCTTCAATTCACTAATAGAAGACTCGAACTTATTCTTCTCCAACTTGCCCCCAACTTCATTGTCTTGGTACATTTTTGAAGAATTAAAAAAACTAAAATCCCGGTTTACGTTTCGTCTTTCCTTTGAAGGTCTCGGGAAGATACTGGCGAACGGTGCCGACTGTAGTGGTTCGAACACGATTTGTATGTCTTTGCATTTCAATGCAAGACCTATGAACTTATTGAATTGTTAAATAAAGGTGAGCCGCCCGTGACGCCGTGGTCCCGTTCTAAACATGATTAAAAATAAATCGCTTTGAGAAAACTTCAATAGGAAATGCTTAGGGTTCCGGGTGGATGATGGGAAAAGGGTAGATGCAGAACCATTGGGCAAGTTTTTGTTTTTAATTTTTCAGGAAAAAATCTTGACGTGGCACTTGAATTTTAAATATTTCGTAATCAAAGCCCAAAATATTTAGCATTTTGTTAATATGGTCCGGATAAGAAGAAGTCTGAAAGTGGCACTGGTGATTGAAAGTTGTGTAGAAATCGGTTGTCATGATAAGCATGTGATGCGGAGGAATCAGGAAAATGTCGTGAGGAAAGTTTTGAGTATGAATTCGAATGGCTATAAAAGTAGGGGAAGTCCAAAGAAACAATGCATGGACTGTGTGAAGATGATAATAGTAATGACGATAGAGAGGTATGGAAGAATGTTTCGCCGATCCCAAATAAATTGGGAGAAAAGCAAGAGAATGATGATCTTGATGTTGATATGCCCGCGAATGGTCTAGTAGCTTCTCATATAATATTGGATCAGGAGCTTGATCATACTACATAACATAATCTTTTCAGTATTTGACATTATATGCTTACAATTTTCTATATTTTTTTTAATCAAATTAGATTTGTTACAGCTGTAGTGGCAATCATGTCATTTGGTTTAAATAGGTCCTTATTTTTATTAGTTTGTTTGTCTTTTATATAGATTATTTTCTTTTAGATTTTGTGAATGTGAGAACATTGTAGGCTGTAGACTTGTGGACCATTTTCTATTTTACTAAGTACCTGGTACTTGTTGATAGGCCTACACTGTCCTCCCATACCTATTAACACTGTAATTTGAAAACATTGTAGAAACAATTTATTTTGAAAAGAGTAACCGTGGAGTTTCTTGCCGGCTCTTCTCCATAGGAAGCGACCAATTGGAACAGTGCACCTAGCTTCTGACGTTTCATAAGTGCCCTTGTAGGTTTATGTGAAATAAAATATTTTGATTTTGACTAAAAGCTTGCATGACAATAGGCGGGAACTGAAAGGTTGCTCTCTCAGGTTAGTCCTTAAGTCTTTACCATGGAATATGGAATCTGGGGGCCTACCACCAGGGGTTTTAATGATGGTCTGGCAGTTTGAGTAGTTTATGTGGCCTACCCAAATGTCCTTTTTTTGGTATTGTTCGTCGAGTTGAGCTCCACGATTACTGACAAATGCTTTCACTGATTGGACAGGTCCACTCAAATCTGTGTTGTCCTTTCCTCAAAAGACCATTTCAGACACTAATCTACATGGTCTTCATATGGCCTGACCAAGATTATGTCTGGACTTTAAAAGAGACTGCGACCTCTGAGTTTGTTTCGGCCTTTCTTCTCAGAGTAGTCAGATAGGAAACGCCGAACTCATATAGCTTATTTTTTATATGACGTGTAAAAGTGATTTCGATATCCTATTTACAGAATAAACAATTTCATTTCATTTTATTTCCACCACCTCTTAGAGTAGTATTATGTTAATATTACTTGAGTGTGAGAAATAGATGGAGCTCTACAGGTAGTGTAGCTGATCTAACTCCATCTCTTTCGAGTTCTCCATTTCTATTAAGTAAGATTAAAATTCCTGCTCCCTGTAACAGACAAGTCACTTATAAAAGCAGTTACAAAAGAACTTGTGTACGGAAGAATTAATTTATTTGATTAAAATAGATTGTTTCGATAATAATTCGCACAATGGCAAAGTTAAATT
Source organism: Agrochola lychnidis (assembly GCA_963680765.1). NCBI lineage: Eukaryota > Metazoa > Arthropoda > Insecta > Lepidoptera > Noctuidae > Agrochola > Agrochola lychnidis. The sequence continues at coordinate 2,477,664 of OY796871.1, read as the reverse complement.
TGTTTTTTTAAACAATAACAAATTGACGATTAATTACATTACACACATGTGTATTTACCTAAGTACTTGACTTTTGCGTGTGACGATTTAAACTCTTATTGTAACAGCAATTATTCATGTAAAACTATCTAAGTAGGAACCTACATATTTTAACAATGGAGTATTAACTGTGGATGGAATGTATTTTTATAATTGTAGGTTTAATGTTTTTCTATATTTTAATATTTTTTGCTGCGGACTGCACGATGAATGTATATTTTTAGAAATTATCTACGTCATACTTTTAAGTACAATAACAATATTTATCATTTAAACGTCAATTAATTAAAAAGACGATAACAATTTTAAGCATTTAGCCATTCATTAAGTTTAAAGTATTTTAATAATATTTAGTACATTTTGTGTTACCTACCGATTGTTTGAGATACGCATAAATATTAATGACGTCATCCGTCGTGCTCTTGTCACCTGTTTTAGAAGACAACTGTTTTAGAACCCAATGGTTTGGCACACGACAATGGGAAGAGGCCAGACGGAATGACCATAATGCCTTGGAAGTTTGATAGGCCTTTGATGTGGGATGCAACCTGTGTCGACACTCTCGCGCCGTCCCATCTTACTAGCACGGTGGCCTGTGCCGGGACAGCTGCTGCAGGTGCAAAAAACCTCAAACGTCGCAAATATAACAACCTCATTGATAGCTATATGTTTGAGCCGTTTGGGGTTAAAACCTTAGGGCCGTGGGGTCCGAGTGCTCATCTAGAATTTCGGAATATCGCCAAGCGGTTGGTCGACTCTTCACGTGACCAGAGGACTGGCCAATTTTTAGATCAAAGAATCGACATTGCCATCCAACATGGCAACGCTGCCAGCCTTTTGGACACTTTTCCCACTGACAGCGATGCGGACGAATTTTTTTATGCCCAATGAGCTGTTCTCATTATTTATTTTTATTTTTTTCTTTTATACAAGGTGTCAGGGACATCGACGCGAAAACTGAAACCATGGATTCAGTACATGATTCTGAAAAAAAAATCAGCTGTTCCATACATTTTGACCGCGTAGGTATTGCACTTTTCTATGAAACAGCAGATTTTTTTTTAATAACCGACGAAAAATTTCAACGCATGGGGTTCAGAATCATGTAGATTCTAAATCCATGGTTTCAGTTTTCGCGTCGATGTCCTTTTTTTTGGGTAGGGCATCTCGTAGTTGACCTCTGAGATCATGACTACTTAACCAGGCTTTCCTGTGGGTGCCTTAAGCTACTACACTTAAAACCTCCAGCCAGGGCTTATTCAACTATGCCACAGATAATATAATACTACGTACAGATACCCAATCCCATACAAGGAAATGACACCTCCCTAAAACTGGCTATTGAACTGGCTATTTTTTTTCCTCCATTTTTATTAACAGATGGTAGCATAAGCGACTTTTACAACGCCATCTAGGAGTCGACTTAGATATTTTAGATTCTCTACATCGCACGGTACGTTCAAGGACAAGTGTAATAACAAAACAACAAAAAAATATCTCGAGTTGGCGGAATAGTTTCTAAAGACTAAAATGACACAACTTAACTATATTTTGAAGATGGAACTGAGATATTACTTTAGTGAAAATGGCAATTTTGCTATTCTGAATTTGACGTTTTTCGACTAAAAACATGTGGAATAAAATTGGTTGTCATGAACTTTAAATTCACACCAACACCTCGACTTCAGATACAAAAACAGTACTGAATCTTTTTTTTTGAAGTGAAAACTTCTTTAGCATCGTTGTGATTTGAAACTCGATGAAACGAAAAAGAGACAGACACATAAATTCATAAGATTTAACGTGGGAGAAAATGAGATAGGAAGCATTATAGTGTGTGGGGGGGGTGTGTCTGAGGGTGTGTGTCTGAGGGTGTGTGTGGGGGTGTGTCTGAGGGTGTGTGTCTGAGGGTGTGTGTGGGGGTGTGTCTGAGGGTGTGTGTGGGGGTGTGTCTGTGTGTATGTGGGGGTGTGTCTGTGTGTTTGTGGGGGTGTGTGTGGGGGTGTATCTGAGGGTGTGTGGGGGTGTGTCTGAGGGTGTGTGGGGGTGTGTCTGAGGGTATGTGTGGGGTTGTGTCTGAGGTTGTGTGTGGGTGTGTGTCTGAGGGTGTGTGTGGGGGTGTGTCTGAGGGTGTGTGTGGGGGTGTGTCTAAGGGTGTGTGGGGGGGTGTGTCTGAGGGTGTGTGTGGGGGTGTGTATGAGGGTGTGTGGGGGTGTGTCTGAGTGTGTGTGGGGGTGTGTCTGTGTGTATGTGGGGGTGTGCCTGTGTGTCTGTGTGTTTGTGGGGGTGTGTGTGTGTGGGGGTATGTCTGAGGGTGTGTGTCTGAGGGTATGTGTGGGGGTGTGTCTGAGGTTGTGTGTGGGGGTGTGTCTGAGAATGTGTGTGGGTGTGAGTGTGGGGGTGTGTCTGAGGGTGTGTGTGGGGGTGTGTCTGAGGGTGTGTGTGGGGGTGTGTCTGTGTGTGTATGCGGGGGTGTTTGTGTGTGTGGGGGTGTGTCTGTGTGTGTTCTTATGTTCGTGGTTCTCTATGTGCTCTGCTTCGTACCCCCTCCACTCGTGTTTGCCAAGGCATAGTGGGAGTTTGCTTGGGCCTCAGCGTTGTACACACGGCTACACACCAAGCTATACATTTCCAGTTTATGCTGATCTCGCATTGTATAGGATTTCCGTACAATGCGAGGTCCGCTAATACTGGAAATGTATAGCTTGATGTGTAGCCGTGTGGACGTGTGTTAATACGTGTTCGTGCGCGTACAAAAACATTTTTTTTTAATTTTTGAAGGTTTCACTTCTACCACGTGTGAATTGCACACATGTTTTTTTTTCTTTTGCTTATATCTCGAAAACGGTGTGTCCAATCGCAAAAATAATGAAAATTTCGACCCCCTTTATAAAACCCTTAAACCCCTAACGCTCTACATGTAGGTATATATTTTTTTTTACGCAAAGCTAAAAATTTCATATAAAACACATCGAGGTTGCCCCCCTGCGCGCCTCCGGCTCTAAAAAGATTCACGTGGTTATTTATCACGTGTGGAGTCGCGATTGTCAAATTCGATTTAGATATGTCAAAATTATTTTAAAAAGAGAATTTATTTTGCAAAATAGCTTTGAGATTCATAGTAAAGGAATTTTAGTGATAGTTTAGTTAGTTTCGTTCGGTGTACAAGAGAATCGGCACCATTAGCTACCTATCTACTTTTAAAATGTTTCGTGCAATCCTTTTTAGGGTTCCGTACCTAAAGGGTAAATCGGGACTCTATTACTAAGACTCCGCTGTCCGTCTGTCTGTCACCAGGCTGTGTCTCTATTAAGACAGTTGTTTTCACAGATGATGTATTTCTGTTGCCGCTATAAACTCAAACCATTTATTTCAAATAAACCAATTACAGGTACTTTTGAATTGTCAAGGGGTCGGTCAGTCAGAAAGATGAAGCTAGTTGCCTATTCCTAATTGTAGTAGGTACCTATGGAGAAGAACGGGCAAGAAACTCCATGGTCACTCTTTTAAATAAAAATGTTGTTACAAAATATTGGTTACATCATTCATGTTGAAATTATACATGTGAGAACAATATGGAAAGACGTGCACGTTAAAAGCGTCCGTAATAAAAATATAAAACAAAAACAATTCAAAAATTAAAATAAACCGTGGCAGCTAAGAGATGACCAGTCCCTACTGACAGCGCCCGTTCACGAACATGACGCATGGATCAGCACCATTTAGCTCAACCATTTTGAAGGGAACTTAAGACGCAGATATATTACAGTGACCTTCAATGGTTAGCTTGCGTGTTCTGTACTGAGCTCAGTCAACGCGTCGTACGACCAGCCAGTAATAGGACTCGCCCATCAAGGAGCGCTGTCCCAAATTAGACGCATTATTAATTTATTACCCGTAAATTAAAAGGTATTTTAATAAAACACGTATACTAAACGATCAATAATTTAATTATCTTTAAAATGGTGAAGTTTTCAGAAAAATACGCTTGATAGATTTTGCGTCATTCTCGGTTTTTCATACGCGTTAGACATAACTTTACAAATTAATTTCACTATGTAATATAAACATAATCAAAAATATGCCTATATTAAAATATTAAGAAAATGCTCTAATTCAACATATATTTTTTCTAAATTACTAACACTACTCGTTTAGACGTCACCTTCAGTATAAAATCATGAAAAGTCAGTTATCGTCCCCTTAGTGATGCAACACACACGCCACCATCAGCGAGACATTTGAGTGAGCATGACATACTCTCAGCCGCCAGGGCATATTCAAGTCGATGAAAGACGTACCCAGTATTTGGTAGCGTTATAGAATGTACATGTTCACAGTGCACACGTGATATGCAATTACATACAATAAAAAGAGATTGAATTTAAACAAAGCAAAGATAGTTTTTACAATCTTTTCAACAAATACTAAAAAACAGAATAAAATAAATATCTAAGGGGGCTCCCCTACAAAAAACTTGATTTTTTTGCCGTTTTTATAGATAATGGTGCGGAACCCTTCGTGCGCGAGTCCGACTCGCACTTGGCCGGTTTTTCAGTCAAATGATAAAAATATAAGTAGGTAGGTACTTGCCAAAAACATGTATAGATTTATTTCAGATATTATATTTCTACGTAAAGTAGGTAATAGATTATTAAAAAAAACTGGCGCTCCGGGAGTGCCGACAGAAGCGAAAACTTGAACAAGATCTTGGTGGAAGAAAAATACTTGTATTGAACATTGGTCCGTAACTTTATCTAAATAAAGATCGCAATCGCGTTTACAAAAAAAAAATACTTTCAAAACCTTTGTACAAATACTTGCATAGAACATTGATCCGTAACTTGATATTAAAAAGAGCACAATCCCGGTTACTAAAATGAGATGTCGGTAACGGTGTCGCGAGTTCAATTGTTTTTCCCATCTCAAAAATGCCCAACGCGTCTAAAGATGTTTTCACTTCAAAAATTGTTTGATTTACTACTAAACGTAAAATAATAGCGACAGATGTGATGACAAATTGAATAATACGCCATCTATTTATTGCAAAGAGCTCTGAACAAAATGTTTCATTCATCATTTTTGTTGAAAATAGATGATTTATGAGTTTATATAGATAAATCAGCATTAAACAAGAAGTTTTGATTTTTACTAATCATACTTACGCCAAAATCAGCCGTTTATCGCTTTTTAGTGATTGTTAATTTCATATTTGTTACCTATGCTGCCATCTATGATTTTTTTTTCAGAACTAATTATAATTTGTTCGAGTTGAGACCCCATGACTATGCTAATTAAAACTAGGTGAACGCTCGCTAAGGGCACCCCTGTGGGGTACGAACCTCGGCTTAGGGCGTCAACCGGAGGGAACGCGTCGATGTCCCTGACACCTTGTATACATGTACATAATATTATATATTTTTTAGTGTATATTGTATATTAGGATATTTAAGATTTGTCAAGGACAACAACATTTAAGATATTGAATATATGTTGATGAGATACAGCCTGGTGACAGACAGACTCCACTGCTTTTACCCTTTGGGTACGGTGGTGTTTAATTTTAATTTTAAGAATAAATTTTATACTTTTTGCTGTGCCCTACAGGGTCCGTAATTGTACCATAACTTTAAGACATTATAACACCTTTATACCTACATTATGGAATGCAAATAAAGATATGGATATGAATATGGACAGGTGCCTATCTACTATGGATACTAACTATGGATAAAATCAATTTTAATGGAGTTTATCAGTAGTAACTTACTCATTTATTTTATTGAAGTGAAAACTTCTTTAGGCGCGTTGGGCATTTTTGAGATGGGAAAAAACAATTGAACTCGCGACATGCGACATCGTTACCAACACCTCATTTTTGTAAACGCGATTATGCTCTTTATTACGCTCTTCGTTACGGATCAATGTTCTATGCAAGTATTTTTACTTTAAAGGTTTGGTAGTTTTTAGTAATAATCGACCAACTTAACTTTGTAGTTGTAAAAACACGTTTTTCAACTACAAAGTTAAGTTTGTTCTTGGGATAAATTCATCCCAACTACGGAACCCTTCATTGTGCGTGGTCCGACACACACTTGGCCGGTTTTAAAAAATGTATTTTTAGCCTGTGTTGTCCACTGCAGGGCAAAGGCCTCTCCTTCTCCTTTCCACTCCTCTCTGTCTTGAGCTAGTGTGGACCAATCCTGTCTGTATGCGTCAGGCTCCTCTTGCCGTCTTCTCCTGGGTCTGCCTCGATGTCAACGGATACTTATTTATAGAATTCTATTGAGACAGGGTTCACAACTTTGAATTTAGACAAACTACATCTGAATTCGTAGACATGAACATGAGACATGATCTCTTCCAGACATGCTGATTTAATTAGATTTTATCTAAGACTATATTTGACTAGGAGATTTCTTGAAATGTCGATAGGATGTGTCCTTGACACAGATAGGGCTCCTAATAGGTAGGTACACACAGCTACACATCAAGCTATACAATTCCAGTATAAGCGGACCTCGCTTTGTATGGAAATCCTATATAATGCGAGATCAGCATAAACTGGAAAATCATAGCTTGATATGTAGCCGTGTGTAGGTACTAGGTAGGGCTAGAATATTCAGGATTAACCAGAAGCAAAATGCTTTAGTAAGAAGGAAATGATGTTGCACTGTTTTATATTCTGTACAATAGAGGCTGAACGGAAATACTAAGTTACTCATACACGGGTCATGCATATGTGATTCAAGATGTGGTTGTGATAAATAAGTAAAATGCAGTTTTTTCCACCTTTTGTGATACAATATGTAAAAAACCGGTCAAGAGCGAGTTGGACTCGCGGACCGAGGGTTCCATAGGTACCATTTTAAATTTTCATCGGCAAGGCCTAATACTGCACACTGTGGTGTAAAATATTGCAGTTTTAGGTCAGCGCCATCTCTTGATCGATAGTGGAAGGAACTATTATTATGTAAGTTTTGTTAATGATTTCTGAAAAAGTGTGCTATTTAGAAACATCGTTTTATTTTTCCTGTCTTTACATAAACTTCTTCACACAGAATAAATCGTCATAAATCTTTTCATTACATAGAATAATTACAGATTTTTCTCTATGCAAACCTCGGAGGGGGAACGGTATTTTTTTTTTTTTTTTCGTAAAGTCGAAAACTATGCGGCATAAGAAAAACAAATAAATTTGAGAATGTGCAAATAGTGCTCTTTCATATGATACCCCACTTCGTATTTTTAAGACACCCGTTCAGTCCCTGTTGCAAAAGAAAAATCTTATTTGCAAATAGTTGGGCAAACGTCATCTAAAACTATTCCAAATTTCAAGTTTATAGCATTAGTAGTTTTTGATAAATCCAGCTGTGACAGACAGACAGACGGAAAGACAGACTGAGTCGCACCATAAGGGTTCCTTTTTAACATTTTGGAACGGAACCCTAAAAAGACTCTGTCCGATCCGTGAGGTTGTTGTTAGGTGTCCTACCTATTCTATTTATGGGGTAGCTATCAGGAAAACCGAAAAAAAAAAAAATTTTTTTCTTGGTGAATTTTACCGGGTTATTACATGGGGCGCGGGGGGACGTTTAGCGGATGTCTATAATTTTGTTAATAAAAATATGAATTTTAAATAGCAATAAATTTTCATCATCCATCACCTATAAATGTTCCCACTGCTGGGACACAGCCCTCCTCTCTGTGAGAGGGAGTGGGCCGTAATCCACCACGCGGGCCCAGTGCGGGTTGGTAGATGTCACATGTCTTCGAATTTTCGGTTCTAGGACATGCCGGTTTCCTCACGATATTTTCCTTCACCGTTTTGAGAGCAGTGGTGATGAAATAATTTATACAAAGTAAAGCTCCTGTCTGGGTTCGAACCTACGACCTACAACTCGTAAGTCGCGGCCGTTACCACTGGGCTACCACTGCTCAATAACATTTCATGTTCAATAATAAAAAAAAAACTTTTTCGTAATGTTAGTGTATTACCTATGTGCTCTTTTCGGATTGGACAGGGTTTTTTTTTAATATTGTAGACGCTGGGCTACACCGAATACCTGTGCACAGGGCCGGCCCGTTCATATAGGCGAACTAGGCGACGGCCTAGGGCGCTCGTATTAGGGGGGCGGCAATCGGCAGCATCGAAATTAAAAAAATAATACTTTACATTAATTTACCTACAACTTGAAAATACTCCCAATTGTTTTACCCATTTTTCTACCAGAATGCACTCATCGACATTTACGAAACCATCGGTACGGTTCATCTGGAAATCAAAAGCGAGTCAACGAGACAATCCATTAGTAAAAAAAATCGCCATTTCAAATTGCTTCTCTTGTTGTGTGTTATAAATGTTATAATGTTTTGTTCAAAATTGATTTGACTATTATAGTGTGACCGCGATCGCTGTACCGATCGCGCCTGAGGGATATTTCTCGACGGCATGTGAAGCCAAGTCAGAGGCCCATGCGCGGCTTTAAAACTCTGACACCGGGTTAGTCACTAACCACAATAAAAAAAAAAGAACATTGTTTTATTTTGTCACGAATTTTCTTAGAAGGGCGCCGTTCCAGCCTTTCGCCTAGAGCGCCAGGAATTCTCGGGCCGGCGCTGCCTGTGTAGGCATGCACCTGGTGTCACATCACACTAGACAAAATCCAATATTAAACTCTGCCCGACCTGGACATCGAACCCAGGACCTCATGCTCCCTTCGTCGCAACAGTGCAGCAGCCCGTAGCTGCTGTAAGAAGTATTCACAGAATTCCGTTGAGAAAGAATCCTCCTGTATGTTGACGAATACAAAATATAGGAACCTACCTTCAAGCCAGTCCGTCTCTTCATCAAACTCAAAACCATTGGAAATAGTCGACTCCATATCAACCGAGAAGAACTCACACCGCACTAAACCAATTCTATCAACTGTCTATATATTAATATCAACCATTTAAATGTTTCATGAGAACAGACGGCGCAAACATCTGACATAAGACCTTATTAATTTACTAAACGCCACGGATGTAATTGGACAAATTAATTTATACTTAATATTATAAAGAGGTAAAATTTGTGAGTTTGTATGTCGGGCGTAATCTTCAGAACTACTGATCCAATTCCGAAAATTCTTTCATTTTTGACAGTCCCATTGGTCCCAGCAGATTAAAAGGAGAACGGGGCACAGCCGACCTCACAATGTCAAAGATGAGTCTACCGATTTCTCTATGAAATATTTAATAATTTACTTCTCTACATTTCTGGCTGCTTCGTTGGTCTAATGAAGCGCTACTGCTGAGCATGAGGCCCGGGGTTCGTTTCCCGGGTCGGGCAAAGTGCTATTGGGTTTTTCCATCCGAAATTTCTCAATAGCAGCCCGGAGTCTGGATTTTTTCCCGGTTGATGGAAATAGGCTCGAGTAAGTTAGTATAGTGAGTGCGTTTTGAGATGCGTAGCCGTATCTGAGAGCACGAGTTGCCGCCTGCAAAGACGGCGTGGGATTGTCTGACTTACGCAGTAAGTAGCAAGGTCGCGCGCACTTTGGATGCGTTTTCGTACGAATTTTACTCGTGCGTACACGTATGACCGTGGTCGTATGTTACGAATGAGTGCGCACACTGGATTCGTACGCGTGTAGTACGACTAAGTCGCACCCAGTCAAGTGTAAGTGGAAGGTCGGTATCGTTCGTGCGTGTTCGTGCGTGTACGCACGAGTGAAATTCGTACGAAAACGCATTGAAAGTGCGCGCGGTCTTACGCTCCCGCCCCCCGCACACTTGTAATCAATCCCGCAGTACGGCCCCTGTGTCGCCCGCGTGAACCATGGGACTGTCACCAAAGAAAAAGTCGGCCTATAGTGGGAAGCTATGAAGCTACAGAATTGCCGAGTGTCTTGGGGTCTCCAAAACGATCAATTGCAAATAGGGAAGATGAAAAAAAAAAATGTACTTCATCAGGTAGATTATTAAAAAATATTGCACACGTATTTTTTCTTTTTTTACTTTATCAACAGATAACGGTGATATATTGAGTTAAAATGTGCCATGACGTCACGAGTATGTAGATTTTATACTTACTTGTGACGTAGAGATCACTCCCCAACTTTAATGCGTTTTATCTAAGTAATTTTTTTATAACAAAATAAATACATATTATTAATATGATAAAAGCAAAAAAATACGTGTCTAATATTTTTTTATTATCTGAGTGACGGGCTGAATATACAAGTTCCTTATATCGTATATATAAGTTCCTTTTTTGACCCAGGCATCATCCGTATTGATCTTATCGGGGACTGCGACAGTCACGGGCAGAAACTAGTCTCTTATAATGACTCTACCAAGTTAGGTAGGTAGGTAGATATTATTTCGTAAGTTCTTCAACGATTGTTGGTACCTAGGTATTATACAAATTTTACCTAGGTACTGAAAAATATAATAGGTAGGTACTTAACTAAATTATTACCGAATTACCAACTAAAGACTGAATCATTGTGTGAATATTTCATTGGTGTTAATTCAAAACTTTGTTAAAGACTCAATTTAAAGTTATTTATTTTATAATTATACTATTTAAGAAGTATTCAAATAAAACAAAAGTAATTTAAAAACTAAAAAACCCTATTGCAAAAACACATAATTGAAGAAAGATTAAAAACAAGTATATATCTATGGAATTTTGGTATTGCAGGCGGGGACAAATAATACCCTGAAATATGGTGTAACCTTCGTTTGTCCCCGCCTGCTAATCACAATTTAACACCCGCCATTTCCGCCATTTAGATTTTTTTATTTTTTGTAGGGAAAAACAAACTGTCGTATTTTAAAAATAAATAGAAATAACTGTTTTATTTTTTTTATATATTTAAGAAAATAGCTTTCTTTTATTTCTTTTCAATAATCGTTAGCATAACTTTACAGTTTTTAACAACTAACTAACTATATCTGTATGAATAAAAATAAAAACAAAACGACACTTAGGCGTCGAAGTATTCGTCCGCATCGCTGTCATCCGGAAACGTGCAAAGAAGACTGGCAGCATAACTTAACAATGAACTAAACAAATATACTAAATTTTTCACAGATTACAACTTAAATTTTTACAAACTAATGGCAAACGTAACTGCAGTCACAGCAAAATTATTTGAACAAAAATTGGTTGCCTGTAAAGTCGGTATACGGGCGAAAGTTTTACGTGACAACGACTTTGAGTGGTAAAATAATTTTAATGTGAATATTCATTCGTATAGTAGGAAGAAGGATGAAATAATAGTAACAATTTAAAACATTTATTTATACAAAGAATTATATTTAAAACATTAATTTATACAAAGATATCCTATCTATCTAGCCTATCTCTCTCACTCTCTCTCTCTCGCTCTGTCTCTCTCGCTCTTAGGCGGGCTAACTGTGCTCGAGTGGAAGGGACGCGTGCCTTTCACTTTTTATGTCTGTCTCTCTCGCTCTTAGGCGGGCTAACCATGCCCGAGTGGAAGGGACGCGTGCCTCTCACTCGCTCTCATTGTGAGCGCATAACGTGAGCGGAGCGTAACGCAGTTTCTTGAAGTGTCACCCGGCAAACCAATTTATAAGACGTTGTCACGTCAAAAAAAACTAAAAATAACAAAACAAAACTCTTGTCTGTGTATTCTATACTACGGGTCTTATAAAAATTTAGCATACGATCTACTGCTGATCGCTCAGAATTTTCGCTATATTACTTTTAATATAGTTCTTAAGCAGGGCATTGGTGCCGATTCCCTTGTTCACAAACTAAACTAAATTTAAGTTCAGTGCATCTTTTTCTTTCTATTTCATTTAAAAAAAGACAGAAGATAAATTTTAGTCGCCTGTCACTACTCCATACAAGTTTAGACGTGATTAAAAACTTGCCTACTAAAATTACGTCCATTTACGTCAAGCGCTGATTCATTTGATAGGACTAAACTAAAATTTATCTTCTGTCCTTTTCTTAATGAAATAGAAAGAAAAAGATGCACTGAACTTAAATTTAGTTTAGTTTGTGAACAAGGGAATCGGCACCATTGACACCTTTTTTTAAAGAAGAGTACCACCACACCTCTACTCCATGCCTGTGGCGTTTAACCCTCGATTATGACGGAATCGAAAAGCTTCTGGAGTGCCTTAAGAACGGGTTTTCTACCGGCCTTCAGGAGTTCGGCCGTAATTTCGTCATCACCCGGCGCCTTGTTGTTTTTAAGCTCCTTCGGAGCCGAGTACAAGCTGACGTCCGGGATGTCTTCGGTCTGATACTTAATTTGCTTATCATTCTGAGCTTTAATTTCGTGTTATTATTGTTGCTTGCAGAGCAGCCTTAAGAGCAGTGGTGGCCCAGTGGTAACGGCCACGGCTTACGAGATGTAAGTCGTAGGTTCGAACCCAGACAGGCGCTTTACTTTGTGTAAATTATTTCATCACCACTGCTATCAAAAACGGTGAAGGAAAACATCGTGAGGAAACCGGCATGTCCTAGAACCGAAAATTCGAAGACATGTGACATCTACCAACCCGCACTGGGCCCGCGTGGTGGATTACGGCCCACTCCTTCTCACAGAGAGGAGGCCTGTGTCCCAGCAGTGGGAACATTTATAGGCTGATGATGATTGTTACCTATTTTTCTTTCTTTCTTTCTTTCTACTTGCATTAGTAGTAACACTTGCACTACGAAAAACGCCCTTACTAATGCAATAATAAACTCTGTCAATGTGAAATTGTTGCGGTTGACCGTACAAAAAATTTCTTATAATAATGAGTATTCAAATGCCATACCTAAATCATATTGCACTGTCCATGACCCACCGCCATAACTCACCTGCTCTTCGATGCAACGTTGCTGAAAACGTTCTCCCTGTCTTCGGTAGACTGTCATACGTCCATCATTGCCATACAGCATAATCTTGGTTTCATCCGTAAAAAGAAGCTGGCTTCATTGACGTTGAGTCCAATGCAAATATTCGCGTGCTAACTGTAGACCCGTCATTATGTGAGCTCATATCAGTTTGTGACCATTGGCTGGCTTATGGGGTTTCAGGCCACGTTCTTAGAGTCTCCTTCTAACAATTCGAGCGCAAACAGTCAATCCGTGAAAGTCTCAAAGCTGTTCTTGGATCTGTACTGAGGTCAGGTGACGATTACGTAGGCTGGTGGTAAAGATAAACTGATTTTGTCTTACTGTAGTGACCCGGTTTCGTGATCTTTCTAGTCGGCGCACGAGCAACAACAACGTTGACGATGGACAATTTGTCCGCGTCTATGGAAATCCGTTGTGTGTTATTGGATAGATTTCCATATGTTACACAGATAGTGCCATCCACGAAGACGCGCCCCACTCCGCGATTACTGTACTGTAAGCTGTACTTTAGTATGGAGCGGAGTCGGGCGCGTCTTCGTGGATGGCACTATTTATATCGTCGCGGACAAATTGTTCATCGTCTGCCTCGACCCTTGCTCGAGCCAGCCCGCGCCGCTGAGCCTGTAACTTTAAATTCCCCTAATAATAATATGAATCCGATCAAGCCATCCCTTGCTGTCCTCCACCAGCGATGCCCTAAGCCGAGGTCTGTACCCCACCGGGGGTACCATTAGCGTGTAGTCGCTTAGTTTCTAAGTTTTTTGCCCTGGCTGGAGGCCTTAATTTATTGACGCAGCCACAGGTAAGTCCGGTTAGGCAGCCGATAACCTCCTAGGTTGACCTGCAAGATGCCATACAAAAAAAAAATTGTTCATCGTCTGCTCAGCGCCTACTAAAAACTCCATCGCTCTACATCATCATTATTTGGGTCGAGATGCACTGCTGGACCGGTGCTGCGCTGCCCGCATCCGGCAGATAACCATATATTGGTTGTCTATTGTTTACCCGAAGATTATATACCATAATCATCATATCCCCGAATTTCATTTACCCGAATTTCATTTGCCCGAATGTTTTGTTTGCCCTAAAAGACATACTTTTAATTGCCCGAAACTTAGATACCATAAGATACGAGTGCCATACGTATTGTTTTTCATATTTTTAAGTGCCATAATAATTATTAGACATAATATTTAAAGGCTATAATGATTATTAGACATTAATGTTTAAATGCCATAATAATCATTAGACAAATATTTCGAACGAAGCGAGCGAATAGACCTAACCAAACCTTGAAATATTCTATGCATGGTTGATGGTGGGCTTGGTCGACGGAGCCCCGCTTCGTGGGGCTCCTACTTCCGTGTGGTTTATAAAAAAATAACCACGAAGGGGATGGCGGGGTCTATTCGCTCGCTTCGCTCGCTCACACGACCCCTTCTAACCTAACCTATCCGAGTCGGGGTGCCCTAAAGTCCCAATTGCATCCAGTTTCTCCTGATATAACAACCATTACACACCCAATGTCGATGGTAAATGATGTTATGGCATATGATAATTATGGCATGTGATAATTAGGGCATGTGATAATTAGAGCATGTGATAATTAGGGCTTACAATAATTATGACAAATGATGTTATGGTAAGTGACTTTATGGGAAACAAAGCTTCTAGCACGTGACTAATATGGCAAATAAGAGTAGGGCAAATGAATATTACGTCATATAATATTATGGCTGTTGACTATTATGGCAAATGATATTAGGGCAATTAAAATTCGGGCAAAAGGCGGTATACCCCATATCTTACGTTGATCCACCCACTGACAGGTTGCCAAAAAAATACTCATGAGCCTAGTTAAAGTTAAATACGTAGATAAAGGTATGACATGTAACTGCATATTCAAACATGATTGACTCTTGAACTTGCACACTTTGTTAGCACGTGACTGCTGCACACTGGACTGGAAATGTATTACCAAATCAAACTAAAACTAATTAAGTATATGTTACACGTGATGGTTTAATCAAGAACCTAGAGGAAATGTTGTTACCTACTTACAAATATACTCAAATTCAAACATGACGAAAATTTTCAAAGGAGACGTTTCATTTTTGTATGGGACTCCGGCTATAACATGTACACTTTAGAAAACCTGGGAAACGAACCCCTAAATACAATAAAGACTGTTTTTTTCCATAATATCTAATACTTTTTGGGCACAAAATAAAAACCTAAAATGTTTGACGTTTGTCAGGAGAAATACAACCATCGACAGCTAGCCATTTTCATCCAGAAGTACCTACAAATCTACAATCCACAAAAGCAGTTTTTTATTTTTATGATGAATCACACTTTCTAATTAATCAAAAAATTTGTATAAGATAGCTATCTTAATATAGTACAGAAATACATGCCTTTCATATTTATTTAAATGACGTCTACGTGATATTATTTTGTTAAAATGTAACATGATTTCTGGACGAAAGCAGTATGCAAGTAAAGCGACGCCATGATGAATAGAATATGGCAGGGATGTAACGGATATCCGTATCCGCATCCGCAACTGCGGAGCATCCGCATAAATTTTGATATCCGCAAAACATCCGCATCCTCAACTTTTGATTTTAAAAGCTCCGCATTCTCATCCGCATCCTCATAATTTCTATGAGGATGTGACCCTACCTTGTTCGCACAAATAGTGGATTTTTTAAAAATCGCGCTGAGCTAAATGGGCGCGCCGATAAGTGAGTTACGCGTTCCTGTTGGCTGAATTCGCAAAGTCCTTGTCCTATGACACACGATCGGCCGCACGTGGCAATGGTGGCACGACTGTGGTGTCACATGTCACAATTTGAGTTAGCCGACGTTCACACAGACGTAATATAATCGCGGCAAGATTTTATCGCGCACTGGATTTTCAACTCTCAGTGTTAAGCCGAACGTTGAGAATCCAACGCGCTGGGACGCACTCTCGTCCCAGCGCGTTGAAAAAACACACTGTTGGATTTTTAACTCTCGGCGCTAAGCAGAGCGTTGAAAATCCAGTGCACGAAAACAAATCGCCGCGATTATATTACGTCCCTGTGAACGTCGGCTTACTGGGTATATAATCATTCGAATTTTTTTATCACCGCCACTGGCAAGTATCCCGAGCGAACAATTATTTTGTGGAGCTGGCTCTTGGCTATCTATGATGAATTGATGAACTTAGAAACCGCTTAGAAGGCGAAAAGGCCTGCAAGTTACTTTTTATCAAATATAATTTACCTTTACTTAACTTTTTAACCGACTTCAAAAAAAAGGAGGAGGTTCTCAATTCGTCGGGATATCTTTTTTTTTTATGTATGTTCCCCGATTACTCGAAGACGGCTAGACCGATTTGAAAAATTCTTTTTTGTTTGAAAGGGTATACTTTCAAGTTGGTCCAATTGTCACTTGGTCACGATCTAATGATGGGATCTTGGAGAAATCGAGGGAACTCTTCAAATATTAAAGGCACATCTATAGCGATTTGGGTATTTTTGATGAGCAGTTGACATAAGGCTATTGTAACTTAGATAAATTACAAATCAACCCACTAAAAAGTGAAAAAAAAAACTTTTTTACAAAAAATACAACCGACTTCCAAACTACAAAGTGAAAAATAACTTTAATTTCGGAAGTCGGTGTCAAAAAACTAAAATACTGATCCAAAGACACCGACTTCCGATATTAAAGTTATTTTTCACTTTGTAGTTTGGAAGTCGGTTGTATTTTTTGTAAAAAAGTTTTAATATTAAAGTTGTGCATTTGACTCCCCAATTTAAAATTTCAGATCACAACTTTAATACTTATTCAATTTTTTTTACGTACCAAATAATTACCTGCAACCTATACAAATATAAATACTATAAAAAATAAGGGCTACTTTTTGTACGACATCCGCATCCGCACCCTCATCCGCATCCTCAAACCCGATTATCTCGATATCCTCATCCGCATCCTCATCCGTTATATGACATCCGTTACAACTCTGGAATATGGCAATAATTTGTTAAACTATTATTTTTTGTGCCGAAGTAATCAGGGGAATACACAGGAAAGAATATTTTTCCTCAATTCGTGGAATTTTTTCCTTTTTTTACATTAACGTACACTTTATGGCCGAAAATGAAACATCTCCTTTTTCGTTATGAGTGACGTTTTCATAGTTTTCAAAGGTGCTAAAGCCGATAGAGAGGTCAAAATGTAAATCCAAGATGGCAGTTGCGAAAATTTTCACATTTTTCGAACAAACATTTAAAAACATAAATTTTAATTTTGACCTCTCTATCGGCTTTAGCACCCTGAGGATGCCTTGTTGAGACTTGAGAGGTGAAACACGTGTCGATTTCTTTCAGGAGTTTTTTTATAGCTCTTTAGAAATAGTTAAGCGGAACAGGTTACTAAATATATCCACGTCTATTGTATTTTAGAAGAGAAAATTCAAAGGAGAAACAACTGTCCAAATTTGTTTTATTTCTGATAAATTTCTTGCAACATAATCAAATCATAATTATTGCATTTTTATCACCAAAAAATAATGTGCATTTACTGTTAAATCCTTTATTACTTTTTCGTTAATTGGAAGGAAGCTATTAAGAAAAGAAATAGGTTTCAACACGTTCTTAATTGTTATGTAAGTTTGAGGAAGAAAAATGTTTCATTTTTTAATCGTACTTTATGGTAAGACTTCTAATTTCTATTATTTATTCATATTATTATTATTGCACTACTGACTTGTTTCTACCACCTTCATTGGCATCATCATTATCCGAAAGACGTCCACTGCTGGATATAGGCCTCCCCCAAGCACCGCCACTTCGACCGATTCTGTGCTTCCCAAATCCAGCGGATTCCTGCCGCCTTTACAAGATCATCGGTCCATCTTTTGGGAGGCCTTCCAACCACAAGACTAAAAAACAACCGACCTCCAAAAAAAACACTACAAAGTGAAAAATAACTTTAATTTCGGAAGTCGGTGTCTTGGGTTTTGTATTTTCGTTTTTTGCCACCGACTTCCGAAATTAAAGTTATTTTTCACTTTGTAGTGTTCTTTTTGGAGGTCGGTTGTTTTTTTTGTAAAAAAAATTTATTTTTCACTTTTTAGTTGTGGTACCTACCCCACACACATTCGAATACCACTACCTGCTACCAGTGACAGAAACTTATCATATCATCTACATACTAAGTGGGAAAAAAATACGTATTTTGTAGCTAACTCAAAAACTATGAAAGCAAAGTTAATAAAAGGAGATGTCCGCTTTTTGTAGGGACGTTGGTTTTTTATTCTGAGAAAAATCTAACCAGCATCAAACTACATCGACAACTACAACGACAAAATATGGAACTAGGAACCACTGAAATAATATTTTTAGGCCCCTCCATTTTAAGAGAACAATTATAAACTATTTTAACTACAATTATTTTATTTCTTGATGGCAACTATTACAAATATGAAATAAATTGACACATGGTACTGTCATTACTTGCAATTTATGTCATCAATTGACAGTGATGACAGTAACATGTGTCAATTTTGACAAGTTTACTATTTGAATATGTCAATATGACATAAATTGACAAAGTACTGTCAATGAATTGACAGTAAAATGTGTCAATTTTGACAAGTTTACTATTTTATGGGGTGTGTTCACTTTATTATCCTAGATAATTAGAAAGGTTTGTTCGTTTTAGGAGTAAATTCTTATTAAAATAAAAAACGATTTTTCTCAAAATTGGAGGTCTTTAAAAATGTATGATATAGTTAGAACCACTAGTTTTTTGGAATGTCTATCCAAATTTATTTAACTTATCCTGGTTAGAATTATTGAATAATAAAAAACCATTTTAGGACATGTCCTTTATATGGGACCAATTCGAGAGCACACCCTATCAAACAAAAAAATAATTTTCAAAATCGGTCCATAATTGACGGAGAAATCGGTGGACATACATAAAAAATAAAAATAAAACAAACATACGCGACGAACATATAACCTCCTCCTTTTTGGAAGTCGGTTAAAAAGGATTCTTGTGTTCCAACGCTTCGTCTTCCGGTACGCGGTCGCCACTCCAGAACCTTTCGGCCCCATCGGCCATCTGTTCTTCGAGCAATGTGCCCTGGCCATTGGCATACCTATGAATATTGCATAATGAGTTAGCTAGACAGCATTTCTATTTTAGCACAAATAATACCGACGAAACTATACAGGGTCATGCCATTAGACTGAAATTCATCAGTAGAAGTTAGAAATTCAGAAAGCCACCTCATGATGTTACTTGAAGGGCTCGTGCCTAAATAATAACAACCGCACGGGTCGATTTAAGGTCAAGCTACGCTTGCCGAGGTCAGTACGTAGATGGATGACCGTTCCCAACTTATCGAGATCACTCCTTACCTCAGTAAGCACTGGTCCCGTCTGTCATTCGTAGATCTTTGACAGTCGTTACAGGTAGTCAGAAGCCCGAAAGTCTGACACCCAGTCTTACCAAGGGTTAGGTACCTAGGGTAAGGTGTTACCTATTAATTGGGTTGTTGAGGTCAGATAGGCAGTCGCTTCATGTAAATAAGTACTGGTATTCAGCTGCATCCGGTTAGACTGGAAGCTGACCCCAACACAGTTGGGAAAAGGCTAAGCAGAATGATTAACCTTTGTTCTTACTTCACAGGTCTATCACTAACCGAAGCCCACAACATCAAAATCTCAGGTAAACTAGAGTTTGGGAAAGAACTCTCGAAGATCTTTAAAGAGGTATACTATGGATGGACCGAGCAAAGGAATGAACCTCAAACCGGTTCGCAAGGAATTAAAGAGGATGTCGACACCGATAAAATACCAAAGGAACATAAAAATCATCTACTAAATAATAACGAAAATGCGGAAAATTTGCCCGTTTTGGACAAAATGGTGCAAAATGAGCAGGAGAACGTTCATCTGTATGGGAATCATAAGTTGAAAAAAGAGGTCAACGATGGCGGACCTTTAAATAATGTTCATTTAAGATCAAAAATTGAGGAATAAAGACGTGTCTGCTGTACCTACTGTTTTGTTACTTTAGACGCAATTAAATCCTATATCTATATGCATTGAGTACGAGAGAGCGGTAGGGCAAGAGTATTTATTTGTTTTTATATTTATACAATATGTAAGAAAAAACCCTTTCCAATCCGGAAGGGGCTCATAGGTACTTCAATAACATTACTTAAAAGTAATAAAAAATCTAATTAATATTGCAAATAAAAAGTTGTTGCTATTTAAAAATCACATTTTTGGTAGGTACCAAAATGAGTACTTCCACTTTGCCCCACCAAACCGCCCCACTGGTGGGGCAAAATGGAATGCCTAAAATTTTGCAGTGTAATCTGCCCCACTGGTTCGACTTGGTGGGGCAGATTCCACCAGTTTAAAATCTTGTGGATTCTGCCCCACTAGGGTTGGCACCTTAGAATTTGTGTAGGTGCTCGTATTTTATATTTGTTTGGAAAAGAAATAAATGTTTATCCAAGTAAAAATGTAACTAGGACTGGTAACGTTAGATTTAGTACATACCTAGTGAATTTAATTACCCGTAGTGAATTTAATTTTAGGAATGCATTTGTTTCTTTTCAAAACAAATATAAAATACGAGCACCAAATAGAAATAAATTCTAAGGTGCCAATACCATGCCAACCCTAGTGGGGCAAAATCAACAAGATTTTAAACTAGTGGAATCTGCCCCACCAAGTCGAACCAGTGGGGCAGATTTCACTGCAAAATTTTAGGCATTCCATTTTACATATATAGGTACGTTATAGTACGATAGGTTTATGTGGAATAAAATATTTTGAATTTGAATTCGTTGACTGATAGAAAATGCCATTGGCATTTTAAACCCGCCTATGTACTCTGAACTTTTACTTAAAACTTCAAGGACACGTATCCTTGAAGTCAATCAATAACAATCCTCACCTCAGTGCAAGTAAACGGCAAACAGTATCGACTTGGTTTTAATTCCAAAAAAAATATTTACTTAGAAATAAGTATTCGTAACGCTACGCCAAATCTCGGAAATAGTCATTGAGGATTCCAGAGATATAAAGGTGTCTTGGTTGGATTTCTTAAAACAATAACAACCTTTGTAAGATTTTTCCTACGTCAGCCTATTATTAAAAAAAAAACAAATTTCTTATTGTCTACTTTGCGATATCCTTTGATAACCTTATTTGTTATGTTAAATAAGAAAAACTGTAGATGTTTTTCTCGCAAACTGATCGTTATCTAAGATGTATTATTCAATAGAATAATGGAAACCCTTTATATACCTATACTACAGGCAGCAAACATTTTCATAAATATTATCATAAAACTTATTTCCTGTTATTGTTACCTACCCACACTTTAAAATATACAATGGCGATAGATTCGCCCTCTATTGCATGAGACTTAAACATAACTGGCGAAATGTGGGTGTACTACGGGTACCTACATCTACGTCTAAACCTTCGGTGAAAAGTTATAAAATTAAAACTCAACTACGACAAAGAAGTCATCTAAAAAGGTATAAACAAGACATCACAGACTGACATTATAATCCGGAGTCACACGTAATCAGTAGTGCTATTCTGTAACCATCTCACTGTGTTATCTTACGTGAAATGAGCGTGGAGTGAGCTGTCAGTTGCTAAGGATTGACACTATTGGCAGCTCACTTCACCTAAGTTATTACGGTGAGATTTTTACAGAATAGCACAACTGTTCGGTTTATCATCTATGCTATGGGCAAGGTGTATTAACGTCCCAGCGGCTCGAGGCGGCGATATCGATGCGAAGAATGCTTCAATAAAGAAAATAAAAAAATTGCGTATTTTTTTTTATAATGCTCGCACGGTTATGCCTGCGGATAATTTTCTGTGTTATTCATATAATTCGTTGTGAAATAGCATTATATTCTAAGTACTATTTATTTTATTTTGTTTTGTTATCTATTTAAATTTAATTAAGTAAATCTAACTTGGTTTCCGTACGACTTTTTTGGTTGACCACTGAAAATCAGCGCTGTGCTGTGGGTCCCCATAGCACAGTCATGACGTGTCAGCAGCTGCCGCATATTTCTGTTTTGTGCTCGTGATTATATTTAAATCTATTGTTTTATTTTATTGTATTGTTCTCTTCTTTTATGCACGTGTTTCTGTGACAAATAAGCTTATTTATTTTTCTTTCTTTCTATTTATGCCCCTAACACGTGTGACTCCGGATTTTTAATTTGTCTGTCTGTGATGTCTTGTTTATACATTTTTAGATTACTATTTTGTCGAAGTTGGGTTTTAGTTTTGACTTTTATTTTTATTTAAATTATTTTGAGGTTATAACATTATAATTTTTTTAAATGTGCTAATTACTTAAAGCCCTTTCATTTGATACCCAACACGGCAACGTTTTTTTTTAGTTCATGACTATGTCCTCTAGAGGGCGCTATATTCAAGCCTAAAAGACGCTTCCGACGATACCTCATTTGTCAAATTATGATGAGCAGTTTAGAAGTTATGAGGGAACAGATGAACATACATACATACCGGTCAAAATCATAACCCTCCTTTTTGCTTCGCCGTAGTCGGGGAAAAAAAGACCAGTACCCTAATTGCGTACAACACAATCACAATCTCTTTCGATTTGATGATTAGATTGCTAATCTATTGCTTCATAAGTTGGGAAAAAAAATCTGCTTAACAACGTAAATAACGCAATGAATGTTATTAAACTGTCAAAATGAAACAAATTTGGCAAAATTGTTTAGAATTAGAATTTCTTTATTTTGCATAAAATGTGGTACATTAAAGGTCTTAAATATAAGAAGTTCCACATATTTTGCTTACTTACATATTTCAACATGCAAAAAATATCTTATGATAAAATTATATACAAAAACACTTCAATTGTTACTATTTGATGAGGTAAAAACTAAAAATCCTTGAAATTATGTTATTTAATTATATTACTAGTGAGATTATATTTCGAACTTTGCTTATAATTTAAGAACTCACTTATTACGAAAATAAGTTACGCAATTAGGGTACTGATTTTGTTATTAATTTGACTTGACCGTTATTCGAAGCTTATTTAATGAGATAGGCTGTATGGTTCCCGCCTTTGCTATTTCTCTCTTTTTCCGATATTTCTATCTCTTTCTAATACGTCACTTCCACTTGGCAGTGGTAGGCTTGTGAAGCGAGCCTTGCCTTTTTATTTCATTGGCGTCTTGTTTTCCCGCCGGGTCGGTCCAACTGTCGTCCCGACCGACACTTTGCTGCAAGACCTACCTACCATAAATTACAAAAAAAAAAAAAAAAACTTTAAAAGTCGGTTGTTCTACATGATAAAATTTGAACAAAGCTAATATTTTCGGTTTTTAATATGGCAGAATCGTGTAATAATGCCGAGAATGCGGTTATTGATGTGCTTCCAGGCCCTCCTTCGCCGTACAAACTACGAGCTCGGTCAAGCAGTTCCAGCAGCTCGAGTTCCAGTAGCTCATTCGAGCTACTGCTGGAGCTGCTACTGGAATTCTCCAGTAGCAGCTCCTCGTCGTCTAGCGGAGGTAAAGCGAAGAGAAATCGCAAGCATCGTTCCAATCGTAAGATTCGAAAATTAACTAAAGAAATACGTGTTCTTCGGCAGCAAATGGTTCGCAAGGACAGCGATTATCGCGTGAGTAGTAATAATAATAATTATGATAACGATGTCATCTCACTTATGTCCGGTGTTAATGAAAATCATTACGAACAAATGCTTGATGTTGAACCTAATAATGTTAGTGCACGTGGCGATAAAATTTTTACGAATATTAGTGCACATGGCGATACAGATTTTACGCTAACATTTGAAACTAAGCTGAAGGAACCTTCGGTGCCTAAGACTTCTGAAAAATATTTGAAGTTGCTAGGTGATTTACAACATTTAAATAAAATCGAATGGGATGGAATCAGGTATACAGACACTCAAAAATTGTACAATTATTCACCGGGATATACAGAAATTGAAATTAATGAAGAAGTTAAAGCGTTTGATTCTCCTCGCCATCTCATATATGCTGATAAGACCTTTGCAGCCCTGACCATGTGCGTGCTCAAACAAAGAGAGGCGCTGCAAGGAAGCCTTCAAGATCTGTTGTTATGGGCGAGAAATAGTGACTCGCTAGATTATGACACCCTACTTAAAAAGGTTAATGACCTTTTTTCCACAGGGGACTATAATACGTGATCCACAGATTTATTACAGATTGTGTGTGGACATCGTGCTGAGATTCTCCAAATGCGGAGAGACTGTGTCACTAAACAGACAAAGGACCCCCTGATAAAGGCTAGCTTAAAGAAAATTCCACCGACATGTACAAACCTGTTCAACGCAGAGGAGTTTACTGCAGCTATCGAGAAAGCTGGCGGCGTAAGAAAATGTTTTTGGCCATTGCAAAAGGCTAATACGTCTTCTGCTTCGCAGGTGGATGCAAAAAAGTCTCGCGGCCCCTCGCAGGGGTCTAAGCCTTATAATAAACTCTCGCAGGGTTATGCTCGTGCAGCTCCGGCGTGTCAACACAATAATGCGCACGCACATTGCGCTAGCAGTAACCCACCTCCACAAGGTGGATGCAGCAGCGGTCCCCCACCTCCGCAAGGTGACGGTATTGCTCATGGCCGTGCTGCTCCGTATAATTCGGTCGCACCGAATAATCGCAATTGTTTTCGAGGTCGCTCGAATGCTAGACATAATAATCAAAAGTACGGACGAAAGCGCGTGTCATCGCCTCCCCAGCGAAGTAATGACAGCAAACGACGTAAGTATTGACTCGTTCAGAGCGGGCCGCCTTCTACAGTTTCGAGACCAATGGGAACAAATGAATGCTCCAGATTCATTCTAAAAATGATAACCGGGTATCGCATACCCTTTTATCAGAAGCCACCACTTGTTCATCCAAGTGTTGTCGAAACAAATCTAAATGTCCCAGAATCGGCCGCAATGACATCTGTAATAAACAAAATGATAGAACAGGGAGTTCTAGAACGGTCTGTAGTTTCGCCATGCTTCCTTTCATCGATGTTTCTTGTTCCCAAAGGCGACGGCTCGACTCGACCAATATTCAACTTGAAAGCACTGAATTCTTACATCATAACAGATCGATTCAAGCTAATAAATGTGAATCGCATCCCCAACTTTCTACAACCGCAGGATTGGCTATGCAAAATCGACCTCTCGCAAGCATATTTTCTTTTGCCTGTGGCTCGCAGCCACAGAAGGTTTCTGCGCCTAATTTATCGCAACGAATTGCTAGAAATGACTTGCCTGCCTTTTGGCCTAAGCACAGCGCCCAAGACTTTTGCTACGCTCACAAATTGGATAGCTCAGTCTCTCAGGCAACGAGGTGTAAGAATAATAGTTTTCCTCGACGATTTTCTGGTAGCTCATCAGGACGAAAACAAGCTTCGAAGTCATGTGAGCATTGTGCTCGAAACTTTGAAAACGTTGGGCTGGGTAATCAATCACGAAAAGTCGATTGTGACACCGTCGAAAAGTCTTGTCTTTCTAGGAATTCATTGGGATCCATGGTCGAATCGCAAACGACTTCCCGACGAGAAGATTCCTATACTTTTGGACAAAATAGGTCAGATGCTGCAAAAGCAACGCACAACGCTCAAAGAACTTCAGAGCCTCGTGGGTCTACTAAATTTTGCCAGTTTTGCAGTTCCGAAAGGAAGGCTCAACTTTCGAGCGCTTTTGAACCTACTGAACCAAATCTTGAAATCAGATCAGAGGACATTACACACCTTACCTCGTGCTGCTATAGACAATCTAACGTGGTGGCGCCAGAATTGTCAATATCCCTCGACCATACATATGCCGCCGCCTTCTCATTTCCTCACAACGGATGCGTCGGACATCGCATGGGGAGCTCGCCTGGACAATCTCTCACTCTCGGGTCTTTGGTCAGAGGCCGAGAAAGATCTCCATTGCAACCAAAAAGAAATGTTGGCAATCCTAAAAGTTTTACAAGATCACTGTCAGCTCCTGAGACACAAGACGGTTTTGATTCAGAGCGACAACAAGTCAGTAGTCGCTTATCTCCGTCACGAGGGGGGCACCAAGTCGGCTCCTCTCATGGACTTAACCTACAAAGTTTTCCAAATCACACAGAACTGCAACATTCATATGAACGTTTTTCACATACCCGGTATATACAACGGCCATGCCGATCACTTGTCAAGGTTTCGGGTGACTCCAGAGTGGCATCTAACTCCAGAATGCATGAACAAAATATTCTCCAAATGGGGAGTTCCTCTGATCGACCTGTTTGCGTCCAGCCGAGCGCATGTAGTGACGAATTACGTGTCCTTGGATCAAAACGACGACCAAGCCCTGTTCTACGACGCGTTCTCTCGGATGTGGAATTACAACCTAGCGTGGGTGTTTCCTCCACCCTTTCTGATCCCCAAGGTCCTGAGTTATCTCAACCAAGCACAGGGAACGTACTTACTGGTCGTTCCACGATGGGAACGGGTTTTTTGGCGACCCGACATCAAATTGCGTGCCCTAGCAGCTCCATTCACTCTACATCACCTAGACAAAGTCCTGATCGACATGACAACACGACTACCTCCATCGAACGTCCACGACATGACTCTGGAAGTGTGGAAATGTGGGGGTGGTCTGAGATGCTAACATCTTGGAATAGCAGTCAATTAGAACTCCTTGGGAAGTCATGGCGGCCATCGACACGTAAAGTTTATGGCGTTGCTTGGAAGAGATGGCTGGCTTGGTGCGAATCTCATCAGGTTAATCCTTCGACTCCAATAGCAAGCGATTTGGCTAGATTTTTGTCTGACCTCCATTTAATTCATAAATTATCGTACAATTCTATTTTGTTACACAAGTCTGTGGTTTCCACCCTTAGCAACCCAGAAATATCCGGCCAGTTAAGTTCAAATGTTCTAGTAAAACATGTTCTCAAATCTATAGCATTACAAAAACCAATCACCCATGCCAAGCCTCCAGTTTGGAATATTGACGAACTCGCTGTCTTTCTAGAGGGAAAACGCGTTGATGAAAATAATATTTTTCAAGTGCAGAGACATACTGCTACTCTACTTCTCCTATGCTCCGGAAGACGAATCCATGATTTAACTTTGCTCAGAGTTGATTCAAATAATTATTCCACTCAAAATAATTTTGTAATTTTTTGGCCAGTGTTCGGATCGAAAACTGATTCTGTGAATTAAAGACAATCCGGCTGGAAGTTAATTTCTAATAAAAATAATAAAAACTTAGACCCAGTCTACTGGGTTAAGCATTCAATTTCGCTTCTTGAGAGTCGTAGAATTGCTGCAATATCCAGTAATTTGTTTATTAATATCAGAGGGGAACCTAAACCTGCATCGAAAACTCTAATTGCGGGCTGGATTAAGTCCATATTATTAGAAACTGGTATAAAGGCATCTCCTGGGAGTATCAGGTCAGCTGTTGCCTCAAAAAATTGGCTCGATAATTACCCGCTTGATGAGATTCTTGCTAGGGGTAACTGGCGTTCGCAAAATACCTTTTGCAAATTTTATAAACGTGAGATAATGCCTTCCATAGTTAACCGACTCTCGGTACCCTCTTTATTTAATCCAGTTGATTAAAAATTGTATCTTTATTGTAAACCCAAGATGTGTATTTGCTTGGATCATTAAATCAATGTTATAAATGAATTTGAGATTCTTTTATTTATTAAATAAGTACCTATGTCTTAGTAGATACCTATCTGCATTTAAAATACTCACTGGATTACATACATTACATAAATAGTAGGTACATTCACGGTAAAACCACATGTGGTACTCTCACATTGGCGTCTCCATCACTTCCACCAGGCGATAACAAACACGTCTCATTAAATAAGCTTCGAATAACGGTCAAGTCAAATTAATAGAAACGTTTTACCTACCAATAAAACGCTTATTAATTTACTTACCTTATTCGAAGCTTATGGTCAAACTCTGCCTGGTAATTAGACTCAATGAAATAAAAAGGCAAGGCTCGCTTCACAAGCCTACCACTGCCAAGTGGAAGTGACGTATTAGAAAGAGATAGAAATATCGGAAAAAGAGAGAAATAGCAAAGGCGGGAACCATACAGCCTATCTCATTAAATAAGCTTCGAATAAGGTAAGTAAATTAATAAGCGTTTTATTGGTAGGTAAAACGTTTCTATTATAAAATATCATTCACCTTACTATAAGAACTACCTTTACGAATTACCTTTATTGATTTCGTTTGCCCGTATATTTAAAATTAAATAAATAAATGTCCATTGTCCTACACTAAACATGCATACGCGTTCTCCACTCCGAGGACTCGTCTGCTCTAATGGCCATCGGTCCTTCGACAAACACGGCCGACCCACTGCGAGTTCGGCTTGCTAGCTCTGCAAGCTACGTCAGTAGCTCCAGTTCTTTTAAAGATCAATTCTTCCATTGCAGCATAGTGGTACCAGCACCCTAATTTTGTAACACACTTTCAACCACAATCTGAATGAATTTGAAGAATATTGCTAATCCATTGCTTCATATGTTCGAAAAAATTGTCTGTTCAACAATGTAAATAACGCAATGAATGTTGTTGAACTGTTAAAATGAGAGCCATTGCTACAGCTAGGCTGCCTGTCCATTGGAGCGGAGCGCGGCAGCGGAGCGGAGAAATGTGCCAATATTAACCAATTGAATCTAAACTCCGCTTCAGAGCTCCGCTCCTATTGGTTAATATTGGCACATTTGGCACAGGGGTCATAAGTTATGACTGGTAGACACCCACTAAACGACGGCCGCTCGCGCCCCATGTATTATCCCAGTAAAAAAAAATACCCCGCATTTTTTTTTTCAAAGGGCGATTCCCCTTTGAAAAAAGAATGCGGGGGTATTTTGTTTTCTTTTTTCCTGAATAAATTATGTTAATTATTTATTCAGAAAAATAAATTTAAAAAAAGAAAAAATATTTACTGTCATTCTTTAAAGCCAAAAAAAATTGACTCAGTACGATACCTAAGCAACACCCTCACGGATGGACAGGGTTTTTTTTTTACATGTTGTATTTTGCTGGCAGCGCGACCATGATTTCGTAGTGAGATTATACGCCTTGTGTGTTACGCCACTACCCCGCCGGTCGCAAAAGCGTCAGGAATGTCAGGATCGACACTTTTTTTATCTGTATCGTTTTTCCTCTCGCTTTCCTGCAATCAAACTCTAAATAATCAAATCTGTGGGAGTGATTTCGTGAAAAGGAACGGAAGAGTGTCACAGGAAGCCGAGGAAGCGCGCGCTATTTGATTTGACTAATGAGCGCGCGCGGTGCTAGAGTTGGCCGTCAGAAACGACCTTGACGAGGCCCCACCCCTGTAATGTTGCTAATTACCAAGGTGAGATGACAGATGTTCCACATCATATACGACTACTGTAAGGATTGCACTTTTTTTTTTTTAATTTTTTGCAATTTTTTACAGGTAATATGCATAAAAGGATAGTTTAGACAGAAAATAAATATAATATAAATACTGCCTCGTCGGTATAGTGGTCGCAAGCGCTACTGCTGAGCATGGCGTCCTGGGTTCGATTCCCGGGTCGGGCAGTGTTATTGGGTTTTTCTATCTGAAATTTCTCAGTAGCAGCTCGGAGTCTGGATTTGTTCCCGGTTGATGGCAATAGGCTCGCCCCCTATTACATGGGACTTAAACATAACTGGCGAAATGTGGGTGTACCTGCTACAGGGACACCTCTGCCCAACCCTTCGGGGATGGCGTGATGTTATGTTATGTTATAAATATGGCACCTGTTGGCGTGGTGACGCGTCGCCACGCCAACATTCGGTCTGACCCGCCGCTATAGATGTTTCACATCAAAAGTTTGACTATCTAAGCATCCTCACTGCGTCTCATTCTTATGACAGTATCCTTTTAAATCTCAATATTTTGTATGAATTCCTGGATATAGTCCTTGCAATTCACAAGCGCGCGTCATGTAACACTTATGTCATTGAGATAAGGCATAAATTGCAATGTTTGACGCGCGTACGTGAAATGTAACAACCATAGACACAGACAATGGACTGAGCGTCAACCTCACAAAAGTGACCGCTCTCTAGAAAGAGACAAAGCGACTGTGCGGCCAGTGCCTATCTCTTTTCTGCGTCAGTAAAAGAAAATTAAATTGTGTAAGTCCAATAGTCCAAGGCTGCTCAACCCCAGGCCCGCGGGCAAGAGATTGGCCCGCCAGCGTATTTGAATTTGCCCATCAACAGCGATTTTCTCTTTAGAACAGATTTCAGGATTCGATAAATATTTTGCCCTTTATGAACCCATTCTGAATTCAATATAATACCTATATCTAGCTAAAAATAAAGTAAATCTAAAACCACGCTTCTCTGAACAAGATTTTTACTCAAACAGTTTCTTCACATTTAGCTATAGTTGTGCTAAAGACTGCTGAGTCTTTAGCAATTTTCATTAAATGGAAAATAGTACCAAAAGAAGACTTTCCTGCATCTTGCTTGACAGATTTTAAGCAGATTTGGTTCTACATTTTATTTTGTGAAAAATTGTTTTAAACTTTCAGCTTAGTGAAAAACAAATACCTACCGTACTTCAATGCGAAACATATTTCTGGCTTAAGTTTACTGTCGACCTGAGATTTGTCACCAAATATTGATAAATTCTAAGCACCACAAAAATCTCTTTAAAGGTCACATTGAAGTTTTTTATTAGATTATTAATAAATTGAGTAACTAAAAGTTTTATTTCGTTTTAATAGTTATCTGTAGACAGATAACTATTAAAACGAAATAAAACTTAAACACTACTGTAGGCAAGTTTTATTTACAAAAGATGGCCCGCCGGATATCACGAAATGAAAATAATGGCCCATCTTCAAAGTTGGTTGAGCAGCCTTGCAATAGTCTATTCAAAATCAGAATTCTAGAAAGAGACAACTTATGGCCGCACCTTCGCTTTGTCTCTCTCGTACTTTTTGGTCTGTATTCACCGCACAATTGAATACGGAACGCTGAGTCCATTCTCTATGTCTATGGTAATAACTATACAGGTTGTGTAATTTTATTAACTCTAAGGAGAGGACCACAATGAATTACAAAAACAATTTTTGTATTAACACTTTATTTTTACATTAAACGAATATCAGTGTGCCATACAATGCGATACATAACTGGCGTTGCTATGGTTACGGATAATTGCGAAACTTTAACTCTAAGACTGTATTTCAGTATGCCACACCTAAGATTTATTAATAAAAAACTATTAACTTAATTTGTGACAGACTAATGACATCACAGGCTTGCCTAGAAGTCTATATTGTCTATTGCTTGGAAGAGGGTAGTAGTAGTTTATAATCATAATTTTAATTAATATTTTCCTACATATAACATTTTGTTAATAGATGTGGCACACTCTATAGTATTTACCAAAATTGTAAGCCTAACATTAAGGCGAATTTTAGACATATTCAGTGAACCTCTTACAATATGTAATTAAAACGACTGACTGTTTAATACCGTACGATTTTTTTTTTCAAAAAATTACACACTCGCGCCAAATCGCAAGTGCGTCAGTTACCTTAGCTAAAAAATTGGGAAGCCGGTAATAAGGAACTGGATACACACTACGATTAGTTTAGCGACAAATCGCCGAATGAATTAGTCGTTTCAAATCAGGAGCGCATGTCATGACGTTTTTGTCATTGATATAGGTAAGGGTTGAGCTACACAATCATGTTACAGAGATACTGCCGACCCGACCCGTACTGCCCACAAGAAGCAATTACTAAATATATTTGGCATCTACCCTCGCTTAATCGGTTGAAGGATAATGAACGAGACACAATAGAAGTATTATTGTTATAAGTCTGGGGGCGTTTAGTGTACCGCGACGTGTTAATCATGTTCGGGTCGGCTCGGCTCAATTTGAGCGGCTTTTTCCGAACATACAAGATTTTTCAGTGCGCAAACTTGAAACACGTGACTTTTCTCATCATTATTAATAACTTTCACTATGGGACCAAACTTGAAATCGCGAAAAAAAATCAGCTATTCCCTACATTTTGACGAGTTATGCGAACATAAATGTAGGGAACAGCTGACTTTTTTTGTTGTGTTTAATTTTGCGCACTGATTAAAATTTTACCCTGTATATTGACCTGACTATGCCATATCATGCCAACCCAAACACGTGTGTAGCACCCCTAACTTTCTAATGGGGTTTTTCTGAAATCACGTTCACTAGATGGCAGCACTGAAACGTCAGGTCCAGGCACCTGTCAAAAGTGTCAAAGCGCCTATATTTTCTTGAGTCGTGACTGAATGATGAACGTCATCATTATGATTTTTATTCGTTGTCGAAATGGAAGACCTCTAGTCAAAGTGGCGCCAACTGCTGGCGTGAATTTTTATTAAAACCCTTATAGCAATCATTAATTGCGCTCATGAAATGTACCAACTATACAAATTCTTTAGTTGGTTTTCAACTGATAATTAAATCGTTAACGTACTCATTACTTCATTAGTCCGGGCTAATAAAATCCTGTCCTTATATCGCTATATTTAAATCGTAGTGTGAATACAGCTATTTGCAAAGACATAGTAATGTTGGATTCCTGTATTCTCTTCGATGCTTTGAAAAGTCCCAACCAGAACTTCAATCACATGAAGATTATTCAAACTAGGCCCAAAATAGACGACAAATAATATAGGGCACCTTTTGAGCTGTTTTAATGAATTTTAAATATATTATGAAGAAAATTAAATACACTAGACGTAAATAAAGTATGAATCTTCATTATACCTACCATATAACTAAATTGCGCGAAATGTTTGTCATCTGCTATGGGCCATAATGTCATTGTCCAACATTACTATGTAAAAAAAAACCCAGGGGTAAAAAAATAAAATCGAAATTAAAAATATAAAATTTATTAACGAAACAAGACATTATTTACAACAACAAAATAAATGTTATAAATATTATTATTAAATCTAAATGAGAATAGGCCCCATTACATTATAACGTTCATGGGAAACAAAATTGACAAGTGGTAATGCCACAAATCTATTTATTTTATGATAAACAAAAATATAATTAGTGAAGATTCACACACGTCAGACACGTCAACGTCAAGTCGCTGATCAGTCACGTCACAAAATATAGTTTCGTAAAAGTTGTAGGACGTTGACTACACATCAGTCACATT
Source organism: Agrochola lychnidis (assembly GCA_963680765.1). NCBI lineage: Eukaryota > Metazoa > Arthropoda > Insecta > Lepidoptera > Noctuidae > Agrochola > Agrochola lychnidis. Next base: position 2,444,476 of record OY796871.1, on the reverse strand, counting down.
ACTACCAGGGCGTGTCAGTCGACGTCGCGTCAGCGGCTAGTCAAAACTTGTATTGATACGAACGAAACGTGCGTTGCTATTACTGACTGACTGACTATCTGTTCACATACGTCCCTGACGTCGACGTGACTGACGTGTGTGCATGAACAGTAATCATAAAGAAAAGCAAATGAGAAACGTTAAGGTAGGCACAGACAGTGCAACGCACCACGAATTTGCACAAATGTATTGCATAAAATGTCGCCTTATGTTACCCAACTTTAAGGAAAAAAGTATTAGATAAGTCTCATAATTAAAAAATTAAGATCAAATGAATCACTAATTTCTAGATTGCAAGTAACAAAAATAAATCAACAGAATATTTCAAACTGGCAATACCACTCAATCAAACAAAATTGTACAGGGACTTCCTTCTAACGCTATTTAAAAACAATAATATATACAATAAACGCCACATCGGCTTCACAATACAAGAAAAATAAATACAAATAAAGAGTATATCCTCAAATAAGTGTACTGCGTAAATTGGAACGTCTCAGTTTTAACGTACAGATAAAAAACATTTTTCGATAATGATTTTACTCCCGACTTATATTCTAGTTATACAGACTAAATCTTGAATACTAAATACTGCGTCTGTGAGACATTATTTGACAGGTGGAAACGTCAGAACTAATGAGGTAAGAAATTAAATTAGGTTGGAATCTAAATGCAACTTAGTTTTGTCACAATATTAACTGGTTGAAGGTCACTGAGCGCGACACAATAGGAGTTTTATTATTATTAAATCTGGGGGCGTTAAGTGTCCCGCAATGTGTTAACAATACAAATTAAAACTGTACGATATCTACTCCCCTGTGTATTTAATAGGTTCGTCAGGTTCGTAGGTGTTCCCTGATTAGGTCTCAAACTACCAAGGATCTTTATCTTTAGTGCAATCCATAATGTTCACATACGGTGGTAGGGAAAAATAAATTGAAACAATTATGAGCCCTTTCGGGCACAGCAAAGTTCAAAGTAGATTTTCCTCATCTAGCTAGGGCTAGGTCGCGATTTTAAGGATATCATGGCGGTAACTAGCATTTAAAACAAAGAAAAGGAAGGGTAGATTGCCATTTCAAGTTTTACTTACCTATTTCATTCTAGCAACAACACTCATCATTCAAGTTCCTGGTAACTACAACTATCAATTAGGGCTTTAGCAGACATACGACTTTTACCATCGGCGATTTTGACAATTAATAATGCTGACTGCATTTGAGTCCCGCGTTTGAGCGCGATGTTCCGCGGAAAGTCTCGCCAAAGCGATGAGACTGGCATTCGAATGTCTGCGGAATATAGCGTTCAGTCGCTGTACCAATTGTACCAAAAAGCGACTAAGTCACTGCTTATTAATGTTTGCAGTATGATGACTGCTAAGGCCCTTATCCACCACGAGAGCTTACTAAACTCTTCTTTAACCGCTATCAGTCAACCTTTACATCAATTTACACTACCAAAGGAAAAAATACTTTATAATCATCAAATAATGTCACACAGACACTGGTTTGCCTAACTTGTTACAATGAAATAGGCATAATGAAATATTCTACAGAGTTTATGATAAAAAAGGAAACAGTATATCGCCCGTCGCCGCTCACCGTTATGCAAGCATTCATTGAGCATCAATTGCTTCGATCGTCCATTTATACTCTATAGTAGTCCATAGACAATTTGGTCATGACAACGTCAAAGTGACAGCAGATGTCATGACTGGAACGTTACGAATGTCATTTCATGATTAATGTCAAGTCGCATTTTCATTTCGACATGCCCATTTTTGAATAGTTTTTTTAAATATTTTTTTTATAATTTTTTAGTATTTTTAAACATTGTTAACTGAAAATTGCATTTAAACGAACTTAAAACGAGTAATATTGATAGGTTAGCTAAATTAACAGCTGAGCATGCATTACGATTCTCATAAAAACGAATTCGATTCCTTGTCTATTAATTTATTATTATTGCAATAATTATCGAGTGGGTAAAACCGCAACGCATGCTGAGCTCAACTGTCAAAAACTGGAAGATTCTGATATCAAAAAGATAAAAAGAACATCTCAAAAAAATTGCCAATTGAAAAAAAAGATTCGATTTTTGAATATGGTAATAATAAAGGAAAATAAGGCTTGCCACTCACGCTACGCACACGGTTGCGGCGGGCACGCACGCGCGACTCACTCAACGCAGGTCGGGGTTGTCGTTGATCTGTTTCTTGATGCGCACCAGCATCGTCGTATACCACTGATCCAGTCGAGATATGCTGTCGTAGTTTTTGACGGCTTCGGTGAAAGCGTCAATGTTCTGATCTTCCAAGTGTTCAATCAGCTCCTGGAAAGATTGGAAAAGAACAATAGAGTATAAGACTTTATAACTCTTTTAATCGTTGCGGTCACATTAAACATTTTCATCGGTTTGTATGCTAAGTAATAACAGCCGCACGGTTCGGTCCATCAGGTTAAGCTACGCTTGCCGAGGTTGGTCTGTGGATGGGTGACCATTTTAACATTCCGGGACTCCTCCGTGCCTCGGAAAGCTCGTTAAGCCGTTGGTCCCGGCTGTCATTCGTGGATCTTTGACAGTCGTTACGGGTCGTCAGAAGCCCGAAAGTCTGACAATCAGTCTTACCAAGGGGTATCGCATTACCCCGTTACTAGGGGTTGTGGAGGTCAGATAGGCAGTCACTCCATGTAAAATACTGGTGAATTCAGCTGCATCCGGGTAGACTGGAAGCCGACTCCAACATAGTTGGGAAAAGGCTAGGCAGATGATGCATGTTCTTCAGGCCAAAACCGACAAGCACATTGGATACTTTTTAGCCCGGTACTTCAATAATGTATGGATTTATCGACTCAACGAAGAAGTATAGATCCAAGTTCGGGTTTAAAGAAGCTTTACTTTGAAAGAACCTAAAGACTGCTAAACATGGTTTGTACCACTTGACAAAAAATCGAGATTTCGTTATTATTAGTGAATTTAATGTTAATTTAATATACAACTAGCTTCTGCCCGCGACTTCGTCCGTAAGAATTAAGCTATCCAATGCAAAAATAATTTTTCAAGTCCGACTGGTAGTTCCAGAGATTACCCCCTACATACAAACTTACAAACATAGTATAGATAAGCGTTCCGGAATAAATTCTCTAAATGATGGTTAAAACCACATCAAAATCTTTTAATAGAACAACGCAATCACACAGACAGACATGAAAACTGACTTTAAATTATAATCCTTAATATTATAAATGCGAAAGTAAGTTTGTTTGTTACGCCTTCACGCTAAAACGGCTGAACGGATTTGGATGAAATTTGGCACATATATAGATGATGCCCTGGAAAAGAACATAGGATACTTTTTTTTTTTCCACGGGATCGAGACTTATGCGGGTGAAGCCGTGGGGCGCAGCTAGTACATTCTAAAAAAAAGACATTGGACTCACTTTGATCAGCTTACACTCCCGGGTGTCGCCGAAGGCGGGGTACAGTCCGCAGTACTTCTCCAGAGCATGCTGAGCGTTCAGAATGTCCACACACAGGTGGCACAGGGCGGCGCGGAACATGTACTCCTTGGCGCTGTATTTCAGGAGGCTGTTGTCTAGGGACGATTTGGCGATCTGAAAGGAGAGAGAAATGTAAGTTAAACAATTATTTAAAAAACTAAAAACCCGACTGCAAAAACAAATAACTGAAAAGAGAAAAACAAGCATTATTAGTGTAGTTTTTTATTTGGTGCATGAATCCGGTGCGTCAGGAGTAGGGATGTAAAACGGTTAAATTACCCTGATATAATACGGTAAAAAATGTAATTTTTCGTAATTTACTGTATTTTACGGTAAAATATGGTAATTTTTGGTAAAAAAATGTATTAAACGTACTCATACAGTCATACCCACTAAAATACTACAAATACGGAAGTGAGTATGTTTGTGTGTATCATGTGTATGTCACTACTTCACTTTTAACGGATAAATGGATTTCAATGAAATTTTCCAGAGATATAAGCAGTATTGGAACTTTAAAAAAACAGAAAACTGGGCTCGTGCGACTCGTGCGTACTAAAAATCCCTAAAACTTATTTTTTTAGTCAAGAATTCAAGATATGAATCACACTATGTCATGGATTATAATAATATCATCTATGTGCAGAGGCAGAGCAGAGGACAGCACAAATTAAAATTTATAACTTCATAAGTCGCCGGTAATTTTAGCGTAATTTATATAAATGACGGAAAACGCTAGTAAAATACGAGTATTTTACATACTCGTATTTTACTAGCGTTTTCCGTAAAATTACGTAATTTTGCAACCCTAGTCAGGAGAGTGGTGAGTGCAGCAAAATGAATTGAAATTTTGTATTACATTTTGTTACTAACATAGCTTATAAGTAGTGTGTATTCAATGTATTACTAAAATCATTATGCATCAAGATCAAAAAAACATACTTAAATTCAGTTTAAGTATGTTTTTTTAAGTCGTTCCTTTGGCGATGGCTAATGATATGACTCAAAAGATTTCTTGATTTATTAACGAAGGTCTATTATGCGTCCGTTTCATTTATTTATCTGTTTTTCTTTTTGTTTGCAATTGTATTTATTACCACAATAAGTATTTCTATTTTCTTAACGTCCCTCGGGAATCATCGTATGACCGAATACAAACGAATGCAAGTTTCCATGTCAATCAATTATTTGATTTATCGTGTATAACAAATTGAATTCAGAACTAAGAACTTTATTGTTGTTTTGTTTTGATTTCCGTATGAACTATAAAGAGCTGTAAAACTATTTTCCTATCTGTCGTGCCTGCGAATTAAGCAGCTTTTCTTCCATTTTTAAACTAAATTACATTAAGTTAAAAAGTATTAATAACTCTATATACTTCCAAGTCGATTGAGAGCGTCCGGTCTGCACCAAGTGCAAGGGGCAACTGATAGAAATCCGACGACTGACGAAACACGAAGTTTGACGAGGGACATTAAGAAAATAGAAACACTGTACATGCGATACCTCACAACTTTAGGTCCAGTTGAAAACCAGTGTCAGGCACTAGCGCTTGAGGCACACATTTCTGCTAATGTCTTACCATTTTCATTTGCTGAATATGTTTTGTGCCTTTTAGTCTGTGCTAAATTAATTAATTTTCTTTATTTCTTCCTTTACTCAATAGACGACCAGACTACGGTTACCAATGCACCGTGCAGAGATAAATTACCTTTTACAATGAAATTTTCACCAAGCTTATACTTTTTACGAACCTGCTCATAGATCTGTATGGCCTTGTCGTAGTGTTCGAGCTGGGCGGCATACTGCGCCAGCTTCAGCATGCACTTGTTGGCCGAGGAGGTGGACTCCTCGCCGCGGAAGTAATCTGCCGCCTGCTCGTAATGCTGCATCGCGCGGGAGAGGTCCACGCATTCCGTCTCGTACAGCTCTGCTATATTCTGGAAAAATACAGTTATTCATTTTAAATACAAGCTTCCAATAGAATGCGGCCTCGTTTCTTATAAAGTGTAAACTAAAAGCTAAGGTTTGCAGTTAGTTAACACTTTTACGCAAAAAGTGGGCAACATCGCGAAAAGCTGTCAAATATTTAGCTGTTTTCATTAATTTGGCAATATTACTGTATGGAAATAAGAAATATGGTTAGCTAGTGAACTAAAATATTGATTATGAAATGCAATAATTAATATCGTAACATCGATTATTTAGATTTAGATGTAAAGTATTTGGAAACTTTCCAAATGCCTTTTTTACACCTAAAACATTTCCAACAACAAATTCTAGTTCTCTAGTTAGTTTTATTTCTTATTTTCATACAGTAATATTGCCAAATTAATCAAAATAGTGAAATATATGACAGCTATTTGCGACATTGCCCACTTTCAATGTAAACGTTCTTAATAATTTTTTTTAAGAGTAACGATACTGAAACAGACAGAAATATACATGGTGGCAGGGATATTGACGCGCAACCTGTTACCATGGATTCGGTACATAATTCTGAATCTCTCTACGTTGAAATTTTTTGAAGGTTATTTAAAAAAAACTGTTCCATACATTTTGACCGCGTAGGTATTGCACTTTTCTATGAAACAGCACGCTATGGGGTCTAGAATAATTCATGGTTACAGTCGCGTCGATGTCCCTGCCACCCTGTATTTATTTTTCAAGTAATACTAATAAATAGACAGGTACATAGATTAATAACTTTCACCAACAGTTATTTCACACAATAGTTACTTTTTAAACATTAGTTATCTATGGCAACATTGAGAACAGCGTCACATTCGCATCGTTTAAGCCGTTTAGATACAAAAATAACCGCTAATTTTCAAGGGCCAGCGAGTTCAGATTTGAATAAGCTGGTTGGAGAGGATATTACCTCTGAAAAGAATGTAAAAACAAACTAAGGGGTCAATGTCTCTCTGTTTCATACTTTAAATAAACATTTGACTTGCCCACAATGCAATGTTATCGTAACTAGGACATTAGTTCAATAACACAAACGTTGAAACCATTTTGGCAATGTTAATAAAATTTGCATCATTTTAAGTCGTATTTCGTATTCAGACTAATTAGAATGTCTTATGTTTAATTTAATTAAAATTAAAAAAAAAATACCTGATGCTGTTTAGCAGCTACAGTGAATCGTCCCATATCGGTGTAGATCTCAATCGCTTTCAGCAGACACGAGACAGCCTCTGTAACAAAAGTTAACTAATTAAACATAGTTCATAGTGATGTCACGTGACGTCGAGTTTAATGAAGTTGACATTCGGGTAGTTAAAACTTCTCGTAGAATTTAATTATGTCGTTCCACATAAGTTTTAGCCGAAAAACTTTGTGTACTCTTATTTTGGTTCTATTTAGAACATAAGTATGCAATTAAAGCATATGGAGGGCCCAAGATAACGCCTTGTGGAACCCACACATTGTTTTGGAAGAAGTGACCAAGTAGAATTTCAGAGTGATTACTTAACAGTTTATTAAGATATACAAAATTAGGAAATTGCAATTAAAACGTTTCTGGCGTTGATATGAGAGTGGAAACCACAAATGACGTCATGTTGACCGTGTTGAATGTTTGAGGGAAATCGATTAACACCATTATTTGGCCCATTTCGGAGCAGACAGCCTACATACATAACATCACACTTATTGGAACACTGAATATGCAAATATTATGATGTAAATAATATGTAATATGATTTCCATAGAATAATTCATCATTATCCTGCTCTTATCCCAATTTATTTTGGTTTGGCGCAATATGGCCCTTTCTTCCATACTTCTTTATTAGTCGTCATCTCGGTTGTTAACCCTTTCTAGCCATATCATCTTTCACACAGTCCATCAATCCTTTCTTTGGTCTTCCCCTAATCTTATAGTCATCGACATTCATACAGAAAACTTTCCTCATGATATTTTCCTCATTCCTGCGGATCGCTTATCTAATATTGACAGATCCTGTCAATTATCATCAATACGCTTGCGTTTATGTTAATCTCATTTTCTTTCAGCGAATTTTTCATAAGATACAATTAAATTAAATTAATTCAACAAAGTAGAAGAAAATCTACTATCAAGACCGGCGGCAGCGGTTCAGGTAAAATAAGAAGAAAAGTACAAAAAAAAAAAACAGTGGCACTCCGGGAGTGTCGACAAAAGTGAAAACTTGAACAATTTTATTGTTCAGGAAATTATGTATCGCGCGTTGATGTCTTTTTTATGGTCAAAGCTGGTGTCGTAACAGTGTCGCGAAATCAATTGTTTAGTCCTATCTCAAAAATGCCCAACGCGCCTAAAGAAGTCTTCACTTCAGAAATGCAATGTCTTATTCTCAAGAATTACAAAGTAAATTCCTTGTGTTAAAATTATGATTTTTGTTCCAATAAAAGAGCTCATTACAAACTTGTAAAACGATACTATATTTAGCTTCGAAATATCTAATGAGACCTGTCGTGTTATGTTGTAAAAATCGAGTAAACACAGATTACGGATAAGCTACCACTCGATATCCCCGACCTTGGTGCATGATCATCCGTTATCAGTGACAATCGTACTGATAACAGGGCAAAGAGTGATGTAATAGTTCGGATATTCGGAATAGATAGTGTTGTTGATCAAAATGTCGTATTAGATTAATATTACACAAAATGTGCGACGACGGATAGACCATCTTCAACGATACCTAGTAATTTAGTCAAGGACGACGATTTCACATTAGTCGCATGTTACTAATCTAGCAATGCTAAAATTGCTTTGATTGTAGAAAGAACTCTTGCTGTTTTCAACGGAAGATTATTATTTAAATAGAAAAAGCTTCGAAAAACGAATTATATTATTTTATTCTACAAATTGAAAAGCTATACTCGTGGTAGAAATTTTATGTGCGAGTGCGAATAATTTAATATTCACTTAATGTATAAGATATTAACTAAGTAATAACAGCCGCACGGATCGATCCACCAGGTTAAGCTACGCTTGCCGGGGTTGGTCCGTGGTTGGGTGATCATCTTTACATACCGAGACTCCTCCGTGCCTCGGAAAGCACGTTAAACCGTTGGGCCCGGCTGTCATTCGTGAATCTATGACAGTCGAAACGAGTCGTCAGAAGCCCGAAAGTCTGACACCAGTCTTACCAAGAGGTATCGTATTACCCTGTTACTGGGTTGTGGAGGTCAGATAGGCAGTCGCTCCATGTAAAATACTGGTATTCAGCTGCATCCGGTTAGACTGGAAGCCAACCCCAACATAGTTGGGAAAAATCTAGGCAGATTGATTGTATAAGATATTAACGGTCGAGAATGAGAACTTAAAATACCAGAGTTAATCCTTGATTCCAAAGATAAGAAAACAACATTATTAATAAATAATGGGAATGGAAAACAGGAAATTGTATAATAGCTGGATGGAGAAAAGTAATTGGAACACCACCCAGGGGGCAGGCACCCTACTGTGAGACGCATCGGAAAATATGTCAGGAGTAATAATTTGTGTGCAGAAAATCTTTATATTGCCCCGGGTATATGTTTAAATGCTGGAGTTGTTAAAAGGGATATTAATGTTGAATTCGAAGCATTATATAACGGTAGAAATTTGATGAATTAAACCATTTTTAAATGGTTTGTGTTAATGCCAGTACCCAGTACAATAATGTGGGCCGCCAACTGGAATATTTCTGAGATAGGCCTTAATTTATTATCACAATCGGCACTGTTAATCTAGTTACTGAATCCTTATCTTGTTTTAAACTTACTATTTATTAACCGCTCTATGACTTTTTATACTCCTTCGTAAACGGACTTTTACAAGAAAGACGAAAAAGAATCTTCTTATTCGTAAGTACTCTCTAGTTTTTTCTTCAGATATTCTATCCGACACTCATCTATAAAAGTAAATAATTTGTTTAACTTTATCGGTGTTATGTGCGCAACAGTTGCCGGCCTTCCGCGTGCAGATATCATTACTAGAACTCAATCAAGGTAGCCAAACTTGAACATTGATTTAACGATGAAGTCTTTACTTAAACATTTGTCTTTAAACTTTAACTTTGATTAAACGACGGATTGATTCGGGATCTACAATACATTTACAGCTACTAGAAACCTATACCAGGCCTGTAAAAAAAAAGGTAAATCCACAAATAAAGGACAGTTTGGCGATCGTCCAACACGACATCGTCTGTAGCTATACGCGATAGTCTAGGCTAGGCCATATGTAGGCTCTACTTGGCTAGCTAGTTCGGCGGAAGTCCGTAAGCTGGTCGAAATGTAGGCCTCGTCTAGAATGAGATGTCTCATATATACAGGGCGTCCCAAAATTATGGGACATGAAGGGAAAGTACCTTAAATATCGTAGATAGGGTATTTTGCTGAAAGAAGACTTTATGTTATTTTTAAAAGTTAGTAATTCTGCATTCAAAGATTTTCTAAAAATTACTTGCCTCGTCTGGGAATCGAACCGACTTAAATGTAAAAAAAAACACCCCTACTTTTATGATACCAATCGAAAGAATGGCCAAAAAATAATAACTCTTCTTAAGTAACATAGTATTTTAAAAGAAAGGATCAGCGTGAAATTTATAATTTTAATCAAATTAAAAACATACATGAAACTGCCGTAGTCAATTAAGTGGGTATTTTTTTGTAAATTAATTAATGAGGGATCACATTTTGAGATCCCTCTTGCCTGGTACGAGTAGTACGGTACGAATGGACCGATTAGATGGCCGGCCAGATCCCCGGACCTTATACCATTAGATTTCTTCTTTTGGGGATACATGAAAGATATGTTATACAAAAAGCGATACGAGAACGTGGGCGAGTTACAAACAGAATTGTGCCATATCATATCGAGTATTCACCATAAAATGGTAAGAAAATCAACAGGCAGCGGACTCATTAAAAGATTGGCGATTTGCGTAAGACAAGAGGGATCACATTTTGAGCATTTAATTATTTAATTTACAAAAAAATACCCACTTAATTGACTACGGCAGTTTCATGTATGTTTTTAATTTGATTAAAATGATTAATTTCACGCTGTTCCTTTCTTTTAAAATACTATGTTACTTAAGAAGAGTTATAGTAATTACTGTATAGTAATGGGTGTACTACGAAAGAATATACTCTGGACAAAGTGTGAAATTCGTGTATACAGTAACTACACCTATGTTTTTCATGTATATTAAACCAGAATTCGAACTTGGTATTCGTTTGTTGTAAAATTCGTTGATATTAAATTGATATTTATATTTACATTGGAAACCAAACTTGTGTAACAATAACCACACAATCAGCGACATCAAAATGTAGACACAGTATACGTAGTCTGGTCATAAGTTTTGTCACATATGGAAAGATAAATAAATGACAATGAGTTACGCACTACAACCATTTATATATCAAATGAAAGGATATAAAATACAGATTTAAATCACATTAAAATTATTCGAAATGTCCTCCTCTTGCTTCGATACAAGCCTTCAATCTGCAAGGCCAGTCATCAATTGAAGCACGCACGACGTTCATGTCAATATCGGCGACTGCTTTAATCAGGGATGCTTTAAGTGACTCCAAATTGCGATGGGGTTTAGCGCAGACCTTCTCCTCTAAGTGCTGCCATATTTTGTAATCCAAGGGATTCAAGTCTGGACTGGATGAGGGCCAATCCTCATGCCTGATAAAGTCGATTCCACGGGTCGTGAGCCAGTTTTGGGTACTTTTCGCCTTATGAGCCGGCGCAGAATCCTGCTGGAATACCCAGTGCCTGTTTTTGAACATTGTTTGTGAAAGAGGTTCCACAATGTTTGTTAGGACTGTGTTTTGATATACGAGGGCACTGGTTTTCACTCCTTTTTCACAAAAAAACACCTCCGTTGGACCCAAATAGGACACCCCAAGCCAAACCATGAATGCCGAAGGGTGATGACCACTCTGAACACGTGGCACACGTCTGCTTGCTTCTTCACTAGAGTGTGCATACACTTTATCATTTTGTTTGTTGAAACTCTCCTCAACATTAAAAATTTTTTCGTCCGAAAAAAGTATTTCGCGGTATTTTTTTCCGGCGTACCGCCTTAACAAAACCCGGCTTCTTTCGAGTCTGATTTTTTTCAGCCGTGCGTTAAGAGGATGTGCTGTTTTTTTTCTATAAGCACGTAGTCCTAGGTCTTCATTTAACACCCTTTTTATAGTAGTTCTGCTTAGTCCCATCTGCAGAGCCAACATTTTTTGCTTGCGGACAGGATTTCGTTGGATTCGCGCCTTCACTGCTTTGATGACCGCTGGAGTCCGAACAGTACGAGGTCGACCGCTCCTTTGTTTATCTTCTAATCTTAAATCTTCCCTGAATCGTTTGATAGTACGATAAATAAATCTCAGTGGAATTTTCAAATTTTTCAGCAGTTTGAAAATTTCAGTTGGCGCGTAACCGCAACGATGCAAGGCAATTACTGCGACTCTGTCTTCTTTGCGCGTCCACTCCATTTTATAAAATGAACAAAATTCCAGAAACCTTTTGTTTTCAATTTCTTTAAATATTCATATTTCGAATGCCCATAATATTTTCCTCGGCTTGCATTCTAAATTCGAAATTTTACCTATGTGACAAAACTTATGACCCGACTACGTATGTACGAACATTTTATGATGTGAATGGTCTGTTGAGAAGTCAAACAAAGGTCGTATTTTAGTCTGATTTGATAGATTGATGTAAATTTGGGAGAAGAACAGAAGAGGACTACTTCTTATCAAAATTTAAAGCCTTATTGAAAGTCACGCAACGGTGTAAGTATTCGTAAACGCTGGGATATAAATAATATGCATATAGATGCATATTATGTTGTTGTGTGTTCGGTGTTCTCACCGAACACCTTATAGTTTACAATAAGTATTGGCATGACGCGCTGACCTACTTTTGTTACTTGTAAGAATACATTATACACATTAGTGTACATTTGTCTGCCGCATTTATTTAAACATTTCATTAACATTGTTACATTAAGGCGGCACCCCATGGTCCACTAGCGCCGCTCCTTTAAAAAAATATTATCTCGTGACTGAGAAGGAATTATGAATAACGGCTAATAAGGACCCTCGGTAAGTGTGTCTAGAATTTTCTAATACGTTTTATAAAGTTTCATATTGAGACACGACGCAACAAAATTCCATCTAAAGAAAAGCGGCCACATTCCTCTAGATCATATTTCACTTCTAGACACACTTACCGAGGGTCCTTACTAGCCGTTATTCATAATACTTTCTCAGTGACGAGATAATATTTTTTTTAAAGGAGTGGCGCTAGTGGACCATTGAGCGCCCTCTTAAGAACAGTTTGAGAGTGAGTTAATAAATAGTATTCAACATAAACATTATTGTTTCACCTGAAAGACACCAAAACCTTGCTAAGTAACTCGACAAATATACTATGCATAGTATATTTATCCCAGAGTCTACAAATACTCATATAGATGCATAGTAAATTTATCCCAGCGTTCGCGTATACATAGACCATTGCGCAACGACCAATTAGGCATTAACTTTTAATTGATTTACTCCCCCAGACGAGAAGGGTCTAAACCTTCTACATTGTGACTAAAATTACGACATTTATAATCCGTTCACAAAATAAAGTAAACAACTGTTTTCAACCTACGCTTAGGTACTCATTCAATGAATACTTTATTCCTAGCGCATTGGTAATGTCTATAATTTGAGTCTAGACTAAACGCCCAGTTGTTATCGATTTTGTGTAGTACTGCGTCGTTGGTCTAGTGGCGGCAAGCGCTACTGCTGAGCATGAGTTTCTGGTTTCGATTCCCAGTTGGGTTTTCTATCTAGAATTTCTCAGTAGCAACTCGGAGTCTGGATTTGTGCCCGGTTGATGGCAATAGGCTCGCCCCCTATTACATGGGACTTAAACATAACTGGCGAAATGTGGGTGTACTATAGATACACCCCTGCTCAACTCTTCGGAAAAACAAGGCGTGATGTTGTTTAACATAACATCACGCATTATATTATTTATTTTTATATTTATAATATTATTAATGTAAAAGTTGGTGAGGATGGATGGATGTTTGTAACTCTTTAACGTAAAAACGACTGAACGGATTTGAATAAAATTTGGCACAAAGATAGTTTATAACCTGGAGTAACACTTAAGATACTTTTTATACCGATATTCCCACGGGATCCAGACTCATGCGGGTGAAACCGCGGGGCGCAGCTAGGAATCTATATACTAATACTAATAATATATAAAGCTGAAGAGTTTGTTTGTTTGTTTGCTTGAACGCGCTAATCTCAGAAACTACAGATCCGATTTGAAAAATTCTTTCAGTGTTAGATAGCCCATTTATCGAGGAAGGCTATAGGCTATATATCATCACGCTAAGACCAATAGGAGCGGAGCACCAATGAAGAATGTTTCAAAATCGGGATTATTTTTTTCCTTTTGAGAGCTTCCGCTGCGTGCGCTGCGTAAACAGTTAAAGTTTCGCAAAAATCATGTATGACAGAATTGTTCCCCTTTAAAAGTTCAAAAAAAAAGTCCGCGACAGCATATGTCTATCTTTTAAGGTTGGCTCACTCTAACCTTTTTTATGCTAACCAAATTTGTTCAAAAGTAATGCGTTATTTACGAAGGTGTTTTTATAAACATGACATTAATCCTTATCCAAATAAATACGTTATTCATCACAAGTATTTAATTTTAAACAAAATTGCCGTTTACATCATTCGATTTCAATAAATATCTTAGGAGATATCGCAGTTTTAAAATAACATCGCAGCAAAATAATGATCAAGTACTGCGCGCGATTTCCGGTGAAGGTATCGTTTGGGGTTACAATTAATAAGGCCCAGGGGCAAACATTTAAGCACGTAGGAATAGATTTACGCCAAGAGTGTTTTTCGCACGGGCAACTAAATGTTGCCCTATCGAGATCTGGTTCTTTTTTTCGTGCTCTTGATTTTCAACGATCTGTTTAGCGCCGAGAGTTGAAAATCCGCTGGGACGAGAGTGCGTTCCAGCGCGTTGGATTCTCAACGTTCGGCTTAACACCGAGAGTTGAAAATTCAGTGCGCGATAAAATCCCGCTGCGATTTTATTACGTCCGTGCGAACGTCGGCTTACTGATTAAAGCGTGATGTAGGTACCTAAAATAGCTCCTTAACATAGGTACGCATTATTAAAAAAAAATACACCTTTATTTAAACGAAGTCGCGGATTAAAGATAGCTTTAGCCCAAAGTAGCTACTCCACGCGGACGAAGTCGCGGGCAGAAGCTAGTATTATATAAAATTGTTATCGCCGTCCACTTGAACTTTCTCGCTGAATATTACGAAATGCCTTTTTCACGTCTTTTGCTGAATAAGATATTGTTTGTATATCCTTGGGGAACTATTTGATTTATCGAAGATAAAAGTATCTTTTCTTTGTTTGCGACTTGGCTTACTTTTACAGAGAAGTAACTTATATTGAAATATTCGAGGTTTGATTCGGGATTTATTTTTGAAACTTTCTTATTGAAACTGTGTATTCTATTGAAAATCCCTTCAAATCGAATTAAAATGTTAAGTTCAATCGTTAGTCAAATCAAATCAAATAATTTATTTGCATAATACATGTTAAAAAGGTGTTACAGGTATAAAAAGTACATTATATTATATAACCTAATGAGGTGTGCAAAATTAATAAGTATATTAGGTACTAATCGCAACATTAAATACAGAATAAGTAGATTATAAATTGAGTTACATTAAAAATATAAATTCCATAATAAAAAATACACAAGTCAAATCAAAATTTCAATAATAATTATATTTGTCATTATAAAATCATTATAAGATCAGTCATCTTTAAAAATGAAAAAAATAAAAAGTAATCCTAACTAATATTATAAATGCAGATTTGAGTTTGTTACGTTTTCAAGGCTGAACCGATTTTGATAAAGTTTGGTATGGGGATACTTTGAACTCTGGGGAAGAATATAGGCTACTTTTTTTCGACATACGACACGGGCGGAAGCTATACTCCATAGCTTTAGGTAGTTAAAAAAAGGTAAACAAAAAAAACCACGTGACGAGACAGCTGTCAAGTAACCGACTAAACGTAATACCAGTCACTTCAGTTGTCTACGACTACGTCACAGTTGAACTCTTCAATTTAGCAACGTTATATTTCGTTGACGTTTAGAAATTGGGCTCTTTACAATAGACAGATTACAAAATCTTATAAACCAGACCAAAAAAAATTGTGCTCAAGCAGTTACATCTACGAAAAGTAGTGAAGAATAAACGATAAAGTTTAACATACATTAATAAAAGAGGAAACTATAGTAAAAAACTAAAATAAATTTAATTTGGTTTTATTGTTTTTTTAACAAGAAAGTGTCATCTACATATAAAAACCCTTTTTACGATTTGTTTACCTTTTTTAACTACCTAAACCTATGGAGTATAGTATCTATATTTGAAAACTGATTGTCATCATTATCTTGTCCCTGTCCCAATTTATTAAGGGACGGCGCAGCATGTCTTTTTAGGGTTCCGTACCTCAAAAGGATAAAACGGAACCCATATAGGATCACTCGTGTGTCTGTCTGTCTGTCACTGCCAATTTGCTCCGAATCTAATGGACCGATTAAGTTGAAATTTGGTACACATATGTATTTCTGTAACCCAAACACGAACGTGTAACGTAATATAATTTTGAATATATGTAGGGGTCACCTTTGGGGGCAAACAAGAAAAAAAAAGTTTTGCTAACTGTACCGTGTGACATATCAAATGAAAGGGCTTGTTGTGATGATCTTAAGCATATTTTTTATATAATTTTAAAATAAATACTTTTACAGATATTTAAGAAATTCGATGAAAATTTACCATTCCCCCCTTATCTCCGAAACTACTGGACCTATTTTTTTTTTTTTTTTAATACGTAGTATGGTTCTTTACTCATAGATTAAAAGGAAAACCTATAAAAAGTATGTGGTCTTAAAATAAATAATATGGTAAATCTCTCAATATTGTGCGTACAAACTTACATTTGCAGTTGGAATGTATGGGAGAACATGTTTTTCAACTATAATGGTTTGTTCTTGGGATAAATAAATTCATCTCAACTACCCTTCAATGTGTGTAGTCCGACACGCACTTGGCCGGTTTTTCTTCTATACCTACTTCTCTATTCGTTGTCATCTCGAAGTCAGTCCGTTGGTGTACATAAAGTATCTTTCATCTTATCACAATACTAGGTTATCTTATGAATCACAACAAAATGTAATTAATGGTAGCAAAATCGATATCATTCATCGTCCTAACACCTGGAATCACACACATTTATCTAAACTAATAATATTATAAAAGAGAAAACATTTGATTTTTTGCATGTTTATTTGTAATGCTTTCACACTAAAAGGGCTAAACATATTTGGATGAAATTTGGCACTAGGGTAGACTATGACCTGGGTTAGGACAGAGGACACTTTTTATCCCGATAGTAGCGAAGCCGCTGGCAAAAGCTGGTAATAATTAAATAAAAATAATTATTTTTAAAATAAATATAAATAATTATTTTAAAAGACTAGGTAACCGTGCTTGCCGGCTCTTCTCCACAGGAGACGACCAATTGGAACCGCGCACCTAGCTTCTATGGATACTTCCAAGATATAAATATGTCTAGCTCTAGATAGACAATCAATCAGTGAACTCGTCGAAAAACGTCCAACGGTTGGCCGCTAAATGCACGCACACTACAAACCACGCACGCTGAAAACCAGCTCTGGGGCTCTGTTTCGCAGCATTATGCTGAGCGATGGCCATTTTGCGTGGTTGTGACGCATATTTTCCCCCAAATTGTTATTTTCGTGTTTTTTTTCTTTCTTTGCGTCATGTTTACCGCAAATTAACGTATTTTCTTTCTTTTTCTTACAATGACGTGGCGTGAGTGTAAGACGTAGGTGACACGCACACTAGCATAACAAAGTTGGCCTGTTTCGCACCCTTAGTAATATAAGGGCACAACTCAAAATATTGAGGTAAAAAGTAAAAAAGCTTTATTCAGTTCACAAAAACACGGTACAATAAAAATAAAAACGAGTAACAAATAACATAGGAGCCTTAGGTGTTAGTTTTTTACAAATTCCCTGGACCCCACACCAGGATTCCCTGTGTCGTGGGGTCCAGTCTCTTCCCAAGTAAGGCAATGAGTTATGAGTTTTTGTTTTAGATGGGCTCAATATGAACTGTTCTACCACAGAGGTGTGAAAGAGACACAATTACAGTATACGCTTTAATATTGTCTTTTTTCTCTTTCTGTGAAAGCCAAGTGAACAGTTGATATTGAGCCCATCTGACACAAAAACTCAAAACCTCAATATTTCGAGTTGTGCCCTTATATTACTAAGGGTGTGGTTTGTTTTAGTTCTTTTGCAGCGCGACACTCTATCCAGACATATAAATAATCAAAGGGATACTTGAACAATGTACCTACACAAAAAACGAAATGTGACAAAACGACCACGATATTTTTAAATCGAATGAAAGAATATTGAATTCTGTCATGTGACAAACGAACAATGTAAAAGATAATTTGTGTATCGGTTTTCCATTACGCGAATTCGTCTGAAACAACATTTTGTTTGCTCAATAATGTACACAGGAGTGTGATAATTTTTTGCGCTAATTGCTACGTCTGACAGATGGAATGTTATTGGTAGACATTTAAATAGACTCTTAAATTAATAACAGTGGAAACTTATTTACTTAATTATTTTTTATTTAGATAGGTACCATCGCGGTAACGCATAACTAACCACTTAGAAAGAACCGGCTAAGTGCGTGTCGGACCACGCACAATGAAGGGTTCCATAGTTGGGATGAATTTATCCCAAATACAAACTTAACATTTGTAGTTGAAAAACATGTTCTCCCATACATTTCAACTGCAAATGTAAGTTGAGAGTACAATATTGAGAGATAGAGATTTACCATGTTCTTTAAGACCATAGACTTATCATAGGTTTGTTATCTATGGGCTCTAACCATTCTCTGTATTTTCTTCAAAAATTTTGGCTCAGTAGTTTCGGAGATAAGGGGAAGGGGAATGGTCAATTTTAATCAATTTTCTTAAATATCTTTAATTTTAAAATTGTAAATAAAATATATTAGATCCTCTCAACAAGCCCTTTCATTTATGTCACACGGTATAGTTTACAAATTTGCCCCTCAAAAGTGACCCCTATATTCAAAATTAATTTATTTACGTTACACATCCGTGTTTGGGTCACAGAAATACATATTTATACCAAATTTCAACTTAATCGGTCCATTAGATTCAAAGCAAATTGGCTGTGACAGGCAGACAGACACACGAGTGATCCTATAAGGGTTCCGTTTTTTCCTTTTGAGGTACGGAAGCCTAACAAAATCCCGTGCACACAACCCTTTTTTTCGTAGGTAAGCGTTACTATAGCGGCCGAGCACTGCAAGCAAGTATAGTCCTTAGTGTACAGAGCACAAGACTAAAAAAGCGGCCAAGTGCGAGTCGTACTCGCCCATGAAGGGTTCCGTAGCAGCAAGTAACATTGAATGAAAGGTAAATTGCGGTTTACGATTTATGACGTATTAAAAAAAAACTACTTGCTAGATCTTGTTCAAACCAATTTTCGGTGGAAGTTTACATGGTAATGTACATCATACATTTTTTTTAGTTTTATCATTCTATTATTTTAGAAGTTACAGGGGGGGGGACACACATTTTACCACTTTGGAAGAGTCTCTCGCGCAAACTATTCAGTTTAGAAAAAAATCATATTAGAAACCTCAATATCATTTTTGAAGACCTATCCATAGATACCCCACACGTATGGGATTGATGAAAA
This sequence comes from Agrochola lychnidis, assembly GCA_963680765.1. Classification (NCBI taxonomy): domain Eukaryota; kingdom Metazoa; phylum Arthropoda; class Insecta; order Lepidoptera; family Noctuidae; genus Agrochola; species Agrochola lychnidis. The sequence continues at coordinate 2,425,048 of OY796871.1, read as the reverse complement.
AAAAATTGTTGAGTTTCAGTTCTAAGTATGGGGAACTCCAAAATTATTTGTTTTTTTTCTATTTTTGTGTGAAAATCTTAATGCGGTTCACAGAATACATCTACTTACCAAGTTTCAATAGCATAGCTCTTATAGTTTCGGAAAAAAGCGGCTGTGACATACGGACGGACAGACAGACAGACAGACAGACAGACAGACAGATAGACAGACAGACAGACAGACAGACAGACAGACAGACAGACATGACGAATCTATAAGGGTTCCGTTTTTTGCCATTTGGCAACGGAACCCTAAAAAAGGAACAGACTGCAAGCTTCATACTAACGCTTTGTGCGAGATCACTACTACACGCACAGCTTTGTGTGCGTGCAGTGTCACAGACAAGGCGCGCGGGGGGTGCACCGGCGCCCGCTAGAGGCAAACTGGTTTGAGCCGGCTCATTCCGAAGCCAACGTTCAGGGGTACGCTGCGCGCCGTGTGCCAGAGCGGTACGAGTGACGCGGACATTTAGGTTAATAAAAATGACAAATTGTTGTAAGTACTGTGTGTATCAATAATAGTAGGAAAAGCAAGGTTTTTTTTTTTTATCCAAAGGATTTTGTCAGGTTATTATCTATATCTACCCATACCTACTCATTTTTAATGCTTATTGCAGAATTATTTAGTTACGAGATAGGTAGTATCCTAAATAAAGATGGCCATAAAGTTTTCCCATAAGAATTATTATTTATTAATCTTATGGTTTACCGCCTATATTAGCGAGTTATTGTTTGTCTTCTATTTGTTTCGTATTTTTGTTTTAGTAGGTTTGTAGGTACCACTTACGTTCGTGAAATAGTAAAATCAGAAAGGAAACTTTATAGTTTCGCCATGTCCGTCTGTCCGTCCGTCTATAAGTCACGGTATTTTAATAAGTAACCAACTTCAAAAAAAGCAAGCAACGTATGCATCTATGTATGTATAACTATTTGACAGTATTATTATTACTTACATACTTTACTATCGTGTTTTATTAGCATATAAGCTTAATCAGCCTAGGTATAATGTTCCTACTGTTGGGAAATAGCCCTCCTCTTTCTGTGAGAGCGAGTGGGCCGTAATCCACCAAGCGGGCTCAGTGCGGGTTGGTGGATGTCATATGTTTTCGAATGATTGGTTCTAGGACATGCCGGTTTCCTCACGATGTTTTTCTTTACCGTTTTGAGAGCAGTGGTAATGAAATAATTTATATAAAGTGCCTGCTTGGGTTCGAACCCTAGACTCGTAAGTCGTGACCGTTACCACTGGGCCACCACTGCTCATTTTATTACCCGACTTCAAAAATGGGAGGGTCTCAGTTCAACAACGATGCACGCATTGTGTGTATAATTATTTCACAGTATGATTAATTAAATAGGTATTACTTAATTTTAAACAAACTGTTAAAATAATTACCGGTTCGGTACCGTAATTGGAAAACGGAAAACTCACGGGATCACCTCAGTCACAGTGCGTGTCCGTTCGTCTGTCCGTCTGTCCAGCTGTCCAGCTGACCAGCTGTCCATCCGTCCATCCATCCGTCCGTCCGTCTGTGCTCATCGCCGAATCTCGACTCGCACTTACCCGGTTTTTTAATCTGTAATAACCGAGTGACAGCCCTATGAAAGTAGGTAAGAATTTTGAACTCTGTTAGGAAGCTTGCCTTCTGCTCGTTTTTTATTCTTGTGGTACAGAGTATGCGTTTCTTCGATAGTACCTACTGCTAATAATGCATGCCTGATGGAAAGCCATGGATGAGGTCTATGATAGAATGAGCATGCCCAGAAGATACCTGTTCACTTATTTTCTTTATAAATCTTTGCCTAATCGGCCTGTGCCCAAATTTTTTTTGTTCGTCTTGTAGATTATTAAAAAATATTCATCGACATGTGCATTCTGCCCGTCCTAACCTATGGTGCACAAAGTTGGTCACTTACTGAACAACAGAAGTCCAAACTCAAGATTTACCAGCGGGCAATGGAGCGCAGCATAATAGGTGTCAAACGAACAGACCACGTTAGAAACGCCATCCTGCGCTCCATAACTCAAGTAGCGGATGTTGGAGAAAAAACAGCTAGGCTGAAGTGGAGGTGGGCCGGCCATATCGCACGAATGCACCCGAAGAGATGGGCAAAGATCGTCACTCACTGGACGCCTGAAGGAAGACAACGCCGTCGGGGTAGATCGTGGTGAAGGTGGTGTGGCGATCTAGTTATGTTTTCGGGGCCAACATGGCCTGAAATCGCACAAAGCAGAGAGGTTTGGAAGGAAATAGATGAGGCCTTTGCCCAGCAGTGGGACACAATATAGGCTAACAAAAAAAAACACGTATTTTTTCTTCTTTGACGTAATCAAAAGATTACGGCGATACATTAAGTAAAAATGTGGCATGACGTCACGCCTTGCTAGATTTAATACTGCGTTATGACGTAGCGAGCCCCCACTCCGCAACTTTAATGCGTGTTTTCTAAGTTATTTTTGATTAATATGATAAAGCAAAAAATACGTGTCTAATATATTTTTATTATCTGAAAGACGGACTAAATAGAATTTCTTTTTTTTTACCTAGGCAACTACCGTATTGTGTGATTATAATTATTATTTATCATAAACTTGATAATCCTACCCTCTACGGGGTATTGTTACAACTATTCAGATCTGCGCAATATATTGGTTTGTTTGTTGGAAGAACTAACCTTACCTAATTCGACATTGTGGAATGCAAATAAAGAATATGCAAATGCATTAAAAACTCTGTGATAATCAAGTCTCATAAACTAAACAGAAAAAAACATGCACACGTAATCACAGCGTCTTTCTGATTAACATCCATGACTCCCTCCGTATCAAAGACCTCAAACTCAAAGCATTTATTTCAAATAACCCAATTACAGGCACTTTTGAATTGTCAAGGGGTCGGTCAGTCAGAAAGATGAAGCTAGTTGCCCATTCCAAAGCGTAGTAGGTACCTAAGGAGAAGAACGGGCAAGAAACTCCACGGACACTCTTTTAAATCTATTGTTACCAAATATTAGTTACATCATTTATGTTAAAATAATACATGTGACAAAAATTTAGAAAGACGTACACGTTAGAAGCGTCCGTAACAAAAATAAAAACAATTCAAAAATTTAAATAAACCGTGGCAGTTAAGAGATGACCAGTCCCAACTGACGGCGCCCGTTCACGAACATGACGCATAGATCAGCACCATTTAGCTCAACCATTTTGAAGGGAACTTAATGATCCAACACACACGCCACCATCAGCGAGACATTTGAGTGAGCATGACATACTCTCAGCCGCCAGGGCACATTCAAGTCAATAAAAGACGTACCCAGTAAGCAATAAAAAGCAATTATACATACAAAGAGATTGAATTTATACAAAGCAAAGATAGTTTTTACAATCTTCAGCAGCTGCAACAATACTTTCGAATGCTAATCAATTAGTTTATACGCCCTTGTGGAGTTGTCCAGCGCCTCATTCAATTTAGTATGCAATAAAGCAAATAGGCATACAGTTTGGCATTGATCAGCAAAGTGTACATTGACAGGCCAAACAGTTCCCTGTTTCAACCGACCTATAACGTTGCCAATTAGACCAATGCAGTCGCTCACTCAATCAATCACTCGCAAACTTATCAAACTTTTCCATTCAATCTCTATTTATTAGCTTTCATTTCATTAGGTTTCGGTCAAAAGAGCCATTAATTTGTGCTGCTTATTATGGTTCTACCGGGATTAAAAGTACCCTAATCCAGGTAAACTCTAGGGTACTAATGAGACCATGTCAAAATAGCAACTAGCATGTTTTTTTTTTCCAATTTATTCGACAAAGTCACGATTATTTATGTAAAACACACTAACGTGACGTGAAATATATTAAACATTTAAGTAATTCAAACTATTTTTCTTCATAAAAAAATATATATACTCTGTTTGAAATAAGATTAGACATTTAAACAAACCTTTTTTACAGTCCGTTCAACCGATTTTGACTTCTATTGCGTAGGCATAAGGATGGCATTAAAAGCAAAAAAAGTGGTTACAAACCAACTGTTTACTGCAGCTGCCATTTGTCATGCCACCAACGCAATAGAAGTCAAAATCGGTTGAACGGACTGTAAAAAAGGTTTAGTTAAATGTCTAATCTTATTTCAAATGGAGTATAGGTATGACAACGTCGCATTGTCTTAGCTTTAAATATGAATGATTGGTTTAAATGGAAAATGATTTACTCGAATTATCAATGAAACTTACATAGATACACACATCGAGTCTAGTGTTACTAAATCTTTAAAAAACATAACATTACATCACGCCTTGTTTCCCCGAAGGGTAGGGCACAGGTGTACCTGTAGTAGGTACACCCACATTTCGCCAGTTATGTTTAAGTCACATGTAATAGGGGGCGAGCCTACTGCCATCAATCGGGCACAAATCCAGACTCCGGGCTGCTACTGAGAAATTCCAGATAGAAAAACCCAATAACACTGCCCGACCCGGGAATCAAACCCAGGACCTCATCTTTAAAAAATATATATATATATATGCCAGTTGATTTTTTTTTTTTTTTTAATTGGCATCTCACAGTTTTTGACCACTAAGGTCTTGGTTGCTTAACCCGATTTTCCTGTGGGTGCCATAAGCTATTACTACACTTAGAGCCTCCAGCCAGGAGCTTTTTCTACTATTCTAAATTAAAATAATTAAACGAATGCTCGCTAAGGGCACCCCCTGTGAGGTACGAACCTCGGCTTAGGGCATCGCTGGTGGGAGGACAGCAAGAAGGGACAGGCTGGATCAAACTTGGGTTTTCATCATGATTATTAAGCGGGGTATTTAAAGCTACGTGCTCAGCTGCAACAACTGCTGGCACCAAGGGTCGGGGGGGCCAGTTGATTCTTTGACTTGGTCTCATTAATACCCTTTTATGGGATATCAAAAGGAGCAACTTGTATACTTAAATCGGTCTGGTTGCAGTACGAGTAATACCAAAATAGCTCTTGCTTGGCCAGTCAAAAATAAACTCATTATTATGGCAACAAAGCTATTTTTAATTAACTGACCTCTAAGGAGGAAGTTTACGATTCGTCATGTACGTTTGTTTTTTAACTGCAATATCAAGGTAACCGGTGATTCATCGGATTTCTAGATGCAAAGATAACACCCACATCACAAGCTTATGCTTATATTTCCCCGTCACCGTTACTGCGCGATGATAACAGGCTGATAAGGTCAACATTATTCCGTATTTAATTCGGTTTGGAGCGTATGATAATAGATTACTTTTTTAAAGTGAAAGTTAATTTTATCGCTAACAACAGTGATAGCCTAGTTGTGTGACCGTTCGGACTGCCAAGTCATAGGTCTCGAGTTCGAACCCAAGACAATGCACCTCTGATTTTTCAGATTCATGTGCGTATTGTATAATTATCACTTGCTTCAAAAACGGTGAAGGAAAACATCGTGAGGAAACATGGCATGCCTGAGAGATATTTAATTTAAACCAAGTCAGAGGCCCATGGGCGGCATAAAAACTCTGGACACCCAAGTCACTAAAAACATGAAAATAAAAAATTTACTGTCGACATGTTTAGTTAGGGCTCTCTGGGTCATTGGCTGTTCGACTTTGTCAGCTTAAAATGATAAGATAGATTTTGTTTACATGCAAAAAAACATAGGCAGGTTGTGGCAGGGATTCCGTGGATCTCGTGGGTTACCTCAGGATTTAATAATAAAGACCGGACTGTCTAATTCTTTCAAGAGAATAGATAAGCTTTTTTGTGCAAAAAAAATCTGATGTTCGCGCGAATTATTTTGAAGATGGCAACCCTAATTTTGGATGACATCAACGCCTTTTACGGTCGACGTATAATTCGTTACCTGAAATTAAGGTCAGAATCTTGCTTGTTTTTTCTTTTATTGTTTTTTCCTGTATTCTTGTTTTTCTAACAAAAAATGTTGATGAATCTTCCACTTACCATTAGGCTCACATTTCTTGTAACAATTGGAAGCATCAACGAAGTTGGTGGCAGCGTCATGACGGACACCAGCCTTCAGATGCAGGTTCGCAGCGGCGCAGAACGCAGCACCGGCTTGCGCCCATTTCTTCGCCATTTTGAATAGATTGGCCGCCCGAAGGTAGCAGTCTACTGCTTCTTCAACTTTCGATGAACCACTGCAAGGAAGCACGAGTTTTCGTAAACATACTAACATCACGCCAGTTTCCCCCGAAGGGTTAGGCAGAGGTGTATATCTATAGTGCACCCGCATCTCACCAGTTATGTTTAAGTCCCATGTAATAGGGTGCGAGCCTATTGCCATTCAACCGGAAATTCCTGATGGAAAAACCCAATAACACTTATCCGACCTGGAAATCGAATCCAGGACCTCATACCTTGGCAGTAGCGCTTACGACCACTAGACCAACGAGGCAGTTTTTCGTAAACGTTTGCTGCCACATGCAGATGACCAACAACTCAGACAGTTGCAGTACTTCGAATTTTGTTATAATTCTCCATGTTTGGCAAATGTATTGGCAATGGTAGAAAGATCTTACTGTATAAGATAGTTAATTGATTCAGGTGTGACCTTGCGGAAATCCATTATAAAATACAATAGACGTGGATATATTTAGTAAACTGTTCCGCTTAGCTATTTTTAAAGAGCCATAAAAAACTCCTGAAAGAAATCGACACGTGTTTCACCTCTCAACGAGGCATTCTCAGGATGACGATTGACGCAGAGCGGCTGTGTTCAACGCTCGGTGTGGCAACACGCCGTGTTCGGGTTCGCGACAAGTCATGCGTCATTCTGAGGATACCTCGTTGAGGTGAAACACGTGTCGATTTCTTTCAGGAGTTTTTTATGGCTCTTTAGAAATAGCTAAGCGGAACAGGTTACTAAATATATCCACGTCTATTGTATTTTTTTTATCCTACTGTGTATTTGCGTGATATTTTTCATCTCTAGTTACAGCACAAACTTTCTAAGAATAGGTCATGGCTTGGTAGTAATATTAGCAGCAGTCAACAAGATGGCTGCGCGGTTGACTGCCCAAGGTGCGTAATACCGCCCCTCGTGTTAACTTTTCTAATGCACGCAAGTAATTCTCGTAATATAATCCTTTAATCGCCTTTTACGACCACTACTGCGGCATTCACACTACACTCGCATACTATGTGGTGATGTAAAGTTTTAAACTATGTTAATAGTCTGACCCAACATAATTTTTTAATAAAAACTAGCTTCTGCCCGCGACTTCCGCCCGCGTGGAAGTCAACTATACCATAAGACATCCTATAACAGTTGACTATAGTGTAGCTTCCTATCAGTGAAAGATTTTTGAAGTGAAAACTTCTTTAGGCGCGTTGGGCATTTTTGAGATGGGACTAAACCATTGATTTCGCAGTATCGCAATTTACCGACACCGTGGAGTAAAAGACATCAACGCGTTGATTACCGCGGCGCGTGGAGTAAAAGACTTCAACGCGTTGTTTACCACGATGCCAATTTTTTTACAAGTTTTCACTTCTGTCGGCACTGTTTTTTTTTTATCAGCGGATTGATTGCATAACACACTTACAGTAGCAATAGCTTTCATTTTGACAGTTCAACAACATTCATTGCGTTATTTATGTTGTTGAGCAGACAAACCTTTCGAACATATAAAGCAATGGATTAGCAATATCCTCCAAAATCATTTAGATTGTGATTGAAAGTATGTTACGCAATTAGGGTGCTGATCAGTGAAATTAAATGATTTTATTTTTCTGTAAATAGGTTTGTACACACGGCTACACATCAAGCTTTACATTTCCAGTTTATGTTGATCTTGCATTGTGTAGGATTTCCGTACCATGCGAGGTCAGAAAATAGGCAAATAGGAAAAAAATGGCTTTCAGGATTTGAGAAACCCCCCCGCACCTCCCTCAGAGAGAAACACCTACAGGCTTTTTCCCCTCCCTTGAACGTAAACCTAGATCTGTGCCTGTGTACAGACGCCAGCACATCAAGCTACCCGAAACTGTCAAATTTTCCCAATCAACTTTGAACCTTACACTTCAGCGATAAAGTTGATAATTTATTAAATAAATTTGACAGATTGTAGTAGCTTGATGTGCTGGCGTCTGTACATAACACTACCTTTCATAAGAAATCACAATTTCTATGAGTAACTCTCAAGAGGCATTATACTAACTCTACTAACTACAACACTAACAAAGCAGAAATTTACATACTGAATTCAGTCCCAAGGTTTGTTTGCTTACTAAGAACTGAATACTAATATGTACATTATTATGTTGATACAAAAAAAAGTGTTTTTGTATGTATCGAATTATGCAAAGACCTTCAGCATGTGTTCAATGAAATTGTAATATAATTTCATTGATAATAACAAAAAAAAACAATTATTAATATTTTTGTCTGTGTTTGTTCTAGCTAATCTCCGAAAAGGCTGGACCGATTTTGATGGGACTTTCACTGGTAGATAGCTGATGTTATAAGGAGTAACTTAGGCTTTTTTATTTTAGAAAAAGGGAAAAGAATAATGATCCAAGAAGTATTTTCCAGAACTCAAGAATTGCCAAATGCAAAATTGCAAGATCCTGATTGGTTTCAAGAAGAATTCCTACGCAAGTGGTTGTGTGAAAGCTAGAAAAGGAGTGAATAAGGAGATCACCACTGAAGTATATACTTCATCACCATTATCACCAACCAAAAATAATGTTCTGTAATGTTGTGCATGTTTTCTTAAATAAATAAAATATAGATAAGAATACATGAAAGAATTTGGAGCAGGCCTTTGCACAACACTGGGACAGAGTAGGCAAAAAAAATAATTAAAAAATAACAGGTTGGGAAGATGATGATCAGCCACTGTTAAAACAATTTTTTTTTTTTTTGAGTTAATATGTCATGTCCAGTCCTTTCTCGACTTGTCATTGCGGTTAGTTATGTTCATACTATACCATTCTCTTCTTCTTCTCTCAAGGTTCCTTTAATGTTGAGGATTTTAGCCGCTAAATAGTTCAGTTTCTGGTTTTCATAATAATGTGGTAGATCAGGAAATTTTCCCATTATTACGCTCAATTTATTGTGTAATGTGAAACTATTAAAGATTTATGGTAAATGATAAGTTTTGGTTATAGTGATGGACCCCTAAGTTCATTGGATCTAAAGCAATTTTGATAAATAGCTTTCAATGAAAAGTTATAAGGGCAGAGGGTCGTCTTAAGGGCAGTTAATCCACACATCAGCTGATCTTGTGGTGTTTCTTGGAAAAGTAATAGGTTTATTATCTCAACATGTGCCACAGAACAAATACAATAACTCAATACCCGTTTGCATAATTTTAAATTGACATAAAATGAGTGTTTTTGCCTGATAGCAGGTAATGCCTTGTATATGAATCATACTTACTCTCATTGGAATCTAGAGACTTGTTAACACTATTACTCATGGTTAGAACCCGACATACAAACGCGAAAGTGTTATAATAACCGTGCTTAATTGCGAACATAATTCACAGCACCACGGTTCTTTCAATTAGAATATTCAGTCAGCCAAAGTGATACAACAATGAAATTTCAATTTCCGAAATATTTTAAACAATTAGGTTTAAGATACATAAATGAATTGTGCATTCACTGTTTCCTGAGCTATAAAGAAGCTTGTAATTAAATCAATTAAGTCGTAATTAGGGCAATATCAACAAAATAATGATTAACTCATTGTCCTCACCCGAAAAGTGATCCAAAGAAAGTTTTCGAAGAACTCAGCTTCTTCTCCGCCTCGGCCATTAACTGCATAGCTTTCTGTTCATTGTCTGCCATCTTCGTGGCTTATTTTACACTATACACTACGAAAAGTTTACTAAATTCTCTTCAATTTTACAATTTATTGACAAAATGTCGTCAGCGACGATGGGGAAAATCCGTCGCTGTCATCGATTGATTTTGTGTTGCCAGCTGCAAAAATGTCATAATTTCGTTGCGTTCATAAAAATTTTCACTGTTTCACGAAACAAACTTATAGGATTTTATCCATGGAATTATGAGGTACTACAGACTTAATAATCAATTCACATTATTTTATATCATGTTCAGCCAATTTGAACCCAATCCTTTGTCTAAAAAGACTACTATATACTTCTTTCTCTAGATTCGGTCCATCCGCAGAATTAACGCCACCTCAGGTCCCTTTTTTTTACAAATATAACAGGGTCATCAGTAAGTTTTCTTGCCAACATAATTGTTCAGAGAGACTGTTTTTTGTTTCTTTAGACTCCTACTTACCCCTTTGGAAATAAAAGTATGAAGTTAGTAGTACAGTATGAAGGAACCCATGCAAGCAGTAGATACAGTCAACTCCATATTAGTACACTAGAACTACAAAATTCACCCTTACAGCTATTCTATAAAAATATTACTACCATTCTTTTGGGTTCACCAGTCAATCTCGGTAAAGTGAACAGAAAGAAAGAAAGAATAAGTTTATTTGGACACAGTTCGTGAAACACAAAATACAGATAACAAAATAAAAGGTGAAAATAATGTTAAAACAGCAATAGTGTGTGCCTCACGGTTGCGCCAGAAAGGTTCGTTTCAGCATTAATGCCAGACAAATGCTGTCTGACGCTGGTTTTCTAATGAACCTTTAGGAACTACACAAACTGCTCCATGGACTAATAATGCATGATTCTAGATACCGGTACCTTAAGTACCTGAGTAATCTTCTCGGCGGCGGTGGCGGGTTGAGCAGGCTGCGGGGCATCTTAGCCATTGCTGGTTGAATCTGGATGTGGATGGTAGTGAACGCAGGTGCTCGGAGGGAGACTGTCACAATCAAGGTTAGACCTTTGGTGCCCAGAAGTGACTGCAGTTAGCCTGTGCGCGAACTTACTTCTTCAAAGGATAATGTCTTCGTTTATAATGAAGATAGATAGTAGCACTTTTAAAACCTGAACGAATCAAATAATTTGTTGTGATTTCAGTACAAAGTCTTGTCTAAGTATTTTTTCAATTAGGCACTCTCATCGTAATTATACCTACCCTACGCTCAATTCTGTCTAATGCTATCGTCGAAAAGACAGTGGCGGATTTGCAGTCTTGGCCGCCCTAGGCCCCAGGCGTGTAGTCAGTAGGTATCAGCCGCCCCTTTCTCAGCACCCATCATATAAACTACATAATGAATTTATTGCCAAATTTTATCGAAATCGGTTCAGAAATTTAGTTAAGTATAAGAAGCTGCTGGTTTATATTTTCCGAGGTTTCAGCGTTAAATGGTTTTAAGTTATTATTGATAAACGATGCGGTGCAGTGCGGCCCACCCCATAAAGTGCGCGAACGTTTAGAATTATGTACTTTGAGTTATTTCTTGTTATAGGTAGTTATTTAACTAGTATTTATAAACAGGGTCTAGCGAAACTCCGCAAGGACGTTATGGGTGTCCCTACCTAAACATGCTTTTTTTTTTTAAGAAATACCTTTATTTGTAGTAAACATGACGCAAAGAAAGAACACAAAACAAAAAGAACGAATTGGGGGAAAATATATGTGTCACATCACATCCATGCAAAACGGCTATCGCTCAGCATAATGCTGCGACCCTATGCGAGACAGAGACCCAGCGCTGGTTTTCAAAGACAGCCGGCGTTGACGTTATGACGTCGAGCGGTGCAGTAAACTATGAGGTATAAAATAAATACACAATAATTCTACATGTTTATAATATTTAACCTTGTAGAGGTGTACGTATGCATAATATTCTTACATAACGATTCGCCTGTATTCCCCGTTGAGGTAGGCAGAAGCCCCTATCTAATAGTATGTTAAAAAGACCCGAGTTCTGTTACAGAGTTATCACTACATAGTATAAAACAAAGTCGCTTTCGCTGTCCCTATATATCCCTATGTATGCTTAAATCTTTAAAACTACGCAACGGATTTTGATGCGGTTTTTTTTAATAGATAGTGATTGAAGAGGAAGGTTTATATGTATAATAACCCGGTTTATACCCGTGCGAAGCCGGGGCGGGTCGCTAGTTCTCTTATAAAACCTTTTGCTGGACCCGGGAATCAAACCCAGGATACAACTCAGCATTCGCTAGTGACCACTAGATGCACCTGGCAATCAGTAGGTAAGTATAATATTCTTCAGTTGGTTAACCTTTTGACCGCCACGTCAATAACGAAATTCTGTGTTCTCTACGCCAAGCGACAAAAAACGTGTTATTTTCGACGTGCCATGCCGTCCCAGTCGTCGTGAGCACGTTTTAATTTGACATCCATAGACGTCCGTGGCGGTCAATAGGATAAGCATTTCGTGAAATAAAACATCAGTGGATAACTTTTATTAATTTATTGTGTTTATAGATAGATCAATCGCCCCACTATTTGAGTATCAACAAGATAAGTACACAACTTTCAAAGCTATAAGTAGTTCCAATGAAGAAACATTTACAATAAATTATTGTTCGTACGAGTAGAGAACACTTGGCTTCTAACAAAAATATATTTTACGATAGGTTACCTTTCAATTACTAAATACATTATTATTATTACATTTTTTCTAGATTGATTTACAATAATGTAATTTGCCTGGTTATAATGCTGGCAACACTTGGCGCATTTGTGCAAATATTCCCATTAATTCGTTATTACAAAATTATCTTTATTCAAATAAACATAGGGTGTATTTTGTATTGTGCAATTAACGTCACAAAAAGCCAAGTGCCATCATAACACTTGATTTTTTGCACAATGCGAGCAATACAAAAATTAGCTACGTGCATAACCAATGTTCATGTTTGGAAAGCATACAAGACACAAAAATATGTATCTAATAACTAAAAAGTAACCTGAAAGTATTTATCGAACTAATTGCTTTTAACAGTTATACAATAACTTCTGATAGACACCTATGAAGTGCTACTTTAATACTGTGATCTTGAATATACGACTAGGTTCACCATCATTATGGACTGTCCTAGGACACGTGAACAACCGCGAACTGTGACAAAGCTTCAAGCATAATTCTCTAGGACAGACCAACAATTTTCTTAGACACGTACAGACCGTTACATAATTTTATTGTATTGTCATAGGAATAAGAGGTAAACAGACACGCAATATTCTAGTATATAGACAAATATTCTTTGATCTATTGATAGCCGATCAACTATTCTATTTTTGAACGAAATTCTAGGGCTTTTTGAACTTATACATATTTCCATTTTTTGGATAGGCTCGATCTGGACCCATGGGTTAAAAGCAACATAGGGATAAACAAAATAAAAAACGAAAAAATAATATTAATAGATTTATTTATAAATTTTCATAAATAAACTAAATTGAATATCTAAAGACAGAGCTAGTAAATAACATAGAAGGGGTATTTACATAAAACGTAACTCAGTAGGTACATTAATAAGAATAAATGAATAAAATGTACAACTTAAAAATTTTAAAGGCCGCTATGAGTACTAAAAACTAATTCAAAAATTGTGGTTTAACTAGTATTCTCTTATAAAAAGAAACTTAGTGTTAACTAAGAGCGAATCCCAACTATCTCAAATAAGTCAGTCGAATTCACCAATTCACATGACATCCCAGCATCCCTCTAAGAAGTACAGTATGGCCAACTGAAAACATCTACCAAATCACTGGTCTTTGCCCATCAATTATATTCAAATTATAATACTTCAAAAGCTACATGGATACGCTGTCGTTAATGTGCTGAAAGCAGGTAATCCGCAGATAATTTTCGATCAAGCATACATTAACGACAACAGATTATACCAACATGAGTGTTGCCAAGAATAAAAAAATACAAAAAAAAATATTGCACAAAAATACTAGCAATCGTTTCAACTGATGAAATAACCAACAGACTCAAACATATATTGCAAATGATATCATATATCATTAATTTGGATTATCAAATTAGCCTAACATCACTAAAACACGCCTATGAAACCAGCGATAATACTGCTAAAATCAGTTGCATAGGGAACAGTATCAAACGTTTAAGACATGCTAACAATCGATGTTGTGTTACCTGACTTTAGCAATACGTCCTTGGCCTTTGTAATGTGAAATAAGCTGGAGTAAAAGATTAGGGTAAAGTAGCACTGTGTACTATGCAACACCTATATTTACATACACCATTGAACCACACGGCTGAGCTGATCAAACATTACCTCTTGCGTCTATTCTACAGTAATAATCATGTTTTTACAGCTACATGTACCTGTGAATATATATTTTATAAGTAACACTGATTCTAGTGCAGCAACATTGACAGTGTTGCCATACGAAAATCACGGGTGATTTAATTATATCGTAATTTAATTATGAACGCGTTAACGATGGCAACATTACACAATACTTTGTCCAAACGATAGATTTAAGAAACATTCATAAAATAAAGCATATTTTAATACTTCAAAATATTAATTACAGTCTTTAGAAATGAAATATCACAAGAAGCGAACAGTATTATTTTAACTATTACGTTTGTACAAAGTATTGCTACTAACTGTTAAGATTATATAAAGTTAGGGCGTAGACTTTATATTTGGCAATATCCAACTGTATTTTTGTTAAGTCCATACTTTTGCATTGCCGTGAAACTTCAACTTTTAACGCCCCAAACGATTTTAGAGCGTTAAAAGAATATTCATAGCAGTTTTCCCATCCACATAAGGTCTTTGGATACTCTTTCATATTGCAATAAATTTTGTATTCTTAATTTTCATACTGAAATGGGCCTTTAATAGAGCAAGCACCTAGTTCATATATTCACAACAGCCATACATTTATAATATACACCCGTAACATCTAATTTTATAACAATCTAATGCATAACCCTCTATACATAATATTCTATATGACAAATACAGTTTTTACATAAGATAACTGGAGGATATGGAAATAAGTATTTTTTATCGATTGTATTTATTACCCAAAAGCAGATTAACTTTTAGCGCAAAAATTACATTCGTTTTTAAAACACGTAGGCTTAGTATATGACTAAATATGCAAGTATTTATTTTTATACACATAATATAATTATTATATAGTTCAAGTTATAGAATAGTATTATTAAGGGTACCTATGTGACATCTACCCGATATAACTATGTGATTTTTAACTTTATTTATGCATCTGATGCTGAAAATAAATCTTACGTTTTCAGCTCAATGATTACACGAAAGTGAATAAAAAAATTATAAAAAAAAACTAGAACTCACTTAAATTCCAATTCATAAAATACTGACTATGCCAAAGGTAGGAAATAATCTAAGTTAACAAGCACTTCATAATAAATTACTATTTTTCTCTTTGTACAAGTATGGAATGTGATGTGTATAATTCTGAAAAATAAAAATTGCGCACCTTTTTCATAAGAAAATTTCATAATTTATCATAAGTCAAATAACGAAAAGTTAATTGAAAAAATAAATCTTTGCAATACGATTAATTTCAAATTAATTCTAATACATTTCATAGTTTCCAATCAAAACTAAGTATTCATTATGTTATCATAATCATGGGGATTGGCAAATATATTCATATAAAAAATTACTAAAATGTTGTCTCCATTTTTAATGCGATACAAGAAAACAAAAACTCATTACTGTATTTCTAACAAAGTCATTACTTTGATAGGATTGAAAATAAATCATTAAAATCAGAAGCTGAGAATTCCATTCAATCGTTTCCCCATCAAACTATTAAATACAGGTAACTTTAAAAAAATAACTAGGTTTTTTTTTCGACTTGCAATCCTAACTTCATAATGAACGCATCCTTATTGACATTATTATATTCCGTTTAAAAATCGCAACAAAACCGTGCACTTTTAAGATAAGTGACCTACCAATTACACGTCAGCTAATGATGACATCTATGACCCGACTGCTTTTGATCGTTTTACAAACATACTTGAGACAATCAAGTATTTTGTATAAGAAGTGTTAAAAGAAGTTTATTTCAAGACATTAAAAAGATTTGATTCACATAAATATTTTAAATATCATATTAGCATGAATAGTGACAAAAGTCTTAAAACTAACGTTTAGTAATTTCCTTCGTTAAATTAATTCAAAAACAAAATTGAGCTCAAAAACAAAACTATCATAATTTCAATTCCAACAAAACCTATTACAAAAACATCCTATACTTTCAAAAATTTTACTAAATAGAATACTTTTCGCTATTACATCAAATAATCTTATATTTAGACTCGAGTCTTTCTTGTCTTAAGTTTCTTCTACGTAGGATCGCCGTTGAACCAGCTTCATATACCGGTGTTCAATACTCTAAGCAGTCGGGTCGCCTCATGAACGTAAACCTCAAATTATAAGGGTGGTGCTTAACTGAATTGGTTGGTTGCGGGCTGCGGAGGCACGGCGGGCCGCATGGGCTGTGCCATGCCCATTGGCATCATTGGCGCGCCTTGCATGCCCATTACCATGCCTGGCTGTTGCTGTGGGTAGGAATTTCAACTTTTTGTTAAGATAACTATAACTAAAATATGACATTTCTTACACACTGTAAATCTATGTAGTTGCTGACTTGTCAGCAATGCTGCCGCGTATGTTGAGATAGTGTATAAAAATACAAGAAGTCTTCTAGAAGAATTTACCTTACAAAACTTAATAATCGTGTTCGAAATTGTAGACCACAAGATATTGCCATTTTCTCAAAATCAGAAGGAAATAGCAAGAGAATGCGCTCACACAAAATTAATAAATTAATAACACTGAATGACAACACTTAACATTCTCAGAAAAAGTATGAGGTGACATGAGGACACTATTCATGCAAACGTTTCATACAATCATACAAAAGTTCATCCATACATGCAGGAAATCTTTCAAACTGAAGAAACTATTACCTTATTTCAGATCAGATTTATTTTATGATTTTGGCTCATAGGGTTGTGGGCCTTTTTTGAATGATAAAATATTTAAAAGTTTTTGTTGTTTCGTATGTAAAATTTTACTCATTAAGTTACAACACAGTGAGCCAAGACCTTAATTTTGAAAAGAAATTGAAATACTGAAAAATAATTGTCCTACTTAAGAATAGATTATTTATAGGTTCAAACTTAACGTCACTTACAGGAGAAGCAGGTTGCGTTGTCAAAATCAACTTACAACTCTCGCCAAAAAAAGGGAAAAAATCTAAACTACGCGTGTAAACTACGCGAAGCGAAAAAGAAACAAAAAAAAAAGTAGCAAACTTACCATAATATAATGCGGGGGGTGATATGCATGGGGCATAGTATGGGGCATTGTTGGGAGTGTCATGCCTGGGCCCTGCAACGCAAAAAGGAAGGCATGCTACGGGAAGAAAGAACATAAAAGAGCGAGCTTTAAAAGCAAACAAGGTTTTAGCATAAAATGATGCGACATTTAAAGCAACAGAATCGCGCAGCGGTTGTGTTAATGCTGCCTGTTGTTTATGACTTTGTCATGGTCCTATGGTTCTCAAAGGCCGCTTTACTTTTCTTTAGGCACAGCAGCTTAGTCTTGCCAGAATATAAAATTAAATAATATAATCGGGAACCAGTTTCTTTCGTTTCTAATTTTGAATATTGAGAAACCATGGACGTAGGATGTAATATTGTCAGAATCGTGCACGTCCAACGCGCTTTCTAAGTGTGGGAGTGTATCTAATAGAGCTTGCGATGCCAAAATAACTATTGAAGCAAAAGTAAACAAATAATAAATACTAAAACGGCAAGGCAATGCCGATGTTGACCATTATAATTTTAGCTGTATTTCACCAAAAGTTATCTATCACAAACAAAAACCCCTCACTTCTTTCTTGATTTTGACCCCGAAAATAATTTGGACTAACATAAAAATAATTTGGATAATTCACAAAAATTTTACTCTATAAAAGCGAAAATATGGCGTGTACAATTCTGCCAACTATAAAACTACTTGTGTAAAGCGGTGTTCCTTACCATTGGTCTGTATCCGGCTCCCGTAGTCGCTTGCATGGGCTGCGGCGTCCACGTCTGGCCAGGTTTCGACGCGTTCTTCGGCGAATTCCACTGCATCGGTCTAGTCGACACCACAATGGTGTGAGTACGGACATGCGTACCATGGTAAGTATGAAAGCATTACGTCGAAAATTCGAAAAGAGAATATTCTGAACGCAACCTTTTGGCGTTTTTTTTTTTTGATATGGCAACTTTATTAGAACTGTCAGTTTTGTCAAATTTGGCGGTAAATATGACAGGTAATGCTTTCACTACAAGTTGCCTTTTTATAAATTAACTAAGTTAAATTCTTTCAACAGATCTTGATTGAATATGAAAAGGCAGCTTGTCTCATGATAGTTTAATTATAATTAAAAAGAAAATAAACAGGTGCTGTCATGATATTTCTAAAGAGATATCATGGCATTGAACTAGCTATAATCACTTGACGCCACTCGGATTGAACGCGTTAAGTTTCAGTCAAAAAGTTTTTGTATTACGTAGAAGTAGAATTTTCTTATAATTTTTAGTGATAAATGTGGGTTTAATATATCGATTTTGTATGCAATGAAGCAAAAGTGTATTAAACGTAAAGTGTTTTTGCAAGGCGTTAGTGTTTATGCTTGAGTAAGCGCGTTGTGACAAGCATTAGAAGTAAAGTCGCTTGCGCATTGATCGAACGATTTCAAATTTGGAATTGTTTTGAATGTAGAACTTTTGACTGAAACTTGACCAAACTACTTTTAGCACATGACAATGAGTGTAGGGATAAAAAAAAGTATTTTTTTAACAATAAGGGTATTCCACTTACTTCGGGGCCGTAGCTGTCTTGTTAATAGAAAGATTGTTGGCCAGTTGGGCAAGCGAAGAGTCAAGGTCACCTGTCAACACCTTGCCTTGCTGCTGCTGCGGTTGCTGACCTGTAACGCACCTTGGTCAGTCGTGGTAAGGCTCATTTTTGTTCGCAGTAGTGATTACTAGCAAAACTTGTGTCTTATGAAAAATTAATGACGATTTTCAGCCGTGTTCGATATTTATGATAAATAATAATATACCAGAAAGCGAAATGTAGATATTATTAAGTTATAAATGCGATGTTTAATGCTTTCGATTTAAATTGAACATAGCATTACTTTTATGCAGTGAACATAAATGTGGTTTGATTTAAAACGAAGATGACGTGACTTTTTCATGCTATCATCAAGGTTCAATAATGGACGTGTTACAGCAAATACATAAAACTAAAATTATAAATAATTAAACAAAATAAATGAACTAAACAGAAACACTGGCTTATTTACAAATTAATGCGACACAAAACCTGTGCAAAGGGTAACAACTAAAAACTAAAAGTCCTGTGAATTAAAAATTAAAAAGCACACACGACGTTGATTACTGGTAACTCTGCAAGCTATTAAAAAAACAACAATGAAAACGGTCCATTTAAATGTTTGAATATCGAACCGGTCGCTCCCATCGGCATCATAGGTTGTCGTGCGGGCGATCCGAACATCATCGGCTGCGACATCGGCATAGACATGACGTCACTGAAAGGCGGCGCTGCCATTGGTTGAGGCTGTTGTGTGATTGGCTGCTGGGATTTGGCCGGGGAGCCTCCCAGAGACATGCGCATGACGTCTTCGAGGTCGTCGAAGGCTGACTTAGGCTGTGGGGGGATGGAGGGGGGAGGAGGGCGGGCCGGTGACGCGGAGATTGGCTGAGTGAGTTCTCCCATACCCATGAATGGATTAGCCGCGGCAGCTTGCACAAGAAATTTTTGACATTTAATTTTACAAAGAATATACATAGTATAGAATTTACATAGTATTCCCAACACCAGAAATAGATTTTTATTTTAAGCAAGGTTTGGGCTGCCGTGTTCTTTGTTTGACTTTCAATTTTCAGTCATCTTTGTACACTGTAATATTTTTAATCGCATCTGAAATCAACTATTTAGCTTGACTCTCATTTTGAATTCAATTGCGCATGACATATTTTTTGGTGGTTTTGTATACAATTCCAGGATTTTGAATTCTCAATAATTATTTTATTCTGCTAAAATAGTAGTAATCACCAAACAACACGGCAACCCCAGCACAATGACTACTAGTGAAAGCTCACCTGCCGAATCAGTGTTATCGAAAACATTAGAGAAGTTAGCCTCGGACACAAAGGAGTTGTTCTGTTGCTGAGGCGGGAAGGCCGCGAAGCCGTTGCTCGGCTGTTGTTGTTGTTGTTGTTGTGGCCACATCGGCGCGCCCGTCGCAGGCGCCGCTAAAAGTGTTGCCGCACTTAATAACAATGCAGTACTACTAAAATGGTAGATTTTATATGTATGCGTTTTGAAATTATTTGTAGCTGGTAATATTATTTTGCAGTATTTTCTTTGACGACGATTTTATACGAAGAAAATATAACATTACGCCTGCATTCCTCGAAGGGATAAGTAGACGTGCCACCCATCTTATAAAAAATAATAATTAGATTATTTATTCCATCTTTACCAGTTACAAATGCCTCAACTAATTTGTTTCGAGTATTCTTTCTTTGTATTGTGTACTGCATCGGTATTCAGTTTGTTGTGGCGACTTACCACTTTGAACCTTATGTGTTGGTGAATAAAGTGTACAGTGCTTCAACCATCCCCATTAGGCTAAGGGATGTGCTTTATAATACAGTGTGAAGGGTTTATGTGTAGTGCTGTCCCAATTTTCCTAGATTTCTACTAGCACCAGATTATTTACAACAGTGTATACATTTTTATACAATTTTGACTCGAAAATTCTGTTTACAACTTGTCATGTTTATGTCATTTCCAAATATTGTGTAATGACGATTGTGTAACAAGAGCGATTTTTATTTTCTGATATACTTCGTAAATATTATCATGTGTCCGACTAAAATTATTATGTCAGTGGAAAATTAATTATTAATTAACAATATTAACGATTACAAATATTTTAGTACTGTAAGCCATAATTTTAGTCAGTTAGGTTTCCATAGATTTTATTTAGTTACTTCTTTATTAGTTTTATACAAAATATACATTGTTTTTAGACCAATTCATAATCAAATCGAATCGAATGGGATCTAAGCATCTTTTAGTGTCTTTCTTGTCTGTCTTGAAGTGTTAAAAATTAGTTGTAAACTTTTAAAACGTTCGTCTGAACAATAGTTATTAAATTGTCCATTTTCTCAAGTAACTGTTCTCCAAAATGTGGTAATTTCACATTGTTTTATTTAGGGTACAGATTGGGCCAACAAATAATCTATTTGAATTAAGTAAAGTAAGATTTTGTAGGAAATTAATCGATAGTCGACAGACCAAACGACTTACAGAGAAGTATTTTTTTTTTTTTGGGTATTTGGAATACAGATAACATGGGCCGACATGTTGAGACATTTCTCCTTATAGCTTATTTATATACAGTTTTTTTTATAT
Source organism: Agrochola lychnidis (assembly GCA_963680765.1). Lineage (NCBI taxonomy): Eukaryota > Metazoa > Arthropoda > Insecta > Lepidoptera > Noctuidae > Agrochola > Agrochola lychnidis. The sequence continues at coordinate 2,403,583 of OY796871.1, read as the reverse complement.
TATATACAGCTGTTTGGTTTCTCCAATGAAGATATAACCATCATTGGCCCAATCTGTACCCAACATTTTATGAATTCCCTCCTCACTTACCTCCAAACATATTATCAGCAAACGGATTGCCAAGCGACAATAGATCATCTGACGCCTTGCTTGTAGCATTAGATATGTCAGCGGGCGCAGGTCCGAACAAATCCACTATAGATTGGTTCTGGTTGCTAGGAGCTGAAGAGAGGAACGGGTTGTTGGCCGCGTTCGTCGGAGATTGGACTTTGTTCTGTGGGTGAGAAGGGTTGTTTTTGAGTGGGGGGTCGGGGGAAGGTTTGGCCGCCACCTTAAGCGTAGGTGATATGAGGACAGTACTTTGCGATTAGAATGAGTATGATCTGTATAATGTGACGTTCTTACAGTATAACAGACTTCAGTTGAGTATTTTTAAGATTTTATATATAGTGTGCGGACTGATCTTATCGATGTCAGTATATTTTAGGCCAATAGGGATGATGCCTAGGTAAAAAAAAAAGAAATTCTATTTAGTCCGTCTTTCAGATAATAAAAAAATATTAGACACGTATTTTTTGCTTTATCATATTAATCAAAAATCACTTAGAAAACACGCATTAAAGTTGGGGAGTGGGGGTCGTTACGTCATAATTCTGTATAAAATCTAGCAAGGCGTGACGTCATGCCACATTTTAATTCAATGTGTCGCCGTAATCTTTTGATTACGTCAAAAAAGAAAAAAATACGTGTCCAATATTTTTTAATAATATTTTGGACACGGGCCAATTGCACTCATTTTCTTTGATCGCATAGTATACAAATGTTTCGAGACACTTTTTACAAAACAACGTGGCTTTTCTTTTACATTAAGAGATCTTGCGCACTAGACACCCACGGCCAGGACTGGTGGTCGCAGCGACCAGCACCCTAATTGGGTAACATATGATCAATCACATTCTGTTTCATTTTGACAGTTCAACAACGATAATTGCATTAAGTACGTTGTTGAGCAGACAAATTTTTCGAACATATGAAGTAATGCATTAGCAAAATTCTTCAAAATTATTCAGATTGTGATTGATCGTGTGTACAGATTAACTAGAGGAACCGATACGAATTGCGCACTTGGTCGCATCGGCCATTAGCCGCAGACCAAACAATACCACTAGACAGCCACGAGTGGCCGGACATGGCCGTCTCGTGCGTGAAACTCTTAAGAGTCTAGCAACCGAAAGTCGACTGAAAAAGCGCGACAAATTTAAAAAATATCAGCATAGCAACCCCAAAAATTTGTTTGACATACCTGGAATAACCTAATTTGATACTTTAGAATTATTTGTTTAAAATCATGCTACCTATTACGTTCCAAATCAACGAGACGTTTCTTGAAATTTCGAAAATCTGTTAGGTATTATGCAGCAATTCGAATAAAAAAAAAAACAATAATATTCTATACTTAATTATTTTGGTAATTTGTTAATATTCACCACCATAATTCATCAGTGATTCATTAGAATCACTGTTTTGACATTTTTGAGTTAATAAATGCTGTATCAAGATCACAACAAGACACCAACAATACTCCATCTTGTTTTGGCAAATTGAGGTTGATAGCGTTGCCATATAAAAACTTTGCAAATAATTCGAGTGTCTACTTTCGTTTGCAAGACTCTTAGTGTGGCCAGTCTGTCGATAATGTAGAAAAAAAGTAGCCTTTATCATTTATGATTACAATGATGTTATGCAGTAGAAAGTTGTTGATAAATACGTTCACTATATGTATGTTATGATGATGACTTACAACCAAATGTGTGACAAAGGAAACTGTGCAATGTATGAATTTGTGTGTGACTTCTCCCAAACACAAAAAATGATGAAAATCTTCCCATAAAAACTGTAGCAAAAATATTACAACCCTTTGCTGACGCGTAGCGTAGAATGGTGATAAATTTCAAAACGATGGACATTTACAAATAAATATAAAATAGAGCATATAATATTCCTTTTATAGCGCGGACATAAGACTATATCACATTGAACATAAATAGCAAGAGGTAATTTTCGAAAATTGCTTATACACAGCAAAATATTCGTAAAGACTTTATGATATTTGCTCCAAGAATGACACACATGTATTCCTTGCTCCCAAAGCTGTACCCTAAGCAACACATATAACCCTGGGCTTATATCTTACTACTATTTCAGTAATCTCATTAATATCTTCTTCACCTGTCCATTCTTCCCCTTGGTATAAGCGAACCTGAAATAGTATCGCTGGCAATGTATTTCTTCTTTTGGTTAATTCATCATCATCATCAGCCTATAAATGTTCCCACTGCTGGGACACAGGCCTCCTCTCTGTGAGAGGGAGTGGGCCGTAATCCACCACGCGGGCCCAGTGCGGGTTGGTAGATGTCACATGTCTTCGAATTTTCGGTTCTAGGACATGCCGGTTTCCTCACGATGTTTTCCTTCACCGTTTTAAGAGCAGTGGTGATGAAATAATTTACACAAAGTAAAGCGCAATTTGGTTAATTGCTCTGCATTATTTGCAGGTTTTGCATTTGCGCTGAAAGAGCTTTCAGAAGTGTCGATGCTTGAGAACCTCTTGCGCAACGTAGATAGTCAGTTCTGTTTCCAATATTGATAATCTTATCACAAAAAGACGAGTGTCTGACGTTGAAGGTGAGGTTAGGTAAGAAAAATGTGTAATGTTTCATTCATTCGCATAATGGGGATAGTAAGGCCGTTTGTCCACCGGCACCGTCAACGGAACGACAACGAGAACGCCAAAATAGCAATACATACATTTATTATGGCCGCGTGTTCACCACACGTCAGGTTCGGTTCGAATAGTCTCGTCTCTAGTTGACGTTCCGTTGACGGTGGCGGTGGACAAACGACTTAAGGCCTAAATCTTGACATTATAAATCCGAAGAATATTCCCATGTAGCATAGTGGATTATGAAATCGAACACATGCTTAAATGTAGACTATTCTTGTTAATAATGTAGAAATGTGATCGTTACCAACCCTAATATTAATCACAGAGGGCAGGAAAGACTCACTTTAGAAGATTGGATGGATCTAGATAATATTCCTTTAGTTGTCCAAGCTCGAGTGCCCTATAAATTACCGTTAGGTAAGCACAATTTAGTTTCGTTGATAAGGCAGTGTTAATAATAACTTCATAAGCATGCTATTAGATTTACTATCTCATAGCGCCGTTCGCTAAAGTTTTACGGAGGAAGTTATAAACCACGACTCCGTGATTCATTGAAATCTTAACAGTTTGACGAGGCTGGGTTCTAGACCAGATGTAGCTTATCTGATATTTGAAGATCATACATCATCATACTACATTTTTTAGCTAGTCTAGATCAAGCTTATACAGGGTGGCAGGGACACCGACGCACAACCAGTTACCATGGATGCAGTACATAATTCTGGACCCCCCTGCGTTGAAATTATTCGTCGTTTATTTAAAAAAAAATGCTGTTCCATGTATTTTGACCGCGTAGGTAGGAAACAGCAGGAGCTCGTGGCTAAGTAATAACAGCCGCACGGGTCGATTCATCAGGTT